>OW388248.2:20000000-21200000 GCA_936450705.2 Protodeltote pygarga | reverse complement strand
GAGGAACTAGTCAAAATTGTCCATTATTATAAAAATGTTAATAGCAACCTGTTGCTATAATGTTAAATTGCTTTTTAAAAATATCGCGATTCTTAACAAGGAAATAGTTATTTGTGCAACAAGAGAGCAAAGTCGTTTTTTGCTGCGAGTGCTGATTTTGAATCCTGAGCAAGCGAAGGATTCAATGATTGAATCACGTGCGTAGCGAGTGATTCTAATGTTGAATCCTGAGTGTAGCGAGGGATTCAAAGACACGAGATGCAAAAAACTTTGCTCTCGTGTAACACACATAACTTTTCACTTCAGCAGCGAAAACACTTAAGAAGATAATAGTATAATTATGTAACACCTACACGAGTGTTTTAATACCTAGTTATATGTAGTTTCATACACTCTACACTCATAAAAATAGGTAATTATTAACCTATTAATATAAGGTCATTTACCTTGATAAAATTTTCTTAACTTTTGTGTTAAAAGATGTTCGACATTTTCGTTGCTGCTAACTAATTGCCAGGAGGAGTTAAATTTTTCTTATTAATACTGACATTTTTAGATTTTTCTTGTCCAGAATAAGTTTTTGTACCGATCGATAGTAACACAATAATCAAAAGTAAACAAAAATTATTTAGAACATGGCGCCCAAACTCAGTTCACCGCGCATGCGCCCTGACGCGCGCCACCACAGATAACATGCAGCCGCTATTAAAATGGCATTGAAAACTCCTTGGTCAAGCCAAAAGTGTACTTACTGTTATAGAAAAAAAGTTATTTTATAGCATTATTTTGTTCAGAAAACTGCTTATCATAAAATATTTTTTTAATTTGTTATAGATGCATGTTTAAAAGAATAAGATAGAGTGTGAATGTTTCGAATTGTATGATTAACCCAAGGCTGAATAAGATATTTGCGGCTTTTTGAAAAAAAATAATTAAAAAGTTACTTTGTCTCACTAGGGAGCAAAATCGCATTTTGCTCACTGATTTCAAGCAGCAAAACCTACATGTTTGAGCTACTGAAGTGAAAACTTTATTTGTCTAGCCGCAAGCAAGGACGCGAACCAATCATAGGTCGGAAGTAGGACAAGGAACGGGAAATGCGCCTGTTTGGACTTGCTTTAATTCTCATAAGACGCTATTCAAGTTGCACACGTCAAATCGCAGACGCCGCCAGTGTCATGAAAGATTATGTGGATTTTTTTTTGCGTCAGCTAATATGCCTTAGTTTAGTTGCTTCGTGAGTGAATGGCGTAACTGAACCTATAACTTACCGTAAGTAGGCACATAGTCCGAGCACCGCGAAGGCTCCTCCTTGGTCTTCCTCTGAACTTCTCCCCCAACCAACTTCTGAATGTTCTTTGTCATACGGTCAAAACGTTCCATTTCTCTAAGGAGCAGCTCATTCCGCTCTGACAGCTCTTTCACATCAGCTTCGGTTATTGTAGATTTCTGAAAAAAATGTAAGAAATACAAGACGTAATCAATATCATCTTTCCATTCAGATTTGAAATGACGTTTGCTTGTCGTTTGTTACATATTCAATAAATAGTTATTAGGCACGAATTAGTAGGATTTTCCAATAAAACTGTTGCCACTTTCACACACACACGTTTCAATAACTGCATTCTGTGAACGGGCTAAGTTAGTGTTGCACATTATACGCTTTAAAAAAGAAGTTATGAACTTGTGTCTTGTCTATCGGATTTTATTCAATTTCTGATTTGTTTTTGGTTGGCAGCTATCGATGAGCTTTACTCGTAGGTACTGTTTATTTATATTGGAAAAAAATTACAGTCGAATTTCGACAGTTAATTGTGACCTCTAACCTTTAATAAAAATCTGGAAGCAGACTGGTAGAATAGATATTTTGTTACAAAATTGATTTAGGTATCTGTAACTATTATATCAAGGATATTGTCAAACAGCGAAAGGAGTGGGTCGACACATTTCGCATAATACATATTATGGGAAAAATGTACATACAATGGCCATTATGACTATAATTTACCTTTTGTATTTCAAGGAGCCTTGTTCTCGAGTCTCTGATAATTCTGGCACTTTTTCTGGCATCATTATGGATTTCTCGAATCTGACGCGAAAATAAATCGTCTGAATCCTGCAAGGGGACCGGAGAACCTACAAGTTGAAATTGAGTACAAATACTTTATGAAGGTGTGTGTATATTTTATGTGATTTTGACGTGCTTACTCACATGATCTTGATTTCTGTAACAAAGAAAATTTGTGATCTATTAAACGCTTCAAAATAATAATGAATATTGAAACGGTAATATTGAAACTTAATAACTTAATCACTATCAACGCGAGACATATCTTACTTTCGGTATACTTTGTCTCCCACAGCACTTAGCTTTGTCTTGTTTCCACACCCCCTTCTGCTCCGACTCTCTATAAGGCTTGTTGGGGCACTTTTTGGACTCCTGCACCGGTACCATGTGCTCCATGGTGTCGTAGCTGTCAGGACTGGTACACTGGTCCCCCCCACAGGGAGCCTGGTCTAGACGAGTAGGTGACTGCTTCCCATCATTGTCTCTGTTATGCTAAGATAAAAGAAAATATGTTCACTAAACTTACAAGGCGAGAAAGCGCGAGAAGCCTGCAGCGGACACCCCACATGGGACAATTATTTATGAGATCTAAAGGTATTTGTTTCGGTCTGGATGTTAAAGTGTTGCGAAAATACATTATGTTTGTAAATCGTATTCATGATCCAAGAGAAAATCCTAGAATGAGAAACTAGTAACATAAATAGCCTTATGCTATAGGACCCCAATCTCAATCCCAATCTCCCTTGTTTGATTGGCATGCCGCCAAGCTTGCCTACTTTTTTTTTCTTTCAATGTTACCTAAAAGCAGAGAGTACAGGACATCTTTTCACAGAAGGAATCCTTAAAATGCAAATTCATTCCTCACCAATAGAGACTCTGAGGCTGACTGGCCATCCAGCAACTGTTTTCCAGGCTCGTCAATTCGTAGCCAGCTTCTCAAGGTATTCCTGCTATTCACGTCAGGGGAACTAACGCAGTGGTCTACAGCAGACTTCGGAGAGTGTTCGGCGCGACTCGCACGATGCTTAGGAGTTAATTTCGTAGCCTAGAATATAAGGTAAGGTTTGGTGTTGATACAGAAGAGGACGAGTCGACTAAAGGATACTTTATATCCATGAATATTATGACTCTTCTATAAACACACCATCACACGTATCCACACGTGTATAGGTTGTTTACTGCTACGTTGTTCTTAAGAAAGATCGTTTCAAAATTCTATGCGAAGCCCATCACCACTCGCATAAAAACCGCCTACGAAATGTGCCAAATCGATTGGGTGAATCGAACAAGACTGCTCGTGTAACGGGCCCGGCAGAGTTGTCGATCGATTACCTGAATACATCTGAAAAGCGGCTTCTGCCTACACTAACACGTAGGTACATCTACCTACCCGGTTTTTAAAAATACATTCAAAGCATCGATAAGCAGCTGTGAATTTATTGATGTTGACTACGATTTCATAAAACTACCAATATTTTAACTATAAAAACTGTTGTTATTAAATGGACATTTATTTTATGATGAACATAAAATAAGTTTAAAAAAAACAACATTTTTATCCAAACTTTTATATTGAAATCAAAACTAAACGTGTATGCAAAAATTTGTTTCTATGCTGTTGACCGTTGAAGAGTTCCTTGGATATTGATTCAGGCATGCTACCCTTTGATTATTTATATGATGCTACCCATAAAAATTGTCATCGGAACTGGACTAACATTCAAAAATTCAACTCTTTAGGATAAAAGATTCTAATTCAGCTTTTTTACCATCCAAACAAACAGTTACATACATACGAGTACAAACATTGCAGGTTAAATAACAGCTTGTCAAATATTAATCCATACGCAGTTGATAGAATTTCTGGTCATATTGACATGTAGAGAGTTACGAATTAGTTAACAAATTCAATTTAATACAATTCAATAGGCCGTATAGGGTCACATGAAAGTGTGTGAACAGGTAGCGTTGATTGCGATTTATATTGAAATAATTAATAATAAAAGTGCTATTATGAAGCTCTAATAAACGGGTAAACTAAGTGCGACTCGGATGTACCTATAGTCTACACTCATATGATGGTCATATTATTTTGTATTTGTCATGAAAGCGGCTATGTCACACACGGATGTCAGATAAATAAATTTAGAATCAGAATCGATTGTGATCTAAGTTTGGACCCTTTGAATATCTGTGCAATTGTCTGCATACACACATCGCTCATACCTTGGTACAGGTACGTAGTAATAGTTAATTAATATTCTTTGGTAGAGGGGTTGCAGACGAATGAGAGAGGACTCGCCTACCCTTTCTATTTGCCGCGCTCGCCGTACGACAGCGATGCGGGCGGCGCGTCGTCAGTGTACGGCATAAGCGGCGCTATACTCGCCGCGACGGGCCTGTCGGCGTATAGCGCTTCTTATCTATAATGATTATTGATATGAAATGGCCCATTAGGCTTTCATTTGGCTTTCATAATACTGGATGTAAAATAATAAATAGTATCGACAAAACAAACTTTCGATAGTAAATTAACCATTTCAACATATTAACGATATATTTTTATACCAAAACGAATGGAAAATCGACGGTAACTGGAAAATAACAACACACATTGATTTGCGAGTGAAATCAAAGCATAGACCTCATAGTAGCTTTTGATGGCATAAATCACACAATTTCATATGCAGTTTCCTTGGGGAAAGTTGTTCAGTTTCATGGACCTTATTACCTCCTAAAATTTGGCAGATCTTCAAAGAAACAGAGGCGTTTAATGACTCAATGTATATCCCCAATATTCGTTAACTCATTAAACGCCTGAAATTCACTCCCCTCGCCTTTTATCTCTCTGTAGACTATTTGATTAAGTCGAAGTGTTAAATTTACAGGTAACTTATAGAGTTATAGCTTTGTTAGTAATAAGTTAATAAGTCATAAATAAGTTATCTTTTAATGGAAAACCTCCAATAAGAAACAACAGAGAATAATTTTCTTTTTTCTATTTGAAGTTGACTACATCCCTATTTTTTTAAGAAACTGGTCTAACATGCAGAGGCCACTTTGAAAACTTTAATAAAAATGGGTGGGACACCCGCCCGCCGGGTTCTCCCCGGAATAGTAATGCAGTCCTAGATTGTCTTCGGAGAATGCAGAACTATGTAAATTAATGGTACTGATGATATTGACTGGTCTTTGGCAATAGATGTTCAATCCATTCCATAACTTCTATTATTTGCCGGTAGAAAACGAATTGCAGAATTCGTTTCAAAACAGTAAAATTGAGTCAAGAGGAGCAGCCCCAGTTACGTTATTGAGAGTCATAAAGAGTGGAGTGGGTTACCCGGTTATTACGTCATTTACAATTACACTTCTACTGCCAAGCATGTAGCACTGGCTACCCCTCCCTTATCAGCCAATTAAGGCATCAGATTAGAAAATCTTACGAGCGCTCTTGGTATACCATTTTAGCTACTAATGTGGGAAAACAGGAGACAAATTCCTGACCGTGTCCCTGGAGCATTTGGAAACGTAGAGTCGCCACAAGCCTCTCTGCATTTTGTACGCAGTTAAATTATGTCAAAAGAATGATGAAAACAGAAAACATAATTATTCAAAATTGAAATTTGAAAGAAAAACGGGGTGTGGCTGTCCACGGTCGTCTGTTTTATGTGAATAGGGTATTTTCTAAATCAATTGTACTGGCATCGTCGTTGGTCCGCTCGACCGCATTCATTCTTTCACATTCCCGGCACTGCTTGACTGGGTCATTGGTGTTTTATTGGTATTATTCATTTGCTCTTGCTTTGATATCTGTATTTGGATTTTTGACAACATTTGACAACTATCTGTGCGTCAATGAAGCAGTCGCCGTGACCGAAATCGGTCGGGAGGTATCATATCATATCTGTATTTGGATTTGGCTTTTTGATGCGTCTGTTCCCACTAAACTATTCGTAACCTAAACTATTCGTTATCGTAATTGTCTTCTACATTTAACCATCTCAGTTGGTAGTTACATCCACCCTTTGTTTGAAGTATTTAGGGGCTAGCATGTCTAACTTTGCAATTAGAGTACTATGCTCTACAGATTTATAACTTATTTGCTTATCACTTAAGTTCGAAATTGTTCAAAAAACTTTATCAAATCTATCTTCCGGTTTGTTATTATTATGACCCTGGTGTCCCTGCAGTGCTAGTACTAGTGCGCTACTACTGCTAGACAAATGCATCTCTACTCAAAAAGTCCAAGATTACATTACAATGACTCGCCTGTTAGATATGCATCCAATTAATATATTTTTCTGTTTGCATCATTAGGTTCCAATGGACAAAATAACTAAAATTAAATAGGTGATGTTTTTGTGAACCTGACAAAACTGACAGTAATGTTTTTAAATGAGTGGCCCACTTGATTTTGATTGCGACTTTGATGACATATAAATAATCAAAGGATTGCGATAAATAAAAAAAGTAGCTTTTAATTGAAATATAATGAATTTAATAGTTTTATGTACTACTCTGTTACTTTTTTATGCGATTTTGGAAGCGTTTATAACGGGGTATTAGTATATTCGAGAATATAAAATAAAAACATTATAATACTGATTGACTAATGCCGTATTAAATTTCATACACAATTATGAACTGGACTCTTTGTAAATCTAGCCGTTGTATGATTGCTGTTTATGATTGGTTCAGCTTAATTTCGCGGCCGATCGGACCTGATACAAACCGACTATAATAAGCAGTGAACTCGTTTCCTAACCGGAAAACGCACCGGATATCAACAGATTACCTATCGAATTCTTTTTACATTGCAGTGTCCCAGGAAAATAACTTACATGCTTGTCATGTAAGTTTTTTCTTCGGAATGGTACATTGTATCATTGTGTGATATAAAGCTGATATAAAGCTGGTGAATTATAGGAAACAACCTGAAGGTCTGAGATCACAACGAGGACATGTAACCAAGACTCGCATAATGTCCGATATCAATAGACAGTTAGTGTTACTATACTATCTATCTAAGTCTATCTAACTAAAACCTCTACTGTAGATATTTATACCCAAATCTGTCAGATCAATGGTTTTAATGTGAATTGTTTGAAGCTAGAATTAACAGTCAATAGTTAGTGTTGGAGTTGGAGCCAAAGCTTAGGATTAAATGTTATATTGGACGGTGTGCCTTTGTGCCAGTACCCGGAATTGGCACCGACTGAAAACGATCGTTTTGTATCAAATATAGTATGTATGTCGTAGTATACGGCTTAAACTTTCCAATTAGCCCATTTCTGAGAAATCGGTGGAAATAATTATGTAAAAAAAAACATGAATTAGGACTCAGTCTTCTTATTATTTTATTTATAAGAACAGACAACGAGGGCGAGGGTAGCCTAATTGGTTACCGCTCACGGCTAATATCGTTAGCCCAAAAATATCGGAATAAAATATCGAATATCTACCTATCGCATTACTTCTCGTATTCGGTAAAACATCAGGAATCTTGTTATTTCCAAAAAAATATTTTACCAGTTAATATATTTGGTACAAATATATACATTATCTTCTTGTTCACTACATAGTATTGCGCTTTCTCTGTCCCTATATCCCTATAGGTAGGTATGCTTAAATCTTAAAAACTACGCAACGGATTTTGATGCGGTTTTTTTAATAGAGATTGAAGAGGAAGGTTTATATGTATCCGTGCGAATCCGAGGCAGGTCACTAGTATACAATAAAAATGATACAGGAGGCGATATCCAGCATCAGTTAGTCGTGCTTCGCTTTGAATCTGACATTCTGATCAATATTTCTGCTAATCAGTTTGACAATAAAAAGCCGTGACGAAATCTTTTTTTTATCGTAAATTTTATACATATTCGTATTCTGGTACCCTGTGGTAAAATAACATCTCGATATTATACCATGCACATACACACGTTATATCGTGTTCGACGCCTAGCGTGCGAAATTTAATTTAATTTAAGAATAACTAGCTAGAACGCTAAGCTAATTATTTATATACCCAAATAAAATAAAATATAATTATTACCTTCATCACAAAATCCTGTCACTATAAAATAAACATTTCCATCAAATAATATTTTTTTAAAGCTGGTAAAGCGATTAGCAACAAAAATTGCCAAATACTGCTAAATACAATACAATAATGGCTGACATTATGAAGTTTTTTTTTCTATTACCGGCCAGTACTAACATAATATGGAAATGTATTTTAAATTTTTTAGAAAAAGTCCTAAACTGTTTTTAAAATCTACTTGATTTCCTATATCTATCCAAATATTCCTTAGATATTTTTTCCAATGCTCCAAGTTATATCCCTTAAGCAATAAATAGACTTTAATGATTTTAGACGTAAATGTTTAGACTAGGTTTCCCAGTCCATAGAGGGATGCTAACGATCGCCAGTCTGACAAATTACCTAGCTCCCATCGTACAGACACAACATACTGGGAGTCCATACCTAAGTATATCAATTGGGTGGTTGTGCTGGGGTGGCGTGTGGGTGGGTGGCATGAGGCTGAGTTATGATGGTGTGTAATATCTGCATTAATAGAGACAGTATTTGTTTAGTGTCGTAAATTACCACCATGAGGAGCTCTTACGAAGACGTACCCGCTAGCGTATGTCATTAAGCCGAATGCAAGCCAAGTTATGAAATGTTGTTAGCATTATAGGATTATAGTTGTACGTTATACAACTCGTATTGCAGAATTTGAAGGAACATATCATTATTATATTGGGCTTGTGTCGTTTGATAATGCACTAGAATGATTGTCGCGTCCACATGCGCAATGATTCTTTGGATGGAGTCAATCGCATTGTTGAGAAATTGTGTTGTGAACACGCGGCTGTTGTCATTGAAAAATAATGATTAAAAAGTGCAGTTCATATCTTCCGTCAACTCATTAGTAAAACTCATTAAGAATATAGGCTAATCGTCAGGAAATCCGGCCGGTATTCAAATCCAGTGATTGTGCCGGATCTCACTGTGAAACCAATACTGGCGGTCAATATGTATTATCATTCATCAGCGTATTAATTAACAGTAGGTACTAGTCAGTTACCTGTGGTCTGACCCTTCTATTTTCTGATGAAAATTCAAATTAGAAACATGGATAGGTTGGCAAAACGCCTTGTGTATCTAACCCTTGGAAGAATGATCATCAGTAAAATTTTTCCTCTAAGATCTAACCTATCTGAAACCCTAGAATTTGCAATTTGTAAACAAATCTGCGATCGATATTATGTTTATATTAAGTTATTTTATTTATTTTATTCATATAACAAGTCCTATCAAGTCAAATTATAAAATGAGATATTTTACTGTCGGGCGATTATTTTTGGAATATCGTACAAGCAGTCGCATTTGTGCATCGTTGGTGAACAAATAAGTGTAGAAGTTTAAACCGCCCGTAGACTTTAGATTTGGCTCCGTAATTTGTTTTTAATAAGAAACTAGATGTCGAACGGACCGACTCTACATGTTTATATCAGCCGTTTGATAGAAACAATAAGTAATAAATCAATATATTATGTTTTTGCAGAACAACGACACGCCACGTTGCAATAAATTACTTATAACTAGTACTTGTATTAATTCTAAGGCTGACAACAACAAACATAGAATAGCAATTGCAATAATATTTTAATCTTAGCTTATTTGAGGAAACATTTACATTTCCTCTTCGTCTCTCGATACACCGCTCTTCAACTCCACCTCCAAGAAGAAGACCAGCAGAAGACCGCGTTGGTCTTCTGCTGGTCTTCTTCTTCAACAGATACAGTTAGGTTTTCCAAGAAATGTATCTGTAATCTGCGTATAATATATATGTATACTATTATAGGTACTATTCAAGATTGTTTTCCACAAAAACTCAATTCTCAATTGAATATTAACCTCGCCACACATCATAACTACGATAGTTGTGCACCACACAAAACATTAACAGCACTCCTATATATTATTATTATTACACTAGATCGATGGGATTTTTGAAATTTGTATTAGTTTCAGGGTCTGAAAATGGCCGTAGTTTTAATTTGGCACAAAATTAGTTCTACGGGAGTAAAACCGCGGAAAAAAACCAATTTAAAATATATACCTATATATATTTGTATATATAAGTTTTGATATTATTTAGTTTATTGATATTTGTACATATATTATTGTATCTTCTGTATTAAATAAATAAAATTTTTAAGTGGTACCATAGGTACGATAAAAATAAACGAATTATTTAAAATAAATTACAATGTAAGAAAAATGTGTAACTCCGTGCTCAGTTATTTATTACTTAAGTAATAAGTTACTTTGTAATTATTATGGTCTTAAACATAATGGTAGGTACTCTATAAGATAAAATAAAATATATTTTATAGGTATATAGCACCATCTCTCGTGATTCTAAGATACCGCTCTGTGGTAATGATGATCACTGATCATTTTTCCATAGCTGATGGATGACTATTTGAGTCTTAGCAAGCTTATCTATTAGTAGTTGAGATGAGTTGAATGCCATATGGGCCATGTAGTAAAGAGAAGCTACAAACCCGCCTTCATCTCATGGCTTGTATGATAGAGCCAGACCTATCGTCTCACCAGTCATGTGATTTATATTATATTCAAAGTCAAAATAATTATATATGTATTACAAAAAAAAAGGTTATTTGTTTACAAAAAAAAAGATTCGTACGATTTTTTTATAAGATTGTGTTGTTTACGCACTTAAGTGCATGTTACTGTAAAAAAGATAATGTTGTGATAGAATGGTGATGTTTATTTATTATTACACCAGCTTCCGCCGGCGGCTTCGCGCACGTGTTATATTGTTAAATTGTAGCCTATGTATTTTTTAGATATATAATCTATATTGCTGTAAAGTAATTGTTAACGCATGCAAGAAAAACAAACATCAATCCATCGATCCTCAAAAACCTTCAAATTTATAATATTATTAGGATATTATGATATTATCTATTGGGGTAGCACTCCTGGCCAAAATCAAACAATTCAAAATAGTTTATTTTGGCACTTAGCAATACCGTGTTTAATTACGTAATAATCGAATGAGGACCGCATCATAAGGTCGTGCTACCGCATTGATGATAACAAAGGCTTTTCCAGACTGAACTGCCTGTCCTTGAATTATACAAACTAACATACAACGACATCGTTTGAATTATCTTAAGACAAATACTTACCTAATTTTCGTAGTACATTTAGCAATGAGGACTAGAGGAATATAGCCAGTCTAGTAGGTATGTGAAGTGATGTTATGATGTGTGTATAACTTCCAACATGAAAAGTATGTTGAAACGAAGTTACGAGTATTTTAAAATGTATATTTGGTTAAAATAAGTTACTATCTTCATATTTTTACGTTTAAAAAATGTAAATTTAGGATAGGTAAGAAAAATGGAGTCTATAATACCTAGTATGTACCTACAAAACAAAGTGATGACCGGAGAGAGATAAGGCGCAGGACCAACGGCTTTACGTGCTTTAAAACCCAATAACACTTTGCCCGACCCAGGGATCGAACCCAGGACCTCGTGCTCAGGAGTCGCGCTTGTAAGACCAACGAATCAGTCTTACTCTATTTAATCAAAATAAGAATTTAACCTGTAAAAAGAAACACTCTCTCAGAAATGATGGAGGGCTGCGGGCATGTACACGCTTGTATACGGTTCCGATAACACGCTTTAGGTGCCGAACTGTAAAAAAGCAAACCCGTGAAATGAACTACTATCAACAACATCATAAACTTTGATCGCTACACACACAAACAAATTCTAACGACAATTTGCCGAGTATACAATTAAAACCGCGTACAAAACGTATTAAAAACGATTACTGTAACCTTTTATTAATGACATAGAGTTCAAATTTCAACTTGAATTCACATTTCAACAGCATTACACTAAGAACTAATGCTAGTAGATAATACAATTAGCGCATTGACAAGGTTTCCGTAGTGAAGAAGCCAGTTCATCATTATCCAGAGTACGGGGAAGGCAGCTCCAGTAAAAATGGCTCAAGGTAAAGAATTATATCTATCTATCTATTTTTAGTAACCAACTTACTTCCGTCTGACAATTTTGCACATAATTATATAATATATTTTTTGACAAATAAACTGCTGTGCGAATTTTCTTTTGTTAAGAAAATTATTATTTTATTTTTATGTTATTTCAATTAATGTTTTGAAGAAATCTAATGAGTTGTGGTCTTTGACGGAAATAGCGGACATATGATTGTCCGTCTATCGTTGTGGTCTTACACTGAGAACTCCGTTTACGGTTGTGGTAGTCCCGGTTGCGGTAGTCCTCAACTCAATCTCAACAGTTCTCTCTAGTGTTTACGTCATAATTTTTCCTCCTTGGTTTTTACGTTGAACGTCGTCGGTTTTACGCATAGAGAAAACATTTTGAAAAGCCTTTGACAAGTCTTTGGTTTTACGTACTCTGTTGACAGCTATTGTCTATTTTATTCTGTCAACGATTGTCTATTTTCTTAGAGGAAAAATTGACTATTTTAGTGAAAAAACAATTTGTGTGTTTGTTCCAGTAAATATAACCAAAGGTTGCAATAAACAAACGTTTCCGACTTCAACGCAAGAAGTAGGTGAGTACAACAAAACGATTATGTTTAGTAATTAGCTATAAATAATTATTATCCTACTACCTAGTTGTTGTAGGTAATTATGAGACTGTCACATTATTTGAACAAATGTAATATGTGTAACAAGGTTATGGAGGTCGTGTATTTACTTATATTACCGATTTGATTATGTTTTTGACTGTCCAAATTCGTTTGAATGCTACTCAAGGACTTGCTGCAAACGTATATTGAAAATATTGCAAAGACATTACAATCTTTCAGTCAGTCTTTTCAAATGAATAATTGTTTATTGTGTAATTGATTTGCGTAAAATGTGAAACATAAATATGCAAAAACACATTGTACCCTGCATTAGCATGCTAAAATCCTAATCCTAGGTATTGTAAATCCTAACTAACATTATACCTAAATACGAAAGTAAGTTTGTTTGTTTGTTACCTAACCGATCACGGTTCAGTGGTGTTGGCGCGAAAAGGTAAATTCAGGATGATCCCTGAAATTTTGCATACTTATACCTTGTCAGGTGTACAGAAACGGTCTTAGGGTACCTTTTATCCCGAAAGAAAGTACAGTTAACGTTTTTATGATAATAGATGGCACCACGTTTTGTACAACCTAATTTATTATTTAAAATTTTAATACAATATTTCAATTTTTTTAAATTTTAATTAATTCAATATTAATATTGTAATCTATACTTATAAAATGGTAACGTGACTGACTGACAGACAACGCACAGCCTAAACCGGTGGACCTAGGGACTTGAAATTTTGAGACAATATTCTTTAAGTACCGTAGGGGTGCACTAAGGAAGGATTTTCTGTAATTCCCCCCCTAAGTAGGTAAAAAAGGGGGAAACAGGTTGTATGTAAATGCGTCATTCTTAACGTTAAATGTACGAAACTTGGTATTCAGCTTTTCGGTTGATAAATGAAAGGACGAGCATTGTTTTTTTTTTAAATCTACCCCTGAGTGGATAAAAAAGGGGGTGAAAGTTTGTATGGAAGATTTGTTATTTTTTAAGTTACAGATGTAAAAATGAGTATTAAGCTTATGCGCTAAAAATAAAAATGACGTGTATCAAAAAATTTAGATTTTTTCCCTCTAAGGAGATATAAAAGGGGACTGAAGTTTGTAGTTATGAAAATCCGTCATTAAACTTGATAATTAGCTTTTCGGTTCACGAATAAGACGTGTTTTAGCTTTTTGATAACTGTACCCATTAGGGGGAAAGGGGGGGGCGAATATTTTGTGTAAGAATATTCAATCACTTTGAGGAGAAAATATAGAAGATAAAAGTTTGAATGAAATTCTGCCATTTTCAAAGGTGAAACCATGAAAATAGGTATACACGAGAACTGCTGGATCGATTTTTATGGTATTTGATTTGTTGGATTAGTCTCCGCCTATAATAGAAGAATCGATCGTATGGTAGGGTATGGGTAGGGTAGGGTAGAGGTAGAGTAGAGTTAGGGTAGGAATAGAAGGGTAGGGTAGGGGTAGAGTAGAGTAGAGTAGAGGTAGAGTAGGGTAGGGTAGGGTAGGGATAGAGTAGAGTAGGGTAGAGGTAGAGTAGGGTAGGTTAGGGTAGGGGTAGCGTAGGGTAGGGTAGGAGTAGAGTAGAGTAGGGTAGGGGTAGCGTAGGGTAGGGTAGGGTTAGAGAATGGTAGGGTAGGGTAGAGTAGCGTAGGGTAATATAGGGTAGGGTAGAAAAACCGTAGAGGTAAAATAATCACGCGTACAAAGTCGCGCGGGGCAGCTAGTACTATATAGGTAGGCAACCCGATTCATAATTATGCACAATGCATTCTTTAAATGGTTGTTCTGACATCATCAACCATTTTTTCAGCTTTGCTTAATTATAAACCAAGCAGAATGTTCAAAGAGCTTAGAATTAAATTTGTAAGAATTATTTGTTCGTAAACAATTAACCAAATTACCAACTTAATTCTAACTAACAAACTTCAGTTGTATTTTCGTTCTCATAATAGTAAAGGAACTGAAATTAAGCCGAGCACACATGAGCAGAAGCGAGGTGACTAGGCTTACAATAATACATGACATCTGCAGACTTGCAGAGCAGATTACATAAAGTTAACCTTGCAATTAAATTAAAGAACATTATTATTTGCAATCAAATCAATTTCTCGGGAAAATGTTTCCAGATATACCTACTTAATGGTTTTCGGTTTTCCATCGCAGTAATAAAGAGAAGTATGGAGCTTACTCTTGAAACACGAACTCGATCCAGATCGCAGGCGTATATTCACTAATCTACTATCTCGCTCGCACATTGAATATATAAAATCAATGAATACCTACAGTTATGAAAAATCGCAACAAATCAAGTTAACATTACAAAGTTTCAGCAAAAAATTCAACTTGATCGAAACAAGTTTTCATACATAAACGTAGCATAATTAAAACTAAGCTATTTCAATGTATGAAGACTACCAATTAAGTTGATATTTTTGTTTTTTGAAATATGTATATTGAAGTTTGGATTCGTGAATCAGAAGTAAAGCCTCAGTAAAACAATCTAATATCTATCATTGTTATAAATATAGTAGCGCGTGGATTAATATATAGTTCGTAACTTTATACTTACTAGCTATAACTATCCTCAGTAGCTACTCGTGGTCGTGGCTACGAGGAAATGATTATACCACGTAATAACCTGACGCACTGAGATTGCGGTCATTTTGAATCTCGCGGTTAAAATAGCTGAGATTGCCTAATAAATAGTACGATCGTTGTGCCGTGTTATTTCCGGCCCAAGAATAGAACCACCCTAACTCGTCCCGCGGGCGTCGTAAGAAGCGACAAAGGGAAAGATCCGGAGGATGGGCCGCAGTGAACCCGCTTGCCCAGCGTGGCGATTATAGACAAATACCTCCAATGAGCGCACAAAAGTGGCGCGCATTGAGAGAGGCCTATGTCCAGCAGTGGACTAATACAGGCTGATGATGATGATGATGATAATGATGACCGTTGAACTTGCCAAATGTTGTGGATTCCAACCCAGGCCCGCACCTCTGACTTTTAGAAAATGTGCTTATTAGAAACTAGCTTAAACTGTAAAAAAAACCTCGTGCGGAAACCAAAACAAATTCAACGGTTTTTATAACTGTGTCAGATTATTGCGTGGCCTACCAGTCTTCCTCTGACACTAGGTTGTGAGACATTGGTGACACGATAAAGAAAAAAAAGTAAATAAAATTTTAACTAAAACTATACTACAAAACACACTAAAAACCCCTAATAAGTAATAACCACTAATAAGTAGTTTATGGTTACTGCATTTTAAAGCCGTAGGTGAGTTTTAGTTTTTTCATTTCTAAGGTTCCGTAGTAAAACATGTCCGTCCATCCGTCTGTCTGTCACAGCAATTTTACTCAAAGATTATCAATAATAGAAGCTGCAATTCGGCATGTAAAATAAAAATTCATAAAATTTAATTTGGGGGGGGGGGCTATATACTGCCCTGATACGGAAGAAGGCCGTTAAGTGCATAACGTAAGTTTCGAAATAAATGGCAAAAACGCGAAAAGTATGCATATATTATACGCATTATATGCAAAAAAGAGACCTCAACTCAATCAAAAAACTTGCACTTTTTATCATACAATTCTAGAATTCATATTTTTCGCGTTTTTGCCATTTATCTCGAAAGTTGCGTTATGCACTTAACGGCCTTCTTCCGTATCAGGGCAGTATACATGTAAAGTGGGAATTATATTATATTTTTTTCAGATATTGTATACCATGCTTAAAAAAAGGCTTACTGTAAGGGTAAAGAAAATATTTATTAATTATTTTAATTTAAGGTCCTTCGACCTTTTACATAACAATGTGCCAACAAAATCCAAAAAAAAAATTGTTTTATTTCTATAGTGCCACTGCGCTCTTAGGTAGGTAAATTAAAAAATAAAACAGAAATTGTCTTAGCTTGGTACTGACGTGGTACTGACACCAGAACTTTGAGTACTTAATTTCTGACTTTTTTGCGCTTTGAAGTAGGTATTATTATTGTTAAAAAAACAATTAAACATAGCCGATGACAGGTCTTACTCTAAATTCATTTGTCAAAATCGGTTTTGCAGTTTTTAAGCTAAGATCGAACATCACATAATTATATAGACTGTTAAACTCATTACCTGTACCTGCTGGAGTCGAGTAAAACCAAATAAAAAAATGTGCTTCGACTTTTGACATATTTTTAGCAATGAGCGCATTAAAGTCATTGGTGCTAATTCTCTTGCACACGCTCTAAACTAATTTAGACTCTCTATCTCTCTTTCTAACAGAGATCATTAGAAAAGGATAAAAGATTTTTAGAGCTGTCATTGTCCATTTGCATGATATCCAACGAGAATTTAGTCGGCACGTCATAGAGGTCTCATCATTGTCATGATGTTTATTAGAAAGAGATATAGTTAGACTAAAATAAGTTTAGAGGGATGTACAAGAGAATCAGCACCATTGTCGGCCCCTGGGGTCTGCTGGACATTTTTTATGTCGAAAACCTGATACCTTATGTTTGACCTTGAGATGCCTGTATCTTCAATAGCCCTCTGTAATGTTATTTCTTAAACCTTGTTAACTTATGTTTATAATCATTATCTCTCGGAGTGATAATACTATGTAGACCAAGGCAAAAACCTTATCATCTTACGAACGAAAGCAATGTTTACTAACTCAATTAGAGAATTAGATGTTTATTTTGCTTTGATAAATGATAATGATTATTTAGCCCAAGAGAGAGTGCTGCAATAAAGAAGTTCCCTTTGATATGCAAGTACCTCTGTCATCCATTTCAATAGTTTTTTTTGTGGAAAATCGTATCAATACACCTCGGACAAATGGGCTTACGTCATACTCGCGCGGCATAAAAATCATACGGTGTTCCTCGACGAATTTCTAGGCGGAAGTACGAGATTCAGGTGCGTTTTCACCACGCTGCCACTCAGATCCCGATAGACCTAATAATATGCTACATGGACCGAAGATAATCCTGAAAAGCGTTACAATATTACTTCATTATCAGAGGCCTTGCCCGCAGGTTTGCCCGGCTCCTCGCTGACATACGTTATTAATTACCTTGGTAATCATGTTGCGAAAGCAGTAACTACCATTATTAATGTTTTTGGTTAACTTTCATTTACCGTAGGTGGGTTACTATCTAAATAAACCGAACACTAGGTCATTACAGAATAATGATGATGTCATGGAGGTAATTAACACCAAATATCGGAGTCAATGCCCCATATTATGCACGTAAAAAACAAGCTTGTTGCGTACAAAAAGGTATTTCCAGCAATCATTAGGTTTTTTTTTCTACATAGTCTGTCATTAGGTAATTATTTTTTTTAAATTCAATCTCGTGTGAGACAAAAACCGAGACCGGTGTCATTATAAAACATGGTCACGATTTTAGTGATTTTATTTTTCCTTATCTTTATGGTAACGAAAGATTTAATCTTTGTAATGTACAGTACCCTAGTACGAGTTAGAACTAGGGCGGTTGTGACAAAAATCAAACTGACGAGCAAATACCGACAGTTTTGGTAACACGAAATACCTGACTCATTCACAAACGCCTGAAAGGATAGAGCCAGGCATAATTAGTACGTCCGAGTCACACGAAAACTCTCACATTTAGCGTGGTGTGCAACTCGTACTACGGGCTCAGAACATAACGAATACGTGTTCCGTGCTTCCGTTAGTCTTGCGTCTGATCTCTCTCCAGTCGTGTCGGATTACCGTCCGGTACCTTCGGACTATGATATGATAAGAAATGATCGGAGAGTAAGGGAATAGTTATTGCGTTTATGTTTGCACACACAATTTATTGTGCATTAGGTATAATATTTTCTGGTCAGTTGGCTAATCTTAGTTAGGTTAGTCGCTTTGACCGAAGTTCGATCAAGAGGACATTATTATTAGTAAGGATGAGCAGATTGATTGCATTGAGCTTCAAATAAACAAAAAAATAAAATAAAACTTTAAAAAGATACAGAACTGTGTCAAACGCTACAAATCCATTTAATTAAAACAATTTAAACAAGTTTGAGAACTGGTTATGTTTATTTTTATTTGAAACAACTACATACTCAGAGCTGTATCTGTGAGATAGGTACATCATATTATTTCAGCTATTTGCGTCACATGTTTTTTCAGATTAATGTAGTTCTGACTAATGTGTCAAATTGACGTTTTAGAAAAGTAGAGGAAGCCATTTCTAATTTAGATTGTTGACCTTAAATCACTAAAAGGGATTGAAAATAAAAGTAAACAAAAGCAATTTCAAAATATACTTTGTTTGTAATTATTAGATCCGGCACATTTTTGCAAAAAAAACGATGATGTTAGAAACTGTGGCGCAGGCGCAGCTAATAACACAGCTGTGAACGCGGCCCAACTACATAAAAATAAACCTTCTTAAAAACATCAATACCTCATAATGTTTACATTTCATACCGCGATTGTCACACGGCTAAGGTTAAGCAGCGGTTCACGTGGTAAGTTTGTGGATGGGTGATTGTTAAGGCATTTAATTTCACGCCACCACTTTATGTGGTAAACATTATGCCAAGTAGAAGGCCAAATTGCCATGCTTGATAAATTTCTACCTAGTGACCATCACGGACTAGATCAACTTGGTAGAGTATGTCTTATTATCAGTTCCTCGCTATATACAGTAGGCCTATGCCCAGTAGCTGATATTTTCATCTTCCATCATCATAAAAGCAGCCAAGATCAAGAACTGAAGCGACATATTTAATTAGAACGGGTGTCTTTTGGCAGGGTGTATGATATGTTCAAGAGAATCATACCAATATACCTCAAAGGTCATACTTTTCATCAATTTGTCTTTCCCGGGATTGCCTTCCCTAGGTCACTCATCACTTGACAGAAGAGCAGGGGTGCTTTAAGCGTGGAGCATTAGTTTAAATGGTAACAAAGATAGAATGAATGTTTTCAACATTGTAATAATGCTGTTTATAAAAGGCAATTTTAAATAAATATTAAATGTCAAATGATTATCATTTATCTATCATACCATATATTTAAAAACACCACTAATTTAAGATATTTTTTAATAAAATTAATAGAGACCTGCGAAAACAGGTGAAAAATAAAAGAGGACACTACGTTCTTGCCGAGGTCTAATATGCAAATACCTACTATTTGATATTATTTAATAAGAAACTCGCAAAAACAACTGACTCGGGCGGGACTTGAATCCGCTATCCCTGGCGTACAACAGGTATAAACCGTTACTGTGGCTGAAATATCTCTTTTTATGAACTCTCCAACGACGTTTGTCCAAGAGAAGGTTCACTCTCATAATCCGATGGGACGGCAATGTGACACGGCCGGCGAGAGATCAGGCGCAGGGCCCACGGCTTTACGTGCTTTCCGAGGCACAAATGCACAAAGCAAATGATAAATAAAATTATAATACGCACATAACTTACGTAAAGTCAGTGTACGCCTGTATCGAACCTGAGATCTCTGACTCGCTAGTCAACGGTCACACCACTAGGCTATCACGGCTCAAACCATTAGGCAGTGCTCGTTAGTAATGACATTTTTTGACCGGAATGACAGATAGGTATTGTTACTAAACATCTTAGAAAAATAAAAAAATCTCATAAGAATAGTATTTACGAATGAAGCTACTCATTGCACTATGTTTTAGCGCAAGCAGGTTCGTAGCTTTAAAAGGAGGCCGCATGGTAAATCACAGCAGTATCTTACTAGTTCTAGGGTGATGACTTCTACTTACCTACTAATAAACAAATTTTACCTCTCTCTACAAGTGTAGACTTATTTTTGCGTCTTTTCCAGCAGGAAGTAAAGCAGCAATTACGTTTTATTATTCGTGTTCCTGTATAACTCACCCCTACTGCTTACGGGGTTTCCCTAAATACTTTCCAATTAATAGTCACTAGTAACTGGTTCTTGTTCGCGACTTGTATCGTGAGAAATTGTGGTGGAGGTGACGGGTTTCCCGGACCTAGGGTTTAACCTAGGAGCAAGCTTTTTTAACTTTGTAGGATATCATGTACCAGTGGTTTCGCTAGCGTTAATTTACAATAATATTAATTTTAATCATGATTCGAAAGACATGACTATTAACGTTATTGTTGTTTTTCTAGGGAACAGTACTTTTTTCAGGATGAAAGTTACCCGGCCTATGCCTATGAGATACAACCCGGTGACAGACAGACGGACAGTGGAGTCTTAGTAATTAGTATATAATAGTCCCGTATTTACCGTTTGGCTACAGAACCCTAAAAATGAGGTGCACACTAATAAATAAATACCTACACCCAAAATAAATAAATATTTAATTGGCTGGCATGCCATGACCATTGTGGGTGTCAATTTTTGTTTTGACTGCGGAGTCAAGGGTCGTTGAACGCACCTCCGACTCTTTGAATGAGAACGGTGAGGGAAAAAATGTGAGGAAACCAGCTCACCTGTGAGATTTATCAACGACGTGTGAAGCCAGGGGGCCTACTCCGAAATTTTAACAACGAAGATTCGATTGTCGGATCGTATTTTTGTTCGTTAAATTACCTTCTAATAGATTGTTTTTTTTATGGATTTGTAACGAAACTACAGATGACAGCACTAAGTACAATTAAACAGTGGTAATTTGGTGGTAAGGATTGTGTTTGATGGTCTTCATTATTACGTTCCGATCCGAAACATCGTAGTTCGATTTTCGGAGTAGAGCCCCTGGTCAGTGGCCTACGGGCGATTTAAACTTTGATACTACTGATGCTGTTTATTCACCATACGATAAAGAAAGCGGATACTATATTGAGACAATATGGGGTATAAATCTTTTATAATATGTACCTATTATTTAAAAAAAAAACAGGTTATTTACATCATTTATAAATCGAGAACTGCTGGACCGATTTTTATGGTTTTTTGATTACTATAACTACATACATGGATTGGTCTCCGCTTAGAATAGCAGAATAGAACACAATAAATTGAATTATTCTTCTAGAGTATGGTAGAGCAGGGTAGTAGGGGTAGTTTAATAATACGAATAAAATTTTAAAAAGGTACCTAATACATTTCTGTTACATACGTTTGGTTTGGGTTCAGATTTTCTGATACATCGGACAGTATCAGTGAATTACCGGAGACTTCGGAAACTAATAGTTTTTACAATATTTATATTTGAATGATTGCAACGTATCTACGTATTCGTGTACGAGAACACTATTCACTCGAGGAAAAAATACTATAAACATTTCCCTTGATTTTCACGTCAATTGTTTATTTATTTTTTTACAAAGTATATTTTAATTTTATATAGATTCAACAATTTGCATAATGATAACTATTGCTGACTCAGCACAAACAGCTTTGACGCCCAGGAACCAAAAGAATTTGATTAGACATAACCTCTAAAACTAATTATGACTAGAAACAATTCTGTATTAAGACAACATAATAGAATATTTAACATTAACTTTCACTAAAACCACATTGAGACCTTGACAGCTAAAAATAATCTGAGTCTAGATCGAATAAAAGGCATTTTGCTAATTAATAGTGCAGCTGCGAACTAGAACTTGCATATTATAAACTTAATATTCAATATTGTATTGATAGAGTCAGCAGAAGTGTAATTTTTTTAATTGCATACCTGTATTCTTCTACATAAATAATAACACTTGACCTTGTCAGTGGACAAGGTCAAGTATCACGCAAGTAAATAGTGATCTCGCATGTAGGTAGGTATGTCACGTATAATTTTTTTTTAAATAAGATTTTAAATCTTTAGAATTTTGTCTATACGCCTAATAACAAGTCAATTCTCATCTTGCCTCTCTTATTACTCTCATTCTACTCAAGACTAAGTATATGATTGTCTAAAAATGTTTAATAATTTTTTTTGAATACTTTATGCGATAAATGTAAAGTTTATTTTCACTAGTGTACCTACACCAATATATCAAACATGAACATAAACTTAACCTTTTATTTCTTTCTTTCTTGGCTAGCTTCCCAATATGACTTATAAATAAAAATATTATATAAAAGCAAACAATCGTCATCGGCTAGCATGTTGCTATGCTAGACAACGATTCAAGCGCAAGCTGCCTTAATTATGCTTAAACGACAAATAATAATTATAATAATACACTTCACTAGCTGATCAGACAAACGTTATCCTGTCCCATTCCTACAAAAATCCCATTGAAAAACTTACTTTCTAGTTTTCCCGCATATTCCAATTTCCCGGCCAATATTTCCTTTTCTTGCCCTTATTTACATAAATAAAATTGATCAACATTTTTGCATAAAATTTATGCTAAATTACCTATGCATAAAAAAATTATGCGTACTTGTATATCCTATATTGTTTTAATATGGTAACGACATGACTATCATTTCCATAGCACCTCGTGATTGACTGTTACATTTTCAAGCTTGGTCTGTATTGAAGGTTCATCATGGTGGTCAGATCATTAGTAAAACAGCGTGAAAAGTACGGACAGTTTATTGTTTAATTGATTTTAGGTCGCAGCTTCATCCGCGTGGAGGTTGGCCCGGGAGAAAAAGTATCCTGTCTGTTATTTGAAGACATGGTCTATCTATGTGTAAAAGTCAACTAAATCCTTTCGACAGTTCCGCACGATTTACGGTTGCATGATTGAGCAAAACTTCACATTTATAACATTAATAGGATGAATTCCTAATCCAAAAGCAAAGCACGCACACACGAGGTATATATGTATACAGGGTAGGTACTCCGTCCGACGTACTTTGAGTGCGTGCTTTGCATCCGGTAGGAAGCTAGCAAAGCATTCTGATATACAAAATGGCCCATATATAAAAAAAAATTCAAATAAAGTGATAACAATATCTAGAACTTAACTACTAAATTGTAAAAGTCGAAGAAATATTACCTACAAGATGAAGTTTGTAAAATAATGGTGTTATATAAACTCCAGCGTCAAAAAATATTTTTTCAAGAAGCAGTTTCTGAAGTTAGTTCTTTCAATTTGGTTTGCTTTTATTTTTAGACAAATACTAAAGCTGAAAAACTTTAGTAATTTATTAACGTTGGATATTAAAGGCTGTGAGATTTTTTAAATATTATATAGATTATAGTATACATTTAATACAATGGCAAGTACGATCAACGTGAAAGTTCAATTCAAATTTTGTGTTCGTGTCAAAGGTTCGCATAATGATACATAAATTGTAACTAATATTATAAAAGCGAAATAAGTTTCTTTATTTGTTAACTTTTCACACGTAAACCACTGAAACGATCATTCTGAAATTTTGCATACTTATACGTTGTCATATGTACAGAAACAGACGTACAGCATAGGACCTTTCATCCCGAAAAAAAAAACCTACTGTTCGCAAGGAAAACAACAATAACTTTCTTATGATACTAGATGGCACCACGTGTTTTTCGAATTATTATTGAATTTTAAATTAATGCGAGTGAAGCCGCAAGGAAAAATTAGTACTTAATAAAAATGGTTGTATTTACTTAGATATTTGCAAGAATGTTATTTTTTTTTTGTTTCTCTTTCGCGGGGTAATTAATCGATATAATTTGCTAGTGACCGGAGAGTGGTAGGTTCCTTTTTTTGAAAGCTATAATATTTTACTTCATTGTGTAAGGTGCACTTGTGTGTGGCATTGCAGTTTCCGTTCTCGGAACTGCTTGTTAAGTCATTGGTCTCGGCTAGTAATGAACTATTACGAAAATGCACAAACAATGACATATCCAATATAAAATTGTAAGAAATGATTGGATATTTACGCCTGATTTCTCTCCGGTCGTCGGATTGCCTCACATCGCTCTATGTGAGTGAAGGAATAGAGAGTGTACCAATCTGTGTTTCGCACCCGGAAAAACGTTAGCTGCTAAAAAGTTTCAGATAGGTAATAGGTACTACCTCGTTATTTACCATGTTATTTTTATTAGTTTGCATAAAACTTATTAAAATATTGCTTAAATATTTTATGCCTTAATAACGCAAGACGCTAATTGTAATGACAAATGTCCACTTATTATCAAGACGACGACGTTCGTCAAACACGAGCTCGATGCGATTGACCGCGTACGTGAACAATGCTCAGTTCTCAAATAATAACACATATTGCGTATTCTTATAATATATGCGAGCATAAAAATAAAAAATACCCAAAAAACCTGTTCAATATCATCATCAACTAGCCACCACCGCGCCTCGCCTCTCGCTAAACACGCGTTATCAGTAAAAAAATGTGTTCGCAACAAACAAACAGTAATTCCGAACTTTTATTTGGAAGATGTGTTCCTGCGGACGAGTATAAAACCGGCGTTAAATGATACCGATTCAAATGTGACCAATATTAGACGGGTAACGACGTGTCCGGAGAAAAGCTAAATTTTATTATATTTAAAATGTGGTGGAAAGCGATAGTGGTGCTGACTGTACTTATAGGTAAGTACACTTAGTACATTATTGTTTTATTGTTCGCGATTTACAAACACAGTGGTTTTGATTACGATTATCGTAGGGTGAGTAGGCAATAGGCATGCCTGAAGAATTTTAACGGAATGTAGGTACCTGTTGATTAAAACTTGAAAAGCTTGGATAGCTGTATTGTTTCATTTTGCACTGCGATTGTGTTACATTAGTATTACTTAGATCTAGTATTATTATTCTTTTTGGGTAACTGTATGGATTTTTTTTCGGTGTCCCAGCAGTTCTCAGCGGGAGTTGAAGGGTCCAGAATACACTCCCTCAGCGACTGTTTAGTGCTTAGGGGTTTACATTATATTAGTTGCAAAAAGTCGTCCTCGTTATTCAATCTTTAAGATTTTTAGAAAATCAATTATAATCTTGATATCTCATCATTTATTTCCATTTATATGAACACCGTTAAGAATTTAATTTATTTATAATTTGATTCGAATCGAAAGTGTATGAACACTTGGACGCATGTGTGAATATAGCACATGCACGTGTTAACTTAATGTTTAAACAAAGGGGTTAGAACATTATTTAGATTTTTTTTCAAAGTGGCAACGCAGGATGAGACTAGTATTTATGGATAGAGGACACTTAAACAAACAAAAAATGTTAGCAACATAGTGTCCTTAAGTGTCATTGTTGCTGAGATATTTGGAATTAAAAAACGCTAGAAGAGAAAGATTACAATACCTAATACATTTTTTATAGAAAAGTAATTTTTTAGAAGTGCGTGTGACATACCTAATTATTTATTAAAATATAAAAATTGATGGAGAATTTTTTTTCTTAAAGTAATGGAACAAAACAGGTATTTTTACATTTCTCTTGCTCCCAAATCGAAAAATTCCTGGATACCGTTACAAATACCGTAACATTCTATCATAAACCGAAGGATTTTTGGACGGACAATTTTACAACGAAAGATATCAGGAATTTGCATGTACGTACATGCAAATTACTGATATCTTTCGGTGTAAAATTAGTACCTATTAGATAGGTAAACAAAAACCTAACTTCCGACAAAAAATCATCCTAGATAATATCACACTATCTATTTACACATTATAAGAATTGTATTTATTGAGTATCTCGTTGCTCAAGTAATAGCAAGCGCGACTGCTGAGTACGAGGTCCTGGTTTCGATGGAATTGTCCCGGAGTCTGGAATTGTGCCCGGTTAATGGCAATAGGCTCACCCCCTATCATATGGGACTTATAACATAGTTGGTGACTAAGTACATTTATATACTTTAATAAATGTAGTCAAACCCCTCAAATGTTTGGGCTAAAATAGGTATTTATTTATATTATGAATATTTTTTTATTATAAACATAATAATTATTAAATACCTATGTATTTTACCTTTATTATTTTTGTGTCTCAGTGGTTGTTATCAAATAAATGATTTTATGTGCGTGCTGTTAGTAATATAAAATACTTTTCTACTAATTTGAAAAGTTAAAATTTTTTGTGCAAAATCCAAAATATGTTTTCTTATTACCTAATGCTAAGCTAATGAAATTCCCATCGAAATTCATCCAGTCATTTAGACCAACCGTTTACCCGAAACAGACAGAAAGCCAGGTTTTAGAAACTGGTTTTTTTTTATAAATAAAAATGTGTAAAAAACATTTATGCATGCGATGCGAGCAATTAATTAATTAATTAATTAATTGTTGTTGAAAGAATATAAAATCTATGAATAAAAAAAAACTGCTTTTTACCTACTTTGCTATACGTAACCATGTAGATTATTACCTATATGAACTTAGGAAAACAGTTATTATTTTAATATTACAAATACTTTAACTTTTATACTTTAATTTTATTTATTTGTAGATATAGATAAAGCCGTGGCGCTGGCGTGTAGTAGTACTTACCTATAACACCTAGTATTTACCCTTGTTACCATTACATTACACTATTACTGTGGTTCTGTTGCACATTTTATTTACATATTTTGGGGGGACAAATTTGTTGCTAGAGAGAGGCTGTTCTATTCTTCCTAGCTAAAGCCCATCAGAGTTCCCACTTTGTCACCTATAGGCAAATTACACAGGAACTGATATTCGTCCACAATCCCCGACAGGCCAGCAATGCGGACTCTTCGTCTCTCAATAATTAACTTCTTCGTTAACTTGTTAAAATCATTAGTAGACACATTGATTTGTTCAAATGCGATTCCTCATACCGAAGCATAATTAGGCATAAATAGTTAATTATAATAGGTTAATGACGAGAGACGTCATAATGGCTTCCTTAGAATACCTAATCATTAATGGCCTACCAATTAACCCTACTAACTAGATGCACTATGGACAACGCAATATCATAATCGAAGTTTAAAAAAGGTACCTATTTTATATGTAAGCAGTAGAGAACTAGCACATTTGAGCGATATTGGTCTTTCCTGTGTCCTCTGGGGGTTTATATTCTACACTAGGTTCATTAACCAATGATACGAAGTACTTCGCAAGTACTTCGATGTTTCTGTTTTCACAAAACCTTATTATAATAGGTTTATTAGTAATCTACGCTTGCGACCTTTACAAATATGTAGATTACTGAAATGAGCGTAGATTACTGAAATGAGCGTAGAGCACCCGCCTTGGCACTGATCTGACCGATTTGACCGATCTTAAAGAATGTATCTGTCTGTAACCCTTTGCAGCGGGTCTCCTGCTAGTAATTTTTCTTTTGAGGAGTCGATGAGTACAATTAAACATGAGGCAAGAAGAGAGAGAGGCAGCTATCC
This sequence comes from Protodeltote pygarga, assembly GCA_936450705.2. Taxonomy (NCBI): domain Eukaryota; kingdom Metazoa; phylum Arthropoda; class Insecta; order Lepidoptera; family Noctuidae; genus Protodeltote; species Protodeltote pygarga. The sequence continues at coordinate 21,172,011 of OW388248.2, read as the reverse complement.
ATCCACCGCACAGAAGACGCGCTGGGATTCAAAGGGTACAAAACATCTTCATAAGTCTATTTCCAGAAAATAGCCATAGGCTCCTTCCTACTTCCCTCCTACCTCCTTGTTTTTGTAAATTGCTATTACGGAAATACACGTGACGGGATTCTTATCTAAAACTACGAAATGGCCAAGCTGTTAAACTTTTTAAATATCTATTACATTGCCTACATCTTTGGTGCTGATTCACTCTATAATAATAAGTAAGTTGGTATTTAAGGTATTATTATATTAGTAAATACACATTTAGATGTAAATATAACAGATCAAAAACACCATTGGTGTGATCTTAATAAATCGCTAGAAATAAAACAAGGAAATGGCCCTATTTTATGTTATTCTATTTTTCTTTCGCCTACGACTATAATCGTCATCACAAGGTTCATGGAATTTGGAACCAAGCCATTAATTTTATTGGTGTAATCAGAACACCGTGGTCAAAAACAAGAAATGCTTTAATTAATAAAGAGTCAACAAAGTAAAATATGGCTTAAAAACTTAAACCAGACTTTCGAAAGCTAAAAACAAGTTTCATAGATTTGAAATTATAATACTACAGTCGAAAACATTTATTGACGTGGCAGCCCTGGACGTAATATAATTATTTCAAATCTAAGAAATTCTGTTTTTCGCATTTCGGGTCGGGATTTAAAACTATATTTCGTTTCTATGTTTTTAGCTAACAATAGAATTATTTTTAATCAATACAATGTGGCAGTGGCGATTCTTAAATAGGTAAATAAAAATCCACATTTCAAACTTTCAATCAATGTCTTAACAGTACTTATAGCATATCCTTCTCCAAGTCCCAGGCTACCACTTTGTCCAAATTCAAAACGATCGGTTCAGTGTTTCCCCGTATACCTATTTACCCCAAAAAAATTGCCTTTTTTCAAGTTCTGGGCTACCTACCTTTTTGTCAAAATTCAATACGATCGGTTCAAACTCGTAGATTCCATTGTCGTTGTCTAGCTCCCAGGTCAGCTTCAAATTTTAAATCCATAAAACGACTTTTTAGAGGCTAGGTACAAGTCTTTTATATGTATAAAAGATAATTGTATAATTATAAAGATAACAATTATCTTTTTATACCATTAAAGAATACGATTAATTGTATACGAAATAAATTATTTTCGTATGCATAAAAATATAAAACAAATTCATATGGATGAGGGTCACTCTACAGCAAAAAAATTAATTCGCGACTCAGAAAATAACGTCATTTGTAGGGAAAACGCCATCTATCCAATAGTACATAAGCTAACTCAAACTCTCCCCTCTGCACAGTCTATTCAAATAAATGACCCCGTGTCGCAATTACCTCGAAATACATAACATAAAAACCATTTTTCCGATAACTTGACAACATAGGTACGACGACGAAACGTACCTACCTATAAGTAGTATAGGTACTTCGCCTTATTTTGGATCGAAGTACATATAGGCTACCACATAACATAACTTTACAGTTGATATCAGTAATGTGTAACCAATTCATTTAATTCAGTATGAAATTTAATTTAGAATGAAATGCATTGGATTTAGACTCAGATTGTTGACACCGCCATCTAGGATGTTGGGCATGTACGACGCCATCTTTTGCTAAAAAATACTGCATTTAGGGTTTATCGCCTTGAATAATATCCTAGTTTGAGTTATTTGGAGTAATGTGTTTGGTCGAAACAAATTATACGACATTGGTTTATGTAATACCATCCTCGCTGCTCCATTGTCTGATAAGGCTAAACAATTGTATACTTAAGTTAGTAATAAGGTAAATTTAATATATTTATCACTTCTGTATTGGGCGATATAGTCGCTAAGCGACATAACCTTTTTTGTTAAATAAAAAGAATTGATTATAGAAAAAGTAGGATGTAGGTTTGAATCTGGTTTGCATAAAATGAGATCAGAAAACATCCTTGTACTTTTTTAATCTAAAAATATTGTTACGATGGGTTCGGTACAATTAAAAACCACCAATCCCAACAGAACACTATTTATTTTAATTATGCACTAATACAAATAAATCACTCACACAATCACTAATTCACTCACATTATTCACTGATCGCATTCTAAGAGCGCCTGAAGTTTACTCACAGTATCGTAGAACAATTCTGTGTAATATGTTGTCCGGCAATCGCACTTGCTTTATTTAAGTCTTCTATATTCTCAAACATTAGAAATTACTCAAAGGATCGACAAAATTGTAGGTCACGACACGTCGCAGCGTGATTTCTCTATTCGCTACAAGATGGCGGTAGTAGCTTTCTTGGTGTCGCCGCTAGATAAGGTAGACGGTGCTAGCAGATAAAGGTAGGAGCGTTGAGTCATGATAGCGTAGTGGTTGTGACCGTTGACTGGCAAGTCAGAGGTCTCGGGTTCGAACCCAAGGCACGCATCTCAGACTTTTCATAAGTTATGTGCGTTTTATAAATTAATTTTTACTTACTCCGTGCCTCGGAAAGCACGTAAGGCTGTTGGCCCTGCGCCTAATATCTCTCCGATCGTGTCGGAAGGCCGTCTCATCGGACCATGAGAGTGAGGGAATAGAGAGTGCATCTGTGTTTGCGCACACACTTGTGCACTATAATATCTCCTGCGTAGTTGGCTAATCTCCGTTGAGATTGGCCGCTGTGACGGAAATTCGGTCAGAAAGATTTTCTTCAGAAGAAACGGGACGAGAAAACAATCAGTCATGAAAACCGTAAAAACCTTTTCAAGGTTTTAACCCTACTCTATCCTTTTTAAATCTAAGAAGTCCTCTGCTAAGGTGTCCTCCAAAATACGTAGACCCTGAAAATAATGAAATGACACTGCCATCATCAATATCTTTAGAGACTCGATCGGGATTATCACAGCATCTTGTCCTGGAGTAAAAGATTATTTGTAATCATAAAATAATGAAAAATACAATAATAATGAAGTATTTAGATTATGTAAGTAGATACCTATAAGTAGATGCAAATATATCGCCATAACATCAATCTTTTCTAACACTTGTAGTGAAAAATACTATGTTCAAATACTTATAGAGCCATAACCAATTAATGATTATAAGTATTTAGAAGAGAAGATATTTATTGTCCTACCATAGCAACTCAAATTTTAACATAACGTTTAGTACATCTTACCAAAGACATCTAAACAATTTTTTTAATTGAACCCACGATCTTTTACACCTAAGGCGGAAGTTCCACTACTCCGCCTACGCCATATAGCTTTTCATGTGTAGTAATTTCAATTTTCAATTCAATCAACATTTCAATTCAAACGAAATTTCGTTTCAAATATTTTGTAGTTGTAGGGTTAAAGTCAACTGTGACACTACAACAGCTGATCATGTTTGGTGGGGTGAATGAACTTCCATCCCAAAGATTAGGTAGTTTTAGATGTCTTTGATAAGATTCTATTGTAGTCTTTCTTTTCTTCTTAATCGTATGGTTGATAAAGTAACAATCTGGTGTCAGAGTTTAAACCACCTCTCAGCATCTGACATGGCTTTACACACCGTTGAAAAATCTCTCAGATGTGCTGGTTTCCTCACGATGCAACGATGGTTTCCTTGACCGTTGGAGAAAAATAATAAATTTCTTCTAATAGGTACGCAGTCAAAGGTGCGTGCCAGGGTTTGGTACCTACGACTTTCGATTTAGCAGTCAACCCGTCATAGCACTAAGCCATCACTGCTTTTATCTTTATTTTATACGATAAAAGTGCGTGACTTATTAGAATTCGAGCATTTCCTACGTTTTTATAAAATAAGCAACGTTAGAGCTATGCACAAGTTGAACAATGTTATGGATAGGTGGCGCCACAGGAAAAATTAGAAGTCGCTATCGTTTTGTTCACTGAAAACACCTAAGTGCCTGCTCAATAAATTTCTCGTTACTAGTGTAAATGCTTATGTTAGAGATAATAATTATTATAATAACATAATTTTTGAATTCCAACATTAAATTGTTGGATAGTTATACCTCTGTCTAAATCTTTCTCTATCGCATGGTTGATGAAGTTGAAGATCTATGGTACGCAGTTCGTAGCTCTCTGACATGGCTTTAAACACCGTCGAAAAATCTCTCAGGCGTGCTGGTGGTGCTGGTTTCCTCAAAAGATTTTCCCCTATCGTTTTAGCAAATGATAATAGTAAATATTTAAAACGCACATGAATTCGAAAAGTCACAAGGCCTGGGGTTCGTACCCACGATCCTGGCAGTCTAACGATAATTGATACTACTAGGCTACCACGTTACGTTACATTATTTTGAGATGATTTTGAGAGTACCTGCCATGAACGTATTGATATTTTCGTATTAGCAAGCTGACAAAAATAGAGAGAAGAAGGAAATCGGAAACTGTGGTTGTAATTTTTTTTTTATTATTTAACCTGAGGATTAAAGTCAGAATTATTACCAATAGGTTTATCTGACGTAAAACTGGAGTTATAAGGAGTAAAAATTCCTTTAAAACTGCCCAGTTAATAAGGTTACCGCAAAGTTACTAAAAATTGCAATAAATGGTCATTTCAATAAAAAAAAATAAACTAAGAAAAAATCTATATACGTTTTTTTTTTAACAAAGCTATAAAAAACTAATGTTTGCTTAACAATAGCTTAACCTTGGTAACAGTAGTTATAATTAAAATAAGTAATGAATACGGACATACATTGTATCACATTACTATCAATTACTAAGCTGGGCACGTGACACTTATTTTAAAATATACTTGCTTAGTTTACGCTTGTGATTTCTACTAAATTAAAAATAATGGTCGCGTCGCTTACTCATCATTAAAATCATCTGAAACCTAAATCACTCTACATAACATCTTATTCTTCTTTATCTTGCAAACGTCATTGAATAAAATATCCGACTGCAGTATTATTTCAAATTTAAGAAACTTGTTTTAACTTTAACTTTTGAGCTGTCGTGTTTCAGTTTTTAAACTATATTTTATTTGAATTTTTGGAATGCGAAAGAAACGAATATAATATATTTTTTTCAATCACAAATCACATAAATTGAAGCAAAATCAAAATTCGTTTTAAATTTTCAATCAATTTTTATAATAAAAATTATTTCTGCTGTCGCCCACGTTGTCTGCGTGCAATCAAATTTTCTTTAATAATTCGTAAAAATATTACGTACCGGTCTACCTATATCTACGTCCATCTCCAAGTCCCAAGCTACCTTTTTGTCAAAATTCAATACGATTGGTTCAATCTATCCCGTATACTTACCCCGTAAAAGTTTCCGTGTAAAAAATACTGCAACAGTTACTTAATGTAACTGTTGTCATGTAACAAATTACAATAATTAAAAGTCATCATCTGCCTAGCTTTTTCCCAACTACATATGTTGGGGTCGGCTTCCAGTCTTACCGAATGCAGCTGAATACCAGGATTTTACACGGAGCGACTGCCTATCAGACCTCCACAATCCAGATACTGGGTTACACGATACCCCTTGGTAAGACTGGTTGTCAGACTTTTGGGTTTCTGACTACCCACAATTGACTGTCAAAGATCCACAATTGGCAGCCGGGACCAACAGTTTAACGTGCTATCCGAGGCACGAAGAGTGACAATTAATTTATAATATGCACATAATTTACGAAAAGTCAGAGGTGCGCGCCTTGGGTTCGACCCCGAGACCTCTGATTTGCCAGTCAAATGGTCAAACCATTAGGCTATCACGACATAATAATGAATAGTATGAACAATAAATCATGAAATGGCCTATGATTAGATCAAAACACTGCACTTTTAATTGTTTTGTGTCATGCCATCAATATTCGCTTCTTAGCAACATGACGGTAACCAGATCGAGGCCTCGATCGTATTCATGACGGTTGTACACAACTGATTAGCATTTGTGAAAACAAATGCAATCGAATCTCAAGGTATTCGTATGCAATAAATTTGCATAAGGGCCGATCGGCCGACAATACCTAAGTAGATTAGTTTGTAAATTGATCTCTCAATGTCCTAGGATGCCATGTAGTGTCTAACTTAGCAGAATGTATTCATTCATTAAAGGCCAAGAAATGAGACACATTATGAACCCCATTATTACTTGCCGCCGAGATGCAAAAGATCTTTCATGGGTTAAATGCTCCACACAGTCACACAGACAGTTGACAGTGACCATAATGACCACTGTCAAAAAAGGAATTGTAAATGAAAAGGAGATGTGCGAGACGTCACAAGTGGCAATACTTCAAATCATATTTGCTAAGTAGTTGTTGAAGATTATACGCTAAAAAGTTTAAATTAAAATATCTTGTTTTGGCCCGCGGGATGGTCCACATTAATCGAGCTGTCATTGACCTGATCCAAAGGATATCAGTAAGGTAGCGCTATTTTGCACGAAAATTCCGTCACCGAGATTTTCGGTAGCGTTTTAAACCCAAGTGGTGTTTCAGTAACCACTTATCATTAGATGGGCCACCTTATAACATAAAAAAATTAGGTAATTACGTTTCATTTAAACAATAGGTCAACTTAACTTCACCTCTCCTCAACGAGGTCTAGTTGTTGTTGTCGTTTGTTTATCCACCTACCTGTTTACTGGTTTCAAAGCTATAACCATAAAAAAGAAACAAATTAATTTAAAAAATTAACATAACGCAGAATCCCTAACAAAAACAGCAGGATTATCATACAATGGTAGCAAGGTTATGGTGGGTTTTTCATTAATCGTAAAGAAACGTATCGGAAGAGTATGATGACGTCATTTATAACCCTTTTGTTGCTGGGATTAGTTTATATTTAGTTTATTGTTCGCTTAAAGTTTACACAGAAGTTTAATAATTACTATAATTCTTATACATGATATAATACAGTACCTATTCAGTGCCTAAACATCTATTAGGTCAGGTCGTATTCGCTCGCAGACCGCCTGTGCTCCCCGCGCTAACATCGCGGTCAGCTCCTTGTTTGCCAGCAGACGGCTCGCAGACCGCCTGTGCTCCCCGCGCTCACGTCGCGGTCAGGTTCTGATTTGCCCGTAGACGGCTCGCAGATCGCCTGTGCTCGGGGGCGCTCACGTCGCACAGCTATAACTAAAGAATATCAACATGTGTTCGTCAGATGTTCAACGATCGCAACGTCTGTGGTAACGAGATTGCTTCGCTCCCCCCTCTCGCTTCTCTCGCTTTTTTCACCGGAAATATATAATAAAGCACCGGCTTTATTACCCTTTCTCGAAAAAAGTGAACTTATCAATACCCAACTAACTTGTAAACGCGCAAAATTCAAAGCATTTTTTTTTCTTTTGGAACCACCCATCCGACGTAGGGTTGATATAAATCAATCACATCATTATTAATGGATGCAGTCGCGTGCAACCTTGCGCACAGGGCGGCGCCCGCGCATCCGATGTCAAGGCTAGCCTATTGATCTGTTAACGACAATTGATATTAATTGCCAAGTTTCATGATGGAAATTATGGAAAAATGTGTAACAGTTTTTCATAGCCAATAATTGCGAATTTATTTGAATAGTAACTGTAACAGACAACTGAAAGTTCCGGTTTTAAAAAAATTATTACTTTCTGGTCGAAGTAACGTGTGGGGATCTCATAATAATTATTATAAACAGAGTTAAGAGAGTTTTTTATTTTTCAAACATAAAAAACGCCATAGCTACTATAGTAGGTACATTGTGTTTTAAGGGCGATAAGTATGCAATTAATACCGAAGGTACATTCGAAGCCTATGCCGCACGCGGCAAGCGAGGGATACCTATAACAGCCCGACGACGTTAGAAATAATTGTCATTCCGCCCTTGTGAGATAATGTTTAGGAACAAGGAAATAAACATCAAAATAACAAACAATTTTTTAAAATAAAAAACCGGACAAGTGCGTGTCGGACTCGCCTACCAAGGGTTTCGTAGCATTTGTAGGGGGAACCGATCAATTTTCTGAATTTTTTTGTTTGAATTTTATTTTACCGAAAACTATTGACCGACGTCTTTTTTGCTATAATTATAAGTAGTCAAGCTTAACCTGCGTTATACGCCATGAATTTAAAAAAGCACTACAACCCCTTGGGTCGTATTTAAGAATTACCTTTCGCTTTTCTAGCATTGTATGCTAGCCCTTTTTACGACATTTATGATTTAAAAATATTTAACTCCTTTGTGTGCTTAACTTGTGTGTGGTACACAGGTTTATAATGCGTCGTGACAGACAGACAGCTGAAAGAGATAAAGAATTAAAGATAAAGAATACTCAGATAAAAAAATTCTTACCCAGAAGATTCACTACGGATATAATAGTATCTGAATCTGATTCGTGTCTGTTTATCATAATAATTACACCTGATGAGTCTATGTAGTACCAACACTACTAACTTTGACGCTTCGTGTACATATTACAAAAAGTACAGCTTCTAATTTTTAATTTTATAAATAATTAGGGAGGGATATATTGCCCAAAATAAAAGGCTACTTTTAATCTTAAATTCGTGAACTCGCGACCCCTAATACATAGATTGTATTTACTTCACAACATCAGTATCTACAAAATCTTTAAGGCAGGCTCCTCTGTTAGTAAACCACCATACTGCTAAATAGCAAATGTGTTTGTATTCGATTTTATCTTTCGTAATAAACATTTGATTCTCTAAAGGGTCTCATTTTACCTTTTAGGTACGGAACCCAAAAAAATATGGTTTCCCGACATTTATTGTTATTGCGGCTTCTCTGTGCTGACTTAGGTACTTTGTTGGTTTCTCTGTGCTGACTTACTTTGTCTCCTTCTCCACGTGTCTTGCCACCTACATTTGTCATTGTCACTGGGACAGTAAAAGACTTAAAGAAATCTTGTAGTGATTTTGAACCTTCTGTTTGTGTAAAGTGTAATGTGCAAATAGCAAAGTGATTATAATAATTTGTTCATAATTCACGAGTATGCAGTATCCGTCACAATAGCTTGTAACTGTTCTCAAATAACAATGGAACAAAAGCTAATAACGATGACAAAACTAGAGAGGATATACGTTTCTAATATTATTTCTTCCTAAACAGTGATAGTCTAGTAGTATGAACCGTAGGCCTGCTAAGTCAAAGGTCGTAGGCACGCACGACTTTTTGAATTCATGTGCGTATTAGAAATTAATTATCACTTGCGAAAGCGGTGAAGGAAACATCATGAAGAAATCAGCACACCTGAGAGATTTTTCAACGTTGTGTCTATGTCAGAGGCCTAAACTCCAGGCGGTTTAAACTCAGACACCAGATTGTTACGATATAGAAGAATAATATCAAGTATTTCTTCCTACGTGACTATCATTAGGTGTTTGTCGAACCAAGGCGATTTGCTCTTCGGGACCGAAAAAAATGCAGGTGCTGTCGAAGGACCAACACATTGATAATAATTGGGATATGTAAGCGGACTGTGTCCCTTATTACCTTGAGCGATGTAAATGAGCAAAGTTCAGGAGGGATACTTATCAGAACTGATTTGTTTTTTATCTTCTTTTCAACAACAAGCATGCTCAATTCAAACTTAGTTATCATTAATATCGGTTAGCACATCTATCTCTGCCCATATCTCCATTAGCATAATATTAGAATATTGAACAATATTGTTGCAACATTACCTTCTCGACATATCCAGTCTTATAAGTATGGTATTGTTTTCTCTTTTTCTATCCTTAAGAGGCAAAAAGGCCACAACAACAACAAGCTGTTTTTAACTTTAATTAATAAATTGGTCAAATAATACGCGCAGAAACAGATTCTGTCAAATAGTTAGATGACCTTCAAAATCTCCCATCACCAGTGAACCGCTTACGTCAATGCAATAGTTTTATTCTGTAATCGGAGAATGGCATAAGGGGCCAACAGAAATAGGTATGATATACCGGTTTGATGTCAAAAAATGCTATTTGTGTATGCTAATCGAAACATTAATACAGTAGGCTCCTATTTAAGTCCATATTTGATGTGTAATATATCGTAATAGATCGATTTTACAATTCCGTAGTAGGATGATTCTATTCACTTTATAGTTCGCTGAGATGTAGACCTAGATTCGGAAATGCGTTATACGAACTAGGAAACTTTCAGTCGCTTAGAGGAATTCCTTTGCCCATGTAAATTGAAATACTATCAATATTATGCTATACCTAGCTAGGAAAAAAATGTGCCACTTTACCCCATAGGTCGCGGGTTCAAATCCCACTCGTAATAGATATTTTTTTTCTACGAAATTTCGAACTTAAATTTTTGTGCAAAAATACTTTATAAAAAATCTCTTTCTTCTAAGCTAGACCTTGTACTCTCCAACATTACTTCTACTATCTTCTGAGCCAGTGCCAGTGGCTTCATAGTACCCGTCTTTACAACCATTATTACGAGTTATATAAGTATAATGATCACGTAATATTGAGTCCATGCAAGTACAGCGCATGTCCTCGGCAGTGAACAAGGCCGCAGATTTGCGCGCTTGTAATTTATTCTGTTTGGTGCGGCACAAGATATGAGAAATTAACGATTTTATTATTTTGGAGCTTTTGGTGTATACAAATTAATTTTTCGTAAAGCAGAAGATGGATATGAAGACGGGGATGAAGTGGTATCACCCCAGCCACGTAGAGCAGCTGCAGTAGACTTGGTGCGGAAATTTAGCATTCGGATGCTAATGCTTTAGGCTGAATTGATTGATTGTTAAAGTGGAATAAGTGATGGGCAAATACTTCTAATACGAGTATATAGACAGATTTGCTACATCAACAAACATGCATTTTCAATTTATTGGCTCGCCCCCAAAACGAAAGTTTACCTAATTTTACAAATTCTGTAACATATCAAAACGTACGTACGTTGTTTATCAACCGTACTAAGAGAAAGAAAATTCCTGACATTTGATAAAAGGAAAACGCGTCAGCACTAGAAAAAGATGGTGACGATTATTGAAAAAAATAAAGAAATTACACAAACACCCAGACCGAATCTAATATCTGTGAATCCGAAATCGAACCTGCGAGTCGCGAACTTAGCGCAGAAGGCGAATTACTAAACCACTGTGCCTAACAGGTAGTGTTTCAGATCTACCGTGAAACTGTTGGGGCTTGTGCATGGAACGCCCTGTCGTTGCTTTCGCAAATAAACTATAAGATGTAGTTATAGTTACACAAGATACAAGACGGAAAACTCTAGTTTTACCTCTCTTAACTTAGCTCTTCATTTTTTGTTAAACTTTTTTGCTACTGCGGAAAAACGAGCCTATACCTTTAAATCCCTCATTAAAAAGCAGTTAAAAAAAAGTCTCTTCAGACTTGTACCACATCACGACTCGACTGCAACGAGCGGGCGTGTGTCGTGTACCTAATCTGAAGTATGATTTGTCACGCGTTTCGTGGTTTACTATACACGCTGTTTACTTGGCTATCGGAAAGAGCTAGATCTACAATACCTGCTTAGACTACAGGCTGCTTTACAACGAGGATTCAGGTTTTTCATCTTTTTCTTCTGCTCGCACTCTCAAACCTAAGTGTCAAACACACCATAAAATGTCGCCAAAACAAAAAAGATTGGTGGCTTGCGTAAACTGACTGATAGATATGTATTACGAATATACATATAAAAGTAGTTTTAATTATACCGTGTGTGTACTATCAAGAAGTCTGACTAAACTGACACAATGAGGATACAATGGTGCTGATTCCCTTGTACATCCTGCTAAACTAATTTTAGTCTAACTATATCTCTTTCTAATATACACCATAAAAAAGGACAGCAAATTGAAATATAAAATTAGAGCTGTCAAATTAGTCTACTTCCTTGCAATTGACGTAAAATTAGACGAGACCTCTATGACATGCCGACTAAAATCTCGTTGATATCACGCAAATGGACTAGTTTGACAACTCTAAAAATCGTCCATCCTTTTCTAATGATCTCAGTTAGATATAAAATAGTTTAGAGCGTGTGCAAGAGAATTGGCACCAATGGCAACTGTCCATGGCATGGCAATTCACCAAGCAGAATTTATCCATCCACCACATTGGCCGACTTGATAATCATCATCTACCGCCCATACTGCTGGCTTCAGGACCTTTCACTATTGCAATCTGCTAGCCTATGATCCTATCCATCTAGAAATCTGATACCCATCCCAGGCAAAGACTGAGAATGTTTGTCAGGAATATTTTTCATTTTGAATTATTAATCATCTTCTTCAAATTGATATTCAGATCTTTCAGGACCACGTATTCCCAAGTACGTTAGAGTATGAAATGACGAAACCAGAACTAATTTAAATATATAAATAGAACTCGTTAATAAAAGATTAAGCCGTGGAGTAACTAATTACTTGACACGTGCACGGAAATTAAGTAAAAGATGACGATTATAATTACACAAAATTTGCTTCTTCAACCGAGCCTACCTCGTGGCTGATCTAACGTCTGAGTTTAAACTGCTAATAAACCACTGACTAAACATATCTCGCCATCTACATTGTCTTAATAACGCAGATCTCCTTAAAGTGTTTTCCCCTACCGTTTCAAATTAAATTTATTTGTACTTATTATATTAACTAATATTATTTTAGGCCTAGTAACAGATAATTTGGCGTCAATGCTACAAGTACTTACTTGGGAGGGAACTAATTATAATAATTACATTGTCGAAGCCCAAGGTTGAGATCACAGGCTATTGTCATGTGATATTTTGATCAGTAATTACATATTATAAGGCCGTGGAACCGGGATGGGCCTACGATTTGCTCATGAGATATAGAGGCAGTGACATTGTTTAATAAGCATACGTCAGGCAGTGGCAGTGCCAATTATTGTAAGAGGTAGGTCAGGTCTAAAAAACTGTGCCATAATTTTATAGGAAGTCTTTGCCGCTGATGTCAGGTAAAGAGCCTAAGAAACTATTGACGAAGAAAACCCACAAAATACTTTATAAACATTTCAGAATATACTCGTAGTAGTCAAATAAAAGAGAAATTGGACAGTCGTAACGGTACAACTATGCACATCTTCATATTGCAACCCGAAGAACGTCATACTCATTCTGAAGAAAACTAAATATAATTTATAAACTTGTTAACAACTGTTAGAAGGGGTGGAGTGATACGGGGATAGTATCGGGTCTCAAGTTATAACGGGACCAGCCGACTTGCGCCCGCGTCATCCATGTTAAATGCACCAAGGAAACAAATGCTACCCAAAATATAATTTCCTATTATACTACAACTGCCAATCAAAGAATTATTTATACGGAAATAGGTATGACACCAGTTGTAGTGAGAGTTTGTAATTTAATATCTGACCTGCTAATTTTCAAGGAGTCGATTTTGGAAATCAAATAATAGACAGAATTTTAACCTTTCAACCATTTATGATAGGGTTCAAATCAGTTTAGTAATGTGCTGCCTGATCAAATAATTTGATATGTACTCGTATTTAATAATGTAATATTTGATAGCCAGCTAATAAAAATAATTATGTCACTGTCACTCTGACTATGTATACAAAATAGCTTCTTAATGAAATGTTTTTATATATATTTTAAGCAGTATGGTCCCTGGGTCCTTAACCATAGCAGTACATACCTATAGTAGTAGTAGTAATAGATAGTGTCTATGAAATGAAGGGTCGTAAATGATAATGAAAGGTGATACGGGTAATGAGCTATCAAACTAATCAAATTGACTGGCTTTTAAAAGTACTTAATCTTTATAATATATACATTTTTTTATTAATATTCAGCATATTAAGCGTTTTTCATATTACAATCCAACCTACAAAGTAATAATTAATTTAATTTTTACATAGACTAAAGACTGCGTCCAACTCCACTTTCTTAATTTCGAAGTCATCTTGTTTAACTGTAAAACAACAACTGAGACTATTTATATTTTGTTTGACTGTACACTTGCATTGCAGACATTATAATACAAGTATAGATTTCTACAATTGTTAAAAGTTTTATTGTTATATTTTATTGGATCTGAGATGGCCTTGGTGCTCACATGTATATTCATTTATTTATGAGGTTTAGAGAAAAATATTTTACGCAGTAAAAAATATTTAACAGTAATGTTATGTATGTTGATATTTTTAATCAAAAATTTTGCTACTTACATAAACTTTTTTCTGGTATCCTTTACATGAAATAAAAGTTACCAATTTTTTCCCGCCATTTACTATAGGTACATACCTATATTATAGTAAATTAATTAGTACATTAATTAATAAAACTTGGTAAAAAATATTATCCTCAGTTCGCGTGCGAGAGTAGTTTGCTATTCCTGTTCAATCAAAATTAAAAATCGTTGTTGCGCCTGCGCCGCCCGCTTCAAAAAACCGCTTTGTTTTTGATTGCTCTATGAATTACTGATACAAAAGCAGAGATAGCCTAGTGGTATGACTGTTGGACTGCGAAATCAAAATTCGTAGGTTCCAAACCCAGGCACGCACCTCTGACTACGTATTAGAAATTGATTATCTTTCTAAGACGGTCAAGGAAACCATCGTGAGGAAACCAGCATACCTGAGAGATTTTTCAACGGTGTGTAAAGCCATGTTATGTGTTTTAACTCAGACACCATGTTGGTAATCAACCATACGATAAAGAAATAAGAAATCAATTAGGTACCTACTATGTAATTCGTTTTGGGACATTTCTTTAGGATTACACACTTCACATTCATTCACACGAATTAGTGTAGTAGTGATCAAGTTGTCACTCGTCATATCTTGCAATACCTAATCTCTTATATGATCTAATTTTTTTTTGTAGTTGAATGTTTCAGGCGTTCAATTAATAAATAATCTGAGCTCATGGCAAATAGGCCATCCTGTAAATAAAAAAATATATTAAAAAATAAAAACCGACTTCAAAAGGAACTAAAAAGATTAAATAACTTTAAAACGTTTTGAAGTCGGTTCCAAGTCAAGTTTTTAATGAGAAGATTAAAGAGGCTAGAACTTGACTTGGAACTGACTCCAAAACGTTTTAAAGTTATTTCAATCTTTTTAGTTCCTTTTCAAGTCAGTTTTTATTTTTTATGAAAAAAAATTTTTCACGATTTTTAGTGGTGCCTAAGATTAATCCCCCATCCTAGACTTTTGTGAGGCTAATTTATTTGTAATCCTTATGAAAAGCCCTTTCAAACGATACCTCACACGATATTCAATATTTCTATGGGACCAACTTGGGAACAAGTTCTTTCAAATGAAAAAAGAATTTTTAAAATCGGTTCACAATTGACTGAGAAATCGGTGAACATACAAAAAACAAAAAAAAAACATACCTACAGCCGAACATAGAACCTCCTTCTATTTGAAGTCGGTTAATAAAAAGATGCTACCTATGTTAATAACTTTTATTTATTGTTATTACACTTTGTCTGTTATGTCTATTTTAAATTATAATCAACATTAAATTCATACAATCATCATAACATCTATTTCAATTTTATTAAAGAACTTGGCTTAAACAATACAATTGATAGATAGTACATAATTAAGAGTGAAGATTCTAAACGGACTTCCAATCTTACATTATTATTCCTTATCACATGCCAATAACTTGGCGAGTTATCGGATAAATCACCAAGTCATTTCAGTCTTATTTTTTTAAATCTGTCGCCGTTTTCAAACTAAAATCTGGTGTATTCTATCTGAGAGTGAGAACACACACACTAATTCTATATAACACACCACTGATTTCGATATAATATGATTTATGACAATCATATATTTTTAGTCGAAAATTCACTTTTCCTCTTACAATATTAATATAAAGGGTTTGGTTTGTTTATACTATTACCACAGTCTAGATATCATAGCTCTGTCTAGACGTGTTCGTTGGACTACTGTAAGGAAAGAGCTCTTTATACTGTGCTATTACATAGTCAATCTATGGAATAACTGAACCGATTCAATTATTTTTAGGGTTTCGTACCTCAAGAGGAAAAAACGGAACCCTTATAGGATCATTTCTTGTCCGTCCGTCTGTCTGTCTGTCAAGACCCTTTATCTCAAGAACGCGTGCAGGTATCGAGTTGAAATTAAAACCATATACTCAGGTCTACAGGTTCTTGAAGCTGTGAAAAAAAAACTTCTAAATTAACGTAAAAAAAGATACTAAAAGAGGCTGTTTATGCTGCAAAAAGTTTATTGCAACTTTTTCAAGGGAATCAAAATGTTTAGGGTAGGTACTTCCCGTCGGCCTAGAACTATTAAATTTTGCAAGTAATATCGTCACTTACAAATACAGGGAAAAGTTTGAAAACTATACATTTATAATTAAATCGTAAAAAATAATCTTGATTAAAGTAGGTACGTAAACAATCATCGAGGTATGCGCGGTCATACAAGTGACCAAATCTGTATGTACATTTTTTAATACTTTTATATAGAAGAGAAAAATCAGAAAGTTGAAAATTTTAACTAAATCACAAGAAAAAAAGGGGACTTTACGCAAGGTGACACATTTCAAAATTTGGACCCCTGTTGTGTCCAAATTTTGAAGTGTGCCACCGTGTCTCGTGGGGTATCGTATGAAAGGGCTTCATTGGCACAAGCTTAAACAGATCAGTTCCCCATACGAACTAATACGGATCCCTTGGTGGGCGAGTCCGACTCGCACTTGTCCGCTTTTTTTCTAATAATACACAGTTTCACTAACATAGTGTTTATAATAGTAGTGTAATTTTATTTTTAAACGGATGAAGTCGCAGCCAACAGCGAATGGGTATGAATTTTTGTCGCCTACAGCCTAGGTACAGCTAGTATTAGGTCCAGGATCCCTCAATAATTATAATATTGACTAAATAAGTTATCCTTGATGCTGGTTATATTACACATACAAACCCGGCAACAATGCTCAACAAGCTCAGTCTATCACCGACCGTCGCCTGCGCTGCCACATAAATATTCAAACACAGAATAAAATAGAAGCATTTCAAATATTGTTCTACTGGTAGTAGTGGTGACAACTGATAAGTTATAATAATTATCTAGGGTGCACGATGAGGGAATTAAACGGTGAGTTTTTATGTTTTTTAAGACGGTGTATAGATTGAACTAGAAAAGGGTAATCCAGATATTGACCTACATTCTCCTACGTAATTTAAATAAGGTGAAGGCATTAGCGAATTGTCTTGGCGTAATCGCTTTAACTGCTCAAGAAATATCTTATACCTATGCGTTACGTCTAATGTACAAATTCTGAAAATCAATCAACTAATTTGACCTATCGTATTATAGTCCTATGCTGGATCCAATTCAAGCTAAAACGCTTAGCAAGAATTACAAAATAGTAATAAAACTTAATTTAATACGACCCCCAATATAATCTGATAAGACTACTAAGTATTCCTAAATAAATTTTAGTTGTTTATTTAATTTTTATGAATAATATAATCATTTAAGCTGTCAGTTATCCTATAGATATAGCCAACTTCACTATCGATCATAATGCAAATTCGTAAATGTTTTTGAAAGCCATAATATCCTAGTACCCTGACCGTTGACTGGAAAGTCAAAGATGTCAGGTTCGAACCTCACGCACTTTTGACTTTTCGTAATTATGTGCGTATTATATTCATTTATTTATTTATTGCTTACATGTGGTATTTTAATTTTAGGTGGTATTTATCTTAAAGTGCCGACCATGCATCCCGTTAGGGTATTGCAATTTATAATATTTTATATAAACTTACTGACTTAAAACTAATATTCAATGTATTAACAATATATCAACATCACTAAAATTTTTATTTTTATATCAACACAATAGTGCTTAGAGACTTAGTAGGTACTCAATATTATTATAATCAGTCAACAATAATAACAATATCATATTTTATTATTTAACATCACTATTTCTTATATTATATAATTGTTATTTATCTTTATTACCTGGAAATTATATTTTGATTAGGTACCTATTATGTATGTTTGTCAATGTTTCTGTTCTATACCTTTGCTATTTATTTATTTTTCCTTTATTATTATTATTTTTAGTTATAAAGTTTAAAAAAAAGTTATAAATTAATTATCATTTGCTCTGCGCCTCTAAAAGCACGTAAAACCGTTGCTCCACGGATCTCTCTCTCTGTATATGAGAGTGGTACTTGTGTGCTATAATATCTCCTGCATCTCTAATCTCCTTTGGGATTGGCCGCTGTGACCGAAATCCGGTCAGGAGAACATTATTATGGGAAATGAAATTTATTTTTCTTTTTTACCTATGCAAAATGATATTCTACAGTTGATCAATATCATGAGTAGATTGACCTCATAAAGGCTGACTCATAATTATGTTACACTTTGTATAATTAGAAACAAAAAGGAATATGTTTGTTTAAATTATGTACTGTCACAGAAATAGATCTTTATACATATAAATAGACTCTCGCTGCATAAATTTTAATGCATAAATAATTTAATCATTTGTGACGCTATTGTTATAAGATTAACATTCACTAGAACAATCAATTGTTTACTTCATTTTTAGAGTTCCCTAATAAAACCAGGTACCCTTACAGTTTCATCTTGTCCGTCTGTCCGTCTGTCACAGCCATTTTATCTTCAGATTACCATTGCTAGAAAGCTAAAATTCGACATGAATATACATACATACATACGAAATAAAATTTATATTTTTTTTATTGGGTGGTTTTTTTTCAAGCATTACTTTAATGATTAAGAAAATCATTTTGGGCTAATATCTTTTTGACAAATGTCTACCAATATGCAAAATATTAAATTATAAATATATATATCTATATATAAATATTAAAAATATCCCGTTCTCCATTTCATTCATTCATTTCAGTCATTTTAGAAGTCTGAGGGCCAAAAAATCTGAATTATTTCCCAATATTAGCAGGCTTCTTGATAATGAAGTATCAGATATTTACAATTTATGTTATTTTTTAATACATTATATATATAAAATAAAATTTATATCTCTACGTTACTCCTAAACGTACAAAATATTATAAAGAAATTAATTACAATTTTATTATAATATTATACAAAACCCTTCGTGAGTCGGACTCACACTTGCCCGGATTTTTCTTATCTGACTAAAATTGAAAACACAATTGGCAAATCTTCGAAAGAAAATGTGCTGCTAACCAAATAGTTTGATTTAACCAAGTTGTATTTTAATTTTTTAATGCACGTTTCGTTTAAGAATGTGCCAAGATTGTAAAAAAAAAGAAATTCTGCGTTCTCCTAAAATCGTCTTATTTTTAAAATATTTAGAACATAGGTCAGTTTTCTTGTTCATAAGTCCGGTTCTGAATAAATTACATTTATTTAATTGCCGATTTTTATCACAGTATAGTAATATCAGAATTTCCATAATTATATTTTATATGCCAATACTTCTGAGGCCAAGTTAAGAGTGATGTATGGGTTTGTGAAACACCGACGTCATTAGGTAAAAATATAATCTTGACATAACATTCGAGTATTTGTAAGGTTCCATGTATACATTAACACTTTTAATATAATTTTTAAAAGTAATTTAGGTTCATGTCAATATAATAATGTATACCTAACTTTTCAGTATTAGACAAAAGTATTAATTGTTATTTCTGCAATAATGCAATAGGTATACTCAATACTAACCGACCAAGACAGATCCCTCTCGCAAAAGACGCACCCGACCCCCGCTGGAGGGCAATCAATGACCTCCATAAGTTGCCGGCCTGTGGACGTCGGGCTTAGGGGTTGTCCATCGTCCGAGCAGCAACAGACCCGAGATGGTGTATTTTGCGCGCGCCAATTATAGTGGGACCCACCCCTAAGAGAGGTTTGAAACCTGGCGGGAGTACTGTGAATGCTTAAGTGAGACCCATACTTCCGCCAGTGGTTTATGGAGGAACACCGTGTGGTTTTTAGTTTTTGCGAGTCGGACATAACCTTCTTAAAGGGTTTAAGGGTTTTCTACACGATAAAAAAGGTGGGTTCGTTGTCAAACACGAGCCTTTTTTTATCTTTTCTATTACAATATTTTTGTAAATATTCTAAGTAGCGCTATCCGGTCTGTTGTCATATTATTATTAATAATAATTATTATTATTATTATCAGACGTTTTGGTTGCGTGTGATTATAGTTCCGTAATGTCGTTTGGCCTTGACACTAAAAAAACGAAGCCATCTAAACAAGATATGCTCTGGCTGGGCTCCATATGGGTGATTTTGAGTGGGTATTTTTATAATTTGCAATTTTATATCGAATCAAGCCAAAACTTTTTTGCATCGTATCTTTGTCATATTTTTACATCCCCAAAAAATGAGTAGGAAGCTGTAAATCGCCGCGTGCTACCCTTACATATTAGATTTTATGGAATTGATGTGCAAAATGTATGAAGTATGTAGGGGAAGAGAAGAGCACAATTTTACTTATATGTCCTAAAATTGTCCTAAAAACAGGGTGCGCTGAGCGCTCAAACTTTTATTTTATATGTTAATGCAGCAGGTATTTAAATCACCACCCTGGATAAATTATACCAATAATACCATTGCATTATAATGTTCTCCTGACTGAATTTTGACTAACCTCAATAATGACTAGCCAACTATGAAGGTAGATGATAATTGGTGCACATGTGAGTGCACTAACACAGGTGCACTCTCTATTCCTTCACGCTCATAGTCCGATGGGTCCGGCAATCTGGAACGACCGACGGCGTGGACGGGGGAGAGATCAGGCACAGGACCGACGCGCGACGGCCGTTTGTGGTCTCACTTGGTACACTTGGTAGTCTATTGCTATAGTAGGTAGTTATAGTACCTAATACATACTAATCTAAAGCGAACGTATACTTCAACACAGCAGTTGGACACGATACTTAAAAATATAATTATGTGGTTTTAAATTTAAAAGGCCCATCACGTTGTTTAGCGTTTTGTTGCTTAAGCTACTGCGAATTCAGTATTATCATTTTTAATGGTTTTAGAATTGATTTTGTAGCTGTTGCGATGAATTGATTAAAATGCGAAATTGTTTTGTTTATATTCGGAAGGAATTCGCAAACCGCTTTAACGACGAGTTTCCATAAGACAAAGTATATTTTTCACAATTTTGTTGTTGATGGTATACCTAACTTTGTCGGACTCAAGTGCGACGTCTTCGACGAGAGGTCTTGGGTTCGAACCTGAGTTTTCTGATTTGCCAGTCAGCAGTCCACCAGCTTACTACTAGGCTATCTCGACTCAACTCAACTCGACTATGTACGGAACCCTTTGCAAGGTTTTATTAGACTGCATAGGTACCTTAGAGTATAGTGTTTCTATGATAGGTACCGGCGGATATTTATTTGTATGAAGTTGGCGTCAGGTTGCCTTGGTGCATACGATGCTCGCGTTTAAATGTACCTACCTAAAAACGTAATTAACTAACCTAAACCATATGGAATGGTTATTGACCTCTATAATTAGGATAATGCCACCTACAAAATCTATTTATAATTACTAAAATATTTATTTATTTTTAGCCTGTATTGTCCCACTGCAGGGCAAAGGCCTCCCTTCCCTCCTTCCACTTTTCTCGGTCCAATGCTATCTGAGACCAATCCTTCAGATGCGAGTCGAGTTCATCCCGCCACCTCCTCCTAAAATATCATTTACTAAAATATCGTTAGTTATCGACCGTGATTTAGAGTTTATTTTAAGTAGGTATGTTTATTGTTTAAATAAAACAATTGCAAATTTTCCTTATTTTGCGTGACGACCGGACTTTCCCTCTTTATTATGCAATTATTTGCTAAGGACTTCCCTTGTCTTGAAGGAAAAAAAATGTAATATTTAAATACCTACCTAGTAGTGGCGAAGGGTCAATGAGATATCTACCTACGCCGGAGCCAAACCAATGGCGATGGCGAAGTCAGGAGTCAGGACAAACAACTGATTGTGCTATTTCAGTAAAAGCCAGTAGGAATCGAGCTGATAGAAGCCTTCGCCACTGCACCTAGTAGCACGCGGAGATGCCCACAGCTACATCCAACTGTGGACTTTTTTTTTTATTTGGCTCTTCAACTGCAGCCACTGGTAGTGTAGATCAAGTTTATTTAGTGTTCAGTTTTTAATAGAATAATTGATTATATTTTTTATTATACAATAAGTGCCCTATTACTAAAGGAAAAGCGCTGCAGGCAAATTATTGATTTATAATTAATTCTTAATTAATTTCAATTTTATACTAGAATCGAAATAAATCACTACCTATATATCACGTCATATAAAAATATATGGGACCCGCTAAGGATCTAGCGTAAAAGAAAACAATTTTAAAGAAAGAAAGAAAGAAAGAAATCATTTATTACACGCAAATATTGCGCAATTTTGTCATGTTCTATATACAAATCGGTTCGTTTTCGAAAAATCTGTGGACATGGGTAATGTAAAAAAGCATACGCGTCGAATAAAGAGTTGTTGGGATCTATTCTATATAATACTACCAGATGCAATACACAAGCTGTCAAAAATCCCTTACTCTTAAAAAAAAACATTTAAATTTTTAGTGTTTTTCAAACAACCGCGCCTCGAACTTATAATATATGATTAAATTTAAATTAAAACGGGTATTAAGTGCGTCATTACTTACCTTGTAATAATTACAAGGTAATGACGCCATTAATATCCGTTTTTATTTTAATTTTTAATTTTTCTTGCCCCCTATAATTTTGGACTAAAAGAAATTTGCCAAATCGGTCCGTTTATGATCACTCGTAGGGGACCATTTATGACATTTCCATGCTATGATATCTGTACCTACTTGCCTATATCTACCAACAAAAGCTACATGTCAGTATGCTGGAGTGTGATCTAATCTCCAACATGCTATGTTCCTATGCAGAGTTGCGATAAGACTTAGCAAGTGTAGGTTTTATCAAAATCATTATTAGAATGCTTGTTACCTATCAAGCAGCGCAAAATTACAACATATATAATTTAAGCGCCTTAGTTACCCTTGGATATTAAATTAGTTTACCCCAATATGAACTAGAGAAACTAAATAGCACCTTCGACACAGGAAGAAAATTCATTTAAATTACAAAGTACATTTATGTAATTTAAAATAATGGTTTTTATGTTACCTTGTTAAGATCATTATGGATTAGAAGTGTTGTCATTTACATAAACAACTATAATTAACCTAATAATTAATATATTTAATTATTATATTAATATCTTTGATCTAAATTTGCGGAAATATAAGTGTACAGATTGTCATGGTAATGTTACCTTAAGAATTTATCTCATTCATTTATTCATTTATTGCTTACATGTGGTAGGTTCGACCATGCACCCCGTTAGGGTATTGCAATTTGTAATATTTTTATATAAACTTACTGACTTAAAAACTAGTATTCAATCTGTTAACAATATATCAACATCATTAAAATTTTTATTTTTATATCAACACAATAGTACTTAGAGACTTAATAGGTACTCAATATTATTATAATCAGTCGATATATTATAATGGTCGACTTATATCCTGGTAGGCAGAGCCTTACGCAGTGTGGGGTTTCAGTTTCTATTCCCAGAGACTTCCTCAAAATACATGTCAAATGTAATATGATGACTCGTACTCGTGCGTGTATACAGGGTTTTTTATAATGACTTCACGCGGGGAATTGCTTAACATCTACATTCACAACATTACAGTGTAGGTCTTTAATAAAAAAATAATTTACCCTCAGGTTACTTTAAATGGCTATAAAACTTTATCTGGTAATTTAAACAGTGTGTGAGTCTCCTTTAATTTCACGGTGAAATTAAGTGAAACTAGACATCAATTTCTCGGCGGGAAAATTACCAAAAAAAAATTAATAAAGTATAATGTTAAATAAATATACTATACAAGATACGCGCGAAAAACATAACCCTTCCTGGCAGTCGGATAAAAAAGACATAGAACTTAAGTACTTAATTGATTATGATGTAAGTACAAAAGTTTCCTGCTAAAATAGACTAGAATTATTTAAAAAATACTGCAAGCTTTGTATGTATTTTTTTAAATAACTCTGCCTGCACTTAGTTTAGGTTGTGATTCAGGATTGAACCAGGAATAATCTTGCCATATTCTTAACAGAAAAGCATAGTAGATATTACTAACAATAAATGAAAACGGAAAGTAAGCTGTACAATTTAAGACAAAAGATATTTATAAAATGTGGAAGTAATAATCATAATAGGCCATCGAATAATTTAAAGTCATGCGAAATGCGCCACGATTGTGTACATTTTATGACAAGTAAAAAAAATGGATTTAAAACAAATAATTATTGTGTTTCATACGGTCAATGAAAAGTACCGGACGCCCAATCCAATAAGGCTCAAGACACACTGAAGAGACGTAAGGCGAGGATAAGGATAAGACGCGAATTTGTCCATACATTTCTAAAGAGTCTGACGCGTCAGCGATTGGAAATGTATGGAGAAACACTCGTCTACGCCATACCTCGCCTCACGTCTCTTCAGTGTGACTTGCACCTAAGAGGCCGGCAGCGCACTGCATCTTTTTTTGTGGAAAAAGGGTGGAACGGGTGAGTCACGCTGCCACCCGCAATGTCATTGCAGATGAGGTGCCGGTGCAGGTGAGGGCCTTTGAGATAAGAGTAGACTCGTTTCTTTAAAGTCCCTTAATCGTATCGGTCTAGAAATACAACGAAAGTTGATTAAGGATGACGCACGTAGCAAAAAGGTTCGCTATAAGGGTAGAGGAGAAAATTCTTATCTAAAGATGAGATCTTAATCTAAAGATCTTAAGACCTTAAGTTTAAAAAACAAAAACAAACTTTAACAATAAAGGTACTGCAGGAGTATTCGTCACCGACATTATACACTGACATTAAAATAATATCGTAGCACTGATAGCCTAGTGGTATGACCGTCGACTGACAAGTCAGAGGTCTAGACTTCGATCCCAAGGCGCAACCTCTGACTTTTCGTAAGTTATGTGCGTATTATAAATTAATTATCAGTTGCTAAAACGGTGAGGGAAAACATCGTGATGAAACCAGCACACCTGAGAGATTTTTCAATAGTATGTTAAGCCTTGTCAGAGGCCCAAGGGCGGTTTAATCTCTGACACCAGGTTCTTCATCAACCACACGATAAGAAGAAGAAGATACCTATCCCATAAACTTCACCAATAAACTTCAAAACGTGTGCCACAGAAACAAAGTTCTATGAGACTTTGAATCATTATTCTATTGGATTGTCTGGGAACCTATAATATCTGACTCGAATGTTTAGCGAACAATGAGCCTAAATATATAATGTGTTAACGACAACCTTGGCAAAGACCGGCGACGCTGTCCATATGGCCAAGACCTTTGTTTTGACGGCAATCTACTTATAAACATCTACGCACGAAATAAAATTATGAATTTTATAAAAAAAAATTAAAACATGCAAAGCAAACTCTAAAGTTTTAAATAATATTACTTACTGAAATAAAAATATACGAACCTGATTCGAACCCGCTACCTAGAGCCACCAGTCGCTCTGCCAATTTATTAAGCTATTCGTAACTCGTGCCTTCGAAATTCTCACCAATTTACAACATATTTGTACCTACAGAATTCATGTGTACTAATTATACTACGTAATTTTTTGTACATTTGTAAGCAACAAGTCACATCTGGGTATATATGATTGTATTCTTACCACAAAGTTAGACATGCTAGTCCTCTCTAGTACGTACGCCATCAAGGAATATTAAATTGAAGTGAATTGAATTTATTTGTTCATACATATTTGGTCAACATGGTACATTTCATTACTTTTGTTGTTCACGGTTATACTTACTTATGGTGGTACTCACTTTCGGTGGTGAGTGGACGCGTGCCGACCGCGGGTACAACGCCCCAGCAGAACCATTCGCTGACTTCACTACCGGGTAGCCAGTTTTCAGATGACATGAAAAAATTAAAGCCGTTGCATGGTATGGTCAGCGTAAATAATAATAATGGTGTAAAATTTTAAATACTTCAGTTGTATTTCTGAACGATTACCGTCACAGTTTTACTTTATCTTTATGTAGTAAACAATAGAAGACGTCGCCCTTTCATGCTCAAAGAAGCATGCATGAATTAATTATTCACACTCGCTCAATAATCTGAAGCTCTTATCTACGATTACATATATATTACGTGCATCTTTGATTGTTGCTAATGTCCGGAGATTCCAAAGTTGCATTTGATACAATAGTTGAGCGTAAGTACGCACCCTCACCAGCGCAAGCGCACGCCGTCGTCGATCGGCCGCCGATAGAAAGGTGCATTCACAACTACGACAGCAGGCGCTGGTTTTGTTGTTTGCCTTGTGTTGGTGTCTTGTTCTCGGCTGTGCACAAGGGTCCCTGATGTTCGGCGCTTGATTGGGGTGGTTTTCTTCTAGTCGAATCAAGGCCCAGTTCATCTTGTAGTCAGAGTGCGTGTGAGTGTCAGTGTCAGTTCAAATTGTAGTGTTGTAGGCGACCTTCTTAAGCCCTATCATCAGAGAAAATGGTAATACTGTCTGATACAGGGTTATTTGTAAAACACCAGCATCCTTAAAAGGGGTCATTAAACTCATCATTATGAACCACTTTTACTATGGGACCAACCCTGAAATCGCAAATAAAATCAGCTGTTCCATACATTTTGTTGAGTCATGTGAACATAAATGTATTGGAACAGTTATTTTTTTTGCGATTTCAGGGTTGGTCCCATAGTAAAAATGGTTATGTATCTATTATATATTATAAATAGATTAAACCTATTGCAGCACACAAGTGAGCAGATATCTATTTCACTAAATTATTGTAAATTAATTATGTAAATCCGGCATTACGGTTACTATGCAGGCTGTGCGTAAATCTTAATAAATCCTTGATTAGAATGTTTTTATTTTATATCAGCAAACCAAATCCACGCAACTCGTTCCACTTATTCCACGAATTGTACTTGATTCCTTTTATTAAAGAATCTAGGTATTTACTTATATGATTATTTCTTGTTCCAGGGGTATCCTGTGAGGCGCAGCTTGGCAGACGAAAAGTAGTTCCCGTAATCTTCGTACAGGGAAACCATTATGAAGTCGGTTTCGATGTTGTAAGTTTACAAAATCACTAGTAGCACTAGTATTACAGTAAATTTTTCGCAACATTACTTTCCATGCTTTTTTTAACATTACATACTTCACTAATACGCCAATAATGATTGGAAAACTCATTTGCAATGAACCTTTTACATACTTTTGGAGAGAAGAATAGGGCCGTAGGTTCTTTCAGTGTCAGACTAACATTTAGCGAACGAATAGATAGGACCTCGTACAGTACAGGCGCTGTGTAATGTTTGTAATGTGTCATGTTTATGTTCGTGATACCAAACCACAACACCAAACATGATACTTTAACCCAATTAGACTTAAGATGGTTCAATTCTTGAAGAAAAATGGCCTAAAAAACATTTAATCTTTAATTTTAGGGCCGCACCTTCTCATCAATCATCAAGAACTTCCTGGCCACATATGAAAACCTGCGAGATTTTGAGAAAGAATACAAGACTGATGCGGGCAGGAATGCCTTTGAGAAGACCTTGACGAACATGAAGAAGAAGTTCCCTTACTATGTGAAAGAGATTCAGGGAATTGCTGATGGTGCTAATGTGTCCTTCCATCAGGTGAGTGGTTCTAAAGAGACGGTGCAGCGGTGCTTCAAAAGGCATGTTCACAGACAGTGATCAGTTCAGGCCGGGGTAGACCCGCCCATGTCGCTGAGGCTAGTACCACGAGGTCCTAAGTTGAATACCCGGACTGAAATCCCATACTTATGAAAATTTAAAGTAGTATCGAGTGTAGAAATTTGTCCATTTACGGCATTAGGTTTGCCCTGAAATGCACATAACAGGTTACTTAAGACTTCAAGAAACAAACTTCGCCTGCAGAAATGTATTACCTCTGCCGAATGCCTAATAGGCATGTACCTATCTAATTGAATATCATCATACTTGCTCGTAAATATTGCTGTTCCATGCTGGAAGAGCTGAAAGTAAGCATAAAACAGGATTAAAAAGAACATCTTTATTGCACTAGTATCAATCTAAAGAGAAAATCTATCAATATTTTCTCTTTAATTTTCTGTCATCTGCAACTTTACAAAAAAAGTTTGAATACTCGACGAAAAAAAACGTTGACTTTGATTGATTATTTCTTTTGCCAGTTATTCCTTCTGCAAATGGACGACCTGATCGGAAACGTGAACGACAACCATATCCCACGTAACGACACTGGTGGCTGCAGCTCCATCGCCATCAAGAACCCACATGCTGTAAGATAATCAAATCAATTAATTATCAAATTCTTCAAACTTAAATTAATCAGGATATCCAACTAACTAGCGACCTTAATTGCAAGTGATCCCACGACTGTGTCTATCGGTAAAGAAGGATTCCTCAGGGTGAATTTTACATAATTCGACCAAACGACCAATCTCAACGGAGATTAGCCAAATTCGCAGGAGATAATTATTATATAGTGCACACTCGAGCGCAGGGTTTGCAGGCAACTTTTGGATGAGGCACGGAGTAGGTAGTGATAATTAATTTATAATATGCACATTGGTAACTTACGAAAAGCCAGAAGTGCCTTGGGTTCGAACCTGAGTTCTCTAACTCGCCAGTCAACGGTCCTCATCCTCAGGGTAAATTTTATGGGGTAGCAACCACCAAAGATGTTAAAGTTATATATTTTAAAAAACATTCCTGGGATAAGTTACGTCAAGTCCGATTTAGAATTTAAAAGCGCTTTATATTCTTACCATAACCCACCAGTCACAGTCACGACGGGCAAAGCTTGAAGGTGACGAATGTATTTGTCTTTTTTCCAGACCATCCTCGGTCACACAGAAGACGCCTTCAGCGAGACCCTCAACCATTTCTATATCGTGTCAGCGCATATCACACCATCACCAGAAGACAGAGAGGCCGGAGTAAGTACCCTTTATTTTTTTATAGATCCCCATCTAGGTAGTAAGGTACCTACCCGAGGTAGCACGTTCAAATTCACCTCAGACCTCTTGACTTGCCAGTCAAGTGTCATACCAATAGGCTATCACTACTATACCTCATCTGTATTCACAAACGTTATGGTCTGACAATAAATAAGTGAATTTCATTAAACGTTCAATGCTACTCAATGTTAAGGACGTGCTATGTAAATGACACATGAGGTAAAACAATATAAATCAATAAATCTGCCTGCAAATGTCCCTTTCCCACTGTAGGGCAAAGGCCTCTGCCCACTCTTCTCATACCGATAAGGACAACATACTTACTGAAACAGTTATTGCCGTTCAAATGCAGAGAAATAAGCTATTGGCCCAATTTCATTTAATAAAACTAAGTTCAGCCCTACGCGAATTGCAGTTCTGAACTCAGTCAAACGCTTGAACCGAGTTTAACTTGATTGATCGCGTTTAGTATCATTGGTTAAATCGGCTCTTAAACTCAAACTTCTTTTTACAGGCAGTAGAAGAAAGATTCGCATCTCTCTGCTATGCGGGTCAGATGCCAGGCTACACGATGGGCTACAACCAGAATGGCATGGTATTTTCCATCAACACGCTTAGCCCTATGATTCTTAAGCATGGAAACACACGTGAGTATTCTTATTTCTTAGTTAAATTAAGTGTGAAGTGGATAGTCCACAGGTGCAGTGCCGGGTTCAAGGTTAATACGTTAAGTTTGTACAGAAATATTATTCTGATAGCAAAGCAATATACCAAAATATGACATTCATAACTTAAGAAGCACTTATTTAAAAAAAGTTTCGTGCGAGTGCAGCTGCACATTATTATGTCTAATACTTTTTGGTTTGTCAATTGAGATTCTATTCATGGACATGTGCGACACAAACAAGGGGTGCGTTCAATGATTTTAAAAGGATGTGTAAGTCAATGGATGCGTTACGTGTCAATCTTTTTATGGCTACCCCAGCACCAACGACAGGTGATTGAGTCCGACTCTTAATGTTAATGTTGCAAAACTTAATTTTATTTTGATAATCTTTCTAATTAGCAAGGACCTTCCTAACCCGAGCGATGCTTGCCGCCAAGAACATGGGAGAAGCAGAGAAGATTCTCCGCGACGAAGGCTTAGGCATCGGAAACGGTTTCTCGGTCAACATGATCTGGACTAACTCCTGGGGCGATCGGCAGGTTTACAACGTGGAGGTGTCCCCAGATCTAACGGGGAATAGGTCAAATTTGAACATTCAGAAGTATGACAAGGAACCCTTGGTACACTGCAATAAGTAAGTGCCCTCTTAGAAACTGATAATTGGTTTAACAATTAGTAGACATTGACATAACTAGTAATTGGGGTTGCGTATATCCGATATGAAAACGGCACAATTATTCAGACACACTCGTGCCTCACCTGCTAACTCAATGCTTTTGCTTTAGATGTGGGCTGGGCCAAAATGATCTCAACAGCTCCTGGGTCAGCGATGTCTAATTATTGACATTCTGAATGTAGGCATCAACAATTAAGGCAACCAAAATGTTCATCCAAAGGCGTTAAAAAATAATTTCACATTGTTCATTTGAAAAAAAAAACTATGGATTTCCGTCTGCAAATACAGCAAAATATGTATAAAGGTAGCAACACGGAGTCTGGAGTATAGGTGTTAAACACTTGTGTCTAACATTATAACAGTTCAGTGAATAAAGTCTTAATGTAAGATGTTTTTTCCAACAGATACCAACGCACTAAAGTGACAGAAGTAATAGGTAGAATCATAGATAGCAGTGATGCGCGTCTCAAAGTTATCCACTCGTACCCCATGCCGCGCAACCGTGAAGACATCGCGCAGATTATCTCCGACACCAGCGCGACCGAGTTCAAGCTGTTTCAGGAACAACCTGAAGACGTTATTAAAACTATTGCTGCAGGTAAACTAAAACTTATAGCGTCGTGTCTGTTGATCACAAGTGTTACTGAGGCACTTCACTAAACTATACTATAGGTAGTTAGTTGGTTGTACAAATTGTACACTCAGAAATAACAGCCCCGAGAATCCGTGGCCTCTGTCGATAGTCTTCATAGGTACTCTCATTTATCGTGGCGGAATCGGCTTGAGACGGTCTTACGGACGACATTAGGGTGTAATCAACGTCTCTTGCCTCGACTCACCGAGCGACTTTTGTAGTTCAAGCAGATTCCGCATCGACATCGAAGCGTGGGGACAGCCTTAGTCTAGAACCTCAGTGTTGAACTATGTTTATTTATCATAATGTTGATGAACAACCTGGTTTTAGAGATTTTGAAGTGTTGAACTAAACAGCTCGGTCTCAACGATTACGTTTACAAAGCAGCGCTGAACAAATAGTTTTAGCAATTAATGAATATCTCTATAAATGCGCGGCAAGCGGCTGCACCTAGTTGTCGGCCAGCTTACCTAACACAGGTGTAGCCACAGATGCCCATTATCCACCCTAGCAGGGATAATTTAGAATTGTGGAAATGGCTATCTCGATCCTACCATCACTATGCAAGGAACCTGTGTCCACTCGCCTCTGTATTCACCACACAACTCTGTTTCCAGGAATATTCGACCTAGACAAGCGTACATGGAGCATCTATATCAACAAGCCGAAGTCTTCGGAGCCGGTTGCCGTGCTTCCTCTTACTTTCACGTCGCTAGACTATTAGATAGTCAACGTAGTTGTATGAGTGGGTATTGTTTCTTATACTGGAGTCATTAGGCAGGTATTGATATGCTTTATAAAATAGTTCAAGAAACAAATGCTTTAGGCGATGGGTTCAAAATGGCTATTTGTGCTAAACTACTGGCGGTATCGTCAGCAATATAAAATAAAAAATCCAAGCTTAGCAGACAGACCTAAAAGACTAGTCTAAGAATAACCTATCGCCAGGATCATTTAAATATGTCAAATTAAAATAGAGCTAAGTAGACGGTGTATTTAGAAAAAAAAAATACATTAGTAACTAAATGACTTTAGCAAATGTCTAACTAAAACGTGTTTTTGATAAAAGATAATCGTTTAGTATGTTTATCAATATGATCTAAGGTGTCCACCCAATAACCGGTAAAGTAAACTGACATCACTGTTTCGTCAGTCACAAAAATTCCGTTTGAGTGCACGAGTACCCCTACATAGTACAAACGTGTTTAGCCACCATCAATGGCTTGCATTGGTGTATAAACCTGCCTGCGTGCTCCAGTCTGACAATGTCATATCTCCGGACATTCGCGAGACGCGAAGCCTATGTGAGCCCGGTACTAATATGCTACGGTGATATTACCATCGTCTTTTTGCATGTGTCGGGCCGATGCGGTACTGTGTCGGAACCCGTACTGCAGTAGTAGACCTTTATTCGACTCGGCCCTCTCCTAAATTCGAGACCACCGCGACACCCAATTTACGAAATTACGGATAGAGGATCCGTAATTATTAGTCTTTGAAGATCGATATAGAACTCATTATAAATTAATAAAGTTATTTTGCAGTATATACATTCAATTTAAATGTATAAAAATAATTATTGTGTATTATAAAGCCACTTAATTTTCAGTCCAATCTAACATTGGCACAATTTAAGTCGAAATATGGAGAATTTACTTAAATAACACTATAATAATTATACTTAACAGTCAATACAATAATTATCTTAGACTATAATTATTATATTAACTGTGTTTAGTCCTGTACAATAAATTATAAGCGTTGACTTAACTATCGAATATAAATAATTTATATGTATAATAATCATTTTTGAGTTACCGCCTAAAAGATTAATAGATACCTTTCTAACTTTAGACAAGTGTGAGTAGTTTGGAGCTAATCAGTTATTGCTTACAATTAATAAAGTAATATAATAATTTTAATTATTTATTTAGTTTTATAACATCTGTGTTACGTTTTAGCGAGTAAGCATGTATTTGATAATAAACTAGATTACATAATGATAAAATTGTTTCATTTACAATGTTCATAGCAAAAAGCGATCATTTATTTAATAACTGTTTTATCTTAGGTATAATATCTTAGATACTAGATTAAGGGCTTTTTTCACCGCTTACTGATAGTGACATTTAGTAACCTGGCATATAATTACAGTCATATAAAATCCGTTCCATCTTTGAATATTAGTTAATCTCTATCCGTAGACTGTGAAATAGGCCCTTAGGAAAGTAAAATGCATAATATGCGAAAAGATGAAAAATCCACCCCTTTAGCCCGGGGTCTAGTAACATTTTTAGTCTATCTTGAGGTACATCATCCCAATTCGCAACGTGCGGTCTAGTAGTTCCAGAAAAATATATAATTCGCACTTAATTCAACACCAGTATGTAGTATATTATTGGCATTGAATATTAGTACCTAATATTTATATTATTGGTAAGACACTACTCGGCGGCCATATTATGATGTCGACAATTCAAAGTCGGCACGTCAGGTTTCTAGAATCAAAAGATCGAGCATAATTCTCTAAACTAATATGCAATGCTCGACACTATATTATCAAAACTGAGCATGCTACCGTAGCATACAATTGCGATAATTACCGCAATATTTTTAGAACTCTATTTACAATTGTCACCGATTACAGTAATATTATTCATTTAATTAATTAAATCAACAATTACGCTTTAAAATTGTACTTTATTGGAATATATACACGTTACATAACACACGTTATTATATTAGCTTTTAAAATTTCTGTGGGAGGATTTTTGGTTGCTAAGATTCTTCATTTCTAATAATAATTTCAAAAACACTTTTTTTTACTTTTCGAAATTAATTAAAATAATCATTCAAAGGAAACCAAATAATATACCAGAAATAACTATGTTACGTACTATGTACCTAGTATGTCGTCTAGCTAGTATGTTACCTAGAAGATCTACCTCTTAATAAGTTAGACCTAATATTTATAAGGATTTGAAGATAAACCAAAGAATTAACTGGAATTAAAGTAGGGATATTATGATGGTTAAAACGATTCGAGTGTAATTAGCGGGCGAAACACTAAAATTAGTTTTACATCAAGGATTTCTAAATGGTAAAAAATATTATGGTCAAAATCGAAGTCGCGAAGTTATTTTGAGACCTACTTTTGAAGTACTTTTGGAGATGAATACTACATTCAACCAACAACTATAGAAGAGCATTACAGGCATCATCAGCGTCAGTTCACCAGTTAGCTCTAATGTTACTCGTTAACTATACCTACATCATTTATTTGATGTTGTATAGTACACACTTAGACAGTGTAGACTTTAGATAAGCTAACCAATATTTACCAATTACCAATAGGTACCTATTTATTCCAAAACTACATTCTTATAGCAACTTATGAAGTATTCAGATCTAATGAGCATTTTAAACGCTGCTTCCAAAACGCGCATTTCGCCCGCTCGATACACTTCCTACTTAATAAAATAACCTATTAGCCATATTAGTCCATTTTACTTGGTTAAACATAGGTGTAGTAAGGCATTAGCCGCAGCCACATCCCCCCATTGGTGGAGGGGAGGGCCCTGATCCCGATGGTCCGAAGCCTCCGAACTTTCTGGATGGCGGCTTTGGT
This sequence comes from Protodeltote pygarga, assembly GCA_936450705.2. Taxonomy (NCBI): domain Eukaryota; kingdom Metazoa; phylum Arthropoda; class Insecta; order Lepidoptera; family Noctuidae; genus Protodeltote; species Protodeltote pygarga. The sequence continues at coordinate 21,137,368 of OW388248.2, read as the reverse complement.
GGGCTGGAAGCAGAAATACACATACATAAATATACATTTTTTTATATATTCCTACATAAAATAACGTGACGTCCATGTCAAGATAGACCTCTATCATGCTTTTATATATAATACTAGCTTCCGCTCGCGGCTTCGCACGTGCGGTTTGTAATAAATGTAGCCTCTGCCTATGTCCCTCCCTAAGCTCCAAATCCACATTAAAAACCGATCTATCCACACTTACCAAATGTACTAGATACTTATCTTATTTATATTTAAAATTCAATTATGATACGAAAGACATTTGGCGCCATCTATTTACTCCAGTACTTTAGTCGTGAAAAGCAAGCAAACAAACTAACTTTCGCATTTGTAATATTAGTAAGGATACTGCATCATGTTCAACTTGATTACCGACCCGATCAGTTTGGATTTAAATTAAAATTATTTTTTTAGTGAATAATCGAAAGTTACAATTAAAGTAAATATGTGAAATGTAGTGTGGAACTGAGTGTCCGAGTGGTACGACGGTGAATAGGGGTTATAGCAAAAACTTACCCGCTGCCAGGTGGCCTAAAGTCTCTCACATACTTGTCTCCGTGCTTGTTGAAGTTGGGGTTGATCAGTGTCTGCACCCTGAAATGTACATAGCAGAACATAAGTCACTCAAAAGTCAAAACGACACTGCTCCAAGCAGAAATTTGCACGAGATAGTGTTGTTATCGTATTCGTTACGTTATCGACAACTGTGTTGAAATTTTAATTAATAAGTATAAAGCTTTATATTAATGTTTTGTAGGGTTTGTGGTAAACCACGTAGCAACCCTTATGTTTTCGTTATGTTCATTTGTTGTTATTTTAATAAAATTAACAAGTAAAAAAAAATTTAACCTCAATGTACTTATAATGTTGTAAACTTAATTCAACTGTATGAATAAACCGTCCTCGAGAGACACGACGGGAAGCGACTTAGTGTAGTTAATATCTACTCTATTTTATATGGCAATGGCAAGCATTCCTGTCGACTATTGTTATTTATTGCACAACTCTTAGCAAATGAATCAGTATCAAAATTAATTTCCAATTTCAAATAATACATTACATACATTTACAGCCTGATCAGTCCACTAGTGAACGTAGGCCGCTTCTCATATGCATCACTTATTTTGTGCGCTCATTAGAAGGTTATTGCCCTTAATCGGCCAAGCAGGTTTGTGATCGCAGTAGCAGATGGTTACTATTACATTGTAGGATGTTGCTGCCCATCCTCTAGATTTTTTCCTTTGTCGCTTCTTAAGACACCCGCACAATGAGTAGGGGTGGTTCTATTTTAGGCCAGAAAGCACATGGCACACTACAAATAATGTTTTAAAACTACAAATAGGTATTAGTAGGTTATGTTGTACTCACAATAGATAGAAGAAGTTGACGATACCCCAGAACCAGCCAAAAACACTGAATGGAGTGCTTTGGACTACTGTGCCATCTGTAGAAGACAAATACAAAGAATAGATTAGAAACTGGGCTACTTTATAGACAACAGATATGTATGGAGTGACCACTTGTATGACTTTGATATAATTAGAACAATCATTAGTGACATCCGCTGTTCGCAGTGCTATCTCTAACTAGTAAATAATGTTTAAACCCTTTTAATTTTATAACTTCTATTATTACTATTGTATGTTATTGTATGTATTGTATGTGTATTACTATTGTATAGTTTAATTATTTTTCACTCATTATTCTATTTTTTGAGAAGTTTATACTGTTAAGTGGTAGGTATCTAGTGGGTACTGTAGACGGTGTATGGCTATCTTATTTGATGGCAACAGTGGCAACAGGTGACTTTGATGATAATAATGAATAATAAAATATCTAGATTAATTTAATAATAGCTTGTTTTAGTTTTTCATTACCTAATTTGTTTTAGTTACATCTTTATCAAAAAAACTTGTTTTGTATGTATAAAATTGATTAATTTGCCCAATGGCTTAAGTACATTAAAAATAAGTAAAACCCAACAATTAAAAATTGTGTCACAGTTAACTGATATCCACTCTCTATTACCAACCTCACTAACATGCTCCCTAAGGCTAACTAGGACAATAAAGACAGGTGGACAAATATGTTTATGGCCCCACAATTCAGTTCAAAACAGCCCAACTATAGCGTATTTTACATTGTAGATTGATTCACCGTACAGAACCTATAGTACGCAGGCATGGCAAACAAATGTATTTCTCCATTATTCTAATCACCTAATCAGACAATAACACCAACGCCTCTCCCTCTGCACGACTACCAAGCTTTAAGGTAGGCTTAGCCCGCAATTGTTTACTACCTACTGGACAAATTCCGTCCTCACGCTTGTGGCAGGTGTTTAAAAATATTTAAACATAAGTATAAACATAGTAATATAGCGATTTATATTTAAATAATGAGGTCAGTGTGTTAATAAACCCAACTTCCTGAAGTTATTACTCAATATAATCAAGTATTTACGTCGATTGTACTGACGTGGCCTCAAATTCTGGCGATGTGAAGAAAATCGGATCAAAACGAATATCAATCTGGTAAAGCGAAACAAAAGATTTTACAAACTTACCTCCTTTCACATACACCATGGTTCACGAGATTAGTCACGGGTCATGCAATTTATTTAGATTCTGATAATGTTGAAAAGTTTCTGAACTTCTGATTTCTGAAATTCTGAATGCGAAATGCGAATTGCGAGTATTGTTGTGATGATGTCAATTTTTTTTTTTTATTTCGTCCAACTAACATTGCACAGGCTAGAGTCATAGACCATACTGCCTCGTCAGTCGTCTATAGTCATAACTTTTATTATTTAAATAATAACCGTGATGATAATGACGATTATTGATAATGATGATTATATACATTGGCATTTATCATAATGCCAAAGTAAAGCGGTGGCTACTTTACTAAGACTTAATTATTGGAGAATTAGTTTGTTTGTCCAATGTAAGTTTTCTTTTTAGAAAATCTATTTAGAATCACTCTAAATAGAAAATCGGATTACACTACGACTAAATAGGATCTTAAATAGGACAGACAACTTGCAGTTGTAGTAAAATTACATAGGGTTGCAAATTGCATAGCAATGCGATTACACCTTCCTAAATCCTGTAAGTACAATTTACTAAAGTGCAGTCGGCGGAACCTTCTAATCGCACTATATTGGAATCTAACTGCTCCTACTTCCTTTTTTCTAAATAGATTTCCTAAAAAGAAGCTTTAGTTAGAATGACCATTCGTTCGTCTGATGTAGGTACAGCTTGGCAAAAAAGAGTCTGGAAAAATTGCGGGCGCCACTGGCGCACTTTTCATCCTACAATTAAAAATTACAATTTATTTGGTGCTTACATAATTCTATGACAAGTTTTTTGTCATTAATTTTATTCAAATGAATCACATTAAATTTATTTTAGTACTCTTGAACTTAGTTTTTAGATTTTTATTTTTAGTTCCAGCTGTCACCGCCTCAAACTCTTTTTTGCCAAGCTGTAAATCGGCAGGTGAACGACAGGAACACATTGGTTAACAATGCAGTCTCTTTCTAGACCATTTTGCTTCTAAACTAAATAAAAACTTTATTTTTCAGTAATAAGGTTTATTTTTAGTTATTGCTTTTAGCAAAGTAAACCGTTAGTTTATAATCTATGCCTACGACCTAAAGTTTATGTTTAGAACATGTCAATGAGATTTTTTGACTTTGACAATTTTTATGACACTTACACAATCACTTCTCTCAATAGCTGATTCTCCCAATGGAACCATAAAATGAGAAATATATTTGGAAAATAAATAAACAAAAAATCAAAAATATGATTTATATAAATTGACGTATTCGTTTAATAATTTAAAATTAAACTGCATTATCTTAAAGAAAGCAAAATGAATTTACAAGGCCTAAAGTTAGTTACATTTGACGTCACAAACACCCTGCTGAAGTTCAAACTACCTGCATGGCAATATTACACTATGATAGCCTACGACCACGGCTTTAGAGGCAACGAAGAAGAAGTAAAGAAAAAGTTCAATGAAAGTTTCAAAAAAATGTGGGAAGCGCATCCTAACTTCGGAAAAAATTCTATTAAATGGGAGAATTGGTGGTGTAAAGTCGTCAAAATGACTTTACAAGATCATCTTCCTGCCACAGCAGACTTGAACAATATTGCCAATACACTTATCAATGAATTTAAAACTGACAGATGTTGGCGCATTGCTAATGGAAGTGATAAATTGATTAACCAGCTAAAGAAACTTGGCTTATCAGTTGGAGTCATATCCAACTTTGACCCTCGGCTCAATGACATATTACAAAGTGTAAGTTTGCACAACAATTTTGAATTTATTGTTACTTCCTATGAGACTGGTTATAGCAAACCAGATGAAAGGATATTTCAAACAGCCATAAATAAGTGCAATAAAGTCGTACAACCATCTGAAGCTCTTCACATAGGAGATGATCTAGTGAAAGATTATGAAGGAGCTAGAGCAGCAGGCTGGCATGCAATACTTGTCAATGAACATTTTGAGCCGTCAAATAAAACATATGAACCATCTCAAGAACATGTGTTTAAAGATTTGGAGCAACTCAGTTCTTCAATACATGAGAAGAAACTAAAATTATAATACATTTCTAAATTACTTCTCAGATACAAAATTCATTCTGCAAAAATTTAAAATTATTTTCTTGTATTAAGATTAAATTGATGTTGTTATTTTAACACTTTGAATGCTGTCTGGGTCTTGGTTACACCAAACAATAATGTTTCTTTGTGGATCTTCTGCATGACATTCAAATAATCAACTAGTTGTCTTACAGCAAAGGAATAGTTTTATAGTTTTTCTTAAGCAGTTGTAATTTACTTTACAATTTTATTCTTTGTGGAGGAAAATAATTTTAATAAAAAATCTGTAGAATGACCTTAAAACTTCAGGTTTAGTGTAAATGCAATACTTCACATGCTACGCTATATCAAATACTTTTGATACTTGGTGCTTCTTAAGTAAAATAATTATAAGTGATTAAAATCTCAACTAGCTGTGATGTTAGCTTGAATAAAACATAGTTATTAACATTTCTGCTAAATCTTAGCATTGTTTTAGTATATAAATAAGGGAAAGCCATTAAAACTTAAAATAGTCTGCAAGTTATACCTATTGCTAAAGTAAAATTTTATAATCCATAATTATTTAAAAATAAATGTAATTTTTTCAATTTTACATTTTGTTTTATTCTTGAAATAATTATAAGAATATTGTACTTAAATATTAATGCCAACTTGGCACTACTTGTTCCATTGATACTTGCCATTGACCGTTGTCATCTAGAGTTGGTTCAAACAAATCTGCTATGTATTCAATAGGTGATATGTTTTTTAACATCGTAGATCATAGAGTGAAATGGTACAACAAATCCAAAGTAAATTTCTGCGATACAATATTATTATTCAGTCTGGAAGCAGGCCTTCCCGGCTGAATAATAATAAATCAGCCAACTTCTAATGGGTTTCTCTTACAATTCCAGATGAAGTGAAATAGGTGTGTCAGTGAACATAGTGTAGGTACTACTAAATAGATGTGTTATTTGTAGAGGAAGCACAGGATTTCCATATTATCAGAGCTTTGTGATATAGTCAGTGCCGGAATTAGCCATTCATGCTCCCAGAGCGAGCTTCCATAAGTGCGCCCATGCATGACCAACATTTGGTCCTGGTCTGGTCATTTCTGTGGCTGGGCACCGCTGGCACCATCCTATTTATGGCACTGGATTGAGTTTATTGTTGTTAGAGATCTTGGGACGAGGGCAAGGATTCAATAAAACTACTCACTTATTATTTTCATCTACTCCATGGATTCAAAAATTCACAACACCGATTAAGACAAACATAATATCGATACTTAATATTTCTAGAATTAACTATAGTAAAGAGTTACATTAAAATCATACTAATTGAGCTACTTAAGATAAAAGAGAGACCTTTTCAACTTGGGACTAAAGCCCTACGCTCACGGATGATATTCTGAACATTTTCTTTCTACATTTTCCCAAAAACAAGCGCAAGAAAGAGTTAAACATTTAGGTAGGTACTACATTCTACCAATACAACACCAATAATTATTCCTTTTCCTTAGGTACTACAGTCAAGCCAAAGCAGAGCCTAGCCAAAAGGAACTAAGACAAGAGATAGAGGTTTTCAATCGTTTCTAGACTTCTTCGAGCTTCTGCGCCGGGTAGGTAACGGTTTCCTCGCCGACACCCACCACAGGCGCCCATGTTTCAACGTTGTCAATCCCAGAGATAGGCTTTCCATAAAAGTGTTTAAAATTCCGTAAATTTAAGGAGGAGCTTTCCATTATTCGATTTGACTGTAGTAATTAATCGTTGAGGAATTAATTTTCGATTTCCCAGAGAGGGGGTCTCTTGCGAGTTTCCGCGTTGATTCTAGCGTTGGGGCCATTTTCGTCATTCTCTAGAACGGTATTGGGTGCTTTAGTCGATTGCTGATAGTGGTTCTTGTTTGAAGAAGTACGCTTGCCGCGATCTGAAATTGAGAGAATTTTGGTTGTTTTAAACGAGCACCAGCATGTTGTTCTTCTTAGGTAGGTAACTACCGTTGTGAACAAGGCGTGGTTAGTTAGAGCGGGGGAACATAGGTAATCTACAACCCAATCTCAAATAGGCAAACGACGGTATTTTTTAAAACTGCTCGATAATCATTTGTCTAAACTAACTAGAAGGAATTGCTATTAGCGATAAGACTGCCAATATTGTACATTGTTGACTAAATTGTAACACTCCTTGTTGTTTTTTTTTGGTGTGCAATAAAGTAGGTATACTTAATCTATCTACCTAACTAGGTACCTAGGTACTTACTCACTTTCAAAATTAGTTAAGTAACTCCCATTTGCTAATGAATAATAAGACAAATGAATTTAAATAAAAGGATGTTTTATTAGGTACTATTATTGTTTCGCCTACCTACTACACATAAATATTATTGAAAGTAGGTACTAACCATTGGGCCGGGTCTTGAGATTCGCCTGACTCATCATTGTTAAATTCGCAGGGGAATCTCAATCTCAATTGGTTGGTGTCTTCGCAGAACGCAGCACAACTGGTCGCCGACAGGGTCCTGGTCGAAGTGTAAAAGTAGCTTTATACCTATCTAGACCAAACTCTATCGCACAGGCGCTAACAGAGGCTCTCAACCTAAGGGCAAGAATATTATTAATATTGCTAGGTATTATTTGATTACTAACTATTGATAATAAAATAAAATCGTAATTATGTTGACTAGCTTTGCCCGTGACTCCGTTCGCATGAATGTCGAACTAATAATAGTAGTATGTTGGGTCTGCCGTTAGACTTAGTTAAGTATAATAGTGCATTACTGCTTCGAAAAGCAGTCATGTCATGCATGCCCATCGGCCACTTTTAAATCAATCAGGGCTGAAAAGCGAGACACAATTAGAATTTCATTATTATGGGCCGCCGGAAGATAGGTACTTTATGTAGATAAGTATAGAAATAACAAGATAAGGCCTTTGCGTCTATTGCAGACGATTTATAGCGTATTATCTGCGACAGCGTTTTTGGTGGCTAAATAAACCGATGCGAGAGCGACATGTCCTATCACAGGCTTGACAACAGAATTAATTAGTCGTAGTTGGTAACGGGTCGTATACCATAGGTACCATACATTCACATTGATGTCTTTTGTGTCTCTTGTCAGCGAACCAGGCTTCGTCGCAAAATTTGGCGACCCTCCGCGACACGTAAAACATATGCTAATAAATAATTAAGTAAGTAGGTACCTATGTCATTATTTTAGTTTTAGGATGTTGTTTAAGTTTTATTTTAGGTACGTCATGACGGAAGCTGCTGACCCTATTACATAAACAGACATTTCGGGTTTACTTAGTCCGTATTCCTCGTCAAGTAACTATAGTGTCTGCTCGAACAATTTGTTCACGTATTATAAAAATCACAACCTGGTACACCATGAATGTTAGGTAGCGCGAGGATGCCCTCTGTCACCTACATCGAGTTATCATGTCTGACAATCTATTCCAAAAATATTTAAATTTGATTTAATTCGCTCCTAAACATCATAATTTTTCAACATGTGGTTCAGTGGATAAGGCTACGAGATCGGCGCCTTCAATAGCATCCATCAGTTCCTGTAATGGACAATCGACAGCCCAGTTCTGGGCTGACACAATTTAGATTGTCATCGACACGTTAAGAAGAGTGGATAAGGAATTTGTTTTTTTGTTTGTTTATTTTTACTACCTAACCTAATTAAAAATGTTTGAGTAAAAACTTAAGCATTTGAATAAATATTGGTGGTCTGGTTTGCCCTAACCTGCCGGCTTAAACTTACCTTCAAGCACATACCTGTATACCTGTTTCAATAAATGATGTGTGTGTTGTAAACAGTAAACACACATGATGGCATGATGCTCCTTTCACAGGATATCTTCGAGTAATTTCAAATGAATGTCCATTTTCTATCATCCTCCCTAACGATATATTTCACTTGGATAATTAATAACTCATTTATTTATTTGATCTATGATGGAAACTTGGCCATTGCTCTGCACTACAAGCATTGAAGACCATGCGAATCCTTTCCTTATTATTTTTATTTAGCTCAAATTGATCTATGTTTCGTAGTTCATTTAGTTCTTATATTTATTTTAAACCTAATGACTGGATATAGGGAAAAAGAAGATATTTTGGTCATCAGCTGCCTAGCCTTTTCCCAACTATGTTAGGGTCGGCTTCCAGTCTTACCGGAAGCAGCTGTATACCAGTGTTTAACATGGAGCGACTGCCTATCAGACCTCCACAACCCAGATACTGGGTTACACGATACCCTTTGGTAAGACTGGTTGTTAGACTTTCGGGCTTCTGACTACCTGTATCGACTGTCAAAGATCTACAATTGACAGCTATCCGAGGCACGGAGAGTGATAATTAATTTATAAAACGCACATAACTTACGAAAAGTCAGAGGTGCGCGCCTTGGGTTCGAACCCGAGACCACTGACTTGCCAGTCAACGGTCACCACCACTAGGCTATCACGACTCTTCAAAATTGGAATGTCTTAAATAAAAGAATAGGTATTTAAATCGGATTAGAATCCCTTTACATATTATTTGTTCTTGGATATTTAAAAAAAAAACTTACCTTATACCTTTGAATAATATGATTTGTCTAAGCCTTAGACCCACCTTGATTCTAATATTGATTGATCCTTCGAAAATTCCTTGGAAATCTCTTAGATTATTATTATAATTATTATACTATACCGACAATTTAATTGACTTAGGTACAGGGCGAATGACTCCTGTACCACAGATTACTAAATAGTTACTACGTTACCTACCCTTTGACTATTCAATGCCTGTACCTAAGTCTCCCACTAAAAGTAATGGCATCGACTCAAGGGAGGTGTGCTTTTCTCATGAGCAGAGTACAATTTGTTGATTTATCATTTGTCTAGATTATATTAATTCGATTTATATAAATAAAATCGCGCAGCCACGCGGGAAAAACTAGTTTCTTTATAATTAGTCATATTGAGTAGTTAGAGCCCGATGAAAAATACTGGTGAGACGAATTATGCGACCAGCACTCCTGCAGCAGGCCCGTCCAAGCCTGTCGATAGGCTCACCACAGCACAGTGACAACGATGCGGATTTACAGGTACCTACCTAATAAATACCTAATCATTAATTAATTTATGCTAGCAGATACCTATAGGGTCAATTATTAAAGGGAACCGACTCTGTATGTACAGTCACGGTTTAGAAAAATATTATATGACTTGTTATACCATTAATGTTTGCAATTTGTTTATGTCCAGACTAATTAGAAATCGAACAATATACACGATCTTTGATCTTTCGGTTGATCATAAGTGCGGCTGTTTGGACTCGATTCCAAATATAAGTAATTCACGCAGTTATTTAGTTTATATAACTACATAATATTTTTCAATTCTTCTTCTTCATCGTATGGTTGATGATCAACCTGGTGTCAGAGTTTAAGCCGCCCGTAGACCTCATTTTTCATTTGTGTCTAGAGTATCGAGTTATACACAGAAAGAAGAAAAAGAAAGTTAAAAATATTCTGATTTTTTATGTAATGAAACATAAGTATTCAGTTTGTCATTACTTTTTTAATGTTAGTAATTTATTGTATCTAAAGATAAGGAAAAATGGTTGAGAACCCCTGCGATAACTACAACACAATCTACTTATGACCTAGGTATAGAGCAATAATAATCAATACAGGTCTTCACGTTTAACTAACCGGGCTAAAAGTGTTGCCAACTCAGAAATAATATGAGTACTAACTCTAAAATTGAAGATATTAATACATGATATTTATTCTAAATTTCTAGTCATATTTAGCTAGTAACTATCAACTTACTCAATATTATAAGTTATTTTTAATTATTTTTGACTGTGGCAACTTATGACCTCATTAAATGAGTAGCCTAATGTTGCACGGGAATAAATTAGCCAAGTCAAGTCTAATATAATAAAAGCCAATACTTTTAACGAGATTTTAAATTTTGTGGTGCAAATAACCCTAGCTAGCTAGGTATAGCTATTTTAGGTAAGGTACTTACCTGCATACCAAGTTTAATGTCGGTACAGCTCAGTGGCCGCAAATCGAATTGAAACTTCGTAATTTAATGGGATTTTCGGTCTGGAAATTCTTAATGCACAGTTGAAAGACTTAAAAACTTAACTTATTCGACAGACACTGTTGCACTGCGACATGGAACTCGGTGAGTGAGAGAGTGAAATGAATGGTTGGTGCCAACAATTAATATTAGGTGGTTTATTGAAATCTGAAACTCACTTGGCTTGGCACCGACTTCAAAACTAAAAGATTTTTGAGTTTTTTTTATAGCTTTAGTGTTTGGAGCCGGTTTTTTTTTCTGATTAAGATGGTGTTGGTATTTTTGTTTTTGACGCAACAGTGTCTGTCGAACATAATTTTACTTGAATTTTTTACTCAAACTTTTTAAACTACCTAAACTAGTTAAAAATGTTTGAGTAAAAACTTAAGCATTTGAATAAAAAATTGGTGGTCTGGTCTACCCTAATCTGCCTACAGATATATTCTTCTTCTTCTTATCGTGTCGATAACCGTGCTTCGGGTGACAGATCTCGGCGATAAGCGTGAGTCCATCGATGTGTGGCCGGCTTTGCGTTTCATCTCGGTGGGTCTCTTGGACGCAAAGAATGTCGCAGTGAGTTTTGCGACAGACATCGGAAAGAATTTCTGATTTGTCTTGTGAGAACCCTTCGATGTTGACCGAGATTACACACAGAGCCGGTTTTATAGGAGGACTATAGATTGCCATCGTGGTGAAAGGATTAGCCAGTCAGCGAGGGATATATTATACAGATATATTATACCTATTTCAATAAATTATGTGTGTGTTGTAAACACACATGATGGCATGATCCTCCTTGTACAGGATATCTTCGAGTGGTTTCAAATGAACGTTCTCCCTAAAGATATATTTCACTTGGTTTTTAACTCATTTATTTATTTGATCTATGATGGAAACTTGGCCATTGCTCTGCCGTGCAATGAAATTCTGCAAGCGCATGCGTAGGTATAAGCTTTTCTTTTTCTTTTTACCCGACAACTAAGGAAGGGCTTTTTTTTTCAAATCGATCTATGTTTCGTAGTTTATTTAGTTCTTATCTTTATTTTAAACCCTTTTAAACATATACAGAAAAAAAAAGATATCATCGTATTAACCTGTAATTCGATCTACTTACCTATTATAGGTAATACTTATGTCTACTATATTGCTCGTTAATCTGACCACTCGGTTAGATCTCGGATTGGAATCGAACCTCTTGGTTCTGAGATCTGACAGTGTTATTACTTTAGCTATTTCCGTGCCTGGTCGAACGGACGAAACTGCAAATACGTAGGTTCGTCCGTCAGACCGGATAACGATCGGACTAACCCTGCACAGTAATCTTAGAGGGAACAGTACCTATTGCCTAAAATGGAGAAACTCATCCACTCCAAAAGTATACAGCTCAAGCAGTAGGTATATCATTGTCTTTCTGTAGGCATAGCTTTATCGGGTTTTCCTTGCTAATTATAAAATAGGTACCTATCTAAAATAGTAGATTAGTACATTTTATTTCCAATTTCAATTATGTAAACCTTGGCCAATCTGGAACCCATTGGGGGAGGCCTATGTGCAGGAGTGGACGTCTTGTGGCTGAGATGATGATGATGATGATGAAACCTTGGAGCATATAAGAAAGAAGAGTGATAACGTCAACAACATTGCCTTGTGCGTAGCGTAAGCAGGTCTCACCATTAAAATGTTATAAAATCATTTTTTAAATTATGTTTTCTAGTAATTGTTGTAAAATTTAACACAGCAGTTAACTATGATAGTAGCTGAAATGTAACTTTTTCGATCGTGGAGCCTCCGCCTCCGTGTCGCGGCCGCGTTGTTAACAGGTACCCGTGGCACAGCCCGTGGGCCGTGCCACAGATTACTGAGATTACTAAATAGTTACTTACGGTTCATACTTCTGGTTGCTCTATATTTTCTTATATCCTACTCTAAGATGTCAACACTTATTTTTGATGTAAAAAGGCTACACCAATCAGTAAATAGCAGATAAAAAATAAGACAAACGCTATTTTTTTTCCTTTATTCAATCAAATTGAAAACATCAACAGTTATTTTTATGTACACAGACATTCATATTATTATGAACGAAGAGTTTGAAACTACTTGCAATTTTCAACAGGTGCGGTTACTTTTTTTGTCTACTTTTGTGTTATGAAGTAATGTAGTTAACTATCACCGACATTAATACCTACCTAAACCAATCTTCCAATTGTTAAGTATGCCAACGTACCTGCTGTTACTATGTTCTACACAACCTACAACGAAGGTCTAAGTTTACATTTTAGATCACCCTTTGATTTAGAATAGGTTATTAGGTTTGGCGTCATCTATACTAATATTATAAAGAGGTAAAGTTTGTATGTCTATGTATGTCAGGGGTAATCTCCGGAGCTCTATCCGATCCTCAAAATTCTTTTACCAATAGGAAGCTACTTTATCCCTGAGTGCTATAGAATATTTTTTATTCTGAAAAGTTGAGTTTTCAGTAAAAAATAACAATATCTGTGATTCAAGTCAGAAAAAAACAGGCAATCTGGCTGCTTTATCAACGTGTGTTTACGGGAAAATTTAATTTAACGCGGACAAATTCGCAGGGAACAGCTAGTTGTGTTATAAATGCGTCGCCAAGCGAAGCTAAAGGTAACTTATGGAAAAATTATGGCCTTTTGTTAGGCTACGAAACCTGCATTTGTTAGACCATGAACCTACCTGATTGCGGTGTTCTGATCTATAATGGAGCACACCTGCTCGTAAGACAAGAGGACGGAAGTAGGACGGTATAGTCCAGACTCCAGACCCATCCTCAAATAGGTTTCGCTAAACATCGCGGAACACGAGAAAGTTGCATGGCGGCAAGGATCTATAATGGCGGCTATAGCTAACCACTTGCATGTTTATGGCAACTTGGGTGTCGATCGCTACTACTTTTGTCCTATCACAACACAAGCAGAAGAAGAAGCGTTGGTGCTGTTCTTCTCCGACACCATACAGGGAACTATTTAAAAAACTCGTCGAATCTCTTAATGTAAGTTATTTAATAACCGAATGTGTCGAAATTGTACATAATTTACAATACAATTGTACATAAATTGTACATAATTCATAATTTCTGCGATACAAATTAATTAATTTTAATTAATTAATTTACATTAAACTACATCACATCAAAATACACATAGGTCCTTAAGAATATAGTTGTTTTACTACACATTTATGTACCTATATAGGTAAATTAACAATACAATTAATTCCATTCATAACTATGATTCATGGAAAATGACATGCTTAATTTTATGCTTAAGTATATTTTCAAAGAATGGCCCAGAGACCTAATATAAGTTCAGTCCCTTATCTCGTACCTACATGACTTACAAAATAGGCTTTACTTTATTAGAGCCATCTTAGCTTCATGACAATACAAATAAGTAGATATTAATGTACGTGTATGTGTAATGTAGTAAACACATGTATAATGATAGGTACACAGATATAATGTGATAAATAATTACTTACTTGTTTTATTATGTAAAGTTCATTAAATGAATAATAAAATTCAACATTACTATTTTTAGTTAAAGATTTTATAGCCCTGTATCATTAGTAATTTTACCAAAACCCATAAAAATTATATTAAACCCACAAATATTGAAAGCTTCGAATTCACAACACTCGTACATAAAAAGGACTTTGTCTGTAAAATAACAATTGTGTAAATAGAAAGCTACAAATATTAATATAAACTTTTCCTGATATTATATTTTTGTAGAAGATACTCTTGTATGGATAACAAACTTGAAAATTTAAAAGTTTTGTGATACTTAAGCATTAGGGCCCTGATAGTTTTCTGATAACATAAATTTAATATATTAATTATTATTAATTTATTTAATTTAAGGCCTGCGCCGAGTTTTCATTTTAGGCCAATTTTTAGCGACGCTACCATGACGCTACCATGCAGAAAAATACCAAAATTTTAAAACGTGATAACAATATTGATATTTTAGTCCAATTTGAGATAAGTAATACATTAGGTATAAAAGAAAAAACTAACAATTATATTTAGTAAAGTTATAAAGATAATTTGATAATATTTATAGTTTTTGCTAAGGACATAACATTTTTTTATATTTCGCATATAGGTATGCCTTAAAATAAAAAAAATTACAACGTAATGATCTAGGACCACGAAACATCTGTCATTAGTAGGAACCTATAGTCACAACAGTATGGACAAGATACCTAATTGAATTAATTGATACTTATTGTTTATGTTATAATTGCAACCCTAAATTCATGACCTGTAAAATTATAACTAATTCCTGTCATCGCGTTACAAACTTTAAAGACTCGAGTCGCTTTGCGATCATATTCATACACACCTATAATCACTCAACTTAAAATTAGGTCTACATAAATTATACTTATTCTAAACACAATGAGTATTTCCCTGCAATTAATTCTTATGAGTTAAATATTGATGACATAGTACATTTCTTTTTACATAAACTCAAATAAAAAATAATTGTACGTTATAAGTATGTTTTTTACATAATTGTGCACATATTTTGCTTATTCAATTATATTATTTAATAAGAAACTCGCTAAAACAACTGACTCAACTCGGGCGGGACTTGAACCCACGACCCTGGCGTGCCGTGCCACCAGGATGCGCAAGGGTTGTGGGTTCAAGTCCCGCCCGATATACTTGTTTTTGCGAGATTTTTATTAAATAATATCATTTAATTGTACTTTGCAAATTACAATGTACTTAAGTACTTATAATTTTTTAAAATTGGAATCTTTTTATTATTTTTTTATTTGTTAAGCAGTTCAGTTTATTGTACAGCCCATTTTATTATGATTATGACATGACAAGGATAAAATTTATTGTAAATTTTCTGTTTTGTACATACATTTCATTAATTGATTATTTATTTTTTGTAGGAACCGTAGTAGCAGGGTGCGTTCTGTAGTTTCTGCCTACCCCCATGGGAAAAAGCGTGAATTTATGTATGTATATTAATTTAATTCCTTATTATTTTGTTAGAAATTGTGTCACATTCTATAATATAATGTTTATAAGTATAAAAAAAAAACATCTAAATCAACGGGTCTTATGACCAACCAAAACTTATGAAAAATCTTTTTAGTTTCATGTAGTACATAGCACTATCTGATATTTTATTTTTATTCTATTTTCTGTTTTATGTAACATAAAATTGTCGTGTCGTTTCAAATAAGACATTGTTCTTGGGATCCGTCGAAATGTTACTTGTCTTGTAAAGGAAAAGCTTTTTGATCTGATACAGGTTTAACTTACGTCAGACACCAGACTCTATATGATTTTAAATGTGAATGAGATAATAAACCAATTTCTATTATATTCTGATTTAATTAGAACTTCCCAAAATATTTAAAGGCGCCTTAAAATTTTGTTTTCTTTTTAAGAATGCCATTCTACGGTTCCAAATTTAATAATGTAAAAGATTCCTATTTTAGGTTGACAATGGGTTTTTATTTTGACGTTAAGGATCAATTCAATTCAGTTATGAATCAACCGAATGTTGACGACAATAAAGTCTCATCCACCTCTTGTTATGTATAAGTAGGTACTACATTATAATTGTTCATGATGATGTAACAAAAGCCCTGTTGTTTCTGTTAGCGGCGCTCGTACATACGAAAACAACTCATTTGGGAGATTTTACACTAGGTACCTACATATTTCACTTTTTGTTTGATTCTGAACAGGGGATTACTCTTATACTTACTTACTTACTTATACTTACTTGAACTATAAAGCCCATCCCTATCTCAATTTAAATACGACGAGCTTAGCGTCCGTGACAAGACAATCCACATGTTTTAAAAAAATATGTACAGGGATGTATGTACCTATCCCAACAAGAAACATCAGGGTTTTCTTACATAATGTACGTTCTAGGAACGTTCCTAATTACTAAACAGTGTTCACATTAGCATCAAAAAACTAAATGAACTCACAGGGATCTCCTATCCACACACAATAATTATGTCTACGAGCCTTACTTGCATTAAACATGTAAATATTCCGAAAAATTGAATTTAAATACAATTTTTTTTTTATATTTAAATATCAGTTCATTTGGTTAAATACACCACGTCTTGGATTAATATCTACCTACACTGCCCCCCTTTTTGGTTTTTTATATACGCTATTATTTATTTTATAGTACTCTCGTACCTTCTCAATGCGTAGGGTAATCTATACTTATAAAACAGTACCGTGACTGACAGACAACGCACAGCCTAAGCCGGTCGACTTAGAGACTTGAAACTTTGAGACAATATTCTTTAAGTATCCTAGGGGTGCATTAAGGAAGGATTTTTGGAAATTCCACCCCTAAGTAGGTAAAAAAGGAGATAATAGATTGTATGAAAGTCCGTCGTTTTTAAAGTTAAGCTAACTCATCTGCAATTAAGTGTATAAAAAAAGGAGTGAAAGTTTGTATGGAAAATTAGTTATTTTTTAAGTTATAGGTGTAAAAATGAGTATTAAGCTTATGTGCTCAAAATAAGTTAGACGTGTATCAAAAAATTTGGATTTTTTCCTCCTTAGAAGATATAAAGGGGGATAAAAGTTTGTATGAAAATCCGTCACTTTTGAATTAAATCAATCAAACTTGGTGTTTAGCTTTTCGGTTAACAAATAAGACATGTTCAGCTTTTTGAAAACTCTACCCATGGGAAAAGGGGGGCGAGGGTGAAAGTTTGTGTAGGAAATTCGATAATAGTAAGAGACACCAAAGTAGCATAATTAATGAACGGATAACTCGATTTAAATCACTATGGGGAGAAAATAATTATATGTATAGGAGATAAAAGTTTGAATTTTATTCTGCCCTTTTCAAAGTTGAAGTCATGAAAATTTGTAGGTTGATCTTTGATTTATTGGATTTTTCTCCATAGAGATTCCATTGTATTCCAGATTTCCAGATCCTTGATTTCCACAAGTAAAAAAAAATTAAATTACACCTCTAGAGTATGGTAGGGTATGGGTAGAGTAGGGTAGAGGTAGAGTAGGGTAGGGTAGGGTAGAGTAGGGTAGAGCAGGGGTAGAGTAGGGTAGGGTAGGGGTAGAGTAAGGGTTGAGTAGGGTATGGTTGAGTAGGGTAAGGGTAGAGTAGGGGTTGAGTAGGGTAGGGGTAGAGAAGGGTAGGGTAGTATAGGGTAGGGTTGGGTAGGGTAGAGTAGTGTAGGGTAAAGTAGGGTAGAGTATAAAAAGCGTAGTGGTAAAATAATCACGCGTACAAAATCGCGCGGGGCAGTTAGTATTTTACTAGGAATAAGTGACACGAATCTCTAAGTCAATGAACTTAGTTGCGGGATAATTTTTCTTATGAAGTAGTCCAGTTTAATTTTGACCTTATGTCTATTAGGTCATAGGTGTAGGTATTGCGTGAAATATTTAATAGATTTAAATGTACAAAATCATCCTTTTAGAAGGACACAAACTATTTTAGTCTAAACATCGATTGACTAAGGTTTTTGTGATATATTTGGGGGTTGGTGGGTACCGGGACTATTCCGGCAGCCGCTCACGCAGTATACCTTACTGTAACACGCTTAATGACTAGCTTGGTATCCCATAAGATACAAAACAAAATGGTATATGTACCATTTTGTTTTTCATGTTCTGATTTTAAATTATAAGATTAATTTTATCCATAGAAATATTAAAATTTAATAAGGAGAAGTAGCGATAAGAAAGTCAGCTAGGCAGCTAGTACACTTTAGACCATGACCGTGTAATTTTCCTTGATTAGTACTACAATCATTTACCTACATTTATATATTAATTATATTACAGTTCTCTTTAAATACATTAAAAACAACAAATCTAAAACTATTTTCTGTCTTTATTTTGTTATTTTGGTTTTCATGGAGCTTTATTGTTTCTGTACGAAATACACTGCTTCTTAAGTACTATCTCAGTTCGATACTGTGTTAATTAACGACGCAACGAAAAAATCACTTAACGATACTTTGAACATAAGAATTAATTTGCCGCAGATTTCGGTCGCGAACGTACTCGCTTTTGATCCATGCGTGAGAAAGAGTAAGGGCACGATATACAGTGCATGTTGCATGATCCCGGTGTGCATAAATTAATAAAGTACAGATTTGTTTGTGCAGCATGTTCTGAGTTGTCGTATACGAGAGTGTCTAAGATTGGTCCGAGATATTGCGTTTATTGAATTGCGTGTGTAATTGTGGCGAGTGTTGGGAACAAACTGGAGACAGCAGGTTCCCGTGCATTTTATACCAAACGAGCATCCAATATATCATAATAGCCTTTATCACCTAATAAAAACAGCAATAACCTTGACTGATTTTCTAAAGAAAACCTTTCAAAGGCGTCTTTATTCTCATAATTATCAAAAATCCCTTTTAAATTTTAATACTTACATAACAACATTTAAGATTAAATCACTTGTATAAATGACATATTTATTAATAATCACAATATAGATAAATACCTATGAAGAAGTGTTGAACACTTTAGTTCAAATTGTATGAAGAAAGTTCTGCTATTGGACCATTATTGGTGATAAAATTTGGACTCGATGACCGTTGTTGGTATAGACTGCTCACAATGTAACAGATCTTCATAACGATGCTAATGAGCTTTTCTAGCATCACCACACCTAGAAAATAATACTGCTGAATAAAGATGGTTCAAAGGTGGTTCAAATGTATAAATAAAATAGAGTTGTACCAAATTAAATGTTTACAAACCTTTATCGTGACGGTTGGTTAACCTCTTTGCTTCCTTCTAGCAGAGGTGGAATCATTTTGAGCATCATGTACCTTGGTCTTCATTTCATAAATTCTCTTGATAACGATATATATATCGTTTTGTAGATCGGACAACATCTTAGATAAAATAGTTTTTTTTTTGCCTAAAGGTACATCTAGAGGAAATTCGGATTTGCAAGTAGCTATATACCTTTTGAGAACTTACTACTAACTTTAAGTTAGCCATAAATGTCTTTGCGAAAGATAGGGGAATGGTTATAACCCCAGATAATACTAATAAGCTCTTCCAAAAAATAGACAGAAACATCTTGAGAAAGATAAAGAATAATTTATCACGTTAGTCAAAAATATCCTTTTTATCCGACGCCCAGCGGCGGAAGGGTTATGTATTTTTTACTATTTTTAATTTTTGTGTTTACATTATCGTCTATTTTTTTTTAATTTCGCTAGTCTTTCTGCTCTATTGTTTGCGAATTTTTTTCTTCGCGTAAGTTTGGTCGGTGCTGTAGAGTCCCCACACTCTTGACAGGGAGGCATGGGCAGAGGCTCCGCTTCGAGCCGTGCTATTAATTCTGGATCGATATCCATAAAAGTGATGTCATTCGAACCTGCATTATCATCATTATCAACAGCCTTAATTCTCTCATCAGTCTTGGGATTACATTCTTTTAATAAGGAGTTGCTGAACATGTATTTAATCAATTTTTCATGAACTCCTCCGTTCCTGGTCGATAGTGTTTGACTTATTTCATTTATGTTAACATCTACTTTGCCCGTCCATATGTCTTTGAGGTTTCGTTCAAAAATTTTGTTATTTTTTTTAAAATTACGATCTTCCAACGGAGATTTACTTAACATTTTAAAAAATCGCATAGAAACTGATTGATCTACACGTTTGCCAGGCTGCAAAATAAAAAAGGGCGGTTTATTAAATTTGACCACAAACCTACAAAGTTTATAAAAAAAATACTAATACTAATTAGGGGCCATCCATAAATTACCTCACACGTTAAGGGGGTGGGAGGGGGTCGACGAAGTGTGACACCCGTCCTTGTCACATGTGAGCCCCAAAATTTAACAAGGGTTTAATAGGTACTTAATTTATGGAAGGCCCCTTATTAATTATTTGCTCCATGCATCTATCATTAGTGTCATTACTGATCTAAATAAAACTGTTAAGATCGCGAGTCTATAGTTCTGTTGATATTCGCTTAAAAAGTTATTGAGTGATTAAAAATAAGGCAAAATAGACATTTCTATTGTTTTTAGAATCCAGTAAACTAAATTCCGTTTGTATCACGGAAAGAAAAACAACTAATTCATTAACCCCCGACATAAAAAGAGGGGTGTTATAAGTTTAACGTGTCTGTGTGTCTGTTTATCTGTGGAGCTGTGTCTGTCTGTGGCATCGTAGCTTCTACACGAATGGAGCGATTTTCATTGGGTTTTTTTTAGTTAACTACCTATACATACTATTTCAATATTTACAAATTTACAGCCATTTCTTAAAATGTATAAAATTTAAGAGCTACTGATAAATTAATAAATTTTAGAGGTATGAACTTATGAAGTGCCTACATAATTATATATATACTATAGTAAAGTGTCTAAACATAATACCTAAATAGTTCTGTTCTGTGTGTAGTTAGGTACGTGTATTTTATTCAAGAAATCGACTAGTTTAGAAATAACAAAATTTATATACATACTGGTTTTAGCTTAAATAATCGTTTGATTTTCTCTTCATCTAATAGAGTTGGTATTCGTTCATTTCCTGCGTTATTTGAAGTCCTAGTAGCTCCGGGTGCGTTTACCACATCCGGATCCACTTCTGCAGGTGGCTGCAAAACCATACATTCATTAATTGCCTTACCAACTAAATACATTTTTGCACAAAAATTACTTGAAATAAAAGAAAGCACGTACAGTGTTGCAAACAATAAGAACAAAATTCACACAATAATAAAAAATAATTAAATTAATTGTAAAAATATTAAACTTATCATTTATAGTAAGACAAAATAATGTTCGAATACAATGTAATTAATTTTCCTTACCGTGGCATCGTTGGCCCTCTGAGAAATGATCTCGTCCATCAGTTCCTTCACTTCAGGTGGATCAGTTAGACCCAAGCTTAGAAGTGTGTACTAAAAAAAATGTTTAAAAACTAAAACACAAACTGTCTGAATTCAGAAATAATAATAATTAGTTAATTCTTCCTACGCCAAAATAAGTTTAATGTAGTCTCAGTCGCAATCACTAATCACTATCATATTATAATAGATATAACTATATATCATAAGATGAGTCGTGATAAGATAACCTTATGGTATGACCGTTGACTGCCAAGTCAGAGGTCTCAGGTTCTAATCCAATGCGCGCCTCTAACTTTTCGTAAGTTATTTGCGTATTATAAATTAATTATCACTTTCTCCGTGCCTGGCTCGGAAATTACGTAAAGCCCATGCCAAGCCCATGTGGTATAAAATGTACGGGAACCTGCTGTTTCCAGTTTGTCCCCACCACTCGCCACAACCACACTCGCAATATCTCGGACCAATCTTAGACATTCTCGTATACAACAACTTAGAGCGTGCTGCACAAACAAAATGTACACCGATCATGCAACATGCAACCGTGCGTCCGTGCCCTTACTCAGTCTTACTCACGCATGCGCGCATGGATCAACAATTCAACAGCGAGTACGTTCGCGACCGAAATCTGCGGCAAATAAATTCTTATGTTCAAAGTATGATTTTTTCGTTGCGACGCGCGTCGTTTATTACCACAGTATCGAAGTGTAGTGTATTTCGTACAAAAATAATAAAGTCGTTGTGCTCCTAAGAGATTAATAAAGACGGCAAATAATTTTAGATTTGTTGTTTTTAATTAATTTAAAGAGAAATGTAATATAATTATTATGGTAATTGATCTATTATTAAATTTATTGTTCTACTTATAAAAAATAAGAATTCAGCGAAAACGTGTCATTTCGACGGAAAATTACACGGTTATGGTCAAAACTGTACTAGCTGCCGCTAACATGTAGGTATTATCGCGTAGACGTGGGTGCGCCCGCGCCCCCTTGCCACTTCTCCTTATTTAATATTTCTATGGCCTAATCTCTCTCCGGTATAGAAAGTGCACCTGTGTTTGCGCACACACTTATGCACTATAATATCTCCTGCGTAGTTGGTTAATCTCCGTTGAGATTGGCCGCTGTGACTGAAATTCGGTCAGGAGAAGCATTATATTGTATAATATTTGGGAAAATTTTACTGTGACGTCGGTAAATACGGAGAATAGAATAGGTAGCTGTTGATGATGATGGATTTAACCATAGAGTATTCAAGAAAATATTAGAGTGATAACGTCAACCATATTGCCTTGTGCGGAGCGAAAGCAGGTCTCGCCATACAAATGTTAAAATGTCATTTTTTCAAATTAAGTTTTCTAGACGTTTTTCAAAATTTTACTCAGCAGTTAACCATGATATAAGTTAAAATGTAACTTTTTCGCTCGTGGAGGTATGATCGCAAACGGAGCTCGTGTCGCGGCCGCGTTGTTCATACCCGTGCTCACGGTTCATACTTCTATAGGGTTGCTCTATTTTTTTCTTATATACTCTAAGGATTTAACCCTCTGCGATATTCCACCTCGCCGATTCTGTAACACATTGAATCATAAACGAGTAGTCGCACTGGCCGGTAAGAAAATCACGCAGATCTGTGGTGAAGTATCTGTGATTTGATGCAAATTGAAGACGATGCGGAGCGGATTTATTTCCTCGCGAATGTTAGAACTTTTTACTGTATAGATACAGTGTAGTTAGAAAATATTTATTTTTGTTCTTAATTTTGATTTTTTATTTGAGTCGTATACAAGCTGTTGATCTGTAACCGTGCCGTATTCAGGGAGGTAACTATATCCCTGAAACTGAACACGAATCAGCAAAAAAATCAAAACAAAAAAAATTACAAACAATAACATCGATTCTAAACATTAAAAAGCTAAAACTTATAAATAATAACAATATTATATTTAATTGACGTACTGCTAGAGAGGTATGGAATTCACGAACAGTTTTTGCAATCGGATCATCTGAGTCAATGGATGATGAATCATTTTTTTTCGTTGAGTCTTCTTCAGATGAACATTCCAATTCGTAGTCGTCCACCTACAAAACAATATTTTTGCACTTAATTGCATTTTATTCATAATATTCTTGGTTGAAAAGACTTTAGTAATTAAAAAGCGTTGGCTCGCTTGAAACAATCTTCCAGAGTAAAAACAGAGACACAGATAAAATTATTTTCGTTTTTACTTAAATTTGGTAGCAGTTTATATTTAGGTATGGCTATGTATAACATCGTTCTAAGGATACGGAACCCTTATAGGATCACTTTGTTGTCCGTCTATCTGTCGGTCGGTCTGTCTGTCTTTCAAGACCCTTATCCTTTATCTTGGAAAAGCGTGTAGGAGTCAAGTGAAATTAAAACCATATACCTACTCAGGTCTACAGTCTCTGGAAGCTATAAAAAAATCAAACTTCTTCTCACTTCTGTCTCACTGTTTGTAGTCTAGCAAATTGAATCAAGCGAGCTTACCGGTTTTTATCAATGGAATCATAAGATTTAGAGAAAATTAGGTACACTATGGGTGTCTGAGGACGGACGACGTCACCGACCAAGCCGGCCGGCTCAGATGACCAATTGACCATTGGACGCCTACCGCAAGAGCTAGTTCGACTTAGTGATGCAAGACACTCAAAAAAACGTTTGGGTGCATGTGGCAACAGAGACTGCTGATTACCTCTCAGTCTATCTGTTAAGAGATCCAAAATAATAATATGTATCATATTTTTCTTTATTTTATGTGCTCAAATGTTTATTTTGGTTTGTTTCTTGCATCACTAGTTAGAGTTGGTGCGGGAAAAGAATAAGTATCTATTTAGAAAGAAACACAAAAACGTTTTGAAGTAAAAATGTATGATTAGAAAATTACGAGAGGATACTTTTATTGTAGTAACTTACTAGTAACGAGGAACTTATTCCCTCTTCATGGTGCTTCAAGGTTCCTGGGTCGTTAAGATTTCCTTGTTTCGATGACGTACTTGGAGCCATATAAGCTTTTGTCTGCAAAACACGTAATAACACCATATATTTTTAATTTGATATGCTGTTCAGTTTATAGTTAACACTATTGTATGCAGCAGAGATGAAAATGTTGAGATGGTTGTGGGGTGTAACAAGAATGGACAAGATAAGGAATGAATATTTAAGAGCAAGAGTCAGCAAAGATGTTACACATTAGTAATACGATTCATAATATGATTGCTGGATATCTATCTGTATAGATTCTTTCCAGTAAAGAGTAAATTTTTATATTCTTTCTAAATACCGAACTTTATTTTAACATAAGTTTAACAATAGGTGCTACACACTTCCGCCTAACCGTTCGGGAAAGTAAAGGTATAAAAGTTGCATTGCCTTACCGTACTGGCTGTCTGGGGATCTGATCGATCCAACTTTTTAGCAACATTGCTCTGAACCTTTGGATTTTTCTGAAAAACAATCAAATGGGTCATCTATTAAATCAAATCTATTAGGTATATTATTTGATTCTCTAAGATCTGCGTCATATTGGAGGTGACACATTCATTATACTTGAGTGTACCTATTCATTAAATATTAAATTTTTTTAAATACTGATTGGTCTTACAGGCTGATTTATTAATGTTATTTATACAAATTTATAAACTACGTTACTACCTAATTAAAAAGTAATATATACACTCAAGTAAAAAGAAAAAACAAACAATTAACGCGATTGGTCTTCCTTTTTAATGACTGTTTCTTTTTCCACTAATATCTGAAGTATTTTAGGAGAAGAGGTATTTTCGAAGAAGTCCCGATGAATTCTTCTAAAATACCGAACCGAATGTGCCGAACCGAATGATGTTTTTCGGATTTTAGTAATTCCCATTTCCAGGCGAGGTAAGCGTTTCCAAATATCTTTAAATGCAGATTTGCTTCTTTTTGAATATTTCCTTTGAATAAAATTTGCTATCTGCACTGCAATATATAAGAGTACCTACCTACTTACCCTGCAGGTACCCTTCAAAGCCCCCCGAACGTGGGTTCCAGCCTTGTCGTGGCGAGGGAGCTTATTAGCCGTGGTTGGGCCCACGGTGTAGCTAAGAGGAGCCCCAACCAGGCGCCGCTCCTGCGAGCTTTGTGCCAGAAGCCCGCGTTGGAGCGGCCCTGGCGGGTTGCGGTGCTGTATAGATGGAGCACCTAGCAACACCGCAACTAAGGTGGGCCGCGGTGTTGTATGAACAACATCGCGGCTGAAGAGTGCGGGGCCGCGGTGGAAGAGGAGTGCCGGTATTGTATAGTGCGCCACTCTCCCTACCTTCCGCTGCCGCGGCGGGGCTGCAACTAACTACAAAGGGAAGAGGAGTGTCGCTCTCAATATCCTCTGCGGCCGAGGTGAGGACCATGGGCGTCAGACTCGAGGTCGTCATTGCACATTGTACTTATGTTTAGTCAACTGACATTGTTCTCACATTAGACCTCAGAACAATGTGCCTAACCTTAAATATTGTAAGTCATTATATTTAAAAGAGCAACCATGGAGTTTCTTGCCAGATTCTTCTCCATGAAGGGTAGGTTGCCCTTGGAACTGGCAACTAGAATCACTCTTACAACAAACAATATTAGAATTATAACTATTCATAAGTGCCTAATGGTGAATAAAAATATTTTGCGCGTTCCCGTCACTATGCGGATGAGAGGGAGACATATAGGGGCTTAATTGGTATGCCGACCGCCCACCATCTCTAGGCCAAAGAGGCCGACATAACCGTCTCGCAACCCCGAGCGGGACGGTATGCATAAGGCGCATTTCCCCTTCTGCGAAAAAAATAAAAAATAAATAATAACAGCAGTGGGACACATCACATTCACACAGTAAGCTAAGAAAAAAAACAAAAAAAAGGTAGGAACTACAAAATTCATTTTTAAATATTATATTATCACTACATAGTATAAAACAAAGTCGCTATCCGCCGTTTGTCTGTCCCTATGTATGCTTAGATCTTTAAAACTACGCAACGGATTTTGATGCGGTTTTTTTTAATAGATAGAGTGATTCTTAAGGAAGGTTTATATGTATATTGCACCCGTGCGAAGTCGGGGCAGATCGCAAGTTATAAATACCTATTATTAAATGTACTGTACATCTTAGGAACGATGTACAGTCCTTTATTAATCTTAAAAGAGAATATAGGAGCAAAATAACACCGATGGGTTATCAAGTCAGTGATATTATTAAACTTACCCTGATCGCTCCTTTTGATTGATCCTGTTCCGTCGAGTTTGATTTTGGCAAAGATTGATGATGATCCATGATGTGTATGATTTTATAAACTTTTCAAATGGCCGTTATCTGGCTAAATCTGGTTAAATAGCTGCGAATAATATTACACTAAATTGGTAAAGACGTCGAAATGTGCTGTTCAAAGAAGTTATGTAGGTTATCTTGTAGGTACCTATCTAACAAATAATGTAAAAATAAAGGTAAAGATCAATAAGGCTGTACAATACATTTTTTTTGTGTTTGCTGTGAGGCTAGAAACAAATTTTAAATTTTCGGTACAACATTTATTAAAAAGGTCCTTAAAAGTCATCATCAAAATCAGGGAAGTCAAGTCGAGTACACGAAGTCTGTATTCTCCAGAATAGGGAATAGTAGGCTGAGGTGTATACAGTACACCTACGTTTCGCCGGCTATGTTATAAGTCCCATGTAATAGGACGCGAGCATATTGCCATTAACCGGGCACAATTCCAGACTCCGTGCTGCTACTGAGAATTTGCTAGCCATATTATTATTGCCAGCGTAGGTTTTTGAGAAAATCGCCCAGTCATTTACTTACTCTCAGGTAAAAACTTTGACTTTGTGTCGAACAGCGTGGCTTAGGCCAGGTCGATCAGTTAAAACGAAAATATTTATTGTTTACTAGTTGATGATATTTCTACCAGCCTTATAAAACATCAAGTTTAAGTTCTTTATTTTGATTTTAAAAAGGCATTCGACAAGAACAGTGATTAAACTACTGCTATGTAAGTTAATGTAGGTAAGTATAAAAACTCTCTCTAAGAGCTCTCTAAAACTCTATAGTAAGATCCACATCATTCACACTCTGAAGTAAGCCAAGGCTCTGTGCTGTCTCCTTTACTGATGACCTGGTAGGTGTGTTACAACACGCTAAATGTCTCTTTTATGCAGACGACTTAAAATTAGGTCTCTAAATAAATAATGATATCGACCATAGGGCAGTCCAAAGGGATATCGATTGAGTGTAATAATAAAATATCTAGAACATAACACATCTAACACCAGCATGTTATTATAATTTTTTAAACTTGAAAATTATAATAAATTGATGTGAAACTACTACTTCTAAATGAGAATGAGAATAAAATGAGAAGAATGACAAGACTTTATATGTAAGAAGAAATAGATTTAGATTCGGTATCAACTCGTCGGTCACCAGTGGACACTTGGCGTCAGTGACTGGGAAACGCGTCGTCAACGAGTGGGATTTTTTTAAACTTTTCTTTTTGCATGCTCGCTAGTCGCTAGCTGTAAGCTCGTTGCCGACTCGCAGCCTACTAGTCGGCAACTCGTCGGCAACACGTCGACAACGGACGGAGGGCAAAGATCAGTGACAGTCAATAGGTGAACGACACTGAACATAAGGAGACATCAGGTTCGAGTAGGTATATTTTAAACTACACGGGCATATCTCCTCCCTTCCTTTCCAATATCTTTGGTGCGGAAGCATATATACTTATTCGTCTGGTGACTATACCTTTGCCTCTAGCAGTTATGCTTTCATTTAACATAAATGACCGATAGAGAGAGCGATGTATTTATAATTGGTTAAATTAAATTTCTAGATGAGCTCATTCGTAAATATGTATACATATATTATTTATACAATACAAGACCACTTCTCAAAATATCAGGCAGGACAACCCGAAACAACTAACGTAAATGCTCCTATTACCGCCAGTTTTAGCTGTCTTAGGATTCACTCTAAAAAAATAGATATAAGCTGTTATGTTAGGAAAGATGTTATAATTTATAATTAATCTCCACGATATATTCTTTGCGATTCAGAACTTAAATTCAATATTCAATAACACAGTAATTACTAAATAATTATTTAATCCAAAAGAGTAGTTGATTCTATTACCGACCCATAGAATGCGGCAAGATTCTATTACCGATTTTTCTACTTCTTTTACCGACCGCTCCGACGTTCTCACTACTTCTATATTAAATTTAAAAAAAAAACGTTTTAAAGGTATTTACTATATTTATTAACAATAGTTAAGAGATCAACACTATTACAATATGAACATAATTATTTATTGCAACGCTTAGAGCACTCATTTTTTGTTATTTTAATTAATAAAAAGTATAATCAGTCTCAGAAAACAGTCTTCAAATAATTATTATTTCTCTTGTCACGCAGAGTTGTCCTCGGAATGCCATACCTAGGTTTTTGAAGCTGATCCCTTCATTTATAGCTAAAAGCGCAGCTTCTAGTTGAGCAGAGGCATACTGCTTGCGATTCTGCGGTTCCATGATTCTATAAAAGAACACAATCTTTAAAGAGATATAGAATTTAATTCTTCGAAAGAAGCTTTAAAAAGTTACATGTCCCCCATTCCGTCCCGCCATTTTAATTTGATTTAAAAACTTAAGAAATATAGCCAATTCCATGTTATATTTCAAAGCCATGAATGAAACTGGATAGCAAATATTATTTTACATTAATATATTATTATGACAAAATCTCTCGAAACGTCACGTATGCAAGAAATAAACCAATTTGTTCAAAAATATACATTTTGTTTTTTTTTTACCTACCAAAAATATCGTCATAGCTGTGAGTCGGTAATAGAATCAAGTATAAAGGTTACAATATTCTATTAGCGACCAATGAAATTTATAATAAACAGATAAAATATCTGTTTTACGGAATACTGTTAAATTCGATCTCATTGCTATATTATTTATTTTAATGTCAGCTAGTCTTTAATTAAGATAATAAAGGTTATTTACAGTACAATATCATTATAATAATAGGGATATTGTCTAACGTTGAATCGAGTTTTACACAAAAACTTTAAGAAATAGCTTTGTCGTTAATAGATCTAACGAAGTAAAATAATTTTAAGAATTGAACAAGAAAAAAATAAAATTTAATGAGGTAGTTTATAATAGATATTATTTTAAAATAACAAAATGTTCTCAAAATTTAACAACGCCATGGGTCGTTATTAGAATCAAATTTTGAAATTTGGATTCTATTACCGCCTAAAATTAAAACATGATTTTATAACACAAAAACCAATAAAAAGTATTATATTAAGAGTTAGTTTAAAAAACGAATATATAAGTTACAGTTGTAATGTGATAGCAAGAATACAAATCCATTTTTAGTGTGTTATTTTCCTTAAGTAATATTTAGGTGTACTTACGTGTCTGGAGACGCGACACTATGAAATGTGCGTCCGTTTCTGGCGTGTCCCACTCATTGTCAAATTATTTCTTTCACTGGCTATTTAAACACACAAACTTTACTCTGTTTGTTGTCCAACAAAAATACCTAACTAATTTTAAAGGTATTATTTTTCTGGAACCCTAAATTATGTCTAATATGAGTGATTAAAAAATTAGATCGTTAATAGAGTACACATTTTAGGGGGTCGTTAATAGGAGCTTTTACGTTATCACAAAATAATGTTAGTAAAAAATCCGTTACCCAGAGGCGGATCATCCTGGAAAACTAGGGGCGCCGAATTAAAAAAAAAAGATAAAAGTATATAGTGGAAGTACCAGTCCCAAACCAATCACCAGAAATTAACCAGTGACGTCTAATGGCTCATAACAAAGATATTGGAAAATATTTATATTATGCTCTAAGAACTGTTTTAAGAATTCGCACCATTAGGCATCTGTAATTTTTTATAAGTCTGGGCTATCTGTCTGGGATATTAGATCTTTGAGAATCTATTAATGTTAATTTTATTGTTCATTTAAAAATATAGAACTCTAATTTACATTATAATCAATACGCGCCTCGTTCAGTTGTCATTCGGCCTCCATTGTTATTAGGAGCGCTCTTTAATATTTTTGAGTAAATTGTAAGGGATTAAAATTTTAACACTGCAAAGATAACCGATATAAATTAGGGACGCATCGTGTATGGGGTGCCTTTATTCGACCAAGTCGTTAATAGCTGGCAATTTTTTTTTATTGCTACTTTAATGATCCTTTATTTATTTATTTACAGAGAAGGATCGAACATTGATCACCACGCTAGCTAATTGCGTGTAGGCGATTTCAGACTTTTAATATTCAGGTTTCGTCTCGATGTTTTTCTTCACCGTTAAGTCAGTGTTAACTATCTTAGATTAACTAAAAAAGAACATAATTATGACATTGAAAAAGTTACATTGCTCATGCTCATCGTAACTTATGTTGTTACTTCTTTCTATTGTGTCTGTTATCGGAAAAGCGAATAAGCTGCTAAGGTCACATAAGAGAGATACCTATCTGATTATATTTGCAAATTTTCGTTTAATAATATTTTTTTGTTTAAGTATTAAATATTTTAAGTACAAAGCGATTAGTAATTTATTCTCTCACTCAACATCACTGTTGTGCAATATTACGAGCACGGGTGGTAATAATTCATGTGGCTCCAGGTCCAGGTTAGGGTGCATTACGAGAATAAAGAGTAGTTTCAGTTTATTCAGTACACCTTAACCGAGAGCCGCGTCGCTCCGAGCGAAACGATGCCAGCCCGCATGCGCCAATTCACTAATAATATGATTTTATATTTATGTACTAACGTTTGCATGGTCGATAATGTCAGATAGGTAATATTACGAGAAAGTCCTAAGTACTACCCACTGTGTTCTCAAAGCGCCCCACCCTTTGTAACCTATGGTCCCACGAAGCGCTCGCTGCGCACTATTTATTTTTATGCACACAAACATTATTTTTATGTTTAATATTTCTTGTTCCTACTATAGAATTTATCACTGCTATACAGAATCGCCCTGTTGCCATGCCCTGAGTAGGACGAATTGCAGTATAGCCGCAGTATACGGATTGCAATCATTAACTCGACCGATTCGAATATAAAATAGGTATTATACACAAATTTTTAACAGAGCTTTTGACTGCCTCATAATTATTTAGACTAGTGGTAGCAAACGCGACTGCTGAGCCCGAGATCCTGGGTTCGATCCCCCGGGTTGGGGAAAATAATATTGGCTTTTTCCATTAGGAAATTTTCAGTAGCAGCAAGGAGTCTGGAAACAACACCGCTTACTATCTGGTGGAGCCAATCAATATTTTTGGGTGGAGCAGTGATCAAACGCCATTTTGATTTAAAAAAAGAATCTTATAAATGGAGTTAAAATAACGGTAAGATAAAGCAGGTAAGCTCAGCAAAAATGTAAGTGATCACAACAGCCAATAGATGATGATGGTTTAAAAATAGCAACAGCTTCACCAAGTACCTCAGCCGAATCAATACCGAACACACCATTGATTTTCTTTGTTTGTGTACCTACGCTCAACTGATACGGGTGATCTGATACTGATGACTGACTATACCTACAAATCTGATGATAAATTTAGACTAAGGTGACGCTCAAACAAATAAAATTCTCAACCCTTATCAAGAAAAAAATATATTTTTTTACTTACCCCAATCCCTAAGTGCCTTTTCTTTTCCAGGAACGGAGTTGGTTCGCGAAAATAATAAGTACCAGGTACTTAAACAAAACACTGAACAAATTGAAAACTATTTTGAATTTTAATCTATTAATTTCACTGTAAGTGGAGGAAAATAAAACACGGCTATCTTGCTACGCTGGAGTTCGCCCGGGAAAGGACTGGATGGAATTGATCGATCCTGATTCTTCCGCCCGCCCGCCCTTGTAATAAGGGTTGTCACGCCGTCACTCGAGGAGACGCCATTCAATCGAGTTTTTCACTAGAATCGATTACTTATAATATTTTTCCAGATAACTTTTAAGTTTAATAATAAGTTATTTCATGTTTTACCATTTGATAGTAATAGGTATTTACTTTTCGGACCTTTAACAATGCGAAGTTTTAGGGAATGTTGGGGTTAATAGAGGGGAAACATACTATGGAGCGCTTCTCTATCCAGTGTAGATATGTACTTACTTATATTTAGGTACCTACTTTAATCATAATAAATTAAAGATTATCGTGAATCCTTTAGAATTTTTCCAATTGTTATTTCAACGGCGAAGTGCCTATACCTCCTATCTGGTTCTATAAAGCATACTAAATTAGGTCAGATATGCGATATTTGCACTTTGCCATCAATTTTGCTATTGTTTAGTGTAAAACGTCAAACGTTTAAAATCTTGCGTCTTCTCTCTCACCAAGTTCTCGCCGTAAGTTTCGTTTTGTCTATATATTTTTATATCTGCGTACTTTGGGACGAAATACGGTGTGTGTATGCTCAGGTTTCAGACAGATCAGTTTCGGACAGGCTTAACCCTAGGTCGCTCGCATGGGGTCTATAAAAGCCCGAAGTTTGGGAAAAACATCATAATCTTATACGTATCTTATTTAATAGTACCTACAGATACCTATATGTGCTTCATACCTAGTAGGTTCTTAAATAATACTTAAGTCCTCAATGCAGAGCAACCTTTGAATGCGCTAATAATCTATGAAATAATGAATCTATGAAGATATATTTTCCTTCAAAGACCCCGTGCATTCACTATAATTTATTTAAAAAAAAAATATTTCATAAAAAGCAGAGAAAGTGATCTTTTTTGTGATAGATTTTGTAAAAAAAAAAATAAGAACATAATACTTAATTAAGTTTTTATTTATTTATGTAATTTTTTATGAAACTTGAAATGTGTTTAAATTAAAAATAATTTGAACAAAACTATGATTTTAATTTATAGTGACATAATAAATAACCAATAAATAAATAAAAAATAATTAATTACATAGTAAACTTTAAAAATACTTAGATACCTAACCGACCGACGACGTTTTAAAAAATTGCGCGAGTCACGACCGTGTTGGGACAAACTAGTTATCCTAAAAACTTTAGGCTAGACTGGCTAGGGCTAGGCCAAACGTGAGTGCCAGAAATACATTTCAACACTTTGCAGTAAGTACCTACATTTTTTTAAAGAAATAGGTACATAATTAGCCCATTGCTGGGTGAAGCAGGTGAAAAAAAAAAACAGCTGTTCTATACATTTTGTTGAGTCATGTGAACATAAATGTATGGAAATGGTATGGAACAACAGATTTTTTTTGCGATTTCGGGGTTAGCACCATAGTAAAACTTGTTCATAGTGATGAGTTTAATGACCCCTTTAAAGGATGCTGGTGTTTTACAAATAACCCTGTATATCAAATAACTTGTAATTTTTATGCTTTAAGTTGTATTATGCAAAGTGCGCTAGTGGCGCCCCTAAGTTTTTGCAGACTGATTTGCCAAACTGTCTATCAAATTGATTTGTAAAAGAAATATGGTCTAGGTATGGACTGACTTGCTAATTATAGTGTCTCTCTTGAACACATTAGTCATTTAAATTTTTATCAAAGAAAATGAATTGTACAGCTTGGCAAAAAAAGTCTTAGGCGGTGACAGCTGGAACTCAAAATATTTTTTTATGCTAAGTTTGTGAGTACTAAAACAATCTATACAAGAATCGATACATCCATTTGATGACAAAAAAAAATTGTCATAGAAATATGTAAGTACCAAAATTAACAGATATATTTTGAGATAAAGTATGTGAAGTGCGCTAGTGGCGCCCTCAATTTTTGCAGGTTTGCTTAATACAGCACTTTGGTTAATATACAGCTTGGCAAAAAAGAGTCTGGAAAAATTGGGGGCGCCGCTGGCGCACTTTTCACACTACAATTCAAAATTACAAGTTATTTAGTGCTTACATATTTCTATGACGAGATTTTTGTCATTAATTATAATCAAATGAATCATTTTTAAGTTATTTTAGTACTCACAAACTTAGTTTTTAAGATTTTTATTTTTAAGTTCCAGCTGTCACCACCTCAGACTCTTTTTTGCCAAGCTGTACTTTGTTAAGCATAAACCTGGCCTATAGGAAGTATTCTCAGTCAACGTTGTTAGGGTTATGAACGTACTGTTAAATTTGAATAGCAATTTATTATGGAATAGGGATGCATCTTATACAGCTTGGCAAAAAAGAGTCTGAGGCGGTGACAGCTGGAACTAAAAATAAAAATCTTAAAAACTAAGATTCTGAGTACTAAAATAACATAAAAATTATTTATTTGATTATAATTATTGACAAAAATCTCATCATAGAAATAAGTAAGCACTAAATAACTTGTAATTTTGAATTGTAATGTGAAAAGTGCGCCAGCGGCGCCCCCAATTTTTCCAGACTCTTTTTTGCCAAGCTGTAAAATAGTGGTAAGGTGATGATATGAGCGCCGAGTTTAGTTAATATAGCTTGGCAAAAAAAATCTAATGCGGAGATTATTTCATCTAAGAGGAGTCGAGTGAACTCGAGTGAGTTGCTAAAACTGGACTCGACCTATCGCAAGGTCGTGTAGGTTTTCTCGTGTGTAAGGTGCTTTAGTGCATAGACAATATTATTATCACAAGTCTATGGTCTTCTCACCTTTCTAAAAATGCAAAATGCATTTTTGTTAGAATTGTTCTGGCAACACTCAAAACTGCTGCGCGTCCATGTCAGTCGTATAGTTGGAGTACGTCAGTCCAGAGAGTTTCATCTGTGTAATACGGGATCAATATAAAATATAAATGTGGAATCCTCACATTGAATAGTGTTAATCTTGTTAATTGATGGAATAAAGCATCAACAACAGACATTCGCATTACTTTGCCGCATCTAAACGCCATTACAAAGCATTAAATTCCCGACCACTCTGAATACATAGCAGAGAGAAAATGAAATCCTTTATCTACGAAGTGAAGTGTTGAATGAAATGTGAAAACTGTAAGGTGCACTATGTAGTGTGATGATGATTTTAGTTATCAACAGTGATTTATAAGCGTTGTTTGGGCGTTCTGGTATTTATTATGTGGATGAGATGATGTGGTCATTTGCGGTGGCGGCGGCCGCGGTGGTGACGGCGTTGTGCGTGCACGGCGAGCAGGTGCTGCTGCTTGACACCACCACCGAGGCTACGCTCAGCTGGACTCGCTTCCCATACGGCGCGCAAGCAAGCACCCCCGGTTGGCTCGAAGAGTCCTACACTAATTTCGAGAAGCAGATCAACTGGCGATCTTACGTGGTATGCGACGTCGCACATCACAACGTCAACAACTGGCTGTGGACGCCGTTTATCGAGCGCAGGAATGCTAACCGCATTTATATTGAGATCAAATTTACCATAAGAGATTGTTCATTGTTCCCTGGTAATGCTCTGAGTTGTAAGGAAACCTTCAGTCTTCTGTACTACGAATTCGACGTAGCGACGCGCGAGCAGCCGCCTTGGGAGCCAGAGAGCTATAAACTAGTGGGACGCATAGCTGCAGGTGAGGGCCGCTTCAATACTAACTCTGAAGTTGACATCAATACTGAAGTCAAAAGTATAGCAGTCACCAAGAGAGGAGTTTATTTTGCCTTTAGAGATCAGGGTGCATGTATATCTATACTGGCTGTGAAAGTCTACTACATTACATGTCCTGAGGTAACTGTAAACTTTGCCAGATTCCCGGCAACCCCAACAGGCCGTGAGGTAACTGTTATTGAACAAGCCAATGGTACATGTGTGGAGAACGCTGAGACAGCACCAGGTGAGGCCCCTCCTGTCTATTTGTGCAAGGGTGATGGCAAGTGGACTTTGCCTAGTGGCTCATGCAAATGCCGAGCTGGTTTTGAACCCGACCTCACCACTCAAGTATGCAATGAATGCTCTCCTGGAAAATTTAAATCCCACACTGGTGATGATCCTTGTGTAACCTGCCCAGACTATTCAGAGTCCACAGCATATGCCGCTGCTGAATGTAAATGTGTACCAGGCTTTTTCAGAGCTAAAAAGGATCCAAAAAATGTACCATGCACACAACCACCGTCTGCACCAGTCAACCTCACTGTTACTTTTGCTGACCAGTTTTCTATCTCACTTGCTTGGCAGCCTCCACACAAAACCGGAGGACGTAATGACATTACTTACAGAGTGTTTTGTTCAAACTGTGGCCCTAGTGTAGAGTTTAGGCCAGCTGCAACTGGTTTAAATTTCACCAGAGTCACTGTCATGGGTTTAGACCCGGTAACAGAGTACAAATTCCAAGTTTATGCAGAAAATGGTATTACTGATCTAACCGGTGAAGAACCTAAAAAAGTTGAAATAACTGCAGTTACTGAAGCTTCTGTGGTCAGTGTTGTTTCTAAGCTGCGAGTTCTTAGCGTAGAGAATGACAAACTATCAATAGCATGGAACCCACCCCCGATAGACCTTACTGATCCTGATGATACAATAGAAAACTATGAAATCAAGTGCTTTCCTAAAGATAACTTGGAGAAAAGTGCAAATGCAAGCCTTAAAATCTCAAAAGAACCACATGTGACCATCACTGGCTTGAAAAGGGATACAGAATATGGTATTAGAGTGAGAGCAAAGATGAAGCGTGGATGGGGTGAATTCAGTGGGATAGTGTATGCACGCACTGGTTCTGTGCTTGAGACAACTTTCGTTAGTGAAGAAGAGGGCGCGCAGGTACGATTAGTGGCAGGTGTAATGGTAGCCGTCGTTGTGTTGTCTGTAGTCGCCATCATAGCAACTGTTCTCTTTCTACGATCGCGCACTGACGACGAATGTGACAAGAAGCAACCAAGTGACTGCAATGCCCTGAACTATCGCAATGGAGAAGTGTACACAGGTCCTGAGCGACCGGCTAAGACGAGCAGCAATGCCACCACGCCATTGTTTGCTGGAACAGGCTCCAGAACCTATATTGATCCTCACACATACGAAGACCCGAACCAAGCTGTACGGGAGTTCGCACGCGAAATTGACGCGTCTTGTATTACTATAGAAGCGATTATCGGTGGCGGCGAATTTGGAGATGTATGCCGAGGAAAATTGAAGCTGCCAGCCAGCTGTGGCCAAGAGATTGATGTTGCTATTAAAACCCTCAAACCTGGCTCCACAGAACGAGCGAGACGCGATTTTCTCGCTGAAGCTTCAATAATGGGGCAATTTGAGCATCCTAATGTTATTTTCTTGCAAGGGGTTGTAACGAAATGCAATCCGATTATGATCATCACAGAATTCATGGAAAATGGCTCTTTGGACACATTTCTGAGAGCAAACGACGGAAAATTCCGCGTTGTACAACTTGTGGGAATGCTCCGCGGCATCGCTACTGGAATGCAGTATCTGTCTGAAATGAATTATATTCATCGTGATCTCGCCGCTCGTAACGTACTTGTCAATTCCCAACTTGTATGTAAAATTGCTGATTTTGGTTTGTCGAGAGAGATAGAGTCGACAGCAGATGGTGCGTATACGACTCGCGGCGGTAAAATACCTGTGCGATGGACCGCGCCCGAGGCCATCGCGTTCAGGAAGTTCACATCAGCCAGTGATGTGTGGTCCATGGGCATCGTCTGTTGGGAAGTGATGAGCTTCGGCGAAAGACCATACTGGAACTGGAGTAATCAAGACGTGATAAAATCTATAGAGAAGGGATACCGGCTACCTGCGCCGATGGACTGCCCTGAAGCTGTATACCAGTTAATGCTCGACTGTTGGCAAAAAGAGCGCACGCACCGTCCCACATTCGCGAGCATAGTGAAAACACTAGATAAGCTTATCCGCTGTCCAGACACATTGAGAAAAATAGCACAGAATCGGTCCGCCGATCCTTTGGCGGGCGACACCCCCGACTTAATCCAGTTCTCCTCTGTCGAGGAGTGGCTGGAATGCATAAAGATGTCGCGGTACATCGAGAAGTTTCGCGCGGCGGGCATCATCGACATGGACGCGGTGGTAGATCTGACGGTGCACCAGCTGGCCTCTCTGGGCGTTACGCTGGTCGGCCACCAGAAGAAGATCATGAATAGCGTGCAGAGCATGCGCGCGCAGATCCGTGGCAGTGGCCCTTATGGGTTCCTTGTGTGAGTGACTCAGTGTTAGTCTGGCGGAAGATCTGGAGTGGACCTGATCTCGACCTGCATTAAGTGCAACAGTGATCTTTAATAATGAAATGATGCATTTTGTATATTTTTCTAAAAAAAACTGCCATAGAGTTTAGATTTAGGGATAAAAGAGGACTTCTTTTCATAGGGATGATAAGGAAGTTTAACAATCTATTATATTGTGCTGTAATTATATTTTTTTTACTATTTTTCAATGTACTATTGTATTTTTTTAATGTTATAACTTGAGTGGCAGTTACTGACTTGCCGGCCTAATTTCAGGTGTACTGAAATTTACTTGTGAATGCTTTATTTCAACTTACAGTCTTATGAGTAATTTCTACAACGAATTATAGAACATTTTCTTTTATAATCATAATTAATATTTCCCACTGTCTGGACTGAGAATAAAAGTTAAAAAATATATATTTAAAGAGAAATTATAAAGTACGGTGATAATTATACTTTTAGTTAAATCACTAGCCAGTGTAACATACATGACATTATGTAGACTGATGTATTTTATATTATAATTTTTGTACTTAAACACTTTGATACATTCTCTTTAAGCTTTTGAAGTTATATGAAAATAGCAATGAGTACACATTCAGATAATAGTCAGGAAATCAACACATTTTTTGTAAAAATAAGATAATCTAAGTTGTAGTTAGCCAATTTTTCTGTAATCTTTTGGAGAAATATTGTGTGTATATTCATGAGATTTTTAATTGAGAAAAAATGTATAGATGTGCTTCAAAGTTGTGTCTCATGTGTGATAGGATTAACATTGATAGAATTCCAACATGATTTTACAAAGTTGACGTTTAACTGTAGGAGAGCCAGACAGCAGTGGGAGGCAGCTAGAATGTCTGCTAAACCTCGAAAATTGTGATTGAACCAATGTACTTAACTATTTTATAGATTGCCTCAAAAATGCATTTAAGTTCATACGTATTTACTCCCTTTCACATCGCGTGTACATAAGGCTGAATAATTTAGTGTTAAATTGCTTTAAAATGTAACTGGAAAATTTTATTTTGAGAGTTATTTTTTTGTATCTAATGGTGGCCATAATGTTAACTTCCACTATGTTTACCTTGTAACAGTGTAAAGACTGATTAAAGTATTATTATCAGAACTATACATGACATCCGCTGATTCACTAATATTATAATCATAATCTGACACAACAGTCATTGGCGGATTTCCGCCGAACACAAATTCATATATAATCTAATCAAGCCTATTAATTTTGAGTATAAAAAATAAAGTTTTTAATATAATTTTAAATATTGAACACAAAGTATTTACTATAAATTACTGAAAACTTTACTAAAGAGTTTATTTTAATTAAAATGATGCGGAGCTTTGTTAAGGATTTTATATGATAAACATTTGGTGGAAATTGCACTTGTGACCACCCATCTTAATACTGCCTGTATATTATAACTATGCTAGTATTAATTTTATTTACTGAACAAATCACTTTGTAATTGTACCTATTAAAAATTGCCAATATAGTTTTAAGTGCTTTGCTTCCCTGCTTGTGATGTTACATAGCGATTGAATACATAGATGTTGTAACGCGTTGCGATTGTAACGACTGTGACGAATGCTTATCGGATCTACATGATAGACGCGCCACCTACCGTCTATACCAAGAACAATATTCAGTGATTTTTATTTAGTTCATAGTCACTTATTCGTAATTTAAGATGTTAAGTTCATATTTTTTTACAAACATAACGTAATACATGGTGTCTGCTGTTTAGTTGTGGTCAATTCTCATTCATGAACATCAAGATTTGCTCAAGTATCCATTTCATCTTGTACATATTGTATCAAGCACCTAGACAAACAGACATTAAAATTTGTACTACATGTGTTAAAATATGTTTTGTATGCTGCTGATCTACACATCTGACCTAGTACGTCTTCTGTAACATTGTAACTTGTGCATATTGGCCGAATGCATTTATTTTGTGTTTAAATACGTTTTGCAACTGCAATTTGCGTGCGGAATTTCATATGAAATGTTGGGCAGGGATAAAAACATCTAAATTAATCTCAATTCAAAATTATAATTAATTTGGTCATATCTTCACGTTTTCCTTATATTATTTCTCGGGCAGTATTCATATTTATTTTACTTTATTTTAGTGAAATTAGCAGCTACATTTTTACAATAGTAACTAACTAACGACAGGCAGCTATTAAAAAATGTCCACTAATAGAAACAAAGTAAGATATTGAAAGCCCTACTTAACATTCCTTATAGTTACTTACATTTAAATTTAGTTATCCCTTAATTAGCGAGGTCTATTATACCTTCTATATTAAAAGAAAAAATCCTGCTTCTTAATATCAAATTAGTTTTTTTGGGATAGATATTGATAATAACCTTCTCATATAGGAAACACTAGAGCTTGATATATCAAAGTCGTAAATTCGTGATTGCATGCTAAAATATTGATGATTTACATGAACGACATAATTATAAAACTGTTATGACGATAATAATTGACTGAATAACTGACTAACATATCAATGCACAGCCTAATCTTTATAAACCAAACCAAACCGGGCACTATCTTGTAGATAAAGGAATAGTAAGTATGTAATTTTCTGTCAAATAAGGTTACCAGTAAATTGTGAAACAGGCTATGTGTAAAAATTTAGCTTTTCAGTAAAAAATAAGGAAAGGTGTTTTTCAGTTTTTTGAAAAGGCTTCCTTTTAGGGGTAAAAAAAGGGATGGGAGTTTGTATGGGAAATTTGTTCTATTTTTTAGTTAGAGACAACAAAAACGGTGTTCGCATAACAATTAAAATAGGAAAATAAAAAATCCGGAATGCACGCGGACGAAGTTAGGTGAAGCAGGTTTATTAATATTAAAAGCAGAGTAACATAATTATATAATTATTATTAGTTCAATATTTTTGCTTTAGTTTATCGTCGGCGACATGATTTGTCATGTAATTCCGAATTTGCTTCGGAAACAAAATGAGTTCGAGACTCAGCGCGCACGTTATGTATGCAAATTATTTGAGACCTTAAGTTTAATATCATATATTTTTTAACAAAATGCGCAGTTGGGTCAGGTTTTCGGACCTGTTTGGTTCGTGTGCCTCACTTGCTGTCCTAAACATTGTCCGGACCGTACTAGTGTTTTATTACAGTTAATTTACATCTATTTATGACTTGAAACTGAACTGTTTCAATTCTAGTGCCTTGTTTTTTTTTTCTTTGGCTAATACCCTGTGAAACAAACTGGTTATGTTTGTGTTTCTTTGTGTT
Source organism: Protodeltote pygarga (assembly GCA_936450705.2). Classification (NCBI taxonomy): domain Eukaryota; kingdom Metazoa; phylum Arthropoda; class Insecta; order Lepidoptera; family Noctuidae; genus Protodeltote; species Protodeltote pygarga. The sequence continues at coordinate 21,095,300 of OW388248.2, read as the reverse complement.
TTCATTTTCTTTACATTTTAAATGAGCCAAACTTGAATTTACCAACCTTACTATCAAAGTGTTTGGAGTAAGTTAGAGGCTCAGCAGACGAAGGACTAATTTGTTCGCTAACAGAAATGACCACTGGTCCTGGCACTCCATTGGATGCCCGGTCTTGTTAACCGAGAATGTGACCGACCGAAAATTGTCTTTTGTCTGCTGAGCCTCTAATAGAGTAATTCAATATCTCTTTGAAGTTGCTTCAGCCTTGAGGTGACGTCATAAGGTGCAATCATTGCGCTTTTGCTACGGTGAGTCCGTCATGGCCGACCGTGCTAACTGACAAGCCAACGCGTTAAATGTAGATAGTCTCTATTTACTATGCATGTTCTTATTAATTATGTTTATTTTTTTATTATACCTCATCAACTGACTTGTATGTGGTCGTCAACAAGTGTCTCATTCAAAAGCTTACACTGCTCGACAGTGGATTTAAAATATCTATTTAAGTACTGTATGGGCATAATTATACGTATAAAATAAGTTTATATGATAAAATATTCAGCTGGGAATAAATTTAGGACTTGACAGACTGCTAGTAAGCATTATTTTTAACCTGATTTTGAATTGATTTCTTAATTAAATAACTAGTATTACAACTTTCCTCTTGCACTATAATTGTACAAATAGTTGTTTCAATATTTTTTGTCGTGGTTAATTTAACATTTGATTGTATGAAATCGCTTAATTTTCATGGTAAATAGCTCGATTGAAATTGGTGATTGTTACGCTTATTCACCATAACACTTTCTGTTTGATTAAAAATTAAAATTGCAACACTCGTTTCGTGTAGTTACAGATTCACTAAATAAAACAATACATTTAGAACGCTAATTTATTGAGAAACTAACTAAAAGTACGTGTTGTTGTCCACTATTTCTGTGTGTATGAGTACATAAATAAAAAAATAATAAATAAGTTTCGTCAAGGACGACGATTAAAAATGTCACTGTCAGTGATCTTTATTGCCACGCACACTAGTTCGATGCTGTTTACTGCTTTATCAGCGCTTGCGCCTTTAGTGTTTCGAAGAGCAAATTGAGCCGTCGCAGTCGGACCGACAGCCGAATATCAATGACAGTCAGGGGCAATAACTTAATAAGAAAGGTCAAAACTTAATATGTTTTAAATAGTACAAATAATAATTCCACAAAATCGGTCACATAATGATGCTTATTCCACACCAATAGGTGATGCATAGCGCATGCCTGACGGCACTCTTACCAGAAGATATAAATAGAAGTAAGTTAGTAAAAATAATGCGCGAACTGTATGTTATCCACTCGCCGCCAGATTGTTACAAAATTGTATCGGTACTTGCAACTTAAAATAACTTGAGAAACTTAAAGTAACTTAATAATGGATGCTTCGTCTTTGGAACGATGAAACTTTAAAGCTTCTTCATAGTGAAAGTTTAACTTACACTAAAACACTAAAAACATGTAACTAGTATCTGCTGTAATACGAATAATTCGTAATTCAACTCTCTTGTAGTTTTAAAAACATTGGTTCCTTAACGCTTTGACTGCCAGACTGCAGACACAATGCAAATTCTATTGTTTGTCGGACACCATGTGTCCCCCATGGCGTTTAATGAATTAAGTTTTGTTATTACTTAAAAAATGTCAAGTATTGTGAGCAATGAGGTGTTTGGGATCGTCTTTATTTTGTATGACTTTAGACTACTAGCTTTTTTTAGATATTCTTCAGAACAAAGATGTAAAGCTGTTAAAACTGCCTTCAGTTGCTTTGATTTTAAGGTTTAACTGTAGTTGTTTGCACAACTTAACCTTAACGGATTAAATACTTATGTTTTTAAATCAGGCAGCGCAACTCATCTCGCTTTCCCTTGTAATGTCATCATATTTTTAATGTCGTACCATTAATTCAATATATTTCTATCAATTTATTTATATCCTATAGGACGTAATAGTGAAGATATGATGTTTTAGCCCATGCATTTCAACTACATTTACCTTGAATATGAAACTCTGTCCGTATATAGCGAATTATTTTAAATATAGCACTGGCCAATATGCACACATGGTGCCGTTTTAGAACACGCACTTGAAGATATTTTAACAACAAAGCAAACAATAATGATGAAAATTTAATGTTTTTTATTATTTTATAAGTAAGGACCTAAATAGCACTACCGTCAACAGTCAACATAGTTCTTTTTTATATAATCTATATCATTTTATAAATTAGAATAACACATTAATATTATTTTCCAATATGTATGTCTTCCAGATATATTTGTTTATACCATAGCGTTTTTCTAATTTCAATATAATTTGAATAGGTATTGAATTCTGTAAAAACACTCATTGATAGCAATAATTGTCTTGTGTGACTATTGTCTTATAATCTATGGCCATGTTGTGTAGAGCATCGCATATACCATGATCGAGGTTTATTCTCATATGATTTATTTGTAAACATAAAAAATATATTTCCATTCTTACATACGGTTTAAAAAGCCAGATAAATCTTCAAACAGAATCTGAAAGTAACGAATTAACCTCACAACCTCAAACTAAAAATAAGTGCAGTATCTCCTGACTACAAAGTGTAAGACAATGTTATCAAATATTTGTATGAACACATGTCCATATTATACATAGCTTCTGAAACAAAACTTTGAACATGTATCGATGCGTTTTTCACTCCTACTGCATTTTACTAGTGCTGTAATCACTTGCCTTACTTAAATATGTTTTACTATTCTAATCATTTCGTAATTTATTATTGTTTACTTTTATAACAATATGTCATTTGTTCGCAGTAGTTTTGAAGTATGTTCTACCATTTTGTATTTCCAATTTACTGTGATTTTATGTATTTATATTAGACATAATTAGAATCGCCTTTGAGCAACGGATCACACCAATTCTTAGAACATACATGTATACCTTAATAGAAATGTATATTTACACAGAGCTTCAGATATATAATAATATGTATAAAAGTCAAAGCCAAGGAAATCAAAAAGATCAGATGGGCACACATTTATTTTATGTAAGCTATCAGAATACACAAATTGCAATGCATTATTATGTTAAATATCCATAACAATAAATAAGCGAATAAAACGTTTATTGGTACCCATAATATTAAGTGGTCAATAGTGCTTACAACAATTTGTGTATTTTGTGTGTTTGTGTGTATATGATTGTTTTAGCCACTTAGCACGCTTATATCAAGCCAGCTTGATATAAGCGCCAGCGCTGACACGATTATGAATTATTGTCATTCAAATATAAATCATACAGATAACATATATATTATAATATTTTTCATGGCAACTTTTGATATACACAGTGAAGCAATATTATTCTTTGCTTATGGTAGTAATAATTAGCAATAAAAATAGTGCAAAAACGAATAAGCAATAATAATAAACAATATTAATAGTTCAAATAGCAAAAAAATTCAAATCTAGAGACTTGTGTGTTGAGATTGTCGTAGGTCACGTTTCACGAGTTTGTAAAAATGACGTAGGACACCTAGTTTTTATACTTGCAAATGACATTATATACGTGAACAGATAGACTTGATTAGATCACTCGTCCTGCGACATATGACAACCTCACCGCCGTAATCATAACACCAATCACATATTTCAATAGCTATAGTTTATAAAAATAACATTTATTTACTTAACTTAAAGAATTAGCTAGTATAAATGAAGAATTATAATAAGAGTTTTGATACATTTGACAAACAATCGAAAACAAATAGTCTATAGTGTGTTTCAAATAATTGTAGTTTTGCCGCCTTTTTTAACACAGCACATACGAATGTTTGCCTGCGGGTAGCGGCCCTCACGCTTGATAAAAGTTGAAGGGTTTAGGAAATTTTACTAAATTTTTCCGTCGAATCTGACTTAAATTTTAAATTATTCTGGGTCATTTCTTGCAATAAATGCATTTAATTTTAACCTCCAGCTAACGGACTAGTTTTTCAATAGGCGGCTGATGGTTATCAAATAAGCCAAAGTTTACTTCTACTTGTGCGCAGATATAACCAGGATCAAATTTTGATCTTGCGCGGGCGTAGTTATAAGAGCTCGCACCGTATGCGTAAAGGCAGGTGACGGAACTGCTCGTATGCTTTTCTTTTTGATTTATTCGTATTTTTAGCAGAAAGAAATGTAGTGTAGATGGGGGTCATGAAATGTAGATATGTTTATGTTTAGTATCAATTCAATTCTACTAAATTTTACCTAAAGAACAAAGGCTCACGATCGTTCTTTCTTGTTAGTTAGGAAGCCAAGAGGTTTTTAGTCAGAAAGTTAGGCTCTTGCCAGATCTCGATTTATTTAAAACATGATAGAACAATCTGTTCGTTTTTTAACTACCCTCCATTAATCCAAATTTTGCTATAGTCAGAAGTAATAGTTATAAAATTAAACATACGTACATACATAATTCCTGCCTTTATCCTATGGGGGTAGGCAGAAAATACAGAACGCCACATGCTACGATTCCTACATACTCCTTTTGCCTCGTCCACATTCATACATCTAGTCATACTCACGCGCCGGTTGCGAGTACTGCACATCTGACCTTTTTGAAGGACATCACCAATAAGGTCAGTGTCAGGTCAATAAGTCCTTCTAGGGCGTCCCCTCCCTGCGCTTCCTCTAACATTCGCAGTATGGATACCTTTTGTTAATCGCCTTTCATCCCTCCTCTCAACATGACTAAACCATCTCAGCATACTCTTTTCAATTCTTGTTATTAATCTAAATAAAATAAAATTTAAATTTTAAGTAAAACTAGACTACGAATATTATGATAGATATAGTAATTGTGTAGAACAGAATTGATAAAAAAGATAAACATACATTTCATGATACTACGCATCTTAAAATAAAATGTATCCGTTGACTGGTGTTTCTTTCTGCTTCATTATTTCAGAAATTAAGCGTAATAGAAAAAACCTGTAAATCTTTAAATTAAAACGCAAAACCCGCAAAACATACCAGTAAAACTAAACTTCTCGACTTATTTGCGAACCATCAGCCGCCTATTGAAAAACTAGTCTGCTGGCTTGAGGTCAGCTTTTGAACCTCTAAAAAGTAAATTTAGAATTATTTTTGAACATCCCGCGTTTCAGGCGTGGGGGCCGCTAGCTGTAGCCACACAATACCAATGGCGGATAAAATAGACACTTGTCAATTTTATCAGTCTCCGGTGCGATTGACACTGAATCTAGTTGTTTACAAATAAGATGTATATTATATCCGATAATAAATTGTATTCTTGAAAGCAATAAATACGTCTCGATTAGACAGTGATGTCAGAAAGGTAGCAGTCGCCATCTTGAAAGTGTTCTGTCACAAAATGTGTTTTTTTTTATTGGTTCGCGCTGTGATTTTGATTGATTCACTTCGTTGAATAAATATTTCAGTTAATAAGTCGATATCTCTCACTTCATACAAGTTGCCTTCATTAAAATATCGTAGAATGCAAGGTTACTAAAAATATTAGGTACGTAGTCTATGTCTATTAATGTTTAATCAAGTAGAGCATCCTTCTGTGTATTTTTTTAAGCCTACATTACGAACTAAACGTTCATTGAAAACCTTTTTCAGATAAATTTAAAAAAAAGGTTTTTATTATTTTCAATACCTGATCTCTAAACTCCAGATTACTATGTATTGCTGTCGTATTCAAATTTTAGAATTGTACATAGACTATTGTCTTATATATGGATGTTTCTAATATATTGATAAGATATAATTCTAAAATATCTTAATTCTTACCATCAGTAAGTACTCTTTTGATATGCCAGAATACAGATTAAATATCTAAAATGGCGTAATTATGGCCAATGTACACTGATGAAGGTTAATGTCATTTGTAAAGCAATCATTTCTAATCACAGATTGAGTTAATTAAGTACAAATCCATATTGTGTAAGGTCTCGCATCTCATTATTCAACACTCAGTGTTTTAGACTATATGGTCCGATTTTAATTCAATGTTTTTAATCAACGCGCAAACCAATAGAAAGATCCCCCGATATGTGATATGCTGTTAAGCCATAATCTTAAACAATAAATTAATTAGTTTTAAATGCTTACGCAGATCAAATTAGGAATAATTTTTATCAGACGCAATTGGAATAGTATCTATAGTAACACCAATCATAGCCTAATTAATTATAACATAGAATGATGTTAGATTTTATTTATAAGAATTCTTTTTATATAGATTAAGCGGGAGTACGGTTTGGGCATATTTGTTCCCGTTTCGAGTATATTTTGATCGCCGTGCGCCCGCGTCATATACAGAGATAGTATAAATTAGCGCAGTTTTTAATCTTTACTATGAATCAGTATAGGTGAAAGAAACAATGAAAGTGTAAGCTTGGCTATAATTTATGTAATAAAGTATTGATATTTATAATGAGTTGTTATTTGTTCTCCACTCTGTATAACCTCATACTAGGTACAGACATGATTTGATTACAGACAACGGGACAGGTGAAACTAAATAAAAGCGTGTAATAAGTTTTATAAAAACTACGTTTTTAACCAAGCTTTTACATTGCAATAACAAAACTAAACATAAGTAGGTACTTAGGTACCTATGCAAAAATTTCATGTCTGTGCTGTTGACCGTTGAAGAGTTCCTTTATCTGGAACTAATTTGATTTAGATCATACTAACCTTAAAAGTACTCGTCAAGACAAATCTAAGGAGCCCAAACTCGATGGGTTTGCGTCGTTTAATAACGGAGTTCCTATGACCACTTTCCAGCTCCATCATCAGATCAGCTCTAAGTCATAATAATATTGCATTGTCATCTGATTTATAAATGCATGCTAAATTTCAGCTCAATCAGAAACCGGGAAAATAGTAAAATAGATGCACCTGACATAGAGCTGATTCACCTCCTATTAATTACCTTCGTAGCAGGAGAAATTGGCTATTAGATGTGCCCACATATCGCATTAAAAGCCCGCGCTTCGTCTTCCATACCTACTACGTATATTAACTGCGTTAATTTCACCTCATTAAAGCGAACCCGGACATTCGCTGATGAATTTAAAGTCTGTATTATAACGGAGTTCAGGAAGTAGGCGCAATAAAAAAAAAACTTCAGCAGTCAAGATTATTATGATATACCTACCTACTATTTTTTTTTTTTTTTTTTTAATTTTAAGAACTTTATTGAAATAGATAAAAGGTCGAGCACAAGAATAATAACTAACTATATATACACCTAGAAATAAACTATCTATATAAACTAATTCAAAAGATAAACTAACCTACTATAATTGGATTCTTGAAAATCATGTAAATAAATTTGTATTAGATACTTAGGTATTATTTTCTTGTACTGTAACTTTGAAAATGAACTTTTATAGTCCGATAGACTAAGATGAACATCTAACAATCGATCTAATCACATCCCAATCGTCGTAGTCAAGGATATTGGCCTGAAATTGTTTACATCCGCCTCCTGTAGGGTTCTTAACAACCGGCACAACCTCGACTCTTGTACCTAATCGAAGTGACGAATGTAATTATCCGGATGACGGATGTATGAAAGGATGATGTTTGTTACTCTTTCACACAAAAGCTATTTACTGAACGGATTTTGAGAAACCTACCTACCTACAGTAATACAGCGTATAGGTACATCGGAATAGCACATAGGATGCTACCTAATTATTAACATAGGTAGGTACCATGCGGATGACGCGCGGCTCTGCGAGCGGAAGCTAGTTGAAGATCAAACCCTAGGAAGATGTATGTAGCTACGTTGCTGGCGCCGTCATATTCAGGAGATTTTTTAAAATTGAGATCGTTTTTACTTTTACTAGTAGGCACCTAAATCGCATGAGTTGCTTCTTGCGTATGACCACCAGCATCGAGCTTCCACAGCTTAGACCAGGAGACATTGAAGTGCTTCATAAATACTTATATTAACAAGTGGCTGTGCCCGCGACTTCGTCCGCGTGGAAGTCGAAAAATATCATGGTAAGTCATGGCGCATTGATTGCAGTAATTACTATTACTGATCGAGTATACTCGGTTCCAGTAGGTCTGCGACGTCTATTTCAATTTCCAGTGAATCAAGACCCCTGCGTTCTAAAAAACTGCATACAACCAAGCTGCATCTCAGAAGTTACATAAATAATTTTGATAAAACAAAATATTGTCTAGTACAAAAAAATACTACGCCTGATGTACAAATTAATAGAAAAATATCCTTGTCTTGTGTCTTGCTTTCCAAAAATGTAGGTAAGTTATTAGTTACAAAGTCATGGACTACAACATGAAAATCGTTTTTGATTTAGTACCTACAGGAAGGCGTGTGTCTTACAAAAAGGTGAGTTCAGGTCAGATAACAAAGGGCGATACAGCTGTTATTACATTATTTTCATAACTACTTATCATATCCACAACACACACATACCCAACCTAACCATACAACAGTTACTGTAGTGTTGAGTGGACGTGGAGACTAATTACATCAATTAATTACTTAATCAGTTACCTACTTATTGTTTACTAAATCTGATCGGTTATGTATTGACGGTTTTTTGACTTCATGTGATTATCAGAGGCTAAGGTATAATTTATGTATTTGTTCCGCTTTATTTAGGTACCTATTGTTGACATTTAAATAAGTAAGTATTACATTTTATTCGTATTGTAAATGCATTTTAAATCCATATTCTTGGGACTGGAACAAACATTTACATTACTTAGGTACCTTTTCAAGAGCGTCGCCAGCAGATGATCAAGCCTGGGTCAAAAAAAAGGGGGACCCCGGCTAGTAGAATAAGTGTATTAGAGGGTGTGAAAAGTATAAGTAAGCAGTGATAGCCTACCAGCCTGACCAGTCCCAACAGACGGCAGCAGTTCACGGGTATAACGCATGCATCAGCCATCGCCATACTCAACCATATTGTAGGGGATCGGACGACTCGACACATGACGCCACCGCTATCGGGACATTTCCGTGAGCATGACATACCCAAGCTGAACAACAATCATCACGTCGATAATATTTAAAATAGAGGGTCTTACTACATGGTACTTACATAATTAACAATAAAACACATCTTATTAAACAATATAAATACTTATATGTCTACGACGAGAGAACTTCGGGACAAGAAAAATATCCTCAAGAAACCAAATATTTTTTATGTCTGTTGGCTTAAAAGTTACGTGAGCTTTGCATTCTTGCTTCTGATTTCTTCTGCTTTCAAGCAGCGCAGGCGCTAGGCAGACGCTTTGCCTTACCTAATACTAGGTATAAACTGGATTTACTTGCAATACATTTTCGTCGAAGCCCGTGCATGCCACGTAATTTTCGAGAGCCCAAAATAGTATCCAAAATAGAATTCTGCTTTATCAATCCAAATTAAGCAAAACATGCTTTTACCATTTGTATATTGGAATGATTGGAATACCTACCTAATTTTGCCGAATGAACAGTTCCTACATCAGACCAAAATACCTCGCTTCAATCGATATGTCAATTAATTAATATCAGTCCGTTGTTTGTTGCATCGCTGGTTGCTTTGTGTTATTCAAATGTAAGCTTTGATACATTAATATCTACTGTTCAATGCAGCTTCCTTTGACGAATCCAGGCTTTGTGTCGACGGCATTGCGGTAACTGTGAATGTTTGCACACTAAATGTAATCATGCACTGCTACACACGAAATGCCCGCGCGCGCTGCTCAAATACATAACGTAGAGGCGTGCCTAGTACCTAACAACTGCAAGCTCTACAATTGATTTACTTAAAGGTTACATTGAAGCCAAAAAATGTATTATGTATTATTGTTTCTCACTTCATGGTATGACGGACTTCGGCCAGCTTCGGAAAAAAATATGGTAAGCATGCCCCTGAACGCAACTTATGGCGCATCAGAAAAGTACAGGTAAAGAAAGCCACTATTTGAACGGGAAAAACTTGGTGAAAAACCACATTCTCTTTACAAGATTCAGAGCTCTATTCTACGGTGGGTAAGCCTGCATGGTGATCTGAAATATAGGTTTAGCCTTTATCAGACACCAGGCTCTATTCTAAGTCAAACACTATGTACCGGTTTGTACATCTGGAAAAAGCGCCTGTTTGCTAAGGCAGGCGTGGACTGAGTAGTGTGATACTGTGGACTGCGCTAACGGAGCCTACACGCATACCGCAACAGAGGGTTAATAAAGAAGCAAACTGAATGTAAAGATCTCTCTCATTATTCCGTTCCGTCACACGACCGCAACGTCCCGACACATGCAAAAAAAAATACTTTGAACTTTGTACGAATTCGTATAAGTTGGTACGCAACTACCAGTGGCGGAAGGTGAATTTTTCCAAGAGGGAAGCCGGAGCGAACCCGGAGAAAAACCAGTTGCACGGTCAGAAGGCATTATTGACTGTTCCATTTTCAGCCGTAGGAATCGAGTTGTACGGAGTCTCCGCCACTGCCAAATACTCACCATTGCGTATCAGTACCGAAGACGTGACGTTACCAGAGCGGTGCTCGCAGGCGCGCGGCGCCTCATATAATATATATATCTACACCATTGCAATCCTGAGAATTAATTGATTTTCGACGCAAAGCGTATCTTGTATAGGTACCTACATAATATTATAGGCTCCGCTTGCTACTAAACTTGTGGTTTCGGTTTATAATTTGTAATTGAGTCCCACCTGCTACTAAACTTAATATTAAATATTTATTATTATAAATAAATTCGCAAATAAAAGTACATAGGTATATTTAGCCCTCGTATTAATTTCAGGCCAAATGCAAAGTTAGTACCTACTAATATTTCTAATCTTTTGTATAATGTTAGAGTATATACTTAGTTATAAGATGGTGAAGTAGCCATCAACTTCTGAACTCAAATTTTATATTGCTCAGACTATAAGACTGAAAACTCTAACAATTTGAAAAGCTCTTTAGATAATTTTCTAAACTTTTTGCTGTAGGTGAAAATAAGTATGACGAATGAATATAATGTTTTTCAGATACCCAAATATTTTATTGAAGGCACAATTTGTAGGTAATATTTAGTTTATCAATGTGCCTTGTTTTTCCGTATATAAAATAATTGGTTCCATGTAGGTACCTATCTATCTAATCTTTCTAATAACTTAATATCTAACTACAAGATAAAATTGTCCTAAGCCACACACGACCATAATTGTTAACTTAAATTTTATATTCACGGTTTGTCATACATGAATACCTACTCGAATACATAATTAGGCGAAAACTATATTTCAAAATTTTGTAAAAAGAAAAAAAACCGTTGCGACTGGGATTTGAACCCGCCACTTACTGGGCAAAGCCCTTAGTCACTCAACCACTAGGCAATTCGTAACCCCACGCGTGTTATCGAAATTCTCTTCTCGTTCAACTAGACAAACATTCCAATATCTTGTCTTGTCATGTACTCCTTCTTGTCATGCAATTTTTCAAAAAACATAACCCTTCCTGACAGTCGGGTAAAAATGTAACTTAGGTAGGTACAAAAGCATCGGTCAAAGTATTTTAACTTAAAAAAAAACTATATAATTATACTCATTACTAATCTCCCGAGCAAAAGTAAATCACTTTATTAACAAAAAAAAACAATAATACCTAACCTATCGATTTAATTATCAAATGTCTAAAAACCGTTTCCTCAAACACCTGTCATAGCAATGAGCTGCCACGTCCTCCCTCTGGCATAGGAAACGATGACCAAATGGAAAATGTAAATTAAAACCAAAATTCAATTAATAACTTATTTATCTACTACTAGCTTTTGCCCGTGGCTTTGCTCGCGTTAATATAAAATTTCGATTTTAAACATTGTTCGAAAGATACGTGGCGCTATCTATTAGGATATATAATATAATATATATAAGGATGTTATTATTGTTTCCTTCGGGATCAGTACTTTTTTCGGAATGACAGGAATGCTAGTCCGCTTCTGTGTGACAACGTAGTACCTATATGCAAAATTTCGGGATGGTCGGTTCAGTGGTTTAGGCGTGTGTTACCTAACAAACAAACTTACTTTCGCATTTATAATATTTAGTTACTTGGAATTTAGGATTTTATTGCAATAAGTATAATAAATAAGTACTTATCTTAAAATAAAATGATCATAGACTACAAGTAAAAAGCAGGTATTTTATTAATTTATATAAATCAATTTTTATTGGTGGTCCACCTAGGTCCTGGATCCAGCCCAGGGGGTCATGACCCCCCCCCCCCTGAATCCGCCCTTGATCAAAAGGTTACGTTTTTCTTCTGTAAGTATTTATCTTACAGACTAGACAGTTCTGCTACTGTCTTCAACAGTTTGTTCCTCAAGTCTTAGTAAACGATACTGATCCCGAAGAGAAGGCTTCCGTAGCTCACACACACGACACCACTCCAGCACGGCAAAATTAATGAATATTAAAATAATAAAATAAATTAATATGAGTCTCTAAAGTCGTGCTCTACAATACAACTATGCGCGGCAATCTTAACTTGCCAGGCCTTGCTTTGCTATTTTATTTTGTAACTTTTATTTCAAATGTTGTGTTTAAGGAGAACGACTAACTCATACGTATTTGATTGATTATTCTTTTGCTGTGCCTACACCGGCATCATGTTCGGCGACGTGTAGGTAAGTGTGTTACGACCTTCACATTTGAACTACAAAGTGCGAATCAACCATAGAGTATTCAAGAAAATGTAGAGTGATAACGTCAACCACATTGCCTTGTGCGGAGCGAAAGCAGGTCTCACCATAGAAATGTTAAAATGTCATTTTTTCAAATTATGTTTTCTAGACCTTTTTCAAAATTTAAATCAGCAGTTAACCATGATATAAGCTAAAATGTAACTTTTTCGCTCGTGGAGCCTAGTTGAACCGCAGTCGATCGAGGTATGATCGCAAACGGAGCTCGTGTCGCGGCCGCGTTGTTCATACCCGTGCTCACAGTTCATACTTCTATAGGGTTGCTCTATATTTTCTTATATACTCTAAGGAATCAACCAAACTTCTTTTTTAATAAAGTATTACTTACATCAAATTCATATTTATATCACAATTGAGTTCATAGTATCAGAGTAACTCCCCTAAAATTAATCTCTGTAATTTTAGGTTTTAGACAATAACAACCTCCTGACCGATTTTCGGTCACAACGTCCAATCTCAACGGAGATCAGCCATCTACGCAGGAGATTTTGGGTTTGAGTGAATGGTTTAGGTATATCCGCAAGTAGACCTGGTGGGTGTCACTGTCGCATGTCGGTGCGATTGGGTTAAATTAAAACGAAGGGCCTGAGGGTCAGCTAGTCTTTTTTCAAATTCTAATCAATTTTTGAATTTACCCATAAAGTACCTACCTAGTAAATGCCTAACCGTAGACAGCGAAATAGGCTCTATGTCTCCAGCTACCCCCATGCCTTCCCTTCGGTATGCCCATGCCTATACATATAGCTGTGAAGAGTACATTATAATCGTCAGCACGTCAGAGGTATCCCTTTGTACCATGTTACAATTTAGACCATTCAGTGTGGTTTAATTAAAGCTAGCATAGGCGTTACGTTCGCGTTGCATGAATACATTGAATACGTCCACTATGAATACATGCATGTGACATAAAAGGCTTTTAGACCATGTGATTGGATGCGAATAATTTGAATAGGTAACCAACATATGTGTAGGGATAACGCCATTGTCTTGGCAAATTGATAATTAATATCCGATTTAATATTAGATACTAAGTAAATACCATCACCGTTTAATTAACTTGGCGCAGGGATACTGTGATTAATGTCAGGATCACCAAGATTAAGATTAATTAACTAGACGCAGTTATAGTGCGGTGGTTTTCAGGATTACTATGTAGATACCAACACAGTTTAATTATCTTGGAGCAGTGTTAATGCAGTGGTTGTCATGCAATAAGATTATGCAGCCCTTGACGCGGTGATCCCTCGAGGGCTAATTAATTTTCGTAGCATAATTATGATTTAAGTAGAGTGAAGCTATCCGGACTTTGTTAGTCACCAAAGACGCCGAAATTCCGAGCATTCGGTGTTAGTTAAGTTAATTTGGCTTTTCGACTACATATCTGCTAATAATTTTTAAGTAGGATACTAATAATGTCTTCCGAATCGAATTTCGGTCTCAGCGCCTCATGTCAACGAAGATTAGCCGGTTAACGCAAGAGATGTTGTAGAGCACAAGACTGTGCGCGAACAAAGGAGCACACACATTTTCTCATTTAAAGAATATTAACTATTAGGTACTACCTCTCAATGCCTGAAGGTACGGCAATCCGACGGACGAATGGGAGAGAACAGTTGATAAAATCAGTTTCAGCAGCAGTCAAGACTAGGAGCCAGATTTTGATATAGGTACCTACCTACTTATTTCTAAGAAAATAAACACCAACAATTTGTAAATATATCTATAATTCATTCGAAATTATATTATCTATACAATATATGGCGTCTTCACATTTAATAAAAAATAAATGCTAGTTACAAAATTAATTTAGAATTTTTACAAATACTTTGTTAGAAAGGAACTAACGAAATATAGCCGAAAATCTTATAAACAACTGCCATATGATATAACCCATATGACAAGATCAGGGGCCCATGTCAGCTAATTTACGAATGCACCAATAGTGTGTGAAATGAATAGTTTTAATTTCATAATCTAGTTTTAATCATACCAAATGGCGAAAGTTGTCAAACGAAACTCTATTGAAACGTTTGTAAATTAACAGATTTGGGCCCTAGTAGTTTTGCATGATCAGAACAGACCAATCAACTAATTTGAAAAACTGGGAAAAAGGAACTAACGTTTTGCCTTGATTGGAAACACGATCGAAGGGCATACAGCGCGCAAATCCTCGTTGTAGATAATGTTGATGGGTCTGAAACACTTGCAATGTGAGTATTTTTTAACAACTACATAACATATAGAAACTACATAATATTATATAGGTAGATACCCAAACAAACAGTTGCAACAGTAAACAATTTTAAAGGTTATTTTTATACTCAGTTTTAGAGCCAGATACATATACCTACACACCATGTACATACATACAATTATCTGTTGTTAACGGCAAAATTAAACAGGAATACTGAAACGCCAATCATTTGCAGAGAGCACAAACAATATGTAATGCTTTGACGTTCGGTTCAGAATATCATAGAATATTATTATGTATAGAATAGGAACCGTTCGACTTGAAATGTTGACGTAGGTTATTGTTTGGCATTTTGGTATTCTGCTGTTCTTCACTTTGCTCGGCATTTTCAACTCAATAGTAATTTCACATTCAGTCCATTTTACTTATCCAACTGATCTATACTAATTAGTCTCACACTATGAAATTGAGATAGCTTCCAGTCTCGCACAGACCGCGCTGCCATGACGACACCTACTATCATAGAAATATTAAATAAGGGCTGCACGGACCAGTCAGCCGCCCGCCCGCGCCACCGCAGCCGGTTGCAGTAGGTATATGTACAGTTTTCTACGAATTTCTAACAATAATTACAACAAAAAGCTGCTGCTATTTCTAAAAAATGTTTACTCAAATTTAGCAATTTAATTGTGATATGAATGATAAAGGAGTAAATACTCTCGGATGACGGCTGACAGAGAGGAATGGAAGACAAATTACGCTGACCTCATGTAACATGAGAAGAAGTGATACACATTTAAGAGTAGACCACAACATGACATGCACATTTAATAGTAAGGTGTTCAAATGTTGTTGGACATTAAGCTTCCCATCAAGCACATTTTATAGGCCTTAAACCTGTTTTATCTATACACAGTCTATTTGTGGTTTATATTTAGATAGACGCGCTCTGTTTCAGAAAAAATAAAAAGTTCTCTTGAAGATTACATCAAGACTAAAACAAACCTTTATACCAATACATTTAACCAAGCGTTATAAAGAGAATCTCTTGTAACTTAAGTCCTTATTTTATTTTTTTCTGTAAATTTTCGAAAATTATTCTATACATTTTTAAAAATGCCTTTTATTATACACTAAAATATTATAATTCTAGAAACTTATAATACTTTTGTAGTTATTTTTCAGAGTTTTTATGTTATTGATTTATAAACTAAAAACATCTGCACTGCAGACTCTGCAGTGGTTTTTATATTAAAAAATATATCAGTTATGCTGAAAGATTTGGAGAGAATACAATATAATTATGAAAAAATCTGATGGATTACGTCGGAAAGTACAGTATTAATTAATTGCAAAATTCATTACATAGAGAAACCTTCAAGCTATTGTGCGCCGTCTAGGATGTAGATCAGCTAGATTAGTTAACATAATAATAATTTTATATAATAAGAAATAATAGGTATCTAATTTAGCTATTAACAATGAAAAATACTTTTACGTAGAAAACATTTCAATTATAGATTTGTAAAATAAATAAGCGCGTACACACAAATTAAGTAATTATAAAAGCTTGTAAAAAAATATAGTCTTTAAATACAAGATGTACTAATATATGTCGCTTTAAGTGTTTAATGTTGGTTACAATAATATAATATATTAATAATATGCGACAAATTTGATAAATTATTATCCTTCTACATCATAGCATAGCCCGTATCCCAAATAACGTACCTACCTACTTACTTACGCATTAGGTTTTTGTGGATAGTCTAAGAGGTAGCTACCTCTAGCGGGGGCTTGAGATCTACGTAGCTACGTAGATCTCAAGCCCCCGCTAAATTATGTCAATAAACTGGACATTACATTCGTAGTACATTCGGCTAATTAATACCTCATTCTTCATCATCATTTAGAGCTTGACCATAGACCACAGAATCATAGATCGTAATAGGGCCCTTCTTTAAAAAATGTTAACAATTCATTACTAAAATCACTTCTGCCACCGGGATTTTAGAATACTTATGATATATTAGATCACTTCAAATTATTTTTGTTTATTTAAAAACTTTGCTATAGGGGTGAAGTTAATAATAAAAATTAGCAATATTTTCAAAGAATAGTCCAATAATAGCCTGTTAGCTCACAACTTTCGAGTAAGCCACTAATGAAAAATTAATTATTATTGGTTCGAAAAATCTCCGTATACAAATTAAAGGCGATATCGTCCGTAAATTGACTTTTTCATTACACCTACGTCGAGTAAAGTGAAAAACATTTTTAATATACTGAAACTTCACCTACAAAGATTGTGTTTCTACACTCACTTTGGATTTGCTATTCTGAATTTTCATCAGTAATTAAATGTAAGGTCAGTCTAAATAATCAATTAGACTGGTACAGTGATCACGTTGGCGAGCGCTTTTTGGGTATTTGAACTAAAATTTTCACCTCCGATTTTAACTATTTGCATTAAAATTTAAAATTAAACGTCGTATTTTCATTATATTATTTTCACAGCTGATTTTTTTTGACAATAGTTACTGAATAAATAGTCATTATTATGTACATTTAAATTTACTCGTACGTTTATACATATTAAATATACCTACATAATATGATATCAAACTAAATAATACAATATAACAGCACGTTATTAAATTAATACTACTTTAATTGAATATTCCGTTTTAAAAAAGCACTAGGTAATCTACATTTAAAATAATTAATAAGTACACAACATTGCTTTCAATAAAGCAAAATAGAACAACAAATAAATAAAGCAGTCGCTCTTTATTGGTGCATTGACGTATCGATTAGACGTCACTACATGTTGTATTAAATATTCAAACGGCAGTAAAGCAAATTACAGAAAGCAGTAGGGTTGATGCACCATTTAACAGAAATGTTCAATCAACATTTTAAAATTGCCTATAAATATTCCTTTTTTCTCTTTTATTATGTAAGTGCCGTACGTGAACCAGGTTTAACACGGTGCGACCATGTATTGCACCAATGATGGACCAGTTACAAGTAATCTGTCTAAAATCTCAAAGAATTACCAGTGGTAAACTACTGGAAACCTGTGGGTTTTGTACTCTAGTAGTTTACCAACGATTATATTTAATCATTCTAATCCACTTCTTTCCTAAAAATAACATATAGGCAGGGTAAGTAGAGTATAATTAATTAGTTGACATTTTATTTTTAGTATTACATACACATATAAGACTACTTAGTTAAGAATTAACAAAATCTCATTTAGGATAAAAGTAGGTGTATCTAAAAAAGCTTAGGTACCAAAAGAAGTGAACATAGTTTAAAATAAATAATTTTAATTGGAATAAATGGTGTCATTTAAGTTATCATGTGATTTATGCATATGTAAAACTTCATCAAGTTTACCATACGCAAAAAACGTGTGGGGTTTGTAGGGTTATTATAAAAGTGCACAACAATAGTTCTTAGTACATTCACCCTTCTTCGAGTAGTAATTGCTATTGATTACGTAAACCTATCACTAAATAAGCTATGGAAGTTACTACTGAAAAACACTAGATTATTTAAGCGTTCCTAATATCAGAATCAGAATAGAATTGATATTAGGTACCTATACCAAATAGAGTACAATTCTTTATTCAAGAATGTAGTGAACGACTTGCTAGCTATTTGGTAAGATTTTTTTGTATACATTAAACATAAAAAGAAAAACAACTTGTTATGACAGTTATTATTGTTATTATATCCAAGACTATTATTTCATGTTAGACATCGATGTTAGCTAGTATAGGTTCAACGTTTTAGTGTCACTCGCGACACAATAAAAAAGCCAATGATATAAAAAGTATAGTAATAAAACCTAGCGAATCCTCCATTTAACAATACTAAAAGAAACAATTTTAGAAGTATTTTTCATAGGTTGAGAAAAGGTATTTATGTTAGACTATGCATAGTTACAGGCATATTACATGCAGGATGGTCTAACTTCTTAAATTGGGTACCAAATCTTTATTAACTACCTTGACTGAAAGATCCGAGTTTTAATTGCTTTAGCCACGTGACTATGAAATAAAAAAAATACTACATTTCACGCCACTTTAGGTTGTGTCGGAATAAGTGTGTTATAAATAAGCATGTGATTCTAGTTATGATATTAATGTGAGGATAAAATGAAAGTTCATAATAAATAGAAAGGATACCTACTATTATAAGTTTTTAACTGTGCATTATTGTCTAGAAATTACCGTAAATTAAAAAGAGGTGAAGTTTATGATATTGTTTGTTTAAAGTATCTAAGTACTTAAGATTACAAATCGTTATTTTATCTTCTATCAATCAAATTGACTCAATGGTTCCACCCGCGATTCGCACAAATTACATCAAGTCGAGTCAAAGATTAACAGCTAGTCGAGGGTTCAACTGTTAATTCGACTAGTTTTATATGTCTCTTGAATTTTTTTTAAATGTTCTACTGGGCTTTAACGAAATATTTTATAATTTATACTAATTATACTTAATGCGTCTATCGCTCTAAACAGTTATCTCGCTCGCAGATGTTAGATCACTACAAGTAGTTTTGAAAAATAGAAAAATAACTTTAGGGAAATATTTGATATCACAAAGTTCATGAAATGTTGATCATCAAAACTATAGGGTATACCTGCAAATATCCTTGAAAGCTTAAAATTAGTTACAAGAGCTAGAACTAGCGTGCAAACAATGAGGAAATTCTAAACTCTGTGTTCATTCTCCAACTCTTTACAATAATAATACATTTTCATCGACAATTTGATAATTAGATAACGTACGAAAAAGCTGTAGATAGTCAGAAAAATAAACTAAGAAATACCTAAATTAAGATGAATAAAAAGTCCATCAGTAGTGGTCAGCTTCTTTCTTTATAGCTCACTTTATCTAACAGAAAAATTAATAGATTGTAATTTATACACCGATATTTTTTAATTACTGTAGAAACTTAAGGAGCTTCATCAGTTACTGTAATAGAAAGGATCTATCGAAAAAAAAAATTTTTTTTAATGATGTTAAGATTGTCCATCAAAAACTGCAATGTTTGGTAAGAAAGTTCAACGACATTGACAATCATGTAATCGCAGTAGTTTTACGCACACATACGTATGCGGCTACTCTTTGAATTGCATTCATAAAGACGCCGAACGGCTACGCTGCGCTGTCACTGGGCAAGCCGCGTAATTTCGCCGGCCGGTTCCACCAATCCCGCGCGACCGACCTATCCGCGCACCCCGCGCATGCGCTGTCGGGTCGGTGTCGCCACGTGCCAGTGCGACGAGTGGTGCGGACAGCATGGCGTGGCGAAGAATCATTACGCCAACGGGAGTTTGTTAATTACGTAATGTTTACGTGTTGTACCGAGTGGCGTTCACAATCACGTGTTGGTGTTGGTGTTGGTAGGTATGTTTATTACCTAAGTGAAGTGAAAATTACGAATGCAGTATCACAATACGTGACGTACCTACCTACCTATGTTTCCAAAACAATCGTGCAAAAATCATCCCTGAAACGACACTGACCCGGCTGCTTAAGTGACTAGCATGCGTGAGTGTGAGTTCTGTGACGAGCTACTACCTAGGTACCTACCTGCTCAAACTTCGCAAACACGCGCGACTGTGCGACTCACTGCATAGCCAGTACGGTCTACCTACGTACTACCTACAGTTCTTTTAATTTACTAATCTACGGTAACTCAGAAGTTAGCCTTTTCAATGTCTGAGCGCGGCAAACTAGGTACCTACCTACCTAGACACGAAGGATAGCTACCGAGCGAACGTGCATTCCTATTAATTACGAGCCCGTTAAGTCCCACTGCAAGGCAAAAGTCTCTCTTCCCTCCCTCCATTTCTCCTATTAATAGTATTAACAACATTATTTTTACGTGCACTGTTAAATTAATAAAACTGTAGGTAGGTACCTATGTGTTCAATCGGCGAGTGCACGGTTCTATCATCAAAAAAATACGAATAGGTACCTATCTCAATAAGTGTCAAAAAAACAATAATCATTAGTGCTGTAATAAAAAAAAACAATGTAATCAGATTATTGCAGTCCACTGCCGGACATACGCCTAGCCCATGAAGGTAGCATATTTTTTTTTATCAATGAGTGATGAGTGCTTCGGAAAAAGTATATCAAATAACAATAAAAATGTGGTGTGTTTGTGTGTGCGCCTATTTCTGTGTATCCTACAAAAACAGTACCTACCTACGGATGAACCCAGATCATGGAATTGTGAGTACCTACCTACTAAATTTTTGTTTACTTCAATAGGTTCAATTGATTTATTGAAAGTAGGTACCTAATATCGGCTTTATCTTTATCTCAACTCCCATGGGTTTTTTGTATATCAATGACTCCCATGCATTTTGTTTAGAAGCTGTTGTTCCGCCCTTAAAATGTTTAAGCTTACTCCCCACCGCCAGAGCATGGAAACATACCGAAAAACTCAGTATGAGTTACCGCTGTCTCAAATGTTTCAGACACTTATTTTTCTAAAATTAACAATAAACAATTGTTTTTCAATTTAGCTACAGCTACGTATTCAGTGGCAAACAATGTTTCAGCTGTTATTATTCAATGGTTTCAGCTTACTTACTGTATGGTGTCGAACTGTCGAGAAACATACCTCGGCTCTAGCATGCTAGTTAAGTAGTTAGTTAGCTAGTTTAACCTAACGTTTTTTTCTGAATCACTTAGATTCTGTTTCCGAAACCGTGTTTTTTGTAAACTGTTTGTAATGAATACGTGGCTAATGGTAGGTAGGTACGCTGATTTCAAGTGGGATTTCATCGATCGGTTTCGAGTTCATGTGTGTATTAGAAAATAATTGGTAATCCCTCGCGTTTTTAAGCGTACAGTAGAAACATTTAAAACGCGTGTTTATGCGCAATGTCAGCAGCAGCTAACTTCACAGCGACTAGCGAGTAGTCTTGTTAGAGTTACCAGATTGGGGGTTTTTATCTCGATTAAGGGGTAATATTTCGTTTTTGTAGGTAATATGGGAAAATTATTTTTAGAAAAAAAAATAGGAATAATAAGGGTAAATAATATGAATATCTTAGTTATGGACTTACCAGCCCGGGTTGTGTGCGGTTTTGACTGTTTGACCCGACTACTGATATGATTAAAAAGTTTAGTACCTACATTTATTATGTAAAAAATAATAACTAATTAAAAACCTAACAAAAGTATTTTATTTTGTTGATAGTAAGACAAAAAAATCTTTTTAATTAAGTATTGTTTTGGAAAAATAAATAAAAATGGGGAAAAATGGAAATAACATCTGGCAATCTTGCCGCCCGCCCAGTACGCGCATGCGCCCGGCATCAGTTACTAAGTCACTCGGATCCCGCGCAAATTTACTAACGTATTTCAATCGATCTAAAAACGTGAATAGGTACCTCTTTGGTCTAGTCTTGGATTCTGTTTCCTATTGAAACGTGTCGCCGCACCGGTGCATTAACATGTATTGTGTACGTACCTACGCGGGCCTGACGACTTACCGCTGGTCACTGATCGTCGAGCTTGAAGGTGGAATGGTGTGTAGAACCCATAAATGGGATTTATGACATAGGTTGCGAAATGTGGATGTAAAATACTACCTAACCCTACAAACACGAAATACAAGCGTGATGTTATACGATTTTAGGCGTCTACGTACGGACGGCTACCAATGAAGGCGAAGGTATTTTAATCCATTGCGCTCGCTCGCACGCGTTAGATTTCCATTATTGTCGACTCGTCGCTCGTCGCGCAGGCTCCTACTCTAGGCCGTAAAGAAAGACAGGGAGCGCAGGAAATGATTTTCATTGACAATCGTTTCGCTCGCGCAGCGTATAATTGTAGTACGGTAGAAATGTGTCCATAAATTTGTTCGAGTTTTCGGGAAAAAAGGAGCCTTAATAACTCAGTTAATTCTTAATAAATGTATTTTTTTTATATTTTATTTAGGATAGGAAAACTGGTCTACATATGCCCTTACAATTTCTACAGTGATTAAAAAGTATTAGTGTATATCTACGAACAGGCCGAACCGTAAAACTTATTTGTAGTGTTGCTTACATTTTTACATGAAATGTTTTTGGTAAGACAGTGTTTTATTGTGTTAGTTGAAAGCTAAACTACATTTTTTTGGTGCCTTATTCACTAACTACACGTGTTGGTACCAATTCATTAAATGTAGTAGAGTTATTAAGTTAATATCTTTTAAACCGATCGTGTATATTTTAAGCAAAACCGGCTAAGGTCAGAATAGGTCAGTTACCCAAAGTGCAACAAAAACAAAAGCGTCCCAAAAGAGTCGTTAGGGTGTCCCTATACTGGCAAATCTGCCTGGGTAATTTAATCGGTCAAGAAATCAAAGTCTTAGTTGTTTTGGTTTCTTTCATAACAGTGTTATTTGACGGATTATTTATAATATTCTACGTTGATCGTAGTTACACCAGTCTAGAATTATTTATACTGTGGTTAGACAGTAAGTTATGGATGAAGTTGATCCAAAAATGCAACCACATTGTATAGAGATAACAGCTGGACACGTATGTAGATGCCGCAGGGAATTAGGTTATCTATGTACAGTAAGTTATAGAAATTGTATAATTCTTTAACTAATATAAGTTTATTTAACCAGCGCTTCGTCTGTGACATAGTCTGTGTGTATTTCTGATTTTTCATGCTCACTTAACAGTACCGGTTACACTATAAAGTAATTTAGTGCATTTATCTTAGGTCGTACACCCCATCCTGTTTCCAAGATGTAATTATTCAAATAATCAAGAGCTATACAACACAATCGCACTCGTTAACTGTTTTAGTGGTACTGAATTCACTTGACTAAGATTTACTTAACCTTAATAATGGTATTTTATTATTTTCTGATAAATGCATTTGCCCAGGCTACAATTTCAATCATGTTGACATATTCAATGAAAGTATTAATATTATAATATTTTTTGTGTCGGTAACATATTTTTTTGTATATTATTCAGGATTGCTATTAATTGGAATACATACCTAAATGATTAAGTACAAGTGACGTCTATTGAGATCGGAGATGGTATCAATCGAGATGTAATCGTTATAGCAATATTGTTAATCTACTATTAATGTAGTTACAAGAGATTGTACGATAAGTTGCGATACAATCTAAAATCTTTACATGAAAAGAAAACGTCCGCATATGAACGGAATATCGATCTGAAACTAATTGCTGTAAGTACCTACGCATAACATAAATGAATAACTTCGCGGTCTATTCTTTCGTCGAATTGAATATTAAATATTAGATTGACACCTGATTAGATGGAAAAATGTAATTTGACTTTTAGCTATATAAATTTAATCATTTGTGTTTCGATTAGGTATACATAATATGCGCAATTGAAACACAAAAATGCCATAGCCACTTACAAATGTTAACAGCGTTTCAGGGCAGAATATTTGAAAACAATAGGGATTTTTTAAGGTTCCTATTGGCCAGTGGGTAGAATAAGGAACACAAGGATAATTCTAGAACTGTGGATAATATAAACCATCTATTTTTGATTTTTGTTCTCCATAATGGATAGAATTGTACAAGGTTACAGAAGAAGAATAGATATAACTACCGACCACCGACCTTTGGAGTATTACAAAGTGGTAAGATGTGGAAATGAAGATCCCTGAAATGTAGATGGACAAGCCATATCACGATCGAAGTAGACAAAAAGCATTACTGAGTAGACTTCTAGATACAACGTAAAGAGGAAGAGAGGTAGATAGATTAGGAGGTGGTCAGATGATATTAGGAAAACCACTGGCGAACTATGTTAAAAATTACCAGAGAAGAGGTGAATAGAAAGCGCTAGAGAAGGCCTTTGGTCTGAAAGACAAGCTATAAATATCTTTAAATATAAAAAAGAATCCCTATTTCCCTTGGTCACGACATACGCGTGAACGGCTGGACCGATTTCGCAGTTTTTTTTTGTTATTTGTTATTGTCCGGAGAAGGCTCTTAGGAAAAAAACAGTTGAGCGTTACTAACAGTGTTACAAACAAACATTAAATTTCTCTCCGTGCACACTTAGATTGTAGAATTAGTTTTCTATCAAGGTTCTTCCAAGAGACTGCATCCATGGGGTTGTTCAGAAAATGTTGACCTAGTCGGCATCGCGCAAGTGATATTTTTGGTTTCGTAAGCTTCCATAAGTTAAATAAGTCAGTGGCGCGCACCACCAGGTCTTACTACCAGGCGGCCTCTTATGTCTAACTTAGTTGTAAGTACTTACAAAAAAAATTGGTTACAATTTAAGGCGGAGCACATCTCGTTTTAATTTCCTCATTTTTTATGGCACACGCCCTTGAAAGTCAGTTTACAATGAATCGATACGCTTCAATAGTAATGTTCGATGTCAATTTATTTATAAACTACTACACCCATCACAATGAAAAAACTGAAGCCTTACTTCGAATCCTGAACAATGTTTGCGGTTAGCGGAAATTTTTGCTGGTTTATGGAAAAAAGCGGGTGATGCAATAGTAGTAGTTTACAGTTTTAGCTTACCTAGGGAAAACACGGCCGTTATTCTGAAGTGGTAACTTTTATTAATTTTAAATCCCGGTTTTCTCGCGTCAGTTCAGAATTTAAGGGTATTCAGACAGACGGATACAGTCCCACTATACTAAACATCCCAAAGAAATCACGCTGAAAGGATTTTGAACAGCGGTGAAATGTTTTTGTTTAGCAAAAACAGATTTTTTATTTTTACCTTCCCGCTTTCAGCGATACCTACAAGTTAAAGGCAAAAGATGTAAAAAAAAGCGTAGAAATTGTATGTTGAATGATAATAAATGAGTCAATTGTTGGAAGCAATAACAGTTCTGTTTATTCAACAGACGACGGTTTATTTTGTGACATTACTGGTGATGCAATTTGCACTATTGTACCTATTTGGATGTTGAACTCTGGTTTGAAAAACACGTGGCTGAGTCTATACGCAATTGCTTTTATAGACTTAAAATTTTATACAAAGCACGCGCTTTTCTGAGTGAGGAGCTGCGAATCCTGCTTATCGAATCATTGGTCCTATCGAAATTAAACTATACCACCACCATATCTATACAATAAGCTGACGTGGATAGGCGAGCGCAGTGGCAAGGAGGTTAGACAGTGTGCCACAAAACTTTCAATCCCAAACCATAGATCAGCAGCTTTCGAAGGTAGTTTTCGGTACGCGGCGACTAAATATTGGAACAATATTCCTCCTCCGATTAAAAAATACAAAAGCGGCTCGAATTTCAAAGAAAAATTAAAAGAGTATTTTAATAGTACATCAAAAACAATATGAAAATATCCAAGCTACTTCGTCTGCTATATAAAAGGTTGCTTGCAAACTACCGAAACTGCCCACTCCGAAATCAGATTATACGCTATTGGTTTTTTGGAAATTATTGCAAATTATTACGCGATAATGTACGGTGCTAACTAAATAAATTATGGAGATTTTTATTTATTTATTTGTAAATTATTTTTATATTATCTTTACTCATCTTTATATTATTATACATTATTATTTATTATCAGTTTATCTACATATTTACTATATTTTACAAGCACATATTATAAGGTACTTACATCCACATACACTACACTACACACAATATATACACAAGCTTATACATATTTACATAATGGATTAATATTGTGAATAGGGCTTTGATTTATATACCTACCATTTTGGGCAGCAGCTGAAAATCAGCACTGGCTAAGCAGTGTTACTTAAAGGGTCATCATTATGCTGAGCGGCTGACCTTTTTGGCACTTTGAACTTTTATTTTTATTCAATTTTTTTAATGTGCTTGTGTTTTTGTTTGTGCCCAATAAAGCATGTTTTCTTTCTTTCTTTCTTACTTTAATTCATAACATAACAACAAAAAGGATATTTAAGATCATCAAAATTTTTATATCTATACTTATAAAATGGTAACGTGACTGACTGACAGACACCGCACAGCCTAAACCGGTGAACCTAGGGATTTGAAATTTTGAGACAATATTCTTTAAGTACCGTAGGGGTGCACTAAGGAAGGATTTTCTGAAATTCCCCCCCTAAGTAGGCAAAAAAGGGGGAAACAGTTTGTATGTAAATCCGTCATTCTTAAAGTTAAATGTACGAAACTTGGTATTCAGCTTTTAGGTAGATAAATGAAAGGACGAGCATTGTTTTTTTTTTTTAAATCTACCCTTGAGTGGATAAAAAACGAGGTGAAAGTTGGTATGGAAGATTCGTTATTTTTTAAGTTACAGATGTAAAAATGAGTATTAAGCTTATGCGCCAAAAATAAGAAAGATGTGTATCAAAAATTTTGGATTTTTTCCCCCTAAGGAGATATAAAAGGGGACTAAAGTTTGTAGTTATGAAAATCCGTCATTAAACTTGATAATTAGCTTTTCGGTTAACGAATATGACGTGTTTTAGCTTTTTGATAACTCTACCCATTACGGGGGAAGGGCGAATATTTTGTGTAAGAAATTCGGTTATAGTACGAGACATCAAAGTGGCATAACTATGCACGTATATCTCGATATTCAATATGAAATCGATATAAAAGTTTGAATGAAATTCTGCCATTTTCAAAGTTGAAGCCATGAAAATTAGTAGGTATACACGAGAACTGCTGGACCGATTTTTATGGTATTTGTTGGATTAGTCTCCGCCTATAATAGAAGAATCGAAGAAAAAAGAAATGGAATTATACCATAGTAGGGTATGGGTAGGGTAGGGTAGAGTAGGGTAGAGGTAGTGTAGAGTAGGGTTAAGCTAGAGTAGGGTAGCGTAGGGTAGGGGTAGCGTAGGGTAGGGTAGGAGTAGCGTAGGGTAGGGGTAGCGTAGGGTAGGGTAGGGGTAGAGTAGGGTAGGGTAGGGGTAGAGTAGGGGTAGAGAATGGTAGGGTAGGGTAGAGTATCGTAGGGTAGTGTAGGGTAGGGTAGAAAAAGCGTAGAGGTAAAATAATCACGCGTACAAAGTCGCGCGGGGCAGCTAGTAATATATGATTTAATAAAACGTGATAGGTAAAGTATAGTCTTCCAACGGTTCGACTAACGCTCTCAATATCGCAATATTCGCTATTCGATATCGGCTACGCTCGACCATGGCTGAAACTGGTGTTTTGAAGTCGCCTTAATTGATGCCATAGCCAAATAAACGCAGAAATATAATTATTAAGAATAGTTTTTTAATAATTAACTCATTCGCGGATCCAGTTTTCTCGAGACAGACTTGGCTATATTGGCTACGTAGCTTAAGAAATGTATATAATAGATATATAAATACAATTATTCAGAGTGGGCAAAAGTAATGTCTTAATGTGCCTTGGATACTGATTAAAAGTGTTGCTCTGGAGAGTGGATGTAGGTAATCTTATTTCTTAAAGCATGTCCAGTTCTTGTTGATGTGCTGTTCAATCATTTTCGCACAATAGCATGCTAGGGAAGGGTAAAACTATATCGATCAGTTCACCTGTTCCCAAATACAATATTGCAAATTTTTGTGAAAAAAAAACGTAAACATAATGAATATAGTGTAGATTAATTTATGAACACTACCTAAGTATACGTTTTTACAACTGCAAAAAGGTTTACGACAAATTTAACTGTGTTAACCTACCTAATTAAACTGAGTTGCAATCGTAAAATTCTTAATTTTATTGAAATGCTCTGATAAGAAAATTAGAAACTACCTGGGTTATATTTTTGGATTCCGGCTGATACATATTTTTGCAACCTTAATATAAGTATCAACGCTAGTTATTACATCTAAACCATCATCCTCCTAGCCTTATTATTCCCAAATTTTGTTGGGGTCGGCTTCTAATCTAACTAGATGCAGCTGAATATCAGTTTTCTACGGACCGACTGCCTATCTGTAGTGTTAGTGTAGTTGTCAGATTTTTATAAGGGTAAGCCAGGACCAACGGCTTAACGTGCTCTCTGAGGCACGGAGCAGGTGATAGTTCGTGATAAAAATCGAACCTGAGACCTCTGACTTGCCAGTCAAACATACCACTAGGCTATCACTGCACTTATCTATAGTTATAAAACCGTGACCGACTGACAGAAAACGCACAGTCTAACTAAACCGATAGACCTAGAGACTTGAAATGTTAAGACAATTTTTTTTGAGTACCTATCCTAGAGGTTAAGTGGTTAAAAAAGGGGATAAGAGTTTGTATGAAAGTTCGTCGTTACGAAATTTGGTATTCAGCCTTTCGGTTCATAAATGAAAGACTAGAATAAAGAAGTGTATAAAAAAGGGGGTGAAACTTTGTATGGAAAATTCGCGCCTATTTTTTGTGAAAGCTATATTATGCTCTACTGATACGTGCACACAGTTACATGAAAATCAGATGTAACTAGAAGCTTTATCATTCCATGAGTAGGTAATTACTGTAAATTAATTAGTCTATTTAGAACAACATTTTGGTACACCACTCGATATTATTACTGGTATCCTTTCAAAATAGTTTGTACCTGTATCATATCTGATCTGATTTGATTACTAATTCAGGTATTAAGAAGTTGTTTTTTAAATTTTGAATAATGCTTTGGCTTTCAGTTTTTTTCAAATTGAAATTGAGAAACACCACTATTGTACAACAAAGCATAAAATAAAGCTTTACCGCATGATTTTTTAAAAATTTTCTTCTTTATCCAGTTGATAAACAAACTGGTGTCAGATTTTAAACCGTTAAAAATCTCAGGTTTCCTGGTTTCCTCATGATGTTTTCCTTCATCGTTTTAGAAAGTAATAATTAATTTCTAATACGCACATGAATCCGAAAAGTTAGAGGTGCCTGGGTTTCGAACCTTCGACTTGGCAATACCACAGTCATACCACTAGTCTATCCCTGCTTGTATGTACGGCCTCAGTTAAATGTATGAAAAGAAATTCCCGGTTATTTATTCGCTTTGGAATCGTACTTGAAGTACAAGATAGATACGTAGAGCACGACATATATTTTCACTTATATAAATTACTTAATAACTAATATTTATTCAACATCCTTTGATGGTCAAACGTATCTCTGCCAGTCAAAGGGGTCGTGCACATCTTGTATATCTTAACGATATTACTGTGCATTGAGCATATAACGTATACGTACAGAACTTAGGATACATTTAATTTAAACTGTTGATATTTCCATACTCTATGTTCGAATTTAGATAAGTATTTTCAATTATGTAATGATACTCCTAAACCGTAACGTAATAAAATGCATTTTACGCAGTTTAGCCTTATAGTTTTTATAGGCCACCTTTATGGTAGACAGTAATTAAGTTTGCTCTACCCTCTACATTCACAATGACGTATTGCTTAAAACAAACATTGTAACAATGAATTTCACTAACAATTAAACTAGGGTAGTTAGGAGTTTGTTCAAAATTTGAACACGGGACGAGACGGGACGTCAGCGCCTTCTTTTGTTTGCAACAGCGCGGATTGGTAGTAGGTACAGTTGGCCAAAAAAGTGGTGTATCACCCTAAGGTTGAATGCTGCTTACAGGTTCATAGGTTATAAAGATTAGTTTCGCTTGCATATCGATGTGACACTTCTATTGCCATCTTTTTAAATAGTTTTAAGACTTTTAAATTTAGAAACATTTAAATTTTCTTTGTAGAAATTAATGGCTTATAATAAAAGTTAAAATGTCTTGCACTTATAAATGACTTATGACGTATGAATACTTTTTAAGGTTATGTCATTATTTTGCATCTATTTCAGTGATATCTTTTTAGTAGATATGAACCTTGTTGTCATTTTCGATGACTAGGATACTAAATCAAAACTGATACACCACTTTCTAGGCCGACCGTACCTACATGTAGTCCTCAAATAATTTTTACAATATTCGTCACGCGACTAGTGTTTTTGATTGGACAGTTATAACTTTGCCACAAGCATGAACGAATTTTAACAAATTCGAACGACACAGATAGTGATTTGTTTTTGTCGCTAACTGAGAGAAGTGTAACAGGAGCTGTTGCAACGATACTGAAGCTTTGAGATACTAACGTAATAAGTACCTACCAAGGATCTTTACATTTTCATGAGGCACTTTTTAATACAATATAATCCTTATCGGAACTATTACAGCTAATTTTAAATAAGCGTTACGTGTATTTAATCAGGAAACATAAAAAACATTCGTACATCATAAAGCAAGGTTACGTTTGTTCTCAACTCGCGTTATCTTATCGGAGTTATTAGTTAAAATGTGTTTGTATGCGTAAGCTTAGAACAACTGCAAAACAATTGCAAAAATACTGAAAATAACTAGCAGTTAGAATCAATGCTCGCTATACCGATATTACTTAAGTTTAATATTTTTGAGATTTTTTTACATATAATAATTTAGCTTATTAACACACTCACACACGCCCTAGGCTTAGAAAGAGATTTGAAATTTCGACTGATGCTGGTGGGATACGGTGGCTTAGCGGTCAGAGCGTCGACACGGTACGTCGAAGATCGTAGGCACGAATCCCATCCTTATCAGTTGTTTTTTCAAATTTTCTCATTAAATATTAATATAGGTACTTAAGTTTATACAAATATTAATGTTTTTATTTACTATTACTCTTCTACTACGAGCAGTATTTGGACTTGAGTCTGTCTGGTTAGCCGTAACAGCCGATGTCAACTGAGCTATTCGCAATTCCGCTCGAACTATTGAAATTTATGTCATGTACCTTCATACTTATACGTAATAGCTAGTAGGTATCATGTCCAACTTTGCAGTTAGCATCAATGCTATAGGTAAAGATAATTAATTAAGGTGCCGAGTGCCGACCCTCGCTAAACCACTATCTCGTTAGCATATTGAGATATAAAATCACTGAATAGTTATAAAATCACAAAAAAGTTATGTTAAGTTATGGAGCAATTTTTCATAGTTACAAAAAAAATACATGCAAAAATTCATTTGAAACAATTTTTATGCCGTGTGGTTTCCGGCTTAAGACTATAACCACCCATACTCGTCCCGCGGGTGTCGCAAGAAGCGACAAAGGGAAAGATCCGGAGGATGGGCATCCTTCTGTGTAACAATCATCTGAAACTGCGATCGCCAACACGCTTGCCCAGCGTGGCGATTATGGGCAAATATCTCCAATGAGCGCACAATAGTGGCGCGCTTTCGAAGTGGCCTATGTTCAGCAGTGGACTTATACAGGCTGATGATAATGAATTTTTATGTATGACTTATTCCGATCAAACTGGTATTTTTTGAGCCCTTGTAATATTTCTTCATAAATTGTTTTTTTTTTGCGATTTTTAATGACTATATTTAGTGATATTTTTAATGTGCAAGCGAGATAGTGGTCTAGAGCGATAGGCGCCTTAAAGTAAAAACTACACATGAATAACGTATGCACTAAGCTTTGTGACAAGTCTCATTAAAGCGCAGAGTTAGGGAACGAGCGCTGGAACTAGCACAACTATGTTTACATATGAACTTCGTGTTCATTGATACAACCACATGACGGTACCAACTTTCTACTGTATGAACGGTAGTATGAATTGCGAACTTAGATACGTGTAGGTAAACAGTTTGTGAGTTAGTTAGTTTTCTCTCTGCAAAAATCGTTTTATATTGCACTAATTATAAGGCTTAGGCTTGGTCTTACAGCAAAACAATGACATACAAAACTCTTTATATTCGCTGATTGTGCAATTAGGTACTAAACATATAGGCAGTATATTTCCGCTAGCGTAGGCGCAACAGCCTTATCAGCAGCACAAAAAATATAAGTATTTACAATTATATGGGCACTTACATATCGATGGATTATATATACTTATTAGTTAAATTTTATTATATAAATTACTGTAATGCTTCATGCTACATATTTTTAAACGGTTTTACTTAGCTTGACCTATTTATTATTTGGTTCAAATTTAGTAATCGATATTTCACCCCCTTCCTGTTGACAGATTGATCTGATATTTGGTACACAGCTTTAGTTTTAATGACAAAACCGCTTTACGTAAAAAAAAATTTATTATTTCAATAGTCATATACAAGTTATCCCAATAATACTGTGTCACCATAGTAATGTTTGATTTTAATAAATAAAATATATTTTCTAGGCATTACAATTATGAAACTGAATGTATTATTGTAGAAATAAATATACAGGCCAAGTATATCTTTGAAAAAATTAAAGTTAATAAATCATTTTCGTCACAGAGATTTCAGGATACAATTTAAAAGCTTTTTGTACTATATCAGCGCTTCATAACAGGGATGTAGTTTTATTTCTCGGCCAGACTGCAAACGTGAGTGCGGGGAGATCGCGGGGCGGGCGCGGCGTGGCGTTTTTTTATCAGGCCAGCTTGATAAAGGTACCTTCCAGGAAAATTAAAACGAAGTTTATTGCGTTTGTCCTATTCGCACATGGCCTGTTTTCATTTTAAATTTAATGTATACTATAGACTAACCTGTAATCTGTATAGCAGTCATACTAAACGAAAACTACTCCAATTGAAGCGTTGGAAACCATTCTAGATATTCCAGCTTTATGCAATTATAAGTAACAATGGCGGCAATACGCCTAAACATCTTAGGTCTCTAGAGAGATGACCTAAGCGTTGCCAGATCCGTTTTTCCAAATGCCGGGACTTAGATGACAATAAAAGAGGATCAGGCACGAAAAATTCGGGTCGCAGTAAAATTGCATAACATCCTTTTATTCCAAATCATAGTCTTCATTCAGATAAATTTCATTGCTTAATGGTTTGTTAATTTTTCAAATGTACGTAGCCATCATGCCAAACTGGTGGCTTAGATGAAAAAAAGAGGACTTTAGCCGTCTCGCGCCTGTGTCCTGAGGGGGCTCAAAAGCGGGATATCTGGCATCACTAGGTGACCCACTAAAACTAAAAATGCATTTATACTAAACGAATATTTTGTATTTCCCTATAATGCAAGCTATGAAAAACCGGATGTTAAAGAATTTCAGCTTCCGATAAAAAAAATACACGGACAATCATAGTTACGGGTCTTCACAAACGGATCAAAAACCGCGGGACACGGGTATTGGATCAGAGGTTTTTTTGTACCTTTACATACATCGATATATCTTAAACACAAGGTAACCTACAAAGCAATTTCAAAGCTGAGTGCTAGGTATTTTTCTAACGGCTTGAAATGTTCAAAAATATTCACACTCGGTAAACTCGCACTAATAATATGAGTGTCATCAAAACTTAAATCAGGTGCGTAATATCTGTTAACTAACTATTCAATGGATTATTGAACACAGCGACTCCCGATGCAAATTTAATGCAACGGATGAACTCGCTAAAAGAGGGCCTGAACCCTGAGCCCATAATGCCTCTCCTCTTCGGGCACCAACGAACCCTGTTATGACAACGCACTGTAGGTATCGACACTATTTGCATTGGATCAGTCATGGTGACTTTAGGCAGATTCAAGAGAGGGTGTCATCAGCCATCAACGGACAAGCAGCAACTACGCAGTCACAGCTGCCCTCACTGACCACTTAATAAACCTATCTTTGTACAGGAGTTACAAAAAGCACTTTACGCAAAGATTGCAAGGCGGAAGATGAGCCAGCCTTAGCGCTACTAAACTACACGGAGGTTGCCACGAACAAGTCTAAGTTTTTCGGAAATCGAGATATTCTCTGCGAGGTTGTTAGCAGCATCAAAGAGCTATGGGCATTTTTGGAGAAGCACCATCATCTGCACATAGAATTCTCGCTATAACGTGGATGTGCAGAAAATTAGTCCGCTATTCGAAGGCTTTTACAAAAAACTATTATAACTGATTTCATGACATGCTTAATTAATGACATGAAATAACATGCTTAATTTAAAACAAATATTTTCAAGGCCCACCTATTAATTACCATTCATATTTTTAAGAACAAAAAAAATAATAGTAATAATGTCAATAATGTAATAGCAACCTGAGATAGCACACCTGCCATGATATGACAATATTATAATATTATGTTTACCCAAGTATTATTTTTTTGTACTGTACTTTTTTTTATTCTGGTAAAGGCAATTTTTTGACCATGAACGAAGTGGTATGCCGACTTTAAAACAGGAGTTTATCATCCTAGATATGTTTCACTGAATATACCAAACAACCAGAACCATGGAGCAATCGCTGCATGCTTGGTGGCATGTCTAGTGGGTGGTGCACAAACCAGCCAAAACCCAAGTCTCACCAGAAGCCGATTGCTGTTAATTAGTAACTTTTGTCCCATCATTATTTCTCTACATCATTACTTTTCATCAGACATATTAAGTAGTAACAAAATAAACTTTTATGCACACTCAAAAATATACGGTAAATAGTACATATTATTAATAACTTATTTTACATTATTATACTTTATTCAGCATAAAGTCAGAAACTATTTTACATTTTTTTTCTTTCAAACTGCATATAATTTTTTAGTTTATTTCTAACAAAAATAGCCCCAAATAATATTTGTGGTTAAATAGGAATACAGCATGAAATAAATATGACATCTATGAAACTGAACTACCTACTTTCTTCAACATCAAAAATTGAAATTGAAACTTTTAAAACTAAATTCTTCTAAATTCTAACTCATGTTTTTTTTGAGAAATCAGAAGAAGATTTTTAACTATGTTTATTGGCGATGGGAAAACTTAGTCAATAAAATATGGCTGGTTATTTTTAATTTGTGCTGTATATTTTAATGAATATTTTGTTCTTGGGCATTATTTACAGTATAGGCTAATCAGTAACTCTCTGATCAATTCATTTATGTTTTTAGCTTTAATTTCATTTTCAAATTAATTGACGTAACATTGTGACATTTGAACAACTTTAAAGCTTACATTAAATATGTTTCTAACAGATTCCTTGATCATATTTGATGAATGATGTTTACATATAATTACAATAAAAAATTGCAGAATGTAAAACATGTAATAAGTAGTATTACAAAATTAAGAAAAAAACATTGTAAATACCTATGTGATTCTATATAAGTAAATATATATTTATAATAGAGACAATAAATAAATACAGACAATCTATTTTCCAGTCAAGTTGCCGAGGTCTTCTTATCAGTCCATCCTACTATATTTGAAATGCTATAAATATTATTTAAAATATTTTCTAAACCTACAAACAAGGCAATATTTATGATGTAGATATTTCATAAAAATATTTAAAAAGGAAAAATATCAAGTTAATTTATAATAACTTAATTACATAGCCATTATAATTACCTATTTTGGTCGCCTGGATTAAAATAAAGTATCTTATAGTGTCAACTCATATAGACCACATTACGACCATGAATGGTCATTTAAATTCTACAAACTTAAGATAAAGGCATCTTATACTTACAATAGACTTTGATACATAACACAGAAATTAATTATTAATTATCTAATAGAGATGCTATTAATTTAAATAATTATAATTACATAATACATGATCACCCATGTAAATGGTGTGCTACCACATAGTGGTCTGTATGAGTTAAAACATTAATATTTCACTACCCACTGTAACAGTCATCTTTGGCACCATCTTCAATACTATACCAGATACGTAGAGCACTGAGTCGGCCTCCTTTTCCGGTACTGCTATACAGTGTCTACTCTAGCATTCTCAACCAGAATGTATGATGGAGAAGGCTTACGCTTGAATGTAACATATGTATA
Source organism: Protodeltote pygarga (assembly GCA_936450705.2). Classification (NCBI taxonomy): domain Eukaryota; kingdom Metazoa; phylum Arthropoda; class Insecta; order Lepidoptera; family Noctuidae; genus Protodeltote; species Protodeltote pygarga. Next base: position 21,058,595 of record OW388248.2, on the reverse strand, counting down.
CAACAAGCTGGCTAATACACTGATATTCAGACCAACAAAGTTCAACCATGAGAACACATAGTCACCACCAATCACCATACCTAAATATGTTACTAAGATATTCTTCAAACAACCAATGATTGTGGTTGTCAGAGCACTGTTGTACTGAGTACAAAGCATCACACTGTATGACAAAATGAATCCCATGACACAGGACATCAGGAACTGTGCAAGAAACAGTGAATCACCCCAGTGCTGATACTCTGCTGAGCGGTGCAAGTCTCCAGTAGCCCAGGCAACCACTGTTGCTGGCATAATCATGAACAAAGCATTGTAATACATCAGACCATATTTACCAAGCTCTTTTGAGTCCAGTTTCTTTTTCATGTACACTCCATTAGCAGCAGTGAAGGCGTCGTTGAGTAGCACCAGTGTGTAGCCTGCCCAAGAGAACGTGACGTCGTCAGCCGCGGCCAGCATGGCTCCGCCGACCATCGCGAACACACTGGACTGCACGGGCCAGGAGGCTCTCACGCCTAGCACGAACCTCTCGCCAAGCATCGTCATGAGTATGCTGAAGCGTCGCAGAGCTGTGAACATCGGGAGGCTGAGCTCCTTGGTGCCACCAAGCCCGGTTGCCATGTTGCCCAAGTAAATTAGTGGTAGCGGCCAAATGCGCCTCGCCACACCACTGTCCAAAGGCGGGAACTGGACAATGTTTGTAGAGCGGCCGAACCAAAGTACCGTGATGGTGGCTATCATCTGTCCGAGGCCGAGCACTTGGTACGACGGGAAAGCGTAAGTTGTCAACACAGTCTTGTTCACCACGGTGATCATAAACGAGGCGAGCGCATAGAACCCAGCGCTCAAAATCTTCTTGACCATCTGCGCTCGGTCTGCTGCTTCCGCTTGTTCCTGCGCACTCAGAACCGACATCGTGCCACCACGTATGAAATTATAATAACGATGAGCTAAACTATCATCATCGATTAATGAACGCGTCATAAAACCTCGCGGCCGGTCACGACATAGTATGGGTGTTCGTTTACGCACATTACACTCTCATGGTCGATTCAATGATCCTTTCATTAATGTGTAAATAAAATAAATAACACCTTGCTAACCGCATGCCAAGTTGTGCATTTGTCAATACTTCTTAGTTGATTATGACAGACAGATAGACCTGACCTTGTGAGAGACATTGACAGACCAGTCAACTTCTTCGAATGACAATTTACGTCTGTTTCAGTGACTGACATTGAAGTTGTCATTTTTATGGGCGTATTATAGGTACTACCCGTGCGGATAAAGAATGGGATTGAAAATGACGCCAGAACTATTTGCTTCTCGCTCGCACACTATGTCTTTGATGTATCTTGTTCTTACTTGCACCTACTGGTTATACGAGGAGACGCAATTTTTAAACCCATTCTTTTAAATCCACACGGGTAGTACTACGTTGAAACTTACTAATCTTGGTCTGTTAAATAGTTTCCAAGAGCAATGGCAGCATTAAATATAAATTATAATCTGAATGAATAATAAAAAATAGGTAATACTCTAGAATAACTCGTTAAGTTAATGTACATAAAATAAAGGAAGCTGCTAGATGAATTAATTATACAGCTTGGCAAAAAAGAGTCTGAGGCGGTGACAGTTGGAACTAAAAAATTATAATAAGGACAACACTGTTTTATTTGTCAACTGCAAGTAGCTTCCTTGTCATCTTTACGTAGTGCAAGTAATTTTCTTTAAAATTTAAAAGATTCGTGTAATTTGCGTGTGATATTCTTACATAATACTAGTTGATATAGTTGTTCGTAATGATTAAAACCGTTTGCAGTAGTGGAAGATCTGTTATATATCAAGTTTTCTTGAGATGTTTGGCCGAAAGCAAAGCCGGACAAATTTTGTCTGAAATTGACAATGTTTACCTGAGAACTGCTCGAATGACAGGTATAGTCCATGCAATTTTTCTTCTAGAATGTAATTAAGTCGTTATATTTTCTTTCTGATAGCTGTACCACCAGTTTTTGTCGTCTTGTGTACAAATAATTATTGAGGTTATGTTTTGTAATTCGACGAATCGCGTGTAGTTAAACTGTTTAAATTGATACTTGAAACTTAAGAATAGAGTTAATACAGAGTTATTATTGTTTATTTCAGGTAAATCTGAAAATACAATCAGAGCAATTGTCGATGAAGGTGAAAAAAGTAAGAGTATTTTTTCGACACCTGGAAAACACCGAAAAGGTCGCCCGAAGAAAGAACTTGATGATTTTGATTTATGTTGCAAGTTGCCGTTCGTTGTGGCGTTCAATGGGGGAGGCCTTTGTTCAACAGTGGACGTTTTCCGGCTGATGATGATGACATTTTTTTTTTGTATTTTAATAAAATCTAAAATGAAACATGTTATTTAATTTCCCTTGTTGATAATGATGATTTATTATCATAATCCACAATCCATAAATGACTCTGATAGGCTCGCTATAATTCTAACTCTTGAGATGACCATTCTCAAGAGTCTGAATGATAGCGATTACGTACTTACATAATGGGACTATGCATTGCGTTGTCAGATTTTTCTTATTCTACTTAGATCTCCCACAGAGCATGCCACCATGCTTTAATTACATATTAATAGTTATTGCCGCCAATGTACAATCTTCCTAAATATAATTTCTTCAAATTTTTTAAAAAAAATTGAAGACTAAAATGATCAAGTATCTTGTCAATTTTAGTCGTGGTATATGGGGTGGCAATTTAAAAGATAAAGGCGCCCTCAATTTATCCAGACTCTTTTTTGCCAAGCTGTACCTATTTTTATCACAATAAGTAAATTAAAGTAGTACAGTATTTTTTAAATGTTGATAAATTTATCAGATAACAATAAAAACATCAACTTTTTTAAGGTACAATATAAAGGGATAATTAAAATATACAGTTTTTTTTCTTGTTTCGGCTCATAAAAAAGATGAAATGTGGCACGATTAATGAAATATCGCTAATAAAATATAAAGTTTAATTTTAATTTTGTTTTAAAAATGAGCCAATTGAGCAATTTTAGAATAAAGTACTTACTTCTTTTTTGGTCATTTATTAAAATTTCCCGCCACAGTGTATCCAACAACCTTCTACTTGAAGAACCGATAACCGATAGGGAAGAAAGGTTCACGAGTGGCGACCACGAACCGGAAGACAAAGCGTTGGTAGGCCCGAGAGGACATAATTATGGTGTAATTTTGATTTCTCAGCAAGATTGACGACTTTTATTGAGGTAGGCGACAATGGCTGCATGACAATTATCCGCTGGGATAGATCGGTTGAGGTAGCCCGAAGTCATAGCGAGAAGTTCAGATCCCCATCGGTTATCGGTTCTTCGAATAGAAGACGAATAAAGGAAAATCTGGAAGACAGCAGCGGCTCCTATGTACTTATCAACTACATTGCGATTTTAAAAAATGCCTTTTGACGTTTATGTTACAACTAGCGACCCACCCCGGCTTCGCACGGGTGCAATGCTGATATACATATAAACCTTCCTCTTCAATCACTCTATCTATTAAAAAAACCGCATCAAAATCCGTTGAGTAGTTTTAAAGATTTAAGCTTACATAGGGATATAGGGACAGAAAAAGCGACTTTGTATTATACTATGTAGGTAGTGAAGTGATTTGGCAAAAAGAGTCGGCAAAAATTGGAGGCGCCACTCGCGCACTTCACATGCTACAATTCAAAATGACAAGATATTTGGTTTTGTCTTTAAAATATAATCAAGCGGAGGATAGAGAGAGGTGGCGATTGCTCCACCGACAAGAGCCTAGCTAGCTCTTAAATATAAGAAGAAGAAAATATAATCTCTTTTAAGTTATTTTTGTACTCACAAACTTAGTCTTTAAGATTTTCAGCTGTCACTGTCTCAGACTCTTTTTTGCCAAGCTAGTTTATAATAATAAAGAAATTACACTGAATCTAGGACATATCATTGATTGTAGATCGCTTAAGCCAAACTCAAATAAAAGTATCAAGATTACCCAAGTTTTAGGAGTGAGTTAGTGACCGATATAAGACGTTTAAATAATACAGACTAAAAACCTCTTTCTAAATCCATAGTCTATGAGGTTAACAATATTTGAAAAATGTCTATGGTCTTAGGAATAAAATTAATAAAATAACAAAATTGTTTTAGAAAAAATATGGAATAAAATCAAAATAAGTAATCTATTAATAATTTTTAAAATGTTTACTCATCAACATTTTCGCACATTTTCAGCTTTTTGTCATACATTCTGACATAATGTTGTTTGTCGGACAATGAACGGTGCATTGTGTGAAGAATCCGTGTCTGTAGGCAAACCAAACCAAGCGACATTTTGATTATTATTCCATTGTATTGCCATGTCAGTCTTTACTGTTTGTGTTTTATAAGTAATTAAGGGTAACGTGGTAGTGATGCGTTGTAAATAATGTTTGAGGAATAGAACGTTCCTACCCTCGATTCGTATACGTGGGCAATAATTCGCGCTTGAGTTTTCAGTTATGTATTGCTGTTGGGACGCGTAGCATAGCAGTTCTGTAAGTGTTACAGGTAGTTTTCGGAGGGCGTCTAGTGTTTTTTTGTCGTGATTGTTGGGGTTTGTTGCCGGAATGGCTGTGCCCGAACAGTTCTCGCTTCGATGGAACGATTTCCATTCGAATTTGTCACAATCGTTTCATGCCCTGCTCGAGGGCGAAGACCTAGTGGACGTGACTCTTGCTGCCGGTGGCCAGTACGTGCACGCACACAAGCTGATCCTATCGGTATGCAGCCCATACTTCAAAGAACTTTTCAAGGTATGATTCATCTATTTCGCATAATTTATCAATAAGTCTGCTGAAATTATTTTTAAGCTTCTGGAAAAGTAGATTTTCATATTAATTTCTTTCAGCCTGGCTAAGCAAAATAGGTTTTCTTAAAACTTCACACAGATTATAATATAATCAGTAGGTAGGTACCTTCATACAGTTATGAAGGGTACTCACCCTATTGCGATGTACATGTAGGTATGATGTATCTATATGAAAGTATTGTTGTACTTGTCTGGTTGTCTGGGGCCAGCGTATTGATCTTCAGGCTACATATAATAATTAGTTATGTCTACCTGTAAAGCCCACCCACACAGAGATACACCCTTTATTTGACGAGTATAAAAGGGAGGGTTAATCTCTGTTATGCATGATAGTCTGTTCATGCATTGACTAGGGGTAGGTGTGCTAGTCTGAGTGTTTAATCAAGTTTATAGAAATTTGAGTTTCATAAACCTAGATACTATCTAGATTTACATCAAATCTTTGCAGACATTCTTCATTCAGTAGGTAAGACTATTTTTATATAGTTAGCTGCTTTATAATGTTAAACAAAGAGTTTTTTGTTTTCTGTTTCATATGAATTCTAATTCATATGAAGAGAATCTTGTTTAAATTTAGAATAATAGCATAAAATATTAAGAAATGTCAATTAGTCACTAACTATTTGACCTTTGTTCCGTATCTGTGTGATATTAAAACTATAACAAATAAAAACTGTACATACATTTATATTGTATTATGTAAGCAGATAATACAATAGTTGTTTATGTTAATTCCATGTATATTAAACTATTTCTACTCATAAGACTGTTGTTGTAGTGCAACTTGAACTAAGCTTGTGTAATCAAGGATAAACATAATATGCTATGTTGTTTTAAAATGGATATAATTTTATCTGGAATGTCCAGATGCAGAGAGCTTTAAAAATTTCAATGTATTTTTAATGCATTAGAATGTACCATAGATCAGCATTGACCTGAGAGCTAATGCAATATATACTTTCCAAACTGGGTTTTAGAATCTTAAGCCTCTTGTCTCTGGCTTGAGAAGAGTAAATACTGTAGTCTTATTTAATGCTTGTATTTAATCTTTCTATATAAATAATGAAACAATCAATTAATAAATCAAGAAGAAAAATAGGTTTAAAATTACAATTGTCTGCTATTTATGCTTCTCTTAATAGGAGCTATTACTTATACAAAGTATCCTTTCACAGTCACTGTCCAGGTAGCACATCTGGTAAATTTATCAACTAACTTACACTCCTAAACTTAAATATTAAATAACATAAACATAGGTAACATTATAAGGGATATATTATAAGGGATATATATTATAGGGACATATATTATAAGGTATGTATATTACTAGTTACTTGATGTTGCCGGGGACATTGTATGCTTGAAATTCAATTTATATTATATCTTCAAGATTAGTTAAGGTTTAAGTTTATCAAAAAACAATTTACAAATAAATAATTTAGACATACAAAAAGTTCAGATTACTTAAAGAGTCTTTACTTTACATATAGAAAAAACAAGTTTATAACATGTCTACACAAATAATATGCAATATCAGCAAACAAATTTATTTATTCAAGTCTGGACAAAACTTTACTGAATTCCTTCTGCTACTAAAATACCACAGCACTTGGTTTCAATAGATACAAAACCCTGAATAGTACGCTAATACCTCCTGCATTTCACAACCACATTCACCAAAAGAATAAAGTCTTTAGATAAAAAAAAAAGAAAAAGACATTTTGAGAAAGGACATTGGCGAAAAAGACATTTTGAGAAAGGACATTGGCGAAAAAGACATTTTTTTTTTTTTTTTTTTAAATCTTTATTTATGTTTAGGGGCTTTTATCCGATAGATATGTCAACCCCATCGTACCTTATTACAGAATTAACTCTTAACTTAATACAACAAAATTAATTATAATTAAAAGTTCTGTAAACGAAACTAAGAGAAAGGACATTTCGAGAAAAGGACATGAGCTGAGACGATTTAACAGAGGTGTGGCCGTTGCCAAATACCATGCACAATCTCAAACTCTGTGCTACTACTATAAATTTCTAAATAAAAAACCCATTCCTTGAACGCATAGTTATATTCTAATTCTCCAACACTCAGTATATTGCTAACCCCCAGATGAACCCCTGTGAACATCCGATAGTAATATTGAAAGACGTCGCGCACCAAGAGTTACGTCAGCTGCTTCAGTTTATGTACCGCGGGGAGGTGCACGTGAGGCGTCAAGAGCTCTCCGGATTCCTTCACACTGCTGAGTTGCTGCAAGTCAAAGGACTCACAGGAGGACGGGAAGTAAGAAAACATTGTTACTGTTTTTAGTTTCATCTCCATGAAGTTAAGCTTTTCACAGAGAGTGGGATGCAAATTTATGAATGATAGCAGGTGAAAGTCAGTTAGCTATACACTTGTGAGTCAATTTAAAGGAACAAAGTTATAGTTTTCTAACTTGCTGGTTGAGTTATTGGTTTAGGTGATTATCATGTTCATCACTTATCCAAAAACATCGTCTGGCGGACTACTGACTACTACTCTGGAGTCCCCAAACGATTTCCGCTACGAGAAATTGTTCCAAAAGGAAGGAAGTTAAATAATTTATACAAAGGTAACATTCAATTACAAAACAATATTAGGCTTGTGGGTACCAACCCTTAATTAGGTACTTGTTTTGTGAATATACAAAAAAGTTTCAAGTCAGGTCGTATGTAATTAAATATTGTTATCCAGAAACCATCTGTCGAGCAAACATATGTCGTTTCCCAAGTACGAATTGCCACCATACCACGCCACGTGGCATGATGGCACGGAGTAAGAGTCGTCACTAAAGATACATTTCTGATAACACACCAGTGAGAGCGGCCGACCGCAGTTCCAAATGCAGCTGCTAAAAAATGTATAGGAACTTTGCAATCGCCTATTAGCCGTGGGAGTTGGGACTTAATAGTATAGATAGATGGATTTGTTTATAGGTACATCTCTACCTCTTACCTATTTATCTTTTCATTCTTTAAAATACCTTTCTTTATCCTTTTACTAATATTGTGGATTCAGCCCCTAAGCAGCAGCAGTTCCCATATGAACGGTTCCTTTAGAAAGGAGACGGTAATTTTAGTGATTAATCAATTTCTATGAAGTTGTACACATTTTGAGGGCCCTATCTTATTTCTAAATCTGGTAACTCTCCCGTCTGCAGCGAAGCGAGTCTCCATCACCGATGACCGACGAGGCCCCACAGCCGATGGCGACACAGCCCGAACCGGCCGAGCCCGCTGCTGAATGGAACCGCTCGGAGGAAGACACCACGTCTTCGGAACCTCTTCCACACCCCAAAGATATTATCGTCACCATTAGGGAGGAGGCTCCTCGAAGCCCCCTTAAGAGGTAAGTCTACCTAGAATATGTATTAACAGTATAATTATTTCGCCATATTTTTTTTAGTGGTTGCCGTTGTGTTATGCGCAATTGCGCAACGCGACCACAAAAAGTGAGTTTCAGATTTGATTAATTATATTACAAGGGTTTAACCAATAAATAGGTATACTTACCTTTATTTCGTAAAGTGAAGACAAAATGAAGATTTATTTATTATACATAAGTATAAGTACGTAAATATGTATAACAATGACAACAAAATGTCCAATCATTAAAAAAACATTTTTAGGCCTTCAAAAGTTGATCAGAAATAAAATTAACTTAAAAAATCAACTCAAAAACGTGATTACTTTTATAATGACGATAGTTACCTAAACATGAAAGAGAAATTGATTTTACATGTTATGTAGATACAACAAAATAGATTGCACAGGGGTGATACAACGGGTACATTTCATCAAAATAATAGGTAGATATCAAACAGTTCAGACACGGGGTGTATTGCCAGACAAACCCCTCGGCGCGACGGAGCCATCCCCTTGGTTAGGGCGTTGCCTAGATACACCACATCCTAATGAGAGCAACTTGTATGACGTACCTGTATTATTGATTAGATTTATTTTTGTCTGTGACTCAGTGGGCGGTGTCCATCGTTGGCGAGCTTTGTTATTGTTCTCTTCTTCTCTTACTTTTATTTTTATTCACTTCTTCTAAAATAATCTCGACTTAAAACTTTGCTGTGGTGTCAATGTGACAATGAATAAAGTATTTATATTGACGTAAATGTTTTAGTATTTTTTTTTTTTGTGTGTTTATTGATTTTATCCAAAGCTGTTTAATGTATCAATTTAAAATTTGGCTGAATGATAAAAAGTGGTTTCCTAAAAATTTGTAAGAGTTGATTTCGATAAAGAGGGTTATTGGGGAGGCTAATTTGAAAATTGAATATAAGTAGTCAAGTACCTACTACTTGCACTTGATGGCTTTTTATCATATTGATTAATTTAACACAGGTTTACGCACAGGCTTAGACACTGGTAGAGGCAAATTGTTAAGACATGATCTGTCCATTGTTGCTTGTTCTGCACCGTTAGTAACAATCTATTCGGTTAACCTTTGTGCAGTATTTTCCTAGGAGATATGAGTATTCATTGGCAGCTTAAAGGACTCACGATCGAACATAGAATCGCCTCTAAGCCTCTAAATTCAGTAAAGAAAATATTATGCCATTCGGAAGTAAAGAAAAGTACCAACATAAATGTATTTTCTTTAAGTAGGATTTCTATTTATCAAAGTGAAGAGAACTGCTTTTACAGATTTGTTTAAATGTCGTTGCCTTAAAGTAAAATCGTTTCGGGGATCCCTCAAGATTTCGGGGAATTGACGCGTAAATTGGGTTTAAACCTTTGCAATCATACCTCTCACTGGTCCATTCTCTCTCGCAGATTACTCAAGAACACTCCAACAAAGAACAGCCAGAACGTGAAGAAGAAGCCGCGTCCCATCAAGGACAGCCCCACGCACCCTGAGAACTCTGAATACGCATACGATGGGTAAGATACCCCAAGTACTAGTTTAATGTGCCTTTAGAAATGTAAAAAGTTCGAAAATCTTAATCTATAATTCTTGTAGTGGTCTTAAAAACTAGCAGGGGACAACGTACTATCGCGGACACAGCGGTGCACCACTTTGCGATCAAAATGCTTTGAACGATGCTACGTGCGTAGGGGCGGGGCTAGCTCTGACGCCGGGTGCAAGCGATTCTAACCTTAAGAGTGGTGCACCTGCTTTGTCCACGATAGTACAAACTGATTAAATAACTTTTACTATGAAACCAACTCCGAAATAAATAAGATTAAAAAAAATATATGTTTTCAAACTTTTATTTTGGAATACCTATCAAAATGTTTCGTGTCCATGCTATACTGAGCGTTGGAGATTGCTCTCGTGAGGAGACGGTCCTGGCTTACAACATCAGTTGATTTCTATACATGCTAAATTTTAGCTGAATCAAAGCTTGTAAAAGTTGTTCAAAAAATTATTAGTATATTCAATTCAATTCCCTGCAAGTTTTAAGACTACCTACTAAAATGACTCGGTGTGTACCTATAGAGTATCTTCTAATATAAATAGTTGGATAGTAAATAAATAAAAACAAACTAGCATATTTGCCTGCGCTAGTGGTATACTATATATATATAGATATACAATCCAGGAACATTTCTTTAGGGCTGTTAAGCTGTCAGTTATTTGTTATGTGTCTTAATGTTTATAGATTTCTTCTTTTTATTATATTTTTGACATTTGCCAGTAGAAGCATTAAATAGTAATACTTTTTGTATAGGTATAGTATTGACATTATTTTTAGTATAACATACACAATACAAATGCTTACACTTTCAGTGAATAAATAGATTTCTGATATCTCATTCGTCTCACAAGTGTCACTAGTATTTAAAGTCAAATATATGCCTTCTTCATAATGCGATTAATCTGGATAAAATTACTATAAAACTAGTCAAAAATAAAAACAATGTTTGACTGCAACAAAATATATTTTAAATTCATGTGAAGTATCAGACAAGTTTTTCATAGAAACATGAGTTTTAAGACCACATTTATTCGACTTGTATTTCTACAAGCCTACATTACGCAGTCGACGCATGGCCCGCCGCGCTCTCATATTCATGAATAGCAAGTGTGAACTCTGCTTATTAGATAATAACATTCAATCTCCTTAAAACTGATGAGATCTCACGAGTTGAACGCTTTTTCTTTGTCAATAGGGTTCCCTTTCGTTAATAATTAATATAGACTGAAATAAACGAGCGATGGTCGTACGGAATCTTTCGCTTCGTGTAACTGTAGGCTTAGTTGAATGCTGTAAGCTGCGCTTCACCTAGAACATTGCTTGCAGCGAACCCCTGATCGACTTCGACAACGACCTGTTTCACAGTGTGTTAGTGCGGCCCGAATCTCCAAAGGAACCTCGTAAGTTATTTTTGCTTATAATTCGGCGGGTATATTATAATATGCATTTGATAGTTTTTTTTATTTGATACAGCCTTACATGAAAATCTTACCTATAGGGTCGGGTAGGGCTGTATTATATTATAATATTGTTAAGATGTAATGATGTACTTCGAACTTATAATACAGAACGGAACTCCTCATTGGATGACAGCAAATCGTTTTGTTTCTATTTAGTTGATAACCGACTTTCAAAAAACGGGAAATTAAAAAAAATCTAATCCAAACAAAAAAAAAAAAAAAAAAACTAAAACAAGAAACTAAAATCTGAGCCAAAAACGAACCATAAAACTTTTACCAAAATTAAATAAACTACAATACAATGAAATAATTAAAATATAAAAAAAACTATAATCTAAGTTAACAACACTTATGTATTTCTTCTTTAAGAATCAATACCAGACGATGAAGCTAGAGTAGCGTTGCAGAATTTTCTGTGTCACGTCGCCAAACAACGCGTCGATCGCTGTTCTTCCTCCAATAATAAAAAAAAGAAGCTAAAATTTAGGTTAAAAACGAACAATCTATTATCAAAATTAAACTTATCAGTTATCACTAACTATACAATGAAATTAATAATATAAAAAAAAACTAAAATGAAAGCTAAAAACAAAGAACTCTTTAGAATACTAACACAAGGAAAATAATAATTAAAAAAAACTAGAATCTAAAAACGAAAAAAAAACTACTACTAATTTGCTATGTAGCAAACGTAATCGTTCTAATATATTGATCAATAGCTAGTAGGTACTAAAACAGTGTAATGTGCAATTTTAATACTTTATTTTTTCAACAAATAGAGTAAAATTCCACATAATACATAATAGCTAAAAACAAACAAAGAATTCTTTAGAATACTAATACAAGGGAAATAATAATAATAAAAAAACTAGAAACTAAAATCTAAGCCAAAAAAAATAATAAGCAAAATTAAAAATAACAACTAGCTCTCATATAATAAATGAAATAAATAATTTAAAAAAAAACTAAAACAAGAAACTAAAATCTAAACCATAAACAAACAATGAAACTATTACCAAAATTTAACTGTACTATTAACTACAATACAATGAAATCCAAACTAATCCAAACTAATATTATAAATGCGAAAGTAACTCTGTCTGTCTGTCTTTGCTTCACGCCTAAACTACTGAACCGATTTGTGTGAAATTTGGTACAGACATAGTTTGGAACTTGAGAAAGGACATAGGATAGTTTTTATTACGAAAAATAAAATAAAAAATAAAATTTATTCCGAATATACAGCGCCATCTATTGGTCAAGAGTCTGCATCAATTCAGTACTGAAAATTCATCGGAAAAATGTAAATAAATAGTAAAAAGGTATGAAAATATAATATAATACAACTTTTAGTACAAAGAAAATGCTCTAACGGAGTATAGATCATTCTATTAGTACTATATGTCGAGTTGGTGATCGCGCAATGGTGTCGATCGTTATTCTCTTTGGTTACACGAGTTCGGTTCATGTTATTGTTTTAATTCATCGGAAAAAAGTAAATAAATACCTTTAAGGTATGAAAAAAATTATATCAATATAATAAAACTTTTAGTACAAAGAAAATGCTTGAACGGAGTATAGATAAATAATCCGAGTTGTCTTTATGCTCGATAGATGGCGTTGGGATCGAAATAGATCGCGCTATGGTTTCGTTACACGCATTTGGTTGGGTATCGGCCGAGCACTTCGGTACTGTCGTGGAATTGTAGATTGATCGTTTCGTAAATTTAAAATTGGCTTCGTTGTATTAGTAGATTAAAAGGTTTATTTGTTGGGTTGTCTCATGTCTGGTCATCTGGTGGTTGTTTTCAAAATTGGTTCCGTTGTATTTGTCGTAATTGGTGTCTTGAAATGTCTTGGTGTAAGAAACTTTAATAATCTTTAAAGCCTAAAATAATAGAAAAATTGTCAAGGGAGAAACAGTATTTTTTTCTGAAATGGCAAATCAAAATAATATTTTGAAAATAAGGGAAAAATAACATTTTCGCCTTTTTCGATCGGCAATAACGGCTTTAATGCCCTAAGTGAGTATACATATCTTCAATTCAAACGCAGAGCTCATTATGTTGATTTTTTAAGAGTTCCCTAGAATATCTTCCACATTTAATTTTTGAAGAGATCCCGCGAGATCGGGAACTATGTAAGTAAAACCAAAAATCTGCCGGAAGTCGCGGGCAAAAGCTAGTTAATAATAAAAAGTGAAAGCTAAAAACAAACAAAAGAAACAATATGTAAAATTAAATAACAACTAGCTCTCATGACTAAGGACCCAGGCTCACGATTCTCCAGGACTATCCAGATTTTACTGAGTATAATAATAACTGAAATTAATAATAAAAAAAAATTATGAACTTAAATAAGAAACTAAAATGAAAGCTTAGCATGTACAAAAAACTATTTAAAATAATAATACGAGGAAAAAAAAGAAGCTAAAATCTAAGTTCAAAAGGAACAAAAAAAAACTATTAGGATAATTAAAATTACCACTACTTAACTATATAATGAAAGCTAAAAACAAACAAAGAACTCTTTAAGCCACTTGTTTCTAAATTAACATTTATTACACTATTGATTTAAAATTTAGTATAACTGTATTCTAAAAGTGACAAGAAACAGATATAAAATAATTTAAAAAATTTGCTTGTCAAGAAAAGCCGAAAAATGCCAGAGATTCTACTACTATGCTATGCGCTCTCATGACTAAGGACCCAGGCTCAGTATTCTCCAGGACTATCCAGATTTTACTGAGTATAATAAATGAAATAAAAAAACAAAAACAAGAAACTAAAATCTAAACCACAAACAAACAATGAAACTGTTATCTAAATTAAACTGTACTACTAACTACAATACAATGAAATTAATAATAAGAAAAAAGAACTAGAAACTAAAATCTAAGCTATAATAAACATCATCATCTGCCTAGCCTTTTCCCAACTATATTGGGGTCGGCTTCCAGTCTTACCGGATGCAGCTGAATATCAGTGTTTACATGGAGCGACTGCCTATCAGACCTCCACAACCCAGATACTGGGTTACACGATACCCCTTGGTAAGACTGGTTGTCAGACTTTCGGGCTTCTGACTACCCGTAACGACTGTCAAAGATCTACAATTGACAGCCGGGGCCAACAGCTTAACGTGCTATCCGAGGCACGGAGAGTGATAATTAATTTATAAAACGCACATAACTTATGAAAAGTCAGAGGTGCGTGCCTTGGGTTTGAACCCGAGATCACTGACTTGCCAGTCAACGGTCACTACCACTAGGCTATCACGACTCTTAAGCTAAGCTAAGCTATAATAAACATATAAAATTTAAAAAATCTCACTCAAATCAACATGGGCTTTCATCACCTCGTGTGTTGCGTACCGCTCTCATGGCTAAGGAAGGCTCACTATTCTCCAGGACTATCCAGATTTTACTGAGTATAATACAATGAAATTAATAATAAAAAACCAAAAACTAAAATGGAAGCGAAATACGAACAAAGAACTCCATAAAATACTAAAAAAAAAGGAAAATAATAAAAAAAAAAACTAAAATCTATGCTAAATACAAACGAAAGAAACTATATGCAAAATTGAAAATAAGAATACAAGAAAAAAAATAAAATAAAAAAAAACAAGAAACTAAATAAAAAAAATAGTTCTAAGTTAACAACATTTGTGTATTTCTTCTTTAACAACTATAATACCTGATGATTGTTGCACAGTTTTCTGTATCACACCGCCATCGCTTGCTTCTAAAATGATATTTGTTTCCATTCATAAAATATTGCATCCTCTCTGCACCTTAAAACTATATACAACATACGCACTGACACGTATCTGCCAAACAGGATGAAGGTTCAGTTGATTAGGCTTGTAAAGGTAACGAACAAACTTTATTGAGCATTTATAATGTCTGTTAGTGCTATTAGTATAGTGTTAGTGCAGTGCTCTGATCAAAGCAACAAGTAAACAATATTCAACCCCGACACAACAAATCAAACAAATCACAATTGATGCTACGAAGAAAATTGATTTAATTAAGTTGTTCCGGAGACAATATTATTATTTTTTTGTTTTAAGTCATAAACTTTATTAATAAGTCCGACAAAGATAAAAATACTACCTGTTATGTTTGTAATACTTCAAGTCACTTGCCAATTGTCTATTAATGACACAATAGGGAAGATGCACTATTTTTATTTTTGTTTTCATTTTAAAGAATTCCATGTAGAATAGACCACAAATATATTAAAACAATTAAAATATTGTAATTTATCGGAAAAAATGCTGTTTTAAATTGACAGTTTGACAGTTCGCGCGAAAACGGACCTATGGTACTGATGACGTCACTCTTGTCTGTCAACAACTTTCAATTTACATTTACTTTTCATTTTAACTTTTGCTTTTTCGAGATTATTTGTAAAAAATTAAAATGGACTATCCATCGACGTCAGGTGATTGTAACAATACCATTAATATTCAGATAAAAAGCCGTGTTGACTCATGTTTTGTGCCAATGTGTCCATCTACCTCAACAAAGTTTGCAAATAAATTATTTTTGAGTGGACCTTCTGACCCAAAGCTGAGAAAAAAGTGGTTTCAAGCTGTGAAGACAAATGGTGCACACCCTTTGCTACACTCCGACCAAGCTTTGCGTTTCATTAATAATGGCTGTAACCCGATAACCTTCTTTACGTTCTTTGTGCTCCGGAGTAACTCTACTTTTTATTGTACATAATTCTCCTCCATCTCTTTTAATTTGGACATGGCCGATTGCGTTATCGCCGTAAGATTCTCTTGTCGAGCTGAAATAACTGCTATATGTAGAAGCCGCTGAATAAAATACAAAGTTTAACAACTATGAATGACTATGATGTATACATACCGTAGTAATTTAGCCCCTTTCATTTCTACACCTGAAAACTCTGCACTTTCGATAAAAAAAGTTACAACCATGTCAACACTAACTTTCGGTAAATTCCTGGAGTCTGCTTTTATAAATCCAACTTCCATTTTTATTTAAAAAACGCAATTAATATTCTCCTAAAAAAGTAATCACTTTACAACCATAACCTCAAATAAGTTGTCATAACAAGAGTGACGTCACTAAACGCTGATTGATGTTTTGAAATTCGTTTTGTTGCAAGTCATTTTTAATTCGTAATTATTGTTTAAAAACAACATTATGTAAAATAAAAACGTTGCAGTAGCATTTCTTTTATATGTTTTTAACATTTTAACCATGAAAATTTCATAAATATTACATTTGCATCTTCCCTATTGTAATCATCATGGATTGTTGTGGAAGGCCCGTTCCCGTACTGCTACCTATTAACCGATAAACCGATATTACGCTGGAGGGCTGGTGTTGTGTGAATGTTACGTATAAACAATGGGAAAGTGAAGCCCAATGAGGGGTTAAGGCACTCGTGTTGGGCCTAGAGGTGACCTAATAATTATTTAACCTGTAAATAAAACATAGAAGAGAATTTCGATAGCACGGGCAGGATTGCCAATGGATCCGTTGGTCGAGAGACTGGTGGCTTTTACTTTCCAATAAGGCTTGTAATCATTTATTTTTCTTTCTCAAAAATTTTAAACATCAGTGTTTTTACTACATACCTAATTATTTATTATTAAAAAAATAACTATTCTTCATAATAATGTTTCTATAATTTGGTTGTATTCTAATTAATTTTGTATCGATTACTAATTATTAAAATTAGTAATCGATACAAAATTAATATATTTAGTAAATGAAGTAACTTCTTGACAATTTAAACTAAGTATGTTGCATAGGTTCAGTTTGCAATACTGTGCCATTATAGAATAGAATGAAAAAAAATTTGTACAAAAACTTAAAAAAAAATATTATTAAAAAATAAAAAACCCCAAAACTTATTTCTATTCTTTTAGTTAGCAGTCGGGTTTTTTGTTTTTTAATAAATTTTTTTTTCCCAAAAGATAGTCTAAGAACTATATTATAATATAGTCGTTAAACTATATTATGTGCATGCATAGTTCCTGTAGGTCTCACGGACGAAATCGCGGGCTATATCAAGTTCAAACATATAAGTTGTATATATATTTTTGTAATCATCTTTTAAAACTCTTCATTTTGATATCCCTCACGATCGGTTTGGGGGATTTTTTTTATTAATCATGCCTTTTGGCGCCAAAAATCTGCCATATAGATTTTTTTAAATTTGTATATAACCAGTGATACTCGCGCAATAAAGACGGATCCAACGACATATCATTCATCAAAATCGCTTCAGCCGTTTAGTAGTTACGAGGGAACATAGAGATGGATATACATACATACAGGTCAAACACATAACCCTCTTTTTTGGCTTCGCCGCAGTCGGGTAAAAAGAGGACGGTGAACTCCCTAATTTTTCGTAAGTCATATTAGTTTTTGCCATTGAAAATTTAAAACAATAACTGATTAACAAAATAAAAGGTGGGTATAGAAAGTTCAGCTTCCAATGTACCCTCAAATCCTAACTTTTTCACTTATTCCAAAACAAATGTTTCAAGTATGTATTTTCGGATTAAAGATAGTTTTTCTTTTGTTAAAATGTTTTTACAGATAATTCATTAAAGTGTTTTTTTTTGCGTGTGTATGGAGAAGTCTGAAACCAGCACAGGAGTTACAAGGTAACTGTCTTAGAAACCATGAGGTCTTTTTTTATTATGAATCAATTTTGGCATTTTACACTAGTGCGAGTTTTTTTTTTCATAAAAGTTAATGGAATGTTTAATGTTTTTTATACTGATCGACTCACTTTCCTGTTAGGATCATTTCACTGTATCAAAAGAAAAAATAGTGGATAATGGAAGTTTAGTCAAAAAAAATCAGAAATACCTACAATGTTCTTAAGCTAATGTTTCAAAAGATGTTGTTTAATATGACCTTCATCTTGCTGGACAAGTTTCAAATCACCTTTATTGGCTATAGATTTGACTTGTGGTGAATGTTTGTTTAAGTGATAATGAACGGCGTTTTGTAACTATTGTATCGGGATTCATAAACTCGATCCATTAGGTAACATTATGTGCCGATCCAACGGCCAGGAAAATGTTCACCTAAAAATATTAGGAATGCCAAAAAAGTATTCCATTTTCGAGTTGCACCGCTTTTAGGTCCATAATGCAGCTTATTTTAGACGTGTGCATTTCCATTACCGCATTTTTGCTATGTAATTATCTCAAAATTTTTGCTATGTACGAGAGTCGTGATAGCCTAGTGGCCGTGACCGTTGACTGGCAAGTCAGTGGTCTCGGGTTCGAACCCAAGGCGCGCACCTCTGACTGTTCGTAAGTTATGTGCGTTTTATAAATTAATTAAGTCACTCTCCGTGCCTCGGATAGCAAGTTAAGCTGTTGGCCCCGGCTGTCAATTGTAGATCTTTGACAGTCGTTACGGGTAGTCAGAAGCCCGAAAGTCTGACAACCAGTCTTACCAAGGGGTTACGTGTAACCCAGTATCTGGGTTGTGGAGGTCTGATAGGCAGTCGTTCCATGTAAAACACGGGTATTCAGCTGCATCCGGTAAGAGTGGAAGCCGACCCCAACATAGTTGGGAAAAGGCTAGGCAGATGATGATGACTTATCTCAAAAGTACTATTTTTCTCAAAAGTTTGAACATTTTTGTGTTCGTTTTAAAATATATAAACATTTATTTCATGTCTTATTTATTTTTGTTAAAAAATATCATGAATTTGTATTATTAATATCTTTATATTTTTTTAAATAATAAGTTTCAGTATATAAGCCTGTTTAGCAGGTACCATTCTTTAAACATGCGCGCATAGTTAACACAACCACGCATAAAAAGAAATCCGAAAATTTTATTTCACAAATATTTGTATCGTAGATAGTGTAAACATTATTGTCTTTTGTGGTATTTTTTTTACCTCTTAAGAGTGTTGAAAAACATCACTTAAAACGCGTGAGCATTAGTCATTACATTCTCAGCTCCATTATGCTGCAATCCCGCATAATGACTAATATAATGTTGCTCACTTGTATCAAAATGATCTATTAGTTAATTTTACTAACTTCCGCTGTCTCAATTAAAACTAAGTCGACCAGCACCTTTTTTAGACAAATTATTCATTTTTACGGACAATCCACGCTTGACGAAAAATACGATGCCAATTATTGTTTTTATAAAGAATATCAAATGGTTGCTAAGTCCCCAAGTCAGTAAACCAGTAACAAACATTGGATATATTATGGGATAATATATATTTCCTATCATATATTTAGTAGTTTTAAATGTCATACATTAATCGTACTTAAATAATACGTACCGTACCTACAAAAACGCGTGTGCGCATCTTGGTGTACTTAAATTCAATTAATGCCATTCAATTTGGTCGCTTTCCAAGAACATTGCACATCAAGGTCTTATTTTCTTGATTGTACTCTACGTGTTGTATAGTTAAATTAGCTGTCCCCACGGCTATTATATTGATTGTGATTGACACTTGCATGCAGCACTAGACTAGCATCCGTCTGTAAACAACATCATGAGGGGCTTTCAGGGCTAACTCGTCGTGCATGTAATCGACTACATAATTATATACATTCAGTCTCTTGGTTTTTCTTTACAGAATATGTTATAAATAATTTAAGCCTGTATTCCAAAACGTGCAATCCAGTGCGTATTCAAGTATTAATCAATAATTTTATATAAAATAGATCTTCAACTTTTTAGGTGACTCATGATAATGCATCGTTTTCCAAGTTTTTGACATAATTCCAAATAAACCTAACCTTGATTTCCAGCTGGTTGGAACTGCAAATCGGGCGGTGTTAAATGCCCATCCTGCCATCGGTTCTTCGCCAACCGGTACAATTTGAAGGTGCACATCCGAGACAAGCATGATACCCGCGAAGGTACCCTGCAATGTGACATCTGTCAGAAGAGGATGCGCAACCCGTCGTGCCTGCGCGTGCATATGTACCACCATCGCAAGCAGGCCGCCTATCTTGCGCAGCTTAGCTCGCAAGGAGAGCAGATGGAACATGTGTAAGTATATAAAACGTTATTATTTATTGAAGGACGTCCAATGAAAAACTTAAATCTGGATTCAATTACTACAAATATCATGTGCTGAATCCATGGTTTAGTATCCTTTTATACATGGTAAGTTCGTTATAATGTATATTCCACCGAGTACAATTTTTTTATTTATTTATTTATAGACTTACGCCTGTATTCCCCAGAGGGGGTAGGCAGAGGTGTGCAGTACACCCACGTTTCGCCGGCTATTTTATAAGTCCCATGTAATAGGGGGCGAGCCTATTGCCATTAATCGGGCACAATTCCAGACTCCGTGCTGCTACTGAGAATTTCCTAATGGAAAAACCCAATAACACTTTTGCCCGACCCGGGGATCGAACCCAGGACCTCGTGCTCAGCAGTCGCGCTTGCTACCACTAGACCAACGAGGCAGTACAATTAAATAAAAAAAAATATTAACACTTACTTATTTATTGGTTGGCACTAAATCTGCAGTTTATTTTTTTGACAGTCATTATAGTCAATTTTTTTCACAGCTTAAAGGGACTAGGACTTTTTAATTTCAATTCGATACATAGACAGACAGACAGACGGACGGACGGTTTGAAGATCAAAACCCTAAAACCATACCAAATAAAAAAAAAGACACAGGATCATACATCCTTTTACAACATCGCAGATGGCCTCACGACTCAGTTCGTCAGAGTCGTGAAAATTGTGTTTTGTTGTCTATCTTGCACTTATTAGGTGTACGTAGCGCGTTAGTCATTTGGGTAATAGTAGTGAGCGCGGATATCGATATATTGTGACTTTATCATTTTTAACTTGTTGATACGTGTCACCAGCGACGACTTAGTTCAAAACGGCCCCACTGGAACAATATGTCCAGCCGTCCTAGCAAATAGCCATACTGAGGGATGACATCCATAATTGCGTTGAGCGTGGAGAGAGTGCGTGGTATGGGCTACTTGGCGTATTTTATTTAATATGTCACTCACCTAGTGATATATAGACACCTCTCCAAATAATGCGAACTCGTTCTCTATGATTTATGCCTAAATATCTATTAAGGTTTACATTATTAGCTGAAATCATAAAATCCGAAACAAAATGTTAAATAATATCCATAATATCGATTTAAACAATTCTAGCTACAAACGATATTTTTGTTTCTGAAAAATGTCCCAATATATTACTAGGTAAGCGATGTATTGTAACATATGATCAATTAAATGACCCACATGTGGAGTACGGCACTGTCAAATGGTTAAAGTTAAAATTTAAAGTTGTTACTTAATAATTCCAGTGTGCAGAACATGGTAGGAGGCAAGTGGCGTGAATCATCCGCGGGCAGCGGTGACTTCAAGGATGTCGATAAGTTAGTATACAATCTTACATCTAATAAATATTTTTTTCTAAAGTCGTTTAATGTGATCAATTTTTACGTGGATACAACTCTTGACGAAAAGGACTACCATACATTTTGGACGTGAGGAATAGCAATTTTGTATTGCAATGTTTTAACACGAATTTGGTCTCATTGTAATAGTTGTTGACATTTTTGAGTGGTTTTACGCCTCCGAGTTTGTAAGAAGACTAATAAGTCACGGTATGTGAGTACCCCATACTTTGACATGAATATATTCTCCCCATACCATATTGCACGTAAATTTTTGGCTAGGTGGGTAGTGATTGCCTCATTTCTCTCCGGTCATGTCTTGCCGTCACATCAGACTGGAGAGTGAAGGAATAGAGCGTGCGCAATTGTGCACAGTAATATTTCTTGCGTAAATGGTTAGACTTAGATGAGATTGGCCTCGGTGATTGAAAATTGGTATTAGAATATAAATCTATAAATACTCGAAGGCAATTACGGTGTTAAGGTGCTTAGGAATAAATTAATAGAACACGTTTTTAAGCTAATATCATACCCGCCTTATTTGAAAATATCTTATTTGGTAACAATCGATATTGTTGTAAACTTAATCTTTTTAAACGTTTAAATAAGTAGTCACATTACCTAGTAAAAATACAATAAAAAGATAACCTTTATCTAAAATACTAGGTGATTAGGTGCAAAATTGGTTGTGTAGTTTAATTGTTAGGTAGACAATTTCATTGTTTTCTTATTCCCTTTATCATCGATGTATCCTATGCCTTTGTCTTTTTAATACCAAATATAGACATTAGATGACTTTAAACCTAGGAACCACACTACATTTTTAATATGCAGGTATATTGACTTATGATTGGACTGCTGCTTTTTTATTATTGCTTATTAGTTGACAATGAAAGATGTTGTACCATTATTTTGCAAATGTTTTCTATGTTGCTATGCTATTGTACTATAAAATGTAATGCTGGTGTGCTATAAAATGCAATGCGACATTATCTTTAAATGTCTATTAATGAAAATAATCATTTATAAATCAAATTTATATTACAACTCCATCGGAATTTTTAGGATTTTAACTTTTATAAAATATGTCATTATATTTTTAAAATGCGTATTCAGGTAACAAGATAAGTCAAGATTGTTTGTATCTACCTAAACCGGTAGAGAATTCAATGGGTTTACACAAGTTTTGTAAGATTATGTTCTATATCGCATGTAACAAGGGCTAGGTCTTTGTATCGAATATTTATTCATTTTAAAAAACAAACTTGATAATAAATTAATTATTTTGTTTAAAATTTGATAAAAAGTCCAGTAATTTGTGTCAAATTTGACGTTTAAGATTGTTTTTTTTTAATTAATGAAAGTTTTTTTTAAATTAAAATTCCCTGAAGATCCCTAGTGTGGGGCAGAAGCTGTGCTTGCGACTATTAAGCTATGCTAATATATTGCGAACTATTTTGTGCTATTAGAAGGGTCTATGACCACCTGTGGACTGAGTCAGTGTATTGACTGATGGTAAAGCTCAGTGGCGCATATATGCAGTCAATTAGTTACCAACTTTTAATTTAGTGGGTTTTGGGACACATAACATTTGTGAATTTTGTAAGGGTTTTGCGGTTCTAGTTAGACGCGCCAGCCGTTGTGCTAACCCTATAATGCCCTGAATCGACTGACTAAAATGACCTGAACTATTCACAATCCACAGTCATATGATACCACACAATGATAAAAATGTCCTTTATTATATTTTAGGATGACGTCAGCCCCGACGCTTGCTCTTGGTCGATGTATAAATGTCGCTTAATGTTACTAAGTACTATATTTTATTAGGCATTAAAGCATGCGGAGCGAATCTTAAAGTTAAATATTTTAGTAAGAAAAAGATAATAATTTGCGATTGTTATAATCATCTGCTCCTGCGATCGCCAACCCGCTTGCCCAGCGTGGCGATTAAGCGCACAAAAGTGGCGCGCATTGGGAGAGGCGTAAGTTCAGCAGTGGACTAATACAAGCTGATAATTATTTAGCAAAAATCGGTCAAATGTAAATGTGCGCGATAGAGGTCTTTATTTAAATTCGCTGCTAGCTTGCGTGGTACATCGACAAAAAGTTTCATAATAATCCTCTGAATGGTGTTGGAGCTCTGTGCCCTTAGTTAGAATCGGTTCAGTAGTTGCTTGATTCATTAATAAACAAGCATAGAATGGATCTATCATTTCATCAATAATTTTAGAATGTATTATTATTTTTTAGAGACAGATTCTGATAGTCGGTTATTTTTTGTTATAAGATATTTGATCGCAACGCCACCTGTCGGCTCCAATTCTGATGTAAACCGTTCTGGGGTCCACTGAAAAACAAAAAACAACAAAACCACAAGAAATCATGAAACTTGGTCCAATTTCCAAATTTGTAGCAATTGATTTTTATTTATATAGGTAGATACGATTATTTTATGGTGTTTGAACTAATCTTTCAAATCATAATAACAATTGTTACGGCTGGGCGCCACAATGCAAATATAATTAACTGATAACTAGCGCTTCATTCGCGACTTCTTATGCGTGTAATGCTGGAATAATATGCATGAGTTATACAAAATAAACCTTCCGGAAGAAATTCTCTAAATATAGTGAAAACTGTATCAGAATCCGTTGCGTGGTTTGGAAACAGATAGACAACAACGACTTTGCTTTACACTATTTAGAGATTCTCTAGAACAAGCAAGCAATTAGAATTATAATAGAGTGGTTGCAATATCTGGCTTCAAATAATTGTTGTAATGGTGGTAAGCGAACATTTATATAAATAAAATGAAATATCTACATGTTATTAAAGTCGTGTGGTTCCTTTTTCATTATATAAAATCAGTGGTTTCCGTTCCAATCAGTGATACTCAAATACGTTACCTTATAATTTTATAAAGGCGCTAAATAACCGAGAAGGATAATTTACTGTTACTGTTATCTTATACCATCCCACTGCTGAGCAAATATCTCCCCCCATGATTTCCAAACCTTTCGGTCCAAGGCTACTGTGGACCATTGATCGTTCGTCTTGTCAAAATTTATTTTACAATAAAATAAAATCTCAATTTTCATTAAAAAATTAACCTACCTTTGAAAACTAACATTCCCCAGTTATGTCCCATGTAATAAGACACGAGCCTTTTGCTATTAACCGGGCACAATCCAAGACTACGTTGCTACTGAAAATTTATTTCCCCTTTCCTCGACTCGGGTGATCAAACCTAGGACGTCGCTTTCAGCAGCGGCGCTTATCATTTTATTTTAGGAATTAATTAACAGTGAATCTGTTGCAAAAAAATTTTCGCCGTCGACTTTTCGTAAGTTATGTGCGTTTTATAAATTAATTATCACTTACTCCGTGCCTCGGAAAGCACGTAAAGCCGTTGGCCCTGCGCCTGATCTCTCCCCGGTCGTGTCGGTTGCGGTCCCATCGGACTATGAGAGTGAGGGAATAGAGAGTGCACCTGTGGCTGCGCACACACTTGTGCACTATAATATCTCCCGCGTCGATGGCTAATCTCCGTTGAGATTGGCCGCTGTGTCCGAAATTCGGTCAGGAGGACATTATTACATTTAGTATGCTATTGAATTAATTAATAAGAATTTTTTGATCAGCTCTAGTTTTTGAGTAATAGAATAACTATTTTTCGAATTATAAGGAAAACTACAGGTTTGCACGCGTTTTCAGCCACAAGAACGTCAGACTAAGATGAAAAGCATCTTATGAGATAATTTAGGACATGGTCTAACTCTGTGTAAAATATTATCCTAATTGGTTCAACGGTTAACGCGAGATTAAATAACAAACATCTTCACAAACTTCCACGTATCAAATATTAAGTTAAGATGTAATAAAAATTTAAAAAAATAAGAATAATGTTTAATTTCTACAAAACTTTCTTTTAGAGCTTTTCTTCTATGAGTAGTTTAACTTTTAAATCAGACTAACTGTCCCAATGTAGGGCAAAAGCCTCTTCTCATACAGAAAAAGATTGAGCATTAATCACCACCTAGCCCAGCTAGCTCACTGCGTGTTGGCGTTTTCAGACTATTGAGTCTAGGTTTGCTTATGATGTTTTCCTTCACCGTTAGTCAGTGGTGTCTTAAATTAACTAAAAAAGTACATATTATGTACTTTCTGTCATATTATGATATTGAAAAAGTCACAACAGTCCGTAACCAATGCGCCACCACGACTTATGTAAGTATGAACGATTATGAGTAGTATTAGAAAAAAATACCAACAAAGAAAAGTAGGACGTCATTTGCGTATCCCAAAAACTACGCGCCTGCAATACGCATAAGTCTAATTTAATTAAAAAAGCATGATATAAATATTAAATAAGCATATATTAGCTTTGAAATTCGTGGCAACAGTCAAAAAGTAGAATTTTATACACTAGTGTTGTGTTATGGATGTTCACTGTCCGTCTGGAAATCAGGTAAAATCGAAGAAAAGGTGCTTAGGGAAAGTTAGTGAAAACGAGGTTTCGCCGGAAAAGGCGTTTTTTCACAGACTTTGCCAAAACCGGTCACAAAATTGGTGAAAAAGTTGGTCGTGGGCGGATAGCCTGAAGGTGATATCAAATTGTATTAACGATTATTCACGATCATCTGATGGGATATTAATTTCTTTATTTTGGATTCGCAAGGGTTTATAATTATTAGTTGTAACAGAACTGAACTGACCTGTAATAATATTTTCATCTTGTGGACTGTCCTCCCTTGGCTGCGCAACTGCATTCACCTCACTCGGGTCTCCAGACATTCTTCTTTCATAGCAGATGCAACTCTTATCGGTTCCCGGCTTGTACTAGAATCAATGATAAAAGGGGTTAGAACATTTTTGTATGGAAGCTAGTATAGCTACCCGCCGTCATTGTTTTTTTAAGAATAAGTAAAACACATAAGAACTGTTAGTTGAATACAATATAGACGCGTAAATACGTATGTAATGTAAAAAAGTAATTCGTTCAACCTCTGCCTATGCCCTCTGGGAAATACAGGCGTGAGTCTATGTTATGTTTTGTTGAAAGAGATCACTTCGGTAGATAACTCTTTCTGATTACAAAAATAATCATCTAAATCGGTTCTGTCAAAGTCGAAGTCGAAGTATATTAAAATATACAGGGTTACTGGTAATTGGTCACTATGCAGTGGAATAGATATAGAACATGCTATCCACCATCAAATAAGCCAGAGATATTCTGCCCTGATACAGAAGAAGGCCGTTAAGTGCATAACTAAATAAATAAATGTCAAATATGCGAAAAATATGCATATATTATATGCATTATATGCAAAAAAAAAACGCAATTCAAACAAAAAACTTGCACTTTTTATCATACAATAGGCATGACGACAGTATCAAAAAATCGTCGTTTTAAAGATGTTAGTAAAATAAAACCTTAAAATATCCGCCATTTTGACTGAAACAGCAATCACAGCGTATGACGTCACGCTTGGGTAAAATCAGCTGTCAACACTGTTTTGTTGTATTGAATATTTGACGAAACGTGGGTGTACTGCACACCTCTGCCTACCCCCTCTGGGGAATACAGGCGTGAGTCTATAGAATATTTGACATGTTTATCTAAGCGTGACATCAAAATCGACGCCATGACACCTGAGAGCTTTTTTGACGCACTATTGAAAAAATATTAGAAAAATGGCTTTTTACATCGTTAAATTAAAGTTTATTTCCGAAATAAAGGTTTTTTCGTAAATAGTAAATGTGTACCTACATTACGGAAGAAGATTTGAAAATCTTTCGTCACGCCTATTCTAGAATTCATGTTTTTGTGAAAATCTATGATTAGAGGAAACTTCAAAAAAAACTTGCATGGCACCAAAGATTTTTACTATTTCTTGTTTAAGGACACTTTAAAGAATTATCAAGAGTTAAAAAGAACAATCTGATATTTTTAAATTAGGGGTCAAAAAAAGAAAGATAGAAAACAGTTTATTCCCTATAAAAAAAACTAAAAACTATCTAGGCTTGAATATTTTCGTAAATTTTTCTTCATAAAAATGTAGACCAATTATTTTAAAATCTCTATGGTACCAAGTCGGCTAACCCTTATTAAAACCCCCACTTCCCGAACTCAGATTGCCCGTAAATTATTTTTCCTTTAATTTTTAAATTATTTTCCTCTTTTCCAATGGGTTTCATCATCATTCTTATCAATCAATCTTCATCATTCATATCATTATTAATTTTTTTGGTTTCAAAAATTATTGACACTGGTCTATATGTACTTACCAATAGATTGTAATTCAACAGCATCTCACAATTGCCCTGCATCTTGTAGTCCGCGGTTGGTGCACTTTTTATCAAGGTTTATTATTTGATAATAAATTACACAAAACTACATAATGCATAAACTAAATTTATTTAACCTTCTAAACTTATTTAATATTGGGTTTAGGATCTATAAAATAACAAGAAAATTGTAAAATATCTTAATACCACCCACCTCGGGTAGAGCACGAAAGGATCTAACAACCTTCACCATTGACATAATTTAAGTCACTTCATGGTTTAGTTAGCCAGACTCCTTACAATTATTTTTATTAAACCGTATGTTATAACAAATGAAATAAATATTTTTTTTATTGGTTTTATTAAAACACAAGCTGCCCGGCGCGACTTCGTACGCGTGATTATCCTACTTCAACGCCTATTCTACCCCTACCATACTCTACCCTACCCTTCTCTACCCTACCCTACTCTAACCTACCCTACTCTACCCCTTTTTCTAACCTTATAAACCTTTCCTGGACTTTCACACATATTTCAAAACCAAAATTATCCAAATCGGTCAAGCCGTTCTCGAGTTTTAGCGAGGCTAACGAACATCATTTATTTTTATGTAATTATACAAGATTATATTTACGGAACCAATTTAAAGTGAGCTAGGATAATAAAGACGGCCGCCAAAAATGCCGACGACAATGCATAGGTCTCTTTTTCGTAAGTAAGAGAAAGGTGTCAATAAATCATGTAATGTATGTACTTTGTTTCATTCAGTTTCATTTCATTATTGAATTAATTAACTGGTTATTTATTTACTGGCGATTGAATGTTTAAAATCTTTAAGTTATTGAATTGATTATTTTAATGAAAATCTGAACAAAACATTTCTTGATTATCCTTCGATTTACAGTTCTTCTAAAAAGTAAGCAAAACAATAACAACGACAAAATAAACTATAACTTATATTTGAATAAAGAAATCGAAAGGTGAATGAACGAGAACGCGCGAACTAGCGAACTAACAGTTGATTTCTAGGGCTGTGTTTGAAAGTTTTTCGTAAAAACTTTGATCGTGGTTTTCTGAAGTTTAGTTAGGGATTCGATTCCAAAACCTATGCTCAAAGATTGGTTTTAGGGTATCTCATACGCCCTTAATGTATTATTTCGGACTTCTGTTACACGTTGTATAGAAAGTCCGAAAAGTGATTTTTACGAATTTCTATAACTCCTAGAACAAATGTTGTTTAGTATTATGGTCTGAGTCACCTCACGAAAGGTATTTCCAGCACAAAATTTAGGCTATTAAATTTCCAGACACAATAAGACGTCGCCCGACACGACCTAACGCTTAGCAGACAAAATTATACTAAGGTTTTAATTCTTTAAGTATCGCGCGGGTCACGGTTGACTTCCAACAATGAATTTTTAATAATGACTGTTGCGTGGCGTTCAATGTGTCAAATGATTTATATTAATACCCAGTTGACTTCTATCAATACAATGCCCTTTTATAATAAAGCTACTTAACATTTGCCCCACACAACAATGTATGTGATTGATAAATCACTGATGTTGTGTAACACTCAACATTGGTTACTTGTCCGATTCGTGTACTGATTGACACAAACGATACTAATAATTATAATAAATCGCGATCAATTTACAATGTTTGCTATTGATTGCCCTAAGTGATCTCGTCTGCAGAAACGATCAATTTAAATGTTTATTTGTTGCAATGTCAAGTGCATTTAAGATGTCGAAGTTAATTTAGAGTCAAGTGAGTTCTCTCGAGGGATCTTAGGTTGACTTGTTGAGTTAAATAAGAAAGCACATACCTTGAACTTTCCATCGCTGCATTGATTGATACAAGTGGTGCCAATAATTGTAACAAATCACGATCAATTTAAAATTTGAATTGTTGCAATGACACGTGCATTTAAGATGACGAACTTAGTTTAGAGTCAAGTGCGAGATAATGTTTCCGCTTCATTTCTTGAGTTACATAACGTATAACAAACAAACAAACAAAAAATTCTTCAATGAATTGATTGCCATAATTGATACTAATAATTATTAATCTATATACATAAAACAAAGTTGAGTTATTTACATTATTTATAACTCGAGAACTGCTGAACCGATTTTCATGGTTTTTGATTTATTGGATATGTTTCTGCCTTGAATAGCAGAATAAATATTAAAAACAAAGGAATTTTATCCCTTGCGTATGGTAGGACAGGGGTAAGATGGGTATTAGGGGTAGGATAGAGTAGGAGTAGGCTAGAAGTAGGGGTGGGGTAGAGAAAGAGTAAAGGGTAAGGTAGAGTAGAGTAGGGTAGGGTATAATCAGTAATCACGCGTACAAAGTCGCGCCCGCCGGGGCAGCTAGTTTATTATACATCACCAATTCAAATCCATCTAAATATATTACAGATACGTGAGCTACTAATAGGGAAGATGCAGATGTAATATTTTTGGAATTTGTATCATTAAAACGTTAAAAAAATATAAAAGAAAGGCCACTGCAACGTTTTTATTTTACATATTGTTGTTTTTTTACAATAATTACGATTTAAAAATGACTTGAAACAATACGTATTTTAAAACACGAATTAGCGTTTCGTGACGTCACACTTGTTTTGACAACTTATTTGAGGTTATGGTTGTAAAGGTGAATATTATTTTATGGGAATATTAATTGCGTTTTTTTAATAAAAATGGGAGTTGGGTTTATCAAAGCAGACTCCAGGTGTTTACCTAGAGTTAGTATTGACATAACATCATTAGTTTTTCTCTAGTTTAAATATTTTGAATAAAATAATTAGTTAGGTATGTTTAGTTCCAGGCCTTTGTAGTAATAAATATTGTTTATATTATTTTAATCAGCATTTTAGATTAAAATTGAAGAAGCTGGATTTCTTCGTAATGCCGAGTACTTACCCTTTTTTGGTGCAACACCTGACGGCTGAAAATTACACAGTAGAGGTGAAAATATCCTTAATAGAAGCTACCTACCATACTTTCCTATGTGAAAGACAATAAAATAACACTAAAATATTGGGCACAAGTACAACTTCAAATGTTTTTCAGCATAAGGAAAATATCACTTTTCTGTATAGCACACACAAACTTTGAAAAATTAAAAGAAGTATATTTGTATATACGATAAAAACATTTTATCTGTTATGAATGCTGCATAGAAATTCTGGATAAATGCTGTATTTCCAAAATTAAAATGTAATAACTATATAATATTTAAGTTATTCTTTTTTGTAAATTTATAAAATAACATTCTATGCTTTGTAAATACTATTTTTTATTCGATTTAAATAAATATGCAAAAGTATAAAAGCCAACGGCGAACCAGTAAAAGACAAGAGTGACGTCATCAGCACCATAAGTCCGTTTTCCCGCGAACTGTCAAACTGTCAATTTAAAACAGCATTTTTTCGGATAAATTGCAATGTTTTAATTTTTTTAATATATTTGTGGTCTATTCTACATGGAATTCTTTCAAATGAAAACAAAAATAAAAATAGTGCATCTTCCCTATTGGTTTTTTGACACACATACCTTACATACCTGAACTTGTGTTTAGTAAAAATTTGATGGTTCACCACTTTGAAGGGTTTTAAGTAATTGGGACATATCTTAACTCCGTCGTCAAAGTCTATGACGATAAAAAGGGGAGAGAAAGTCGTTGTCACTGATTGCCAATATGCTGAATTGCAGGCGTACACGTTGTTATTAAAGCGTAACATTTTTGCTCGTGAAGCCTGTGGGCTAGATATATTCCAAAATCTTAGTAAGTCCTTCGTATTCAATGAAATAATGCGTTCAGGTTGCTGTAAGGGCTGCCCAGCATCTTATAGCGAACGTTCGCGGATTCGCGTCAATTGATTTTACAGCACACTAAGAAATTGGTGCAGGATGCATCCCTTGCCATGAGTGATTGTTATCACTGCTATTCTATTTCGCATGAAATGCTGCAGCGGTGATTCATAGGTAAAATTAAATTTTAATCTTTAGTAGATTCAAATTTTATCAAAATTTAATTTAGATTAAAATGACGTAGAATAAGTCAGAGTATCAAATTAAGTCATGGTTATTAGTGAGTCTTAATAATAATAATTTTAACTATATTATTACTTGTAAACGATGTTCAGAAGTAGGGATGTTTCTCGGGGTGTCATATTGACTGCCAGTGCAGTGATAGCCTAGTGGTATGACCATTGGACTGCCAAGTTAAAGGGAGTAGGTTTGAAACCCAGGCACGAACCTCTGACTTTTAGGATTGTGTATTAGAAATTAATTATCACTTGCTAAAACGGTGAAGAAAAATATTGTGAGGAAACCAGTACATTGGAGAGATTTTTTAACGGTGTATTAAGCCATGTCAAAAGCCTACATTTTGACACTAGGTTGCTCATTAACCATATGACGAGGAAGGAGATATTTACTGATACTTAAAATACATTTTTAATACATCAAGAAGATAAGACTGAGATGCAATCAAGTACCTAGTTGCCTGTATTGTACAAAATAACCAAAAACCTTTTTTTTTCAATTTACATTGACCATTTATTACATTATTATAACCAAATATACCCTTGAAACAAATAAATAGGTATAGTTAAACGGGTCTTTACTAGACAGAGATGGCACTGCGAACAAATGACGTCATTGCTTCTAAAATCAAAAACAAAGAGTCTCTCCATACTTATTAATCCTCTCCTGACATTTTTACATTTTGTTATATTTAAACCTTAATGTCATAATATGTTTACATTTAAAAAAAATCTATCCTATTCTAAACAGGGGTTTACTAGGAATATGTGTCAACATACAAGAATCAATGTTTTTAATTGTTTTACACATATTTTGTTTCAGTTACTCGTCGGGATCAACTCCGGAGTCGAATAAGGCGTTCCTCGCTCAAATCGGACAAGGCGAGCCAATGAGGCTAGTGTGAGTATTAAGGAACATTGCCCTATATCTATGTGCAGTGGTCATAAGCGCAGCTGCTGAATACAAAGAACTGAGTTCGATTCTCAGATTAGGTAGTGTTATTGGGTTTTCGCAAATTAACTATTTGTTACATATATTACATGCATATTACGTGCATTGTGAAATTATGTCTGTAATTGCAACCGTGGTATAAGAGAAATTTCGAATTAGGGTTACATATTAAAAAAATAAAATTAATAATAGGTATATATAAAATAAAATATGTACAATAAAATTGGGTTTAAAGAATTTATTTCTCATATGAACTTCCACGTTCGCTTACAATGAGATAGTATTTAAATCTAAGTTATATAATTCAAGCCTCTAGAGAGTTGGTCGTATTAGAGTAAGCAGACATATGTTTTTAGTTTACTTTTGAAGACATTCATGTTATCACACTCTTTTAAATCTTCAGGCACCTTATTAAACGATGGCGCCCCTTCAAATAATATTGTTTTGCCGTAATCAGTCCGAGGTATCATAAGTTGTAGTTTATTTTTCTTTCTCAAGTTGTGTGTTATTGTTCTTTTGTGAAGTTGTATATTCGATTGGATGGAGGTATTGGTTATTTTTTTTACAAGAATTCACGTGTAGTACCTATATAGTTGTGTAAGGTTCAGTAGTTTAGTTTTTTCATATACCTAGTGTTTTTGTTGGGGTTAGGTGATGGTAATGGTATAATACTTTTATAATTTAGTTAGTTTTAGCGGCTGATCCCCATATTTCGGTTAAATATTCAAGGTTTGATTTAACTAACGAGTTATATATAATAGTTCTTACTTTTAATGGAATACAGTTTGCAATTTTATATAGTGCAGCTAATAATGACATTAGCTTTGACTTGACATGATCGATGTGCGATTTCCAAGTTAGCTGGTCGTCTAGTCTCAGTCCAAGATATCTTTCAACAGTTGAACGTTTTATTACCTCATTATTGATTGTGAGGGGTGTCAATTCCGGTATAGGTTTGTTTTTTGGCAAAGATCATAAAGGATGTCTTTGTTATGTTAATAAATTGTATTTTAACCATTCACTGAGTAGATGCAAGTCCTTTTGAGCGTTATCTGTTAGGTAGGTAATTGATTTACCGAAATAAAAGAGACCAGTGTCGTCCGCGTATAATGTTAAGTGGCCTGTGAGCTCTATTTTATTAATATAAATTAAAAAGAGTAAAGGACTAATTATGGAACGAACTAATTATGGGGGCAGCCGTATGACACGTTTTGGATGGAATAAACGAAATTATCAATTTTAATAACCTGGCGTCTATTTGGTAAATATGATGTAAACATTTTAAGTGCTCTGCCGGTGACACCTGCATTGTGCAATTTTTGAAGTAGTTTTTGATGACTAATCGTATCAAAAGCTTATTTCATATCAATGAAAATCCCGTTGCGAAAGCGCGGCAGTTGTTTACACATAGCGCGGCGGGCCGCGCCGAATGCCGCGCAGTATTTGGATACACCTTTAGACTGACACGGGCCTATAATTACCAGGATCAGTTCTACATCCAGATTTGTATATAGGACTGACCTTGGCAACCTTTAGTGAGTTTGGAAAAATACCGTGTACTAAACAATTATTTATACATTTATATAAAATTAATTATATATACTTAATTATAGTAAATTAAAATGTTTTTTTTGGTATACGGTATAATAAAACTATGTCCGGTATATTATGGTAAAATAGCACTGGGTCTGGTGTATGGCGAAAAAATACGGTGTTATTTGGAGGAGACTTGGTGAAGACCGGTCAGCGGACGGACGGCGGCTTTGTTCGGCGCCCGTTACAGAGCGGTGAGTTGACCCGTGTTTACAACGCACCCAGGTCTAGCCAGTTACGTTGCAAACACGCGACGAGAGTGAGTGTAGAGGGCGACTTGTAGGTTCTGTGAGTCGTCGCCCTTCGTAGGCGGGTCAGCCCCGAGAACGCCCGCACGCGCCTGCGGGGACAGACGCCGCGTGAGTGCTACGCGCATGTGCGGTGGTGCGTGTGTGCGCCGCTCGGCTCGCGCCTATGTGAACCTAGGCGCGCGGCGGCGGCGGGCGTGGGGAGGTCGTGTGCAGTGTGCGTGGTCGGGCAGCGCGCGTGTGAGGGCTGCGCAGCTGCCCGGGCGTCAGTCCGGGGGGGGGGGGCGGCGTCCGTCAGCAGGTCGCGCGGGTAGCGCTTGGCGTCGGGCGGGCGCGCGTGCCAGGGCGCCAGGTCGCGGACGTGGTCCCAGGCGGAGGCGTCGGCGCGCGCGAACATCTTCTTCGTCCGCCGCTCGGTGAATTCGGCGATACTCTCCACGCGCAGGTCCCTGTGGATCACGGAGTTCCTCACGTAGCGAGGGGCGTCAGTTAGGCAAATTCTACTATCTCTAAAATCTTTAAAAAACATATAAGTATTAACATCAAGTGATTAAATCACAAATGCCACTTAAAAATCAAACAAAATACGTCCTTATTTAACAACTACTTACCGGATACAGCTGAATACCAGTGTTTTACATGGAGCAACTGCCTATCAGACCTCCACAACCCAGATACTGGATTACACGATACCAGTTGTTAGACTTTCGGGCTTCTGACTACCCGTAACGACTATCAATGATCTACAATTGACAGCCGACAGCTTAACATGCTATCCGAAGCACAAAAAGTAATAATTTATTTATAAAACACACATAACTTACGAAAAATCAGGTGCCAAGACCTCTGACTTGCCAGCCAACGATCTCCATCACTAGGCTATCACGACTCCATTTACAAGATAAAATATGTAAAACAAATTACCTCCCATTTCAGTTTCCCATCAACGACACCGGAAGCTAAATCTTCTCCGGAATCCAACAACTTCTCGCCGAATGCCGAGCCTGCTAACTATGCCGCCGAACCTGTCATGCCGAAAACTGAGCTCGCGAACTTCGCCACTGAGCCCGTCGTACCGAAAACCGAGCCCGACTTTGAAACCGTATGATTGGCAAGTTGCTGGAATCCTTTGTTATACGACTACGTGGCCCCCGACTTGTTACACCTCATTTTCACCCAGCACACTTATTGGAGCAACAAGTATATCTTCAAAAGGAAGTACAGTGTCAGTCGATACTAGTAAGACAGTGCGACTGTCGAATGTATTTTCGATAACGTATTCTTTCGCTATAATTTTACCTCTCTGAAGTGAGCTACAGCGTATAGCTATCTCTGCAGCTCGGTATCGTTCAAGCTTACTTGTGTCCTGCTAACTTTGTGGAAAGCCTAACTTCGGAGGGGAAAAATTTCGAAAGAACTGTAGAATCGAAACACGGGTCAGGCCCGAGGAGAGTAGCCATTTGCAAATATAGATTACTAGGGTGTTAAACATAATAATGAATCGATATTTCACGGTCTAGCATCCTATTTTGATTGCTTAAGCTTACAAAATAGGATAGAAATATATTGAAAACCTACTAATAAATAAATTAGTCTTAAACGGCGTGTAATCCTAAATGTGATTGAATTATTGATGTAATCATTGTTGTCTTGACAGACCGCTTTCATTGTAATTGTGTAAAATGTCAGTTAGTTAAACGTAATGAATTTGCTTCTCTCCTCGGGTCAAGTAATCGTGTATATCAAAAATCTAAAAATTAAAGAATCGTATTAAACGCATTTTTGTAACGAGATTAAAATTACGGATATAAGTATTAACTGTACCTTGTTTGTGTGCTTCTTGATGTTCTTAGATATACATTTTGAATGTTAACGTAGCGCAACAGCTAACGTGTTTTAATGAAAACAATTCGCCGTGCACACACTCAAACATAATACTTATTTAATGTGACAGTATTGCGGAGGTTAACAGATGACGAACGTTAAGGAACTTCAAAATGATACCGTTCTCTGTTATACACACTTTTATATATTAAACATTCCAATACATAAATTCCAAAGACTGAAACAATATACGATCATGCATTATAATGTAGTATTTAAAAAGCGCAGGATGATAATACTTTAATTGTATGCAGAATCTCTGAATAAACTGAAATCTCATTTACTCTGCAATATTGTTAGATTTAAGACTGCGACGGATGCCATTTTCATCTTATATTCTCTATACTATACTCATAACTTTAACTAATAAGTATTACTTAAGATTTGACGATGTACTTGTACAATAGCGATAGTAAGTGTTTTTATGATCGGCGAAATAACATCCTGCGCTTTTATACAAAATAACTAATGAGATTATACAAAATAACTTGTATTAATTCTATCACACATGTTTCTACTGCCTTCATATTTGCTCAAATGTATACTGATTTAATTGAAATCTCATGTTTTACGAAGAGTTGGGCAGTAGAAGAATGTGTTTTAGATGTCTTTTCATAATATAAATAGTACAAGTACAAGATACATTAGGCAGCTAGATCGATCAGATTAGATTTTAACAAAAACGTTGCCATTCCGACAAACCGTACAAAAAATTGCTTTTTCTTTTATTTCGACATGATATTCACCAAGGGTGACTATTCACCATATAAAGCATAACCTTACAGTACAAAATGATATCGTATAGTAATCATCTATGTATGCTTTACTTAGTTTTAGTTGATATTTTATTTTAAGTTCTTAATAATAAGCCCCATAACGTGAACAATTTTATACGTACAATATAGTTTTAGTAACATTTTTTTAAATATACAAGGGTTGTTTAGGTGTATTAAGAATATAAAATTATACCTCAATATTTCAAGCGACTGTTCTTTGTAAGATATGATATCCATTTCGGTTCACCGTTGGAATTAGAAGATTCACTCTCGTTCGTCGTTTTAAAATCGCGATGATGCTTTCTTTAATCATTTTGTATATGTTGCCTTTTTTGTATATTCGAAGTAAAAAGTTTGCAAATGAAAATATTTAGTAGGACTGAATTGGGCTGATTATTAAGTTCACAAGTCAGTCCAGATGTATGAACGAGAGTGAGTGTGGACCCGTCGGGAGTCGTGAAGGTCGGTAGACAATCACATTCCAATATTTGATAAGGTATTAAATTTTCGTCAAATTATTGACCGGAAAATATCGCACGGGTTTTGTAATGTCGTTTTTGTAATTATGTGTTTGCTCGTGTTAACGTTTTTCTGGTCAAGCTTTAAAGCATATATAGCTTTAACGTTTTAAGAATCGTCCCATCGTAATGAAGTCGAAATGTATTGTAGTCATTAGCTCTCTTATTGTATCGAGGTGAACCTTGCATTCGAATATACAAGCGGACGGAAAAAGTACGGCCGCGCTTCTGTGTATATTTGTGTACGAACGCGCGCCGCCTATCCGCTACATTTAAAAAGAAAATTTGTGAAAAAAAATCAAATACGTC
Source organism: Protodeltote pygarga (assembly GCA_936450705.2). Lineage (NCBI taxonomy): Eukaryota > Metazoa > Arthropoda > Insecta > Lepidoptera > Noctuidae > Protodeltote > Protodeltote pygarga. The sequence continues at coordinate 21,020,254 of OW388248.2, read as the reverse complement.
CAAATTAGATGTGTTTAATTTTTTATTAGGTTTGGGTGTCTAACCATTAATTATAAGCGGGATTAAGACTAACAACAGTAGATAAAGAAAAATTTTTTTTACATTCCATTAGGTTTAGAAAAGCATAATCTTGAAAAAAAATTAAAACATTTTGTCTAACTCTATATATTATTATATTTATGAATAAGTAATTTTAAGAAAAAGAGATTATTAAGATGTACGATTTAAGAACATTCCATAGCTCTTGTAGATTTTTAGCATTTATATTGATATAATATGATGTGTTTTTACCAAATTATTTTTATACCAATGCTATTTACATTATAGTATATGAGGATTGTTTAAGGTGCAACCGTTAAAGCCTGTGTCGCTTATGACATGCTCTCTGAATCTTCATACTTTTATTTAAGACGTTATTTTAAAGGCGTTGGTGATTTTGTGGTTAAATATATATATTATACAATTTTATAAGCCATCTGATTAAGGATGTGCCTAATTACACATATTCAGTCTGTCTGTGTGTTACGATGATCAGACGCAATATAGCAACTAGCAGTTGTATAAATGATTTTTCTATTCAGGTGAAAATATAAATCATTCTTCGATATTTGAAAAATATCCTTACAGGTATTTCATTCAATATTATGTCGTAATATTAAAAGTTCATACATAAAAATTGGCGCTCTCATTCTAAACTTAAAAATATTATTATTTATTTATAAATTTAATAGTCTACTGGCTGTTGATGACGAGGATGATGGTCAGCTGCTAGAATGAACAACATTGAATTCAATACAAGAGGTGCAATATTTAAATAATCACTAAAATCGCAACTGCCTTTAAAAGTGTCAAGCCAACCGAAGTTTGTTTAGTACTCAATTAAAGCTCAGAATATTATTACTTTATTCTATGAATACTCAGTAAAATGTGTTGCCAAATAGATGTACTGTCTAGTATATTATCAAGTCATGCTTGAGGTAGCCTCCATTTATAAGTTGACTTGTATTGTAATCTCTAAATAGGAATATGATGAAATAGCTTAAAAGCTCTATGAACTTATTGTAGTTGTGACGCAATGCCCCTGCTCAAACTGCGTCAGAACGTGTTAATCAACGCGCTAACTATCTTGCTTTCTTTGTTGTGTATTATGGCGTTGACAAAAACAGGAACACAATTAGCGCGTTAGAACGCAGGTGGTGCAGGTGCATAAGACGAAAGTAGCAAGGAAAGCAGTTGATGTTCAAATCTTACTTATCCACAATATTTTTAAAATGTGGGCGAGTTATGTGCCATGAAAGGGGTCAAAAATAAAATCAATAAAACACAATTTTCAGTAAATTAATATTGTACAAATTTAAGCCACTTTCGCTATTCAGGCAAGTAGATGAAGGTTTCAATTTTGCCGCATTTATGTGTTCTTGTGGTCTAAATTAGACTGTAATTCAGTAAATATAAATAAACACATATTACAAATATTTTTAACATTCCGTACTCCGTTTCCGTACCATATAAAATGTAACTATGGCAAACCTTGCACTTCTCTTCAGTTTAAAACAACGTTATAAACTAAGCTCTTACTCGTATATTGGATTATCAAAACTAAACGTATATTACACAATTTTGTGTCTTACCATAAAAAGGAAATGAACCAAATTAAATAATCAACTCCGTAGGATAAGAAGAAATGGTTCTAATTCAGCTTCCAAGATTTGACCTAAACATAAATAAGTATATAAACATTGCGAGACAAATAAAGCTGAATAATAAAATGGGGTGAACAGTTTTCTTGCACATATTGATATAAGGATTTATTGAAGTAGCAGTGTGATTGTAGCATTTCGCATTTATGATGACGTCACTGGTTTTCTTGTTATTCATAGGGGACTAATAGTAGTAGGTCCATAAGACCTGCTGGTGCATAGTGAGGCGACCTCAATGATAAAATCGATTTATCACATACATTCCACGGGATAGCGTTAGATGCGATAATCGCACATGTATCGATTAAATTATATAAAATATTTCTTATAGTATGTGTCAGTAATATTTGCTGTCTATTTAACATTAATCTAAGCTATATACATCGTGTATTTCTAAATTCATTGAAAGTACAGAACATGACAAACTCTAGTTTATAAGATGTTTAAGTCAATTTTGAATTTTAGTGATTTAAAAAGTTGTCGATATCTAAATAGTGTCGAAGTGACATTTTATTCTAAGTATGCATTTGTTTTTCAGTAAAAACCTTTTTAATAATTTTCTCCTGTCCAAATTTCGGTCATAGCGCCAATCTCAATTGAGATTAGGTTGCGCAAACACTGGTGCATTCTCTTCCCTTTTATGGGGCACGGAGCAAGTTATAATTAATTTTTAAAACCCACATATCTTACGGAATTTCAGAGATGCGCGAACCTGAGACCTCTGACTTGCCAATCAACGATCATACCACTTGACTGTCACAACTTATGTAACATAGTGGTTGTAGTGATCGTAATTTGATTCTCAAATGGAAATTAATGACAGCTTGGCTTTCAGTAACAATCTGTGTGAATCTCAATACGTGTTCGTATTGTAAATATGTAATACTTTACATTAAAATTCAAAATTGACTAAACCAAGTTGTTCGTTCACAACGATCGCAGCGCCATACGGAATGTTTTAGGCAACTAATCAATCGTATTAATATTATCAAACTGTCCGTCTTTAACATTTATTATTAAGTATTTTTTACGAAGCAACGTAACCAATAGAATGATATTCGTAGAAGTAGTGTGTAGTTTTTCATGTTTTCTTTCCAACTTTGTATATCTGTGCAATACAGATTTCTATATTCCAACATAGTTTAAGATATTTCTTACATAATAAGCAATTGTAATACTATTTATATATCTTGTATGTGTATATTTTGGAACATAATGTGGTATTTTAGATTTACAATAAATTGTCCAAAAATTGGCCAGTATTCTTGAAGACTAGGAGCTAAAAGTGATTACGGGGCTTTAAGCTGCTCTGTTCACGCGTTTTTTACGGCAGCAATCGAGTTCTTGCAGGCAGCGAGTCTCTCTCTATATCTGAACAGAGTAGGTTAGTAACGTGATAAAATTTACGTCCGTATAGAGATGGAATCTCATAAAAAGGCGGCTAACAGAACTGTTGTGTAACATTTGACTGCACATTTATTATGTAACTCATTAAATAAACATACTTGTAATTTTCATTACTGAAGTAATGCGTGCTTCGGATCTCTGTGCCATTGAGTGAGTTGCGGGTTGGTTTTACCCGTGTAACAGCAAGCGACAGAACATTGTATAACAACCGACTTAAAATAACGAGGCTGACAAGCATTACACACGTTCTGTCACATATACATGTTAAAACATGAATATTCATTGCGCAAACGTCGGCCGCAGCTAACTTTATAGACACAAAGATCCATGGCGAGTATTTTAAACTGTATACGTTTCCATTTTACGAAACTAAATTGAACAAAATTGCTCAATATAACTCTACATAACTTATCGATGTAAGTTTTATCGAATTTATTAATAACATGTATCGAATTTACGATAAAATTATATATTTTCTCCCTTACTCTTTAGTATGGTAGCAGGAATATTCATATCGAAATATTGTTGCTTCGCAAAGTTCCAAAACATGTCTCCGATATAATAGTATTTAAATTCGATTGACTGCACTTGGCGACACTGCAATATGTATGCAGCAGAGTGAGATTTTAGTTATTCAGTCTTAAAAAAGTCTTTGTCTTGGAAAAAGTAAACAACGATGAAAGCGACAATAATTCGATATTAAAAGCAGTACTAATTCCTTTTATATATTATTATTAATTTATTACAACGAAGATGATTTGATTTGACTCGATAAATTCTCTTAAGCTCTCTATGTTGTGATCGTTATAATGATTAAGTTGTATTACGGACTCAAAGGTTTTTTTTACATTAAATTCTGTTCGAAATAACATTGAATTATGATTTGATATTGATTCTAATTGTTTTGATTAACTTGGGTACCACGTATTGAAACATAAAAATCTCAATCGTTTAACTTTTTGTTTTATGAAGGATTGTAATATATTATAATTTTGCTCAAATATTAAGTCACAGGTGATGAATTTAAAATTCACTGTAGTATAATTATCTATTATTCATTGGCGTCATGCCTAGATCGCAGTGATGTTTTTTTAGTAACGGAAAAGTGTTGGCATCGTGGCCTGGTTGCCTATAATGTTGTGTTTTAGCCTAAGTTTACATTCTTTTATACCCACCATAATAATTTCTAAATAGTCTCAAATCTATATCACTTCGATAATCGTCTATGTTTTTGGGTGTTTTCTATTTTCTGTAATAAAATAAAACAGAACATTTATGTATATAATAGTAATATCAATGACATCATGTGCTCTGTTTATACTCAAACACCTTTATATTTTTTATATTTTAGCTTTACTGAGATAATAAATTATAATTTTATATTAAAGATGTTTTATTTAGAGCCCATCTTACATGTTTCAGACAAAGTTTTATAGTATATGTGTCAATGTCAAAGATATAGCCGCGAGTTTCTAGTGTTACCATAAACTATGCAATTTATATACTTACCATTATTTTAACCAAAGTTTTTTAAGTTTTTCTTTTACGGGCTGTTGACCATTATTATTATATTATTAATTTTTATTTTATACATCTTTTCGTCATCATTATCATCATCAGCTGGAAGATGTCCACTGTTGAACAAAGGCTTCCCTAATAGTCGATTTATTAGTACAAGTAGGTAGGTACCTAACCTACTTTCTTCGAAATCGCAACTAATTGTAAAGTGCAAATCAAAGCAAAAAAACAATATTTAAATTAAAACTTCAAACAGTCCAAGTAAATTATATTATGATAAAACTCAATATCGGAGCCAGTACATGCGAGATCTGTACCTGCCATACTCGAACAGGCCCTCAGTGGGGCCGATGCCAACAATCACTGGGCACCGATCGTATAAGAAACGATTACACACTGCCCGTACGTCATTGACTGTGATGCGCTCAATATCCTTTAACCTCTGCACCAAGGACGGCTGGTAGCCATAGTATAACGTCCACCGTCCGATGTCCAAGCACGTGCCTAAAGCACTCTCTGATTGTGACAAAAGCTTTGTCTTAAGAAAAGACTTCGCGCTCTCCACCTCCGAATCTGTGCAACAGAGGGCCAAGCTCATAAACTCGTCCTGTATTAACATCATCATATCATCTAGCCTCATTACATCGCTCACGTAGTGCACTCCCCAGAGACCACAGTCTTTATAGTTAATATTGAACGCTTGGTAAGATTCGCAGAAGCGGCCAAGGGAAGCGATGCGCGCCACTTCCGAAGGGTGGCTGCGCCCGCCGGGCTGCGAACTGTCCCAGCCGCCCAGGATTTGCCGCGCCACCTCCATCACGAGGTTGTCATTGTCACAGAGGCTCGGACCCTCTAACGCAATTATAACGTGAGCAGAAGTCATCGAATCATCACGAAAGCGCACTTCCGAACCTGTATATCTATAGGCATCTATGTCCGAACACTTGAGCGCCTCCAGTCTACTCAGATAAGAGTTCGCAAGAGAAACGATCTGGTCGTGCTTGACGCCGCCCACCGCCACCATCACCGTCCGGCACGGGTCAAAGACTTTTGTTAAGTACTGGCAGATAGAATAGTTTTTGAAGTTGTACAAGTTGGAGCTGGGACCCATCACAGTGGCGGCTAGTGGAGTACCCTGGAACGCGGTGCTATGCAGATAGTCAAAGATCACGTCTTTTGGGCGCATGTCATGCTCTAGCATTTCTGCGTAGACGATACTCTTCTGGTGTTCTATGTCCGACGGCGAGAATAAGTTGTTGAATACGCAGTCAGTGAGGATGTCGGTGGCCAGTGGCGTGTCATGGCACAGACACTGCACGTAGTACGCCACCATCTCCCGCGTTGTAAAGCACTTGAACTGGCCGCCGAGGCACGACATTTGCTCTTCAAGATCGTGTCTTGTTCGGGCTTTGGTGCTTTTAAAAGCGATATGTTCGAAAAAATGAGCCATTCCATTCTCAAAACTACTCTCGTACCTAGAACCTGCGTCCATGAAGAGACCAATACATGCGTTGTAACACGCCCTCTCCTCGGTGGCTACAGTCAAGCCATTGTCCAGCTGCGTGTATTGAGTAGGCAGTAGATTTCTAAGGTATTGTGTGAACATTGCGGGGTTCGTGTAGTTTCTGCGTAGTGATTTTAAGGGTTTCCATACTTTGTTTAGTAAGCTTGCTCTATTCATTTTTTTAAATAAAAGTTCACTTCACTTCACTTCTTTAAAATAAAAGTTAATTAAAAATGTACTATGTCAATTGATGTCAGAGCAACTCAAAGAGTAAGATAGAGTCACAGACTTAATACAGATATGGTTAGTGTTTTATAAAACCATAAAGGAAGTATACACATAAAACCAAAGCTTTGGTTTTATGTGTTACATACTATATGACGTGTAAACTTTGCAAAGTTTAGAACGCAAACGCTAATGATTATAATTATAATTAATAAATAGCTAGGTACTCTTTGGCATTTTGGCGTCGTTAGCAGCTGAGCAGCAACTCATTCGAAAGAGAACGTACCTTACTTAATAAATATTGTTCATTTATACTTTTCACACTTAGGCGCTTGCTACACGCTTTGAAAGTTATTAACAAAAGAATTAAGGTATATACAATAAGTAGGTATTCACTGAAGAGACTGGCCGCTCGATATTTATCTTGGTACCTACAGATCGTGGATATTTAGAAATCGAAAACTATTATACTATATACTTGATTTATGTAAGTAATATCGTGATTCTGGATCATGATAACTATAAATATCACGAAAAATATCGAGTCTGGTGCATTCTGGTGGAAAATTGGAGCATCCAGACGATAGTCAAAGCTTTTTTATCAATGACTTAGGTAAGTCATGGTTAGGCAGATCAAATATATTGTTCAGTGTTACAGAAAAGTTCATTATAACCACAGACATGTAAACCACTAGCATTTTAACCAGTTTTAACACGGTTTTAATAATGACTAGAGGTTTACCGTATTTTTTAATTTTTTTTTTAATTATAGCACTACACAAATAAATAAAATAAATGTATTTGTTGCCTAAAATACCAATATATGGTTAAGCTAGGGATTCAGGGAACCAGGATTGTAATATGGTAACATACCTATTAGGTATCTTGGTTCGAGCAGGTTAGTTTTACTCGATGATGTAACCGTGTCGTCCAAACAGTGTTTGAATGCTTAATGGCTGAATATGTAGATCCTTTTTGCACTTTGTTTAGATTTTACTTGCAAGATATATATTAATAAATCCATTTCTGAATCCTTCTGAGTGCGTAGGTAGGTAGGTACTAAGCATTACTAAAGACATGCGTGTTTCACTGTTTACCTACTAGAAAGTTTCAGATACCTGCAATACCTACCATAGAAAATTTCATTAGTAGTCTTTTATTTACCTAGTAGATAGTGCTTGTTCGTAGACTGTGAAACAGGGCTTTATACTAATAATAATCAATGATAGCCTATCAATTTATATTTTCACAAGTTTTATTCATTTTCATTTCAAGTTTAAGATAGGGCAGAGATAACATAGATGATAGCCTAAAAGTTTAGGAGTTTAGTAAATCTAGAGAGATACCTATCTACATAAAAATACATAACTACTAAATAAATGACCTCTTTATACCTAGGAACCTATCTACATTTAGAAAACTTTTTTCTTAAATGACGAAGCTCCACTCTCTCAGATCATTAAAACTGATTTTAGTTCACACTAAGTATTTATTCAGACCGGAACATAATTTATATGGATCACACAAATATTTGTTCCATGGATGGAAAGCGATTCGCAGTGTCGTTGACTATAGATAGCTAAATAGCTCATTTCATATCAATAATGGATAAGTAGCGCTATGCGGCTACAGGACCGTCGCGGCCGCTCATAGCGCAGCTTATGCCGTACTTTCAAGCGAAGCGACCCTCATAACATTTGCCGTACGGCGAAATGTGTGAATGGGGTAGACGAGTATTGCTGTCTCATTTACTCGGGAACTCGGTCCTGTACGAAAATGAGCGATGTTTGATTGAAATTATTCGCCAAAATTCAAATGGTTATAAGTAAACATTAAGTAGTTTTAATATCATTCCGGACAGTTACTGTATTCAACTAAAATTAGAGCAATGTACACTGTATATTTGAGTAGACTTAAAATCAACTTCGAGACAAATATTTAAAATTACAAGACGTCAATACAAGATTATCAATAGCGATAGGTAAAGCATCCGTTTTACAATTTATCCAGTTTTAAAACAGTAAAAGCTCACAGCTATGTAATATAATATAATTATGTATATAATGTGTATGATGAAAAGGTAAGTTTTATTCCCGATTGTACTTAGATGGTTATAAAAAAACCGGACAAGTGCGAGTCGTGCTCACGCAAGAAGGGTTCTGTACCATTATTTCTAAACATTAGATCATCATCATTTATTTAAGAGCTAATGCAGCCTCTTCCCTCCCTATCAAGAGAGACATAGGTAAACATTAGACACTACATAATAAATCTTTTTATATCTAGCCTCTACCTCTAGACTATACCTTTTTATGTCATGGAACTTCATTGCCATATACTTCATTCCGACCAAAAACGGCGAAAAAATCAAGTTTGTTGTGTGGAAGCTATTATTATTTATTTTAATTGAATTAAATTATTTATTTTTAAAGTGAATGAACAACTAAGTATTCTGTGAATATTTCAAGCGTTTACCTGTTGCCGTTATTAATATAAAGCTAGTCTAACTATAATGGTTCATGAGATACAGCCGATTATAGACATACAGACGGACAGCGAAGTCTTAGTAATAAGGTTCCATTTTTAACCTACGTCGCGAAAGTTTATAAAGTTAAATTTCGAGGAACAAGATTTCGAGAAACCCATTTTTACATAGGTCAAAGATCTTGTTTAGGAAATTCCGCGGACAATGATTCTATAATAATATACATAGGTACTTATAAATAAATATAAACATTTACATTTATGTATAGAAAAATATCAATGATTCTTAATATCGTGGCTTTCATTCACGCGACAAATGCAACCTCCTTATTAACTCAAACTTATATTTTAATACGAACTGATTACTGACATTACTGTCATCAATCAAAAAACTAATAATACATTTATTATCGCTTGAAGTTTTATTGTAGAAAAGATTTTTTCACTGAGAGTAGTCATAGAGTAAATTTATACAAAAACAATGTTAAAAACAATAGTGAAATCGGCTTCGAGGTTTACTGGACACTCAAGGAGGCCATGTTGTTGGTGTCCGGCAAAACCTCTCGACCCTCGCACTGAAGTGGACATCCTGCGCAACGGCGTCAGGGTAGCAACGGAATGCATCGAGAGTCCTCTCGCTTGTGTGTCTATGTTCGTAGCTGTCGGTCCCAGGTATGAGACTGTTTGTAACAATGGTCTCACACACTTCATCGAACATTTGGCTTTTAAAGGATTCAAAACACTTAACAAGAAAAGACTTGAAGACGAAATCATTGGTTTGGAAAGTAAGATGACCGTGAAAACAACAAGGGAGATACAGGTGTTTTCAATCATTTTACCCTCGGAGAAGGCGCCACTCGCGATCGAGAAACTGGCGAAAATCGTCACTGATCTCGAGTTTAACGAAATGGAGATTGAGCGAGAGAGACACAACATTAGCCTGGAGCTGGTTGACACTGATAACGATCCAAAACAAGTGGTATTTGATTACTTGCACGCGACAGCCTTCCAGGGCACACCGCTAGGCCAGCGAGTTATTGGACCTTCACACAATATAGCTAGATTTGACGCGGCAACCGCGTCCTACTTCGTATGTGAACATTACCAGCCATACAGGATTGTTTTGGCTACTTCAGGAGATGTTCCTCATTTTCAAGTGATGCAGGCTGTTGAATCTCGGTTTGGGTGTATAGCCGCGCAGCCAGGCTGCGAACCTGAAGTGGGGCCCTGCCGGTTTACCGGTTCCTCAGTGATATACCGGGACGATTCTTTGCCCTTTGCACACGTTGCTATCGCATTCGAGGCGCCAGGATTCTGTAACGTGGAATCGTATTTGACTATGCTGGTAATGAAGAATATTGTCGGATCATGGGACAGAAGTCAGGGATTAGGTGACGGTAACGCGCCGATAGTAGCACGCGCATGTGCTTTGGATAAGTTGTGTGAGAAGTACGAATCGTTTTACATAACTTACCGTGATATTGGTCTGTGGGGTGTGTACTTCGTAGCAGATAAGTGGAAACTGGATGAAGTGGTGTTTCATATTCAGCAGCAATGGATGAATCTATGTCTGATTGTGCAGCAGCCGGAGATAGATCGAGGTATAAATCTGACTAAGCTTGAGTTGGCAAAACGTTTCGATAGCGTAGTTAGCTCCTCTCATGACGTTGGTACTCAGATGATGTACACATGTGGGCGAAGGTCGTTGCAAGATTTAAGCGGTAGATTGAGTATTTTAAGGGTGAACGATATTCGGACGCTGGCAGACAAGTACATGTACGACAGGGATCCCGCGGTCGCCGCCGTAGGACCTACAGAGACCCTGCCCGACTATTTGAGGATAAAAAGCGGCTTCTGGTGGTTAAGATTGTGATTTTTGAATGAAAGTTTACTTTGTTTATGTAATAAATGCTTTTACGTGCATGTATGAATGCATGCATTTTCTTGTATTTGGTATTACTAACCAACGCCTTGTTATTGTTAAGTTCATTATTAGGTAATGGGAAACGACCAAGTGTGAAAGCTTAAGCCACTCTTATGGCCGGCGCACATGCTCAACACTCGCATTGGTTACAAGCCACGTGTGGGTGTGTAGCAGGGCCGTTCCTTCCATACATTAGGTACCTATAATAACAATATTACGCAGTACAAATTATTTTCCTTCAACGTAACCTTTAATAATTTGAATAGTTAGCTTATTTCTTTAGGAAGCAGGAAATGCGAAAGCTAGTGATTCCTTTTAGAGTTCAATGTGTAACATTACCTCCTCTGTAGGTACGTCACAATCTCATTGTCAAAATGGCTTAAGTTATCAAGGTGAAATTAATATTATATGTATACTAAAAGCTACCGTTAAAGCTACGAACAGAGAGGAGTGGAAAGAGGGAAGGGAGGCCTTTGCCCTGCAGTGGGAAAATTTTGGCTAATAATAATAATAATAACAACAACACAACACACCGTCAACATCTATGGTCATTGAATTTTTATAAGTTTGGTAAAAATAGAAAATTCGGTTTTGATACGTGCAGTTTATGTTCTTAGTTTTTGTTACAATATAAAAATCAACCTATTTAAATTTACCAATTACACAAACAATAGCAGCAAAAACTAAAAGATGAAAAAGTTGAGTTGACATCTTCTGTCAATCTACAATTTGAACGATGCCTAAACTAAAATGACCAAAATATGATAACAAGATCTGCCTCTAGAATACGAAATGCACACCCAATATCGCCGGACCCGTCGCTCAGCTCCGCCTCTCAGCCGCCGCCATGTGAAGATTCACCATCGCTGTTGGTTGCGACCGCGTCGAGCTCGAGCGACGAGTATTTGTCCCCGCCGACGTCGCCTACACCTGTACGTCGGTCGGGGAATCGCCGGACGCCGGTCTGCATGGGACCTCGAGACCCACCGGTCTCTGATAGGGTCCCCGCTGCCGGTGGTAATGTGCCGCGCATGAAATGGTCATCAAATATAAATGAGGACGTCATGCGCGCGTACTATGGGGCTACAGAGGGAGGAACTAACCTCACAGCGTACCGTGTACGGATGCTGTCTTTGTTTCAGGCTCTACAACCAGCTGTCAACGTATCGGCCCAGCGACTGTCGGATCAGGTGCGGGTCATTCAACGTAGTCATAGGTTGAATGATACTGTGCTTGAGCGGCTACGTTCTGAAGTACAGAGTAGCCGTATCGTTTCTTCGCCATCACGGACCGTGGATCCGCCACAGGCGCTACCACGGTCTGAAAACATCGATGTGCATGTGGATGATAGGGCTATTACTGTGAGTACCGAGTGCAATGATAATTTGAGGAGTGCATTGGAGGATGCGATTCGGGAGTATAGAAATACTGCCCCAGAGTATAGGCCGCGTTTACCACGTTTGCCTATGCATAATAAAAATAGGGCACTAATGTGTGCCCTGGACTCATTGCTCTCAAATTATTTTGAGAGCAGTGAAACCCTCTCCGATACACATGCGATCCTGTACTGTGCGGCTGTTGCTGCGTGTCGTGTAGCTCATGTCAAGTTTCAAAGTGACAGAGCTGCACGACCAAAGACTGCGGTACCGGCCTGGCAGTGCAGGATAGAGCGTCGTATCGGGGAGGCCAGGGTACTCATTGGCAAACTATCCTGCTTCAGGGAGGGTAATAATCGACCAAGAGTGATGCGTTTTGTGAGGCGGGCATTTGCGGGGACTGATATCAGTCCCCGTGAATATTTGGCCTGTGTCACAGAACGCATCGACTTCCTGAAGCAGAAGGTTTATGCATGGGCAAACCGTATTCGTAGATATAGGCGGCGAGTGGATCGATACTCTCTGAATCGCATGTTTCAATGTGACCAAAGGCGGGTGTACAGAGATTGGGAGCGATCTGATCAAACTGTGAGTGACGTGTGTCGGCCGGATGATGATGCTATGTGTACGTTCTGGCGCAACATTTGGTCGATGCCCGTCGCTCACTCTGAGGGTGAGTGGATGCGGGACATTGAGCAAGAGTGCGAAACTATTCAAGAGATGGGGGAAGTAATTATTACCCCACTCGACGTAGCCAATGCAGCCCGCCCAATGGCAAACTGGAAATCTCCAGGGCCGGACGGGCTGCATAATTTTTGGATAAAATGGCTGCGTAGTTCGCACTCTTGCTTGGCGGCCCAATTTCAGTCAGCCTTAGAGTCTAGGTCGCTTCCACTTTTTGTAACTACTGGAGTCACCCACCTGCTCCATAAATCTGGTAGTACTACGGAACCTAAAAATTATAGACCGATTACATGTTTACCGACGGTCTATAAACTTCTTACATCCATTTTGAGAGTAAAGATTAACGCACATATTGAAGAAAATTCAATAATGTCTTTCTCTCAAAATGGATGTAGGGGTGGGTCCCGTGGTACTAAGGAGCTGCTCCTCATTGACATGACCATTAGCCAACAGGTTCGTCGCTCTCGTAAGAGTCTGTCGACATGCTGGATCGATTATAAGAAGGCCTATGATTCGGTCCCCCATGCGTGGCTTATGAGGGTGCTGGAGCTGTATAAAATAAATACAGCTCTTCGCACCTTTCTAAAGTCATGCATGGGGCAATGGAGAACGGTCCTTCAATATCCAGGGTGTCGTCAGGCACTGGGGAGTGGTGATCCAGTTAGGATTGAGCGAGGCATATTCCAGGGCGACAGTCTGAGTCCCTTATGGTTCTGTCTAGCCCTGAATCCTCTTAGTACATTACTTGAGGGTTCGGGGCTTGGCTACCGGTTGAAGAGAGGAGGTCAGATCATATCTCACTTGCTATACATGGATGATTTAAAGCTCTTTGCTCCTAGTGAATTGCAACTGATGGAGTTACTTAAGGTAACCAAAACCTTTAGTAGCTCTATCAAGATGGAATTTGGTGTGGACAAATGCGCAGTCATGCATGTGAAGCGGGGGGAGATTATGGAATCGAATGACATTCAGTTATCCGATTCCATACCGTTCAGATCCCTCTCTTCAACTGACACCTACAAATACTTGGGTATGTCAGAGGCGTTAGGTATCAGTGGAGCTGACGTGAAACAATCGCTGCGGGAGCGTTTCTTTGGCCGCCTGACAAAAGTGCTGAAAAGTCTCTTGTCGGGTGGTAACAAGGTGCGTGCCTTCAACGGTTGGGTCATGCCAGTTTTAATGTACTCCTTTGGCATACTCAAGTGGACTCAAACCGAGCTAGAGGCCCTGGATAGACGAGTTCGTACGCTGCTAACCGCAAACCGTATGCATCACCCAAGATCATCAGTGATGAGGCTGTACATCCCGCGAAAGTGTGGGGGCCGTGGCTTTTTAAATGCTAAGGCTCTTCATAATCGCGAGGTGTGCAGTCTCAGGGAGTATTTTCTCCATGCTGATGTGGGGATGCATCGGGATGTTGTTGCAGTGGACAAGGGATTCACCCCACTCTCCTTGGCTAAAGAGAACTGGCGCAAACCTATGGTACTGGATACTAATGACCGTAAGGAGGTATGGCAGAGTAAAGAGCTACACGGGCGCTTTTTTCGGGCCCTTCATGGACCTGATATAAATTTCTTAGCGTCCGTATCCTGGCTACGGTTCGGTGACCTCTTTGGGGAAACTGAAGGTTTTGTCTGTGCAATTATGGACGAAGTTATCATGACGAATAACTATCGGAAATATATTGTGAAGGATGGTACGGTTGACATTTGTCGGGCATGTCATTGTCCGGGCGAGTCCCTTAGGCATATTATTTCTGGTTGTTCTCGACTTGCTAACGGCGAATACTTGCACAGACATAATCAAGTGGCTAGGATTATCCATCAGCAACTTGCTTTGAGATACAACCTTGTCGAGTTGGAAGTGTCATACTATAGGTATGTGCCCGACCCAGTTCTTGAGAATGGTCGTGCCACATTGTACTGGGATCGATCTATCATCACTGATAGGACTATTGTAGCCAATAAGCCTGATATAGTGGTGATAGATCGATTGGAACGCCGCGCAATGATTGTGGACATCGCTGTCCCTCATGACGGCAATCTCACGAAAGTCGAAAAAGATAAAGAAGTAAAGTATCTTGACTTGGCACGTGAGATTGTCGACATGTGGGATATTGACTCTGCAATCATTGTGCCGATAGTTATATCGGCCCATGGCTTGATAGCCAAGAGCCTCGACAAACATCTGAAGAGGCTCTCGTTAGGCAGCTGGATTGGGAGCCTGGCGCAAAAGGCAGTATTGCTGGACACGGCGCGAATAGTGAGGAGGTTTCTCTCTCTGGACCCCTAACCACCGGTAGCTTGGACCCTGTTCCCGATACCGGTGGGCTACTATATTTTATATTTTTAAATGTATATTTTTATTTTTTTTATATATATTTAAAAATGTATTTTATATGTATAGAAAATAAATGAATGGAATAATAATAATAATAATGTATACTAAGATTTAAAAATTATTACTTACTCCGAAGCACCAAAAGCCGTTGGTCCTGCGGCTGATTTTCGAGAGTGCACCTGTTTGCGCACACGCTAGTGCGCTATAGTATCACCTGCGTAGATTGCTAATCTCCGATGAGATTGAACGCTGTGATCGAAATTCGGTCTCTGGAGGATATTATTTTTAGGTAAATAGGCTCAGTCCAACACAAAATAATATCTCAAAATACTTATATAATTATTACATTAATTTTATAGCACTGATAGGTTGAATAGCACTGATAGCCTAGTGGTATGACCGTCGACTGACAAGTCAGAGGTCTCGAGTTCGATCCCAAGGCACCTCTGACTTTTTGTAAGTTATGTGCGTATTTAAATTAATTATCAGTTGCTAAAACGATGAGGGAAAACATCGTGATGAAACCAGCACAGAGATTTTTCAATGGTGTGTAAAGCCATGTCAGAGGCCTATGGGCGGTTTAAACTCTGACACCAGGTTGTTCATCAACCATACGATAAGAAGAAGAAGACAGGCACGTTGAATTGACTTTTTGGATTTATGTGCGTATATATGCTAAAAAACGGTAAGTAAAACATCGTGAAGAACACCTGAGAGAATTCTCAACGGTGTGTAAAAAACTAAAAAGCCACGTCGGGGGCCAACGGGCGGCTTAAACTATGTAACCAGGTTGTTCATCAACCAACCATAATTACGATAAAGAAAGTTTTGTTTGCCTGATAATTATTGTTTTATTCTATCCAACAAACGTTGGACTCCAAAAATATTTTTATCGGTATTTTATTGGTATGGGATAATAATATGCGGTACCCGTGAGGAGAAGTGTATCAAGCAGGCACCTAACTGTTCTCGGTGAACCAAACCATAGCGACTTCTAATTTTTCCTGTGGCGCCATCTATCCATAACGTTGTTCAACTTATGCATACCTGCTAACGTTGCTTATTTTACATAGAAACTTAAGAAATGCTTGTATTCCAATAAGTTACGCACTTTTATCGTGTAAAATAACATATGCTAAAAATTTAGTTATTGTTAACCGACTTAATAGGCTTAATAGGTACAGTGCGCATTTCTCATACTACAACACAAAATCAAAAGTTATCTGTTATTTACATTACATTCTATGACGAATTTTTTGACATCAAATTTAATTAAATGATTCACTTTTAAGTTATTTTAGTACTCACAAACTTAGTACTTAAGTTTTATTTGAGTTTCATGACCTCATCAGACTCTTTTTGCCAAGCGTTACGTTTAGGTATAAAACCCTCAAGTTTAGGTATAAAAAATTATAATATTTTTAATGAATAAATCCGACTCCGTACACCCGTGTCTTCGTCCATGTGGATTTCGTAACATTTCATATAGATGTTGCCCGCGGCTTCGCACATGTGGATAAACTCCGAATCCGTTTAGCCACGATAATTACACTAGCTCCAAATTGACAAACATACAAACTTTTATTATTTAAGTAGGTAAGTATTAGGTTATAGTATAGACAGTACTTACTTAATTTCAACACCCCCAGTTCAAAGCCTTTAACGATATTAGTAAAATTTTAATTTTAGATTATTATTGGTTTGGATTATTATAAATATTATCTGTAAGTACTATTTTTAGATCACTAATTAGGATTTGGCCCATTTTTAAGATTCCAATTTAAAAACTCACATTAGATTTCCTAAATTAAATTCTAAATACAAACAATAAAATGTAATATCCAACAGTTGGGTAAAATGGTTTTGAATGGCCAAGTAAGAGTCCCCTCCGTTCGAGTTCAATATAATTCACAGTAAGCCGGTTGTTAAGCCCAACTCACAAGCTGGCACAATATTGCTTATTTACTTCGGCTAAACGACAGCTCTATTAAAAAAATCAAAAGAAAATGGTTTTATTAAATAACTAGCTGCTGCCCGTGACGTTGTCAGCGAGAATATTTTGGTTTACTTTATAAGTTTCGTCATCAACCTGTTCACTGTTGTCCACTGCTGGCCTACGTCCATCCGTCCATCTTTCTATTGTACGGTCTGCAGCTGCATACGGTATTTTTATTTCTAGTTTCCGTTTCAATTCTACAGATTCAATTTAGGCTTTTTGTGATCTCAATAACCTTTCGCGTAGGTAATATTTGCCATTATTTCATTAATCCAAGTTAAAAAAGGACTCACGGGAGTATATCTTGAGTAAAACTCCTCTAATTCAGAGGCTATCCCAATTATTCTTTGGTCATGAATGAGAGGAGCGCCGTAGACTGGGTTTATTGTAGCCATCGTTAGATCTACGTCAAAGTCAAAGCATTTGCCGGCAACGCAAATATTTGGGCCAGGAAGCTTCGTATCTGGGCATTTTATTACGACTCCTTCAGCGGCCCGTAATACTTTTGCTTGCTTTTTAGGTTTTTTAATTTTGATTTTCTTTAATTGAGATATATATTTCTTAGCTTTTTTATTTTATTTAAATACTGTTTTTTGTTTTGAAATACGTACATTTTTGACTTAAACACGAGGTGAAATCCAAATTGAAAATATGAGACTTGCCTACCTACTAAAGAGATGTAATCAATCTCTGAAATCTTACCGATTGGTACATCGTGGATATCTGCTACCAAAGCCAAGCCAATTTTGTTGGTTTTTGTAGTTAGACTGTGTTCAGCAAATATAATTCGACTTTGAGAATTCATGTGATGGTACTTTTGTAATATTCTTCTATAAGTTCCATTGTGTGTGGTCATATCTCCATATCGGATCTTGGTCGCGGTCTCTGGCAAACAGTGTGCGGAAGTGAGGACCCACGAGCTGGCTATCAGGGAGCCGGCACAGAGGAAACTACTCGTGTCTTCCTCTTCTATCAGAATGCTTACGATGTAAGGGTACTCTTTTGCTTCTTTGCTGGGGTCATTGGTCCCAGAAACGAACGCAGCCAGTGTCAACGTTAAAACAAATGATTTCATATTGACTGCTGTTCAAGCGAAATTGGATTGGATTTTTATGGGCGATAAAGATTTTATGGTTCGTTTCTTGTTAGGCCGAGGAAATCGCATTGAATTATTAACCACTGCGACAAATGTTACATTTTCGGCAGAATGTAGGTGAAGTGTCCCCTAACCTCCCGGGAAAGACGAATGTCGCAGACAATCTGGCTGATTGTTTTGTAGATAAAACTTTAAATAAGCTATTGGAGAATTTAATTTTCACTGTCTCCTGATAATATCTTTTTTCTGTTGGTATGTGGTGGTGGTATGTGTTATTGTGTCCAAGATTTTTTTTTTCTATCCAACAAAAAAGAATTCCCCGGTCGACTAGCTAGTCTAAGATAAATTTCTTTTAAAACAGCTTTATTTACATTAATATACAATTTTTAAAAATTAATATAACTGCCTATAAAATAAGAGTAAAAATATAGAATAGGGGTATTTACTCCGTGTCGAAGTACTCCTCCGCATCACTGTCATCCGGCAAAGTGCCCAAAAGATCGGCAAAATTGCCACGTTGAATGGCAATGCAAAATCTTTGACCAAAGAAAAAGCCCGCCCTTATTATTATATATTATTGAGGGACGGGGCTATGCAGCTTTACAGCCATACTCACGTCGACCTAAAAAGATCTATTGTGATTAGCCCTCATTTTATAATATCTCCCTTAAACCAACATCCTCCATAAATCGGATGATGTGGCTGGCAGGGAGAGACTTGACATCCTCCGGTCTCAATATGTAGTGTCCCAAAAGGGTGTTTCGTCTGTGTATGAGAGGTCCGCAGTCACAGAGGAGGTGTTTAGGGGTTTCACGCTCCTCATTGCAGAATCTGCAGACGTCTGAGTCAGAATATCCCATATGGGATAGGTGTCTGTTGAGTCTGCAGTGTCCTGTGAGAGTCCTGACAGCCAAAGAGACCCTTGCCCTGCTGAGTGTGAGAAGCCCAGCGGTGAATTTTCTCGAGTATTCTTTGATAAGGCTTTTCGAGATTTTTGCCAGAGCTTGAACGAGTCCTCAAATAATTTTTCTTTGAGTGACTGGTAGGCTTGGTTCTTGGAGATACCACAGAATGGCTCAGGCCCTATTTGCAATATTTCAGTCCCAGACCTGGCGAGTTCATCGGCTTTGTCATTACCCATGATGCCTGAATGCCCAGGTACCCATCTGAGAACAATATTGTTGTTCTGCCCTAGAGCATTTAGGCGGTCGATGCAGTCTTTAACCAATTTTGAGTCAATCTGATTTGACTGTATGGCTTTTAGGGCTGCTTGGCTATCTGAAAATATATAGATGTGTTGGCTGACGTAGTTCTTCAGGCGTAGATAGTATGCGCATTCAACAATGACATAAACCTGCGCCTGAAAGATGGTGGCATGTCTCCCTAGATTAGTTCTCAAGGACACTCTAGGTTTGTCCCCAAAGACCCCACACCCTACGTCACATCCCATTTTGGAGCCATCTGTGTACCAGATAAGGCTGCCCGCCTTGCAGGAGTTAAGGTTTTTAGGCCATTCCTCCCTACCGGGTAGTTCCACTGTGAAGTTCCTGACGAAGTTCATTTGTGGAATAAGCGCATCTGTCGGCATTGCCAGAGTTGAGAATTTCAGTATCGAGTCTTGAAGGGACCTCAAAGACTGAGAGAGCCAAGCCCGCCCTTAGACGTGAAGCGTTGACAAAGCGCTTTGCGATATCTTGGAAAAGAACACGTGCACTTTATAGCAACCAATGAATTTGCTATATTTGCGCCACTTGAGGGTTCAGCTGCAGCGGCAGCTCCATCACAGCCCACCGAGCTTGGAAGGTGAGATGGAAGTTTTGCTTGTATTCATTTCTTGCTCGAGTGTTCGCTGCTACACCCTCTGCTCGTAGCTGCTACGCCGTGCGCCGGCGCCGCCGTAACGGCCGCAACGCTACGCGCGTTAAAATAAAAGCTGACCAAGTGCGAGTTGGACTCACACAAAAAAGGTTCCGTACAAAAATGGACAAAAACAGGTTTGTTGTATGGAGACCAAGGGGGTCTACATACAACAAACAATTATTACATTTATTTTATTTTTATTAATTGTAGTTATAGCGGCAACAGAAGTACACTTTCTGTTAGAATTTAAAATGTCTAGATATCACGGATTAACGGTTCATAAGATACGGCCTGGTGACAGATGGACGGACGAACGGATAGGGTCCCGTTTTACCCTTTGGGTTGGGGAGGAAGTAGGTATATTTCTTTTATCGAGTACTGAGTATCCTCCTTCAATAATGAAAGTGTCTCACCAGTCAGCCTGTATATCACGATCCTTACAGCAAGCCCTTTTAAATGATACCCATTTAAAAGGGCTTGCTTTAAGGGTAAAGATAACATTTTTTATATTTACTTTTCGTCTTTATACCTAAAAGTGTGCAACAAATTTCCGACCCATCTATTTCCGAATTTATCGGACCAAAAAATCTGAAATAATTCTCAATAATAGCTGACTTGCTAAACTTTCAAGGAAATTGTGACTTTTTCCAACAAAATATAAAACTATAATTTATATCTATCTCTTACTTACTTACTTCTTAATTATTCATGAAGAAAAATGCTATTAATTAATTAAAGTTCTATTATCTAGCGAGCCAGCCCGATCGCACTTGACAGGTTTTTTAAACGAGTTTTAATAATGTCAATATAGGCTATCCGATGGTAGAAGTTGAGTTTTTCGCAACATCCGCCATCTTTTAGCTATATGAGGCAAGTCTGAGTGTGATGCAAAGCTTGGGTGCTGCAAAATGCATCAATGATGCTCGCAATACTATCGCGGTGATTGATACCTTGTATTGGCGACTAGCAACATAGATGGCGTTGCCCTTTATAAATGAACTCTTTAATTTATTAATATAATAAAGGGTAGGACTGGGTAGGAAACATTAACTTTTTTGTAAATCATCTTTAATATTATATAAGGTCGAGCACAATAATAACAACTAACTTTATACATACCTTTTTTTTTTTTTTTTTTTTTGCAGAAGGGGAAATGCGCCTTATGCATACCGTCCCGCTCGGGGATGCGAGACGGTTATGTCGGGCTCTCCGGCCTAGAGATGGTAAGCGGCCGGCATACCGACTAAAACCTTTTCTGTGTCACCTCCTTTCCGCATAGTGGCGGGAACGCGGTATCCCTAATGTACTACATCCGCGAACCCGCCGCGGATGTCCGTCACCGGACCCTCCTTGGGGTGGGGTGATTGCCACACCCACCCACCGTGACCACTTAGAGGACCATGTGCAATGAGCGCCAGACGACCCCGAATCTGACGCCCATGGTCCTCACCTCGGCCGCAGAGGATAGGGAGAGCGGCGCATCGTAATACCGACACTCCTCTTCCCCTGCGGCCCCACCGTGTCCGCAATCCAGCGGTTGCGGCCCCGCCGAGGCCGCGGAAGGTAGGGAGAGCGGCGCACCGTAATACCGGCACTCCTCTCCCGCCGCGGCCCCGCACTCCTCAGCCGCGATGTTGTTCCTACAACACCGCGGCCCGCCTTAGTTGCGGTGCTGCCGGGTGCTCCATCCATGCAGCACCGCAACCCGCCAGGGCCGCTCCAACGCGGGCTTCCGGCTCAAAGCCCGCAGGAGCGGCGCCTCCTTGGGGTTCCTCTTAGCTTCGCCGTGTGCCCAACCACGGCTACTAAGCCCCCCCGCCACGACAAGGCGAGAACCCACATTCGGGGGGGAACTTTATACACACCTAGAAATAAACTAATTAAAAAGATAAACTTAATCTAAAAGACCGCTACCTGTAGGCAACGTTCCCAAAATGCTGGCTGCATTGCTTCGCTGGATGGCTGTACTTAGAGTTTGGGGCTTGCCCCAGATACAGACCAGCATTTTGGTCACAAGACGGACCAGACGCCTCATTTTATTATATAGATATATAGTTTTTTTTTGTAAATTTTACGGACCAGGGAAAACATAAACTTTGATTTTTATCTCACTATATAAGCATAATTATGATAAATTTGTTTAATTATAATTATATAAATTCAATATTTTTAAGACTGGAGAAAGGCTAAAAGGTAATGTGTTTAGTGCCTCTCAACATAAGAGTTCTTTTCCTAAAATATTTTTGTATGTTTTTATTAACTTACCTATATTGGTAAAGGTCGCCGACACCAGGCTGTGTCAGTGAGTTGGCAGGTTCAGCGTGAAGAGTGTTTAATTTTGGAAGTAAGTTACTTCTTGTTCTTCAAATATAACTACTCAAAAGAGAATTTAATTGCCTGGACATAAAACTCCCTTGATACTCAACTTATATTAATAGGAGCCATCACACAAAGTACTATTATCTCTTCTTTCATAATAAGGGAGCCTCTAAATAATTTACACAGTGACCTCCGGCGAATGGGGCTTAAGGCACTTGTATTTTTGCTAGTCACGATCATGAAAGGCAGGGAAAAGTGAAGTTCCTTACTAGCTCGAACAATTTTGTTAAAACTTCTCGTAAATCGATTTTCTTGTCGATATCGTGCTGTTAGCTTTGTGGTTTCGACACAATATTGTATGTTGAATAATGTATGTGTAGCACACAGTAAAATGTATTGCAAATTCCACATACACACATAAATTACACATACACGAAGGGTCGAATATACTGACTGCCATTTACTGACCGCGTTATGAGCTGCTTAACCTTGGTCACTGTGACAACCACCGTAAAATCACAACGTCACATACGCATCTTACTTGGGCGTGTCTTTTGTAGAAATAAATTAGTACGGAAATAAAACTTTACATTTACTGAATTTAATACATAAAATGAACATGAAGAGCCATAGAATAGAGAACCATAGAAATATTTTCCAATATCTTTGGAGTGATCCAATATGAATGAAATAAATATTTGATACTTAAGTGTTAAGATAACGCTCTATAATTTTATATATTTCTTTTCCAATACAGTTCAGCAGTTTTGGGGTGATCGGTGATTTTTAAAAACTGTTAAAATGCATTGTATAACTTGTTTCTAATCCCCCAATCACTTTTTTTAATATCTCCAATATACGGAATCGCGAACTTTACAAATATATTATAAGTATAGATAGATAAATATAGATTTTATGCTATATAGTAAACTTTACATCAGAAAACCCTTCGTCATTGGTTTTTTAATCGTTTCAGTCTTTTTTTAAATATTCTATCAGCTCAAATTAAATTATAACTGCAATTTAAACATGTGTCGCTAGTTAGACTTTTATTAATTTGGCTTGTTGAAAATGCTTTGCGAGCCAGACTTGAACGCGTTGAAGCACTTTTAGGAATATTTAATTCCAAAAATTCACGCCACTTAACTGTGGATGAAGATATTAATGTGAATCACGGTTGTTTTCGCAAAAAATGAGGATTTATACATTTTTACTAGGCTGCTGCAAACTTGCAACATTTTAATTTGTCTTATCGATATAGAATAGCTTAAGCCCGCGGCGTCGCTCCGACACGACATACCTCGAGGTATGTTGATGAAACCTTAAAAGTATTATTTTAATAATGGCACGGGTATAATAACAAAATGTGGTTTATGGATAGCTCCGGGCTTAACCAACAAAAGGTTGTTGTTTTTCTATTAAAGGTGTCACGCAGGCGTGGACCGCCAAGCGGCACTATTAATATTTTTTTTCGTTTGTTAGATACATAATAAATCTAAGGCTTTTGAAAGATTTTAAATAAATCCGTAACATATGCAATCTTAATATAATCATAATCATAGACAAGTATGGCGTCAAGTTTCAAAATTACTCAACTCGAGTTTATTTCTTGTTTTTTGACAAATTCCACTAGACTTAGATGCGAAAAGCAATCGATTTAGGGATTCAGTATCCTCATAAAATCCTGACAACTGATCTAACTAAAATATTGTATCCCTTTGGGTTGCGGGGGATAGAAATACAATATAGGTAACTGATATTCAGCTGCATTTGCTTACCTTAGAAGCCGGTCTTAGCAATGTTTATATTTATATAGGTAGGTATGTATTACGGAAGATGATGATTTATTGGTCATTAAGATAAGTTGTAACTAAAAAAATAAAAGAAATATCAAACTATTTGTTTATAACTTATACCCTCTTATCTGCCAGGTCACTCAGCCAGTTCATGTTCAGTTCCCTCAGTGGCCAGCTCAATGCTTAGAACTCATAGAAAAATGGTGATTGCGTACAAAGAAAACAAAAAAAAATCTTTGGAAAAGTTAAAAAAAAAAGTTCTAGCCTCTTTAACTTTCTTATTAAGTACTAAGCTTAGAACCGATTCCATAACGTCTTAAAATTATTTCAAGTATTAGTTTCAAGTATTGGTATTTATTAAAATAAAAGTTATCGTTTATAATTATATAAGTACTACTAGAATAAATAGTTAAAAATTTAATTACACATAAGATTGTTTATTACATAATATTATTTTTTTGTTGTACCTACCTAGTACAATATTTGCATGCCTTTTAGTGTGGATCTAAATATTTTGTAACATCTTTTGTACCATACTCTTGGCAAATAAATGTCTTATGTCAAGCTTTTTAATTCCTTTTGAAGTCAGTTTGTTTTTTTTTGTTAAAGTATTATTATAAATGTCGTTGATGGATGTTTGTATTTTATAGGTACATACATTTAATCAAATAATCTTATACGAGGCAGTTATCTAGCTCAATTTTCTTTTGATCGTTTAAAATAATGCTTAGAAAAGCTCAAGATATTACCTACGTCTATTCTAAGATACCACATTATATGGAAGTAACTAGTTCGAGGAGTATCAATAAAAAGCAATCTCATATTACGAGGAGATACACTTTAGTACTGATTGTTACTAGTATAGAGTAATCTTGAGAGACCACGGCGCAAATAAAGTAAGTAAATATGATTTGTACTTATTTCGCGCTACGCTAATTTAAGTTGAGTAAAATAAATAAAAAAAATGGTATTATATTCTTTTTACTGAAGCGGGTAGGACTCGGTGGCTTAGATGGTAAAGCGATGGAGCGGCACGCCGGAGATCATTTGAATTTGATCATTTAAATATTTCATGTTTTAAACAAAACATGTGTATGAACATGTCAAAAAAAAAACATCATCTGCCTTTTTCCATGTAAAAAACATACATAAAATAATTATCACATACGTATCTCTCTGTGCCAAATCTCTCTCCGGTCGGATTGCCGTCACATCGGACTATGAGACTGAGGGAATAGACAGTGTTCCTGTGCTTGAACAGACTTTTATGTACTAGCTATACCTATTATCTCCTGCGTAATACGCTAATTTCGGTTGAGATTTGCTGCTGTGCTCGAAATTTGATAAGAAGGACATTTTTACTTCAGTTTTGGTATCTACGAGCTGGTAGTTGACCTGCGAAATACTATTGATTCAGATTATACATACATAGCTTTTTTTTTCTTTTTTCAGTACCTACTCGTTAGCATAAACTCATCAAATAAACCAATTTACGAATTAACCTTCAGACGAGAAACTCTGAACTCATGAATAAAATTTAAATAGAAAACACCACATTTTTCACTTGGTGCGACTGCGACTCCGTATGATCATATATGTTTAGTTTATAAGCCAGTGTCACCGCGCGTTGGAAAATATTTTTGTAATTGTGGAAAAACCAAATAGATATTTCGCGGGCTTTTTTTAATGAGAAAGGTTAGTGAGTTATAGATAATTCCACTCAGAGCGCATATTTTTTAATATCGTAATATAACCTGTTTCCAGTATCAAAGGTTTGATTGATATGCAGCCTGTGTACAAATTTTGAGCCAATGAATTACAAAATAAATCATCAACGGTTTGAAATAGAATTCCCGAAACATGTTTTGAATACAAAATATTACGGATAACATTACAGGTCACTAGTTAATCTGAAATTAGCTAAAACCCATTACCAAATAAACTGAAAACAAATAACACCATTAAATCTCTATTTGTAACCAACATAATATTAATTAATTAATTAAATTTGATTATTATGTGATGTTTAAAACAAATGTCAGGTTACATAATATTAAACCGACGACGTTCTCTTTTTCAATTTTCACTTGTATCAGCATAATCTGTGTAATTCTAAGTCATCGCACTGCCCACCGCCAGCAGCGCATACGCATATAAACTATACGAACAGAACTTGGATGGAATTTTTACTGAAACGAGTAATCTTTAATACCTAACGTTTTACTGTGTTTATGCGCGCGCACATATAAAAAGCCGGTTACTGAGATTTTTCCGCTTAGAACTCAGACATTTGCTCATCTCAGCACACATCTAGAATTAATCATGTAAATTGTTTTCGCGTCAAATTATTGTGTTTTCTGTGTCAGAATAAAGAAATAAGCGTTTGTTTTAAAATGTTTCTTACATGTCGGTGCTGCATAATTTAGATTATAATATAATATGAGTTATCATACATTTTTAAACTTTTCTCAACACGTTTTTTCGTAAAAGGGTATCCGAAGTTTTTGATTCACATATTATGATCAGGGTTTAGTGTAATAGATTTTGCTTTTCGGTAAATTATTTTCTTTTTCATCATTGAAAGTTGTTAAAAGTAAACCTAAAATACGCACTACGCAATAGATTTTTGATAACATACTGTCATTTGCAACTTTGCAAAAAATGTTTAAATACGTGCTCAACAAATACAAAATTGTAAGAAATCAATTTGAGTGCTTGATAAAAACGAACAATATAATTTTTAATTTAAACATATCCTATTAGATCGACTAGCTATCTATCTATACAATAATAAAATCGTAAAGGTCGAAAAGTCTGTACATTGAATGTTTTTTTGCAAAAATCAGCTAGGGAGGCTAAAAATAAGCAACAAAACATACCTAAATCTATTTTTTTAGAATTCTTGTCTGTCTGTTTGTTACCTCATCACGTGAAAACGGCTGAACGGATTTAAATGAAATTTTAGAAGTAAGTAGGTATTAGCTCAACTTAAAAACTGGTGTTTGTTTTATGAAAATTGGTCAAGTGAATCAAAAGATACAGCTGACCCCTCTATTGTATGCAGTTTCCTAGAACATAGGGGTCTTGATCCACTGGTCGCTCAATCCCGGTCAAACCACTGTGCCGATTGTGATAAAAATCTACATGGAGATAGCCTGAGACTTGGAAAAAGGAATAGGCTACTTTTTAACCGACTTACCGACGACACCCGTGAACGGGTGCCGACTGTTGGGACTGGCCAGCTCATAACTGTTATGGTAATTTTATCAAAAGTATAACAAATAAAAATAAAAATATATTTAAGGTGTTCTTCTGTTTAGTCGACTTACATTGTTGCCACATAAGACCTCAGAACAATGTAACCTAAAATATTGTAAGCCATATTTTATATTTAAAAGAGCAACCATGGAGTTTCTTGCCAGATTCTTCTCCATGAAGGGTAGGCTGCCTTTGGAACTGGCAACTAGAGTCACTCTTACTACTATAAACAATATTAGAATTATGACTATTCATAAGTGCCTTAGGTCTACATGAATAAAAATATTATTTTTGATTACGATTTTGTTATCATTATTTATATTATGTAGGCTTACAAACACTCCGCGCGGCAAGAATTTACATGGAACTAAAAAGCTAGAAATTAGTTATAGACGTTTTGAAGTCGGTTCCAAGTTAAGTTCTTAAGAAGGTTAAGAAGGTTGGCTGAAACCGACCGGTTTTTTAAAGTAAATAATAAAACCGACTTCGAAAGGAACTAAAAAGCTTGAAATAACTTTAAGACGTTTTGAAGTCGGTTCCAAGTCAAGTTCTTGAGAAAGTTCGAATGTTCAAGCCAAGTTCGAGATCTCGGCTTGGAACTGACTTCAAAACGAGCGATCCACAGGTTTCTACAATAACTTGGATACGTTTTGTGTTTCGTTCTCTATTTATATGGTTTTTCTACGTCAAAAAAATAAACCTTTTATTTCTACAAAGTGAGCGAGACGCAACTATACATATTTTGTAAACTCTTCAGAGGAGCTCCGAGTTGTATATCAAACGCACTATAGATTATGTTAGTTCCCGCTGTTTTCTCGTCACCCGGCCTATCTATATCTTCCACTCTTTATTTGTTTTGTATTTTCCCTTTGGCGAATTTCCAAATTTTGTACACAACCTTGATTCCTCGTTAGAATATTACGTACTCTTATAATCCGTAGTTCTAGTAGCTCTAAGAGCGGGTGTATACGCGACACATCCGCTTTTGAAAATGGACTCCGTTTGAGTTCGAAACTAGTCGGGCATTCCCGAAATCAATGCGTGAGTAAAGCCGTATCAATATTTCATATAATTAGTATGACGCACGAAAGTTATTATTCTAAAAAAGCGTTTGTTAAGTAAAGTAAAGTGCACAAGTTCACATCCTTTCAATTAGTAAGCAGAACAGATGTTATAGGTTTGAAAGTAAGTTGTCAAGTAACTGGCCATTCACAACAAGAACTATTTAATCTGCACCGTGTATGACTGTGAAATTAAAAATTGTATAGGTAATATTTTCGGACGACGTTTTTTAGTACGACTCAGTTGAAATGATACAGAAAGCCAAATATTACACATATTTTTATTAACATTTTAGTCCACAACAACAGCTTTCTGGCTTTCAAACCAGGCGGAATTAATACACAATTTTCAACCGAGTTACCCAACACTTAATTTAATTAAAACTGTACCTTCAATGCGAAATTTAGCTCACAATATAATTAAAGCTAGTATTTTCAGTTGCCAACTTCGTGTTAGTGGTAGGGTTTCTAGGTAAAAAATATAAACATTGTCTTGATTCAAATAAAAACTATAAATTATAATAATGCAAAGGCTGTATTATATATATTATATATACGTACCTATATTGTGAGTTAATGTGAATTAAAAAGGAAAAAAATATATTCATTTGAGAGACTTCGTTATCCAAGCTTATAATAAGAATTAAAGTTCCCAACTTATAAACACAATATAGCAATTCAACATAATAAAATAAGTTGATTGCAAGTTTAATTCCCGACACTGCACTGTTGTGTGATGTTGTGGAGTGCTATGATGTCCTACTCCATAACATACATCGTACAATTGCATCGTTTCATCAAACGTTGGTCTACACACATCAATTTCCTGCTGGTTTCAAGCTATTTCGTATTAATTTGGCTGTGTCGACAATCGTATACAAGTGATAATTATGTTCTTTTTAAATACAATATTAGGGTCTTCTTTCAGGATCACATTTCCGCACATTAGTTGCGAAGTGGGTGTTGAGGGTCTCAAAAATAATCACAGCGCGCGACAAAGCAAAAAAAGGAAACAATGGCGGACGGACCGGGCGGTGCCGCGGCGGCGGCGGTAAAATGTCAATTGTAAAATTGATATAATTATCATGATTATCATTGCAGTTAGTAGGTCTTTTCGCCTTTTATGTTCGCACTGTTTAGAATCCTGCTAAGACTATTACCGAGTACGTGGTTGTTTCATGTTCAAATCCATCCTTGGTATCCTATATGCAGCGTTCTTTATGACATATCATCAAAAACTTGATAATTTTGCGTTAAGAAGACGTCATATACCTATATACCACCAACACCATCCAGTTACAAAGTTCCTATTAATATATTAAGATGTCTGTATTTTACTTTAGTTGAATCAGTGATGAGTTATGCCCTTGATAGTTATGGTCTAACCTTTAAAACATATATAGATAAATTAGAATCCCTACAAATAAGATTTATTAAATTACTAGTATCAAAGAAAACCCGAGCAAGCTGTAGAGATGACTACCGGAAATTATTTAAAATATGTAACATCTTACCAATTAGCATTAAACATAAATATCTTCTGTGGCAAAAAAGAGTATAACCTATCACTGGCCAATAATAATAATAACACTCGGTCGATGACCGCTGGTAAATTTAGTGTCCCAAGGGTTACAAATTACTTCGGTGATAGAACATTAAATAAACGTGTGCCATATCTTTTGAACAGCTTACCAGCGGACATCAGACATGAAAATGACAAAATAAAATTTAAGAGGAAACTTAAAAAATACTTGTTTAATATATAAATAATTTAGGTTTATATCACAGAAATATTATCCAATATCTTTGGTTTATATAAATTAATTGCGACTCATCCACAGTCAAACCGCTAAACCGGTTTTGTGGAGCATTATCTTACTATGTACCTACTGTAAACTGTAATAAATAAATAAATAAAATAAATAAAGCCATATCATTAAAGCTCGTCGAAAGAGATAACATTGCGAGTTGAAATTAGCTGAACCAGAACTTATGAGCTTAAGGAATTGCGAAAATGTATTTCTAGAACAAGTAATGACGACGAAAAGGAGATAAAGCAACATTTTTACAAAAAAAATATTATTTACAGAACGCAAATACCAACATATATTATAAAAAGTTTGGAACAGGCTAGGGTTGTTCTACCTGAAACTTATAAGACAAAGGTTACGAGATTTAAGAACGGAGAGTTTGCGTCTGCAAGCTGGTAGGCTCTTATTTTGCAGAAAAATATAATCAAGGACCTGGACTAATCTAAAATAGTAAGATTAATTTTATCTACTAAGATATATATGTATAAAGTTTTAGCAATACTATTGTAAAGATATGGACAGATTCTTGGTCAAGAACCGATTTTATTAGATTTTGAATTGCCAGACACATCAATAAGTACATTCTAAAAGTCAGTCTAAACAATCCTAAATTCCAGCCGAGAATGTTCAGAAATGTGTCACAGAAAACCATTCACAAAATTTAATATACCACGTGTTAAGTTAAACTTTCGAAGGCAAATATGTCTCGCCAAAGGTAAACAACCAACCCTGCAGAGGAGCCCCTAGCAAGGTAATGAAAATCGAAAAGTTGCCTGACGGAGAATCGAAGAGTAGGTACGTCTCTCCTACCTAAATTGGAAAACTTGACAGCGTAAGTAATTGAGGACGGAAATGTGGCGTCGGTACGTTAATGGCGATAAATAAAAAATGTTAGGGAGTTTGTTCCCGTGTTGTTCAAGTCTTTTCATGCATAATATAAGACGGATAAAACCTGAGGTGTTGAGATAAAGAGATTTTAAATACTTAACGAAAGAGGATTTTGATTAAAAGCTGCCTTATTTTAATGTTTTAAAAGTTTTATCCTTATAATCTATGAATTAAGAATCCTCATTATCACTATAGTAAAAATATGAGGTAAATTATATCTAAGTATCTTTTAGAAAATTTGTTTAAGCTAGCAACATAATAGCGCTTGAATAATTGGCTTAGTGATTGATTTTGTGTGTTTATCTCGTGGGATCGGTACACATGGGTAGGTATTACGTTAGCATCTTTGCAACTTAAAATAATTCTTTTAGCTGTCCTTTTATCTGCAATTAGTTTCCAAAATTTGAGCTTGCGCATTTAAAATATTCTGGTTGGGTGGATTCTTGATTTAAACGTAACCAATTTGAAGTGAGTAATAATATGACGAGGGTATTTTAGGTTCGCCACATAGATAAAGTAATATTTTATTTAATGCCATCATTTACTGAAATAGTCGGCGGCGTAACGTTCGAGCCTCGACATAAGTACACAGTATTAGTGATGTCTGATGTGGAGTGATGTTTGAACAGTTTAAGCGAGGCTAATTGTTATTCATGGTGTATAAAGTTACACATCTATCGACATCACATCTATAGACAACGTACTATGGCAGACGTGTAACGTTTCAGCCATAAAAAATATTATAAACATTATTTATATGCGTATTCGTATTCTTAATATAAAAAGTTCACGATCTTGAAGTCTTTCTTCTTTATCGTATGGTTGAGGAACAACCTGGTGTCAGAGTTAAAACCGCCCGTAGGCCTCTGATATTGCTTTACACACCGTTGAAAATCTCTCAGGTGTGCTTGGTTTCCTCACGAAGTTTTCCTTCACCATTTTAACACTGAAAGACGATTGGTTGTTTGACATCCGTGAAACCTAGGCTCCAGATGAAAATCAGCGTCAAGTAGTATTTGACATACAGCTGATCTGGAAACCTATTTATGAAATGTAATATTTAATTGTTATTTTCTTTTATTTGTTTTTTTTTTCTAATTCCCCTATATCCCCTATCATTTGTTTTGTTTGTGTGCTGTCTCAAATAAAAATTATTTCATTCATTCATTCATTTTAACACGTGATAATGAATTTCTAAAACGCACATGATTCCGAAAAGTTAGGGGTGCATGCCTGGGTTTCGAACTTACGACCTTTGACTTACAATATTTTTGGTACATATTGCTTTGATTGAAATTAAATTGAAAATCTGCAACATGATGTACTATGGAAATAACGAGAGAATTAATATTTTTAGTACAGTTTTAATTAAGTTTTTTAGATTTTGCATTAACTTAAGTAGTTTATTAACTAAGAGTAATGTCGGTAGTGCGTTTCCCAAAGTAACTTATTACGTTCAGAACAGCAGGGTTCTTTTTTTCAACCGGGTTTAAATAACAAAATAATCATACCTATACAGAAAGACATCTAATTTTTGAATCAAACCATATCTACCGCTTTCACTATCCTATGGCATACTCATTATCTTTTCACACAGCCCAACCAATTGACAAAATGACACTTTCAGAATAATGTTCTAGCTTTGTAACAAACAGGTTCAGCTATGTTATGTTTCAATAACATGCTGCTAACAAAGACCACCATTACTGAAACATGGATACAAATGAATAAAGATTAAAACGAAACACAAAAGTCCTGCCATTGTTCTCTTTTCAATATGTGAGAGTATTTTTTAAAAGGAAACGTTGGCCTGTTTGTTTTTCATTTTAACAAAACATTAGATTGTTAAAATAATACCTTTTAGCGACACAAACTCAACGCTTATAATACACGTATATTTCTACATCAAAGGTATTATACTAGTAAATATAACTAATATATTATAAGAGCTTTTGACTATCATCTATATAAATATGTATATAAAACAAAGTCGGGTTTGTTCGAACACTTATTACTCGAGAACGGCTGGACCGATTTTCATGGTCTTTGATTTGTTGGATTTGTTTTTGCCTAGAATTGCAGAATAGAACATACAACAGAAAAAAATGGAATTATACTCCTAGGGTATGGTAGGGTAGGGGTAGGGTAAGGGTAGAGATAGAAAAAGGCAGGGTAGGGTAGAACAAGCGTGGATATAGGATGATCACGTGTAGGTCGGAAGTCGCGCTGGGCAACTAGTATTATTATATTTATGAGTCAAAGAAGAATTCAATGCTTCTATTTTTATGATATTTTTACATGTTCAAGCACATCTTCAATGCTTCTATTTATTTATAAGGTGGCCAATATGTCACTGACGAAGTGACGACCCACGCGGAGATATGTATAAAAAGACTCGTGAGTTCTAAAAGAATGTGATCTTGAGAAGAGTTTTGGAGGACATTATTTTCCTTTTAGGCAACCTAAAGACTTATTAACTTTCTTAAGATATAATTTACTTGATTATTCACTGGCGCATTATATTATTGAAATGGCCATAGTCCAGTTTACGCTGAATATATTTACTGAATCATATTGTCTGACGAATACCTAAAATGCGGATTTTTAAATATCATAAAAATTGGTTTATAAATATCTAAATGTGGCTGATGTCTAGATGTGGCTGATCTTACTTATTTCTTCTGATTTTTAAAACTTCAAGTGATGAAATATACAAACTTGGTGAAAAAACAACTACGGGGATTGCACACTGCTTCGAGTGTCTTTTAAAATACAGATTATATTCAAATAAAACATTATAAAAGGACCATAAACCGCTGTATTTTCTAGTTATTTTTTTATCATTGCGGAGTATCAACCAACCCCCGAGCTGCCGAACTGTTTTTCAATTAATAAATAAAGTTCAAACAAAATGCGCGCAAAAATTTGGTTACTGTCATCGCACATTTTATTGCAGTGAGTTATTTTTAACAACCATTATTAAAATCCACCAGTCAACTTTGGTACAGGAGGTATTCAGGTAGGTATTTATTGTTCAGTTTTTATTAACTACACAGTACAGTGCAAAAATACGGTCTCCAAAATAACTAATTTAGCGTTTTCTAAATCATTAGAATTAAATTATATTATCTCGCAAAAACAACTAGATATGAGAACTACTAAACGGAGAGTGATACTTAATTTATGATACGCACATAACTTACAAAAAGTCAGAAGTGTGCGCCTTAGGATCAAACTCGAGACCACTGACTTGTCAGTCGACGGTCATACCACTAGGCTATCAGTGCTATCTAGGATGGTAGTAATAGCCTACTGGTATGACCGTTATACTACTTTTCGGATTCATGTGCGGTTTAAAGTTAAACAATGATAGCCTGGTGGTACGATCGTTGGACTGCCACGTTTAAGGACGTAGATTCAAAACCCAGGCACGCACCTCTGACTTTTCGGATTCATGTGCGTTTTAGATATTAATTATTCCTTGCTCAAACGGTGAAGGAAAACATTGTGAGGAAACCAGCACGCCTAGATTTTTCAATTGTATGTCAACAGTTGTGCTCAATGTGTAAAGTTCAATTGATCTGAAGCTTAATAAATAATATTTTACCGCAGATATAGTATTAGAGTTACATTGTGATCGGTTCTAAGTTCTTGTCAGTTCACGATCTAGATTTGTTACGAGCTTACTGCGCTCATAATTTTCCGGTGACGTGTGGCTCATATTTCACTCAATGCTAAGTGAGCCCTGAACCCAACTTGGCTCTACATGTAATTGTCATGGTTTGAGGACAGTTATAAACTTGTAACATGTTCCAAAACTTGTCCGGTATAAGTTTGAACAGATACGTAACTGAAGTTCTGCTCTTCATTCTAAAGTTTCATCGTATTGTTAACTGAGTGACCGTTATATAGTAATATTATGTGAAAATGCCATCACGATCATAATCACCAACACATTGATGGAATTAATTAAATAAAAACATACCATACAATACAATTATACAATTTTACTCATCAATAAATTCTCGATGAAGCTGGTCAGCTCGTAGCAGTCATTGTAATTTTATCAAAAGAATAATGTAATAAATATGTTTAGTTACATTTTTTTCAATAAGTCCTCTGAACGTACGTATGTTAAGATTTTTATTTATATGAGCAACTATTGAGTTTCTTGTCATTAAGGGTAGGCTGCTCTAAAAAACTAGCGACTTATGAAGTAGATTAGAGTCTTCTCGTATTTGTGCGGGTCGAATAGATTTTTGATACTTACTAGTAATCTAATCTAGTAATCTAGATTTGTTGGTGTATTGTTCAGATTTTCTTATTAACAAATTCAATATTTTACATTACGAATCTGTTTATTTAAAGGTTTTATTATTGAAATCTTTATGCACTTTGTATTCTCACAAGCTTTTAATCACGAACTGTTCGCGTTATGCATTACCATAATTTATTCATACAACACAACTACATAACTATATTTAATTTTTTTAAATCCCGCGACATAATTAAAACCTCAATTTTTTTGGTCTAAAACACTTTCGATCAAGTCACCTTTTACATAAAGAAACCAAATCAAAGTCGGTCCATTCGTTTAGGAGCTACGATGCCACAGACACACGGACACGTGAAACTTATAATACCCCTCTATTTGTGTCGGGGGTTAATAAACAAAAACGCATCGTTAATTTCAGGCAACTAATGAGATTGCCAAATTGTCAATTGAATATAACGTACAATTTATATAATTGTTTATTTCACTGCTGCAGCCGGCCAGTCATTTGTTTACATATAGTTGATTAAAATTGTTAAATTAAGCACAATAAAGTAACCTATGGCTTTTATCAATATTAAGCCTATAGAAATGCATATAAATGGTGTTAAAAAATTAACATTTAACATTGTAGAACATTCCTGCGCTTTATTTCACAAAATTGCACTTTAATGGGGATAGCTGAAATACTACGATAACGAGACCCATAGCTCTTAAATTAATGTTGATGATACTAAATTATATGTTAATTCTAATCCCTTTTTTTAAATCACCGATTGCACTAAAATGCCTGGAACCTTATTGACGAATAACAACAATGTGTATAATATACATACACTGTATATGTTTTATTTCAAAATGTCTGCCTTACCGTCACGTCTTTGAGAATGGGTGCTGAAGTAGCAATACTCAACATTA
This sequence comes from Protodeltote pygarga, assembly GCA_936450705.2. NCBI lineage: Eukaryota > Metazoa > Arthropoda > Insecta > Lepidoptera > Noctuidae > Protodeltote > Protodeltote pygarga. Next base: position 20,983,816 of record OW388248.2, on the reverse strand, counting down.
ATAAAGGAGCGTGTTTACCGCCGGTCCGTCTCCCGTGCGCCCGCCACCCTAGTATAACCTTGCGACAAATATTCAAAGTAGTTCAGTGCGACCGTTAGTAATTGGCCGGAGATTGTACCTTTATTCTTTTTTTTTTATAGACTCACGCCTTTATTCCCCAGAGGGGGTAGGCAGAGGTGTGCAGTACACCCATGTTTCGCCGGCTATGTTATAAGTCCCATGTAATAGGGGGCGAGCCTATTGCCATTAACCGGGCACAATTCCAGACTCCGTGCTGCTACTGAGAATTTCCTAATGGAAAAACCCAATAACACTTTGCCCGACCCGGGGATCGAACTCAGGACCTCGTGCTCAGCAGTCGCGCTTGCTACCACTAGACCAACGAGGCAGTCTTGTCAGTCAGACCTACGATTGTACCTTTATAGTATTTATTATATTCGACAGCATGATCAGACTGATTATAATACATGTTCAGTTTGATCATGCTGTCTTTGGTTTTCTGGTAGGTACATAATATCTTAAAGTTCGCCTCAAAATAGTCCCAAACATCGTGCCATGCGTCCTTTATTATCCTTTCTATATATATAGTTTTGTTTCTATATATATAGTTTTATTTCATTCGTCAAAGCTTAAGGCAATATTACAGTTATAAATTACAAAACATTAATTTAAAACACGGCACAAAGTTTTTAAGAGGCTGTTAATGAAGTACTGGGGTTCGAACAAAAGATTCGATTCGATGCACTGACGAGCGTGGAATTACAATATTGAAATACGAGTACGTGTATTCACATTGAAGTCCCACACCTGCTTTATGGAATATACTGACTAACATTCCATTCCATTAACAGGTAACACACACTATAAAATCATTCACTGTATTTCGACCTGTTGCAAAAAATGTCGTCCACTAACTTAAACTTCGACACTTCTGTCAAAATAAAATTACTCTATACCCTTGGGAATAAAGCTTTCTATCAGTGAAATAGTTTTCAGCATCGGAACGGAAGATCCAAAGATTACCTCCTTCAAACAAACTTACTAAGTCGCAAACTTTACCTCTTTATAATAGTATAAAGTATGTAACGAATGCCTGATAAAATTTCTGTGTAAATGCGCTGTTTTATTAGATTAAATATTTAAACTTTTCATTCGATTAGCGTGTTAGCACGGTTCAATTTAGATACCTAATGAACTAACCCGGGCGCCCGCTGTGGGCTTAAGCCACGCGGCCCAGCGGTCTGCTACTAAGCCTTTATGAATATGAGACGTAGATAAAGGTTTTCTTTATTATTATTTTTTTAAAGACTTTAGTCAAGTACTTACGGAGAAAATATAATTATATACAGGGTTATTTGTAAAACACCAGCAACCTGAAGAGGGGTCATTAAACTCATCATTATGAACAACTATTAGTATGGGACTAACCCTGAAATCGCAAAAAAAATCAGCTGTTCCATACATTAATGTTCACATAACTCAAGAAAATGTATGGAACAGCTGATATTTTTTTTCGAGGCCAACCTTGAAATCGAACAGATGTGATCAGACTTTTAAGTATGGGACCAATCCCATACTTAAAAGTCTGATCACATACTAATACCATTTCTGAAGTCATTCAGAAATTGAGCCACAATTAGTAACGATTTTGAAACGGAACGGTTGAAGTTTCTGATCACCCAAGAACTCAAAGCGCTCTTTTACTCATGAATGGTAAGAGTTTGAAGAGAACATAGTAATTACAGAATATGAGCACGGAATCCAGTTGTGTGATCATATTTACGACACCAAATTATAGTTAGGAATCTAATCCAGAAATTTTAAAGCCATTTCATGTTTCTCAAGTAAGATATATGTAGATAGCTGACTTAAACGTGCGCGATAAAGTATTTTCTTGTTATGAATTTTTCTGTTTTCTTTTCGAGGATTGTATATTTTTAAGATAATTTTTATTTGTTGCTCTTGAACTACTTAATCTCAATCTTAATTAATATATGCACTCATTAAAATATTGCGTGTGCGTCGTTGGACGCCGCATCGGCATCGGTGCCAAAGCGCACATTGATTCCTGGCTGATTAAGTAATATCATTGTAAAAATATCGTATTTCAAGAGTATGCTTTTTGAAGTCATTTATGAAACAATCACGTAAATTAAAAAAAAATGAGGTACCTGTTATATTTGTTGTTTAATAAGTGAATCGTCGTAGTCTTATAGAACAATGCGTGCAAGAGGTGCACTATAGAAAATGATCCCTTTTCCAAATGTAGGTTGTATGTAGGTTCCGGGGATGTGCCTAACAGGCATTGCGTAGGGGAGGTTCCGGAGCTGGTCTCTTAGGAGGACCCGGGATCTCCCCCCATGTGCTGATGGTGATCTCCGGGGTGGTTTTAGAGAGGTATGAATCCCACACTCCCCGGTCTTTCCCCTGAGGCCGAGTGCTTTTTGAAGGTTTCCCCGTAAACAAAAAAAAAAGGTTGTATGTAAGTAGTTTAAAATAAAACAAGTAATACATTACAGCAAACGTGTTTATTGATTACTAAGTGTAGGTAATAAATATATAAATAGTCCAGTACATGGTTGATTGGCGCCTTGCTAGAGGGGAAAGTTAGTGAATAAATCGTGACACTTCCCTGCGAAGAAATACAGACTCGTAGGGAGGGCATTACAGACATGTTACTGTGTAGTTGGTAAGTAGCAATGCGCCATACGTACAAACGCACATGTCGGGAATTGTCATCAATTCAAGCTCATCATTATTACATTATAGCATTTTTAGGGAGCCAACCCACTAAGTCGTAAAATTATGTAACAGTTTCATTCGTTAATTTTATTAATAAAATATGAAAATTTGAATATGACGTTCTTTAAATGACTATGGTCGTCATTATGGCGGATGAAACTGTTACTTAGCCCAAAGTGAATGTAAAATTATATTTGGTTTTGACGAGACCGCAGGATCTATCAAGCGTTGCGGTTAAAATGTCATTCCCGTCAAATTGCGGTCTCTCTTGTTTGGGCAACAATGTCATCACATTATTCTGAAATATTCCTGTATCAACATTAACCCTGTGTACATTAAGTACTTGTAATAAATATATTTTTTAACCGACAGTGCGCTTGTCAGAAATTACATGTTTGTACGTAAAACAGACAAAATAACACCCAGTATTTAGAAGACAATCCTAAGTTTAAAGTTGAGTATAGTTTCAAAAATCGTTCAGTCGTAATTTATAAGAAATAGTCGTTCCTTCACATCATATAATATATTAAAGTTCCATTTTAAATATACGTTAAGAAATTCACAGCATTTCATTTTTATGTGGATGTTATTTATTATTGTCAAGATGACAAAACAACTGAATCAAGTAAGTCTCCTCGAATTTCTTTCCTACGTTCCTTGTGGCAATGCCTTTTTAATACAAAATTATAAAAAACAAAAGTATAAGTTACAGTTTTAATATCAAACTGTGTAGAAGTTATAAAAACTTTAGGTCATTTTGGCACAACGATCTCCATCACAACTTTAGACCTTACTTTAAATTGTATACTAGCTTTTAGCTTTAATAGTCGGACAGTGTCGGATAGACCCGGACACTTCCCGGACGTTGTTGTGTCCGGCCACTTGAGTTTTGTTGCTCTCATTTCTAGCTTAGCTTTGTTCCGCTCGCATTTGATGCTTGCTAACTTGAAAGTAAGGAGCTGACATTAGTACTGTAGCAGTGTTCATTTTAACTTTGCTTATTACGTTAATATTCGCTCAAGTTTCATCCTCGCTTACTCTAGTCCGATTTAAGTTAAACTTAAAGTTAGAAATACATTTAATGTTATTTTAACATACATACATGTAAAAAGATGGTAACTAATTAAATAAATTAATAACAGTAACTAGGCACACAAAATTATTAACAAGCGGTTAAATTGGATCAGACCCTTATTGAAAACACACGGCGTCAATAAACATGTTGACACGCCAACCCGTGTGTTTCCAGTTGTTACAATTCAATAATGCTTTCAATTCCTTAAACTTCATTTAATATTAAACTATAAAAATCCAAAAATTATTATAACCAATTTAGTTATTTCAACGTTTATTAAAAATTTATTCGCTATCTACGCTCCTAGATCCAAACCGTTAATTTTTTTTATTTTAAATTACAATAGTAAAATAAAATATTTTTCGTTATTTTTTTTTCTATTTACCCATTTAATTTTACTTCTCTCGCACTAGAGCCTTCCATTTAATTCCAATTTTGAGTTCTCTATCTAAATTACTCCCCTGATAATGCAACATTGGAAAAGAGAGGGAACGAAACTGACAGAGATACAGAGTCATATTATCAGTAAGAGTGGAGGTTGTGTGGGAGGAATGTGAACGCAACCTACTCATATTGAAGAAGAAGGAAGTGCACAGTTCACAACGTTACACCTACATGCATCTACAACACTTATTACATTATATTTCTAACAGTTACCACATACAAACGGTTGTTATTATTCAAAAGGGTTACCATTAACGAAATTTTCTTTCTATACTTTCCCCATTATCCTATCCAATTTTTATAGATCTTTAAAGTTATTAGTTGTAGTTTTAGTGGAGATATTTTTTTAGAATATATTACTATTGCTTTGAACAGATTTGAGATGTTGCCTTACAAAATCTCGTTAAACATAAAGTTATTTGGCAGCTTGGCTATGGAAGCGGCAGACTTGTCACCCTAACAGCCGAACTTACGACTCAACTTAACCCGAATGCCTCTTAATTAAAAACTAAGGCGCTTTATTGAAAATACGGCCGATCGAGTGGAATAAATCAGAGAACTAAACTACATACAAAAGGTTCAGGATCAGGAAATTAATAAAACGAGTCTGTGAATCAATTTAAAAACGACATTATAACATTAATTCTGTCTGAGAACGAAAAATAATTAAATGAGCCAATGTTAAACGTTATGCCATTCCATTCCAGTAATTTTTATCTCCCGACACAGATGTTGCCTCATTTTCAATCCTAAATCCATCAACAAGCTTTCTTGATGACTTGACAATTTCGATTAATGATTATCCTGTCAAACTATTAATTAATTCCAACAACGAACAGAACTCTAACGCTAAACACACTTAAATTACTTATTCAAAGTTATAACAAGCTCGTTGGTTAAACCGAAATCGGATCAAATCACGTAATATAAGGAGAATCTAAAATTAACCCGACAACGTAATTAATAGCGGCTAGTTTAGTACTAAACCGCCTTTGGCTATTCTGTCGGTCGGCCGATCGCTATCAAATAACGAATAATTGAAATCCGGAATCAAACCCCATTCACTGTAAGTCGAGCCTAATGCAGATTGTAAACTATAGGTAATTAAAATGGTACGTGAAGAAAATGGGACATGCGCAGAAATATTATATAAATTTCAGTTGAAAATTTAATACGTACGGTCAGCAAGGCGGAGTATTACATAATCTCTTTTACATCGATGTGTGCCCAGCTTTATTCTGAATATTAAGTTAAAATAAACCCCGGAAATGCAAAAAAAATGGAATGATTGTTTAATAGTTATTTTTCTTACTGACATAATAAGCATAAATTATTTTTGTGACAAAGAGCTCAGTTTACAAAATGCAAATAAGTCAATTCAAGAAACTAGCATGCTCTTAATTGATTAATTGTTCAAGTTTGCTCAAGTGTCAAGTTGCCACAGTAAAGAGGTCTCGAACTTAGTTCAACACTGAAATTGATATAAACTACTGTCGGAAGCTTGATTTTTTAAACTTGGGGGAATACAGTCGTCTGCGTCTGCTTGAAATGAACGAAACGATGAATAAACTTAATTGAATTGAATTTATGAGAAACTTGCACAATAAAATAAAAATATGATGTCATCATCTTTTTAATATTCTTCATTATTGAAACCTAATTTAGTGATCATTTTAAATTTAAGATCAAACAATGTGAGTGTTAAATCAAGAGGAGGAAATAGGTATTCTAAATTTTAAAAGAATGATCGAGGTTAAGCACCTTAAAACGTGATAAACAAACAAAATTACACCTTAAAATAAATTGACACACGCTGTCACTCTACAAAAAATTAAAAATAATTAAATTTAGAAAATAGAGAGTGAAATTAACCTATTTTAGTGAGAAATTAATTCCATTTTGTCAATTATCTGCTCCTCGGCTTCGCTGCCAAATAATGACTGTTCACTTTTGATCACTGAGGTGATCGAAACTGTTCACCCAACACCTCTGAATAATAACAACCGCTATCTTGAATAAATAACTAAACAGACACATATTATCGACATTACATCATCGGTTCAAATCTCTTTACACTTGTACGGCACCACAAACCAATAATGATTTAATTAACTCAATAAATTAATATAATAATAAGTTAGCTTTCAGTAAATACGTTTCAAATTACTTTAAAATAACAGTATTACATTACGCTACGCAACCAGCTAACCAAAGTCTATATTATGATGAATTATTTATTAGATTGAAAATTGGTTGAATTAGGCATATTGAGCGATCGAGTTTGTTAATTGGATACTGTAATTAAAGTCTACGTAGCGTGTTAGAATGCCTTAATTATCAGAACACAACGTTAAACTAAACTTCATGAAATGTAAACTTATGTTATGACCGGCTCGCAGTTGACCGCGTCCTGTTGGCTATTTGGTCTTTGCAATGGCGATGGTAAGTGTCAGTACAAGTGTGAAGAGTCGCTTATTGGTACACAACCATTAATCATGTAAAACACGCATCAATTGGAATCAAACTGTCGGATTGAACTCTCGGTCCGCTGGCTGTATCGTAACGCGACTGCCAATTCGAATACAAAATTTCTACCTACTAAAATTATAGGCTTTTCCCACAATTTCAACATTCAAATTGTGACATCAGAGGTAAATGGGACAATGGAACGCTATTTATTTATCAGTGAAACGTTCAAAATACTGATAACGTCATATACATCATTAGTATTACAAATACAATTTTCATTCAATGGATTTTCAATAACTATGTATAATTATAAAATACGATTACAAAATGTATAAAACTTTGTGTTGATTGCGTCCAATATTTGTTTTGGTACGTGGTGGTATATGGAAAATGAATAACTACAGTCTTAGGGGCATAATTAGTAACATTAGACGAGCTTCCCCGGGGAGCATGATGCACAATACATATAGAAACGTGAATCCGTGTTAATGATATGCATAGTACTTACAATTGTACCTAGAATTTAAATTAAGTTCTCAGTTTAAGTTACATATTGACTTAGTGACGAATGTAGACTTTGTTATGCTGGTAGGAAATACATTGTCACTTAGAAATAATGTAAGAGCCAAGTTACTGAAGTAAAACGTTCTTTGATCATTAATTAATATCAGATACTCGGCGTAACTAGAATATGATGGCAACATCCAATTGTTACTCGTAGATGAAATTGTAGTATTGTTTCTTCGTTTACAATTCAACCGAGATGTTACAAGACAGTTACTCAAACAAACGTTATTGTAACAATCCTTGCAACAACAATGTCATGCTTGGCTTGAGTCTCCTTTGAACTTATCAGCTCAAATGGCTACGCCTCAGTAAGTAATTTACCTGAATGTTTGACTGGATTCGACTTTAAAATAACCCAATGGATGTTCTTTGATAACTGGATGTTCAGAGATTCTTGATGTCTTTATGAAAAGTTATTTTATGTTTATTGTTTGGAAAATTAAAAGAAAAATGTACGTTAGTACGACTGTTTTAAAACGTAAGTTTCAATGAGTTATCTCATCACGTACCAAAGATTTTTTTTTACGTTATCATTCAAAAGTAGTCTCTGTATTCAAGAAATAAAGTTTGAATTGGCAGTCGCGTGTTGTGCAATGGGGCCATTTACACGTAGTCGGTGTAGAAAGCGTTGCTGGTGCAATTTCCGTTGTCCGTGGGCGAATCGGGGTGTTCCTCGGGCTCGACTCCGTTGGTGCGCATCTCATCACGGACCTGCACGAATTAAAGATGTATTTCTTGTTACTATACAGACGGCGAGAATAGCTTTGGTTATATAATATATATAATAAGTTGGGCATTGCACGTCGCGACGTAGTGAGTCAGAATTTAAGAGAGTGGTTCTTAAACTTAGTAAATTACATCACTTTTGTCTTAAAATTTTATAAAAAAACATATACAATATCGAGTTTTACTTGGTGTTTAATTAGCCGAGTCATGAGTCTGAGTTTACTCGATCCAGTTATTTGGTTCAGGATAAGTAAGTAACTAAGTAACGAACATTTTATGTACGTATTAACGTAAATCAACAAGGTTGGTTGTTATTTGAACAACCGACGGCAAATGCAAGTAATTACAGATTATGTATGTGTAAGTTGCGTGTAACAAACGAAACTACCTGAAATAATTTAGATTAATATGTCTAAATTTCTATTAAGATTACTCAAATATGGGATATAAGCGTTGAATACCGATTTGGACAATATCTCGGTACTAAAATAACTCAGTTCTACAATACCTCGGTACTACAATTACTCGGTTTTACAATACCTCTGTGCTAAAATTTTCCAAGAACTGTTTTAATTAATTGCGATCTATAAAAGTTATAAACCTCTCTCTATCTTACGTGAATGGCGGATATCGTCTTGCAAGTAACTTAGTGTCTATAGAATGTTCACAAGTTTATCGAATAAGCTGCATGATTAACTTCGAAATATTCGATGTGGAAATTGGAGCCTGGTTTTCGGAATGAACGTTTGATTACATTTAAACCCATTGGTTTAAGTTTCATTAATTTATACAAGAGAAGTGCTAATGCAACCAATATGATATAATATTTGAATATAAATTCAGTAGTGTTGTATTGTATAAGCCTGTAATAATTGTCCCACTGCCGGTCAAAGGCCTATTCTCGTACAGAGAAGCATTATTAACCACGCTAGATCACTGTATGTTGGCGATTTCAAACCATTAAGTTCTCACCGTGGTAGCGAGTGTTCATTAATTGCTAATACATACTCGTACATACGATATATTATATATACATATACATGATACGTGAGTACGTTTACACAGAGGTTCGTTGACATGATAGGCGTACCGGTTAAACGATTTGCCTTCTGTGCTTGGTATTGCTGGTTCATTTCCCGCTCGGGACAAAAATGTGTGATCCACAGATATGTGTTACGGTCTGAGTATTTGTACATTATGAAATTATACATCTGTTAATTTTGACCAACGAAAGATGAAGACTGCCTCGTTGGTCTAGTGGCAGCAAGCCATAATAAGCACGGGGTTCTTGGGTCGATCCCCGGATCGGGCAAAGTGTTATTGGGTTTTTCCATTAAGAAATTCCTTAGTAACAGTACGAAGTCTGGAATCGTGTCCGGACTTATAAAATAGACGGCGAAATGTGTGTGTACTGCATACACCTCTGCCTACTCCCTCTAGGGAATACAGGCGTGAGTATATGTATGTATGTTTATAAGTGCGTATAAACTACGATGTTTACAGTGTGAGTAAGAGTGAGGTAACATATAAAAGCGTCTGAATGGAAAAAAAACCTGTCCCACCTTCTCAACTTGGCGCATGACACGTAAGAGGTTCAGTCCCGCTAGGTTCTTCAGCTCCTGGACGTTCCACTGGCCACTGCGCAGCAACTCGGCGAACAACTCTGGGTATCGGGACACGTCCTCCAATCCACGGGGAACCCTAAGGCAAGAAGATTATCATCATCATAAACCTATAGCAGGCTATACAAGTTTATATTGACCTTTAATCCTAGTCTTCGTGTTTACAAAAGAGCGTAACTACTATGCTGGCGGCCAGCCGCGAACTAAACTTCTAAGTTTAGTTCGCGGCTGGCCGCCAGCATCTATATAACATAGATAAAGAAAAATTCTTAATATTTTGGGATTTTTTTACATGTACACACGTATGTTAAATAACATTTAAATATTTATATTTTAATAAGAGCGTTAGAGCGTCGGCACGGTACGCTGAAGATCGTGGGTTCGAATCCCATCCGTATCAGTTGTTTTTTCAATTTTCTTATTAAAATATTTATATTCTAATAAGAAAAATTATATACATTAAATATTGATACGGTTTTACTCATGTATTGATTTCGGGGAATGCCCGACTAATTTCGAACCCAAACGGAGTCCATTTTCAAGAGCGGGTGTATACGCGGCGGCCGCGTCGCGGTCCTCACATCAGTATCAATACGTGAGTAAAGCCGTGTCAATATTAAATGTATAAGTATGACTCACGAAAGTTATTATTCTAAAATAGAAAAATTCTTGTTTATGACTCCGGCCTAATCTTGCATATCGTCAAACACCCGAAAAACCAAAGTCTCGTCAGTGTGTCCGCGCGCTCAAGGTTGCGCTTGCGACTTATTGAGGATAGTAAACACTGGTCTATTGACCAGATACGGCATTTATTATAGCTGTGCTTACCGGTTTACGCCATCGAAGTCTCCTCCAATGCCAACGAATTCAGCGCCGATCATGCGTTTGATGTAGTGGAAATGTTCTGTTAACAAACAAACATATTTATAATATTATTTTATTATAATGTAGGCTTACGAAATACTGCGAAAACCTGATAATATAATTAATAATTTTTATAATTTATTAATAAACATTACTCAAATAACATAATGTTCAAATACATTGATACAATAAAGATACCTTGAAAACATACTTCCTCGTTGCTTGCTTTCAAATATTGTGTATTAAGATTAACCCATTTAGCCTCTGAATCGAGAGGCACTGTAACATTATCTTATTCTGTTATCATACGTATGAAGAGTGGCTGGGTATCTGTATAATACTGTTATCAAACCATTTCGGTTGGTTAAGTTATTCAACAAAGACGCGATTGGCCTTGTACCTACGAGAATAATGTAATTAACATCGATTGTTCTAAATATGACACTACTTATTTGTCAGGACGCCGTCCTTGTAAAATTACCTGTTCCTAAATTGTCATGAAATCATGTTATTAGTATTTGGTATTAATTCTTCAAATTAAGCATAATTTTACCAAGTTTCAAAGAATTTAACTCGATTTGACGCCTCCTTTTCTAATCGTCTCATAATGATAATTATAGAACTAGCTTCCACCCGCGGCTTCGTTCGGTGGTATGTTATGTGGTATGTGGTGGTATGTGGCCACTCGTCTATGGAATGCGTTACCACATGTGAGACAAGCACAAACATTATCACTATTTAAAAAAATGGTAAAGGAACATTTCCTGTCGCTGTGAATAGTCTTAAGTTAGTAAGTGGCTTCGACTAAATTTGATATTAGTGTATTTATTGATATATATCTATATAAATTATATATGGAATGATCGGTTCAGTAGTTTAGGCGTAAAAAATTAACAAACAAAAAAACTTACTTTCGCATTCTTCTTTGCGAATCGATGGCATTTTTTAATTATTTTTTTTTAATTTTTCGCATTTATAATATAACTTAGGATATAGCCGTTATATTATAAAATTAGTGGAATTCTTTATCACAAAAACACTTATCAAGTCACAGACAATACCTGTTTGTAATATTATATTCCTAGAGTACATACTTCAGATGATTAATTGAAGAAATAAAAACTCCAATAAACTTCAAAAGCAGTTCGCAATACGGCAAATTTTTGGTGAGCTGCATTCTTGAAAATGCAATGTGTTGGAACTTATATGAAGAAGATTCTTCCTGCTGCTTGAAAAGGTACAAAAGTTCTAAGTTTGACTTTTATTTGGCTGTTCCGAAGGCAAAACTTGCAGGTCTATTTGAGCTGCGTTCAGTTTTCAGCCAACAGCAACATTTGTTAGTAATTATTCACCTAGTACTAACTAAGAACTTACTAAAACACAACTATATAGACAGCACATGAACTAGACAAGATAAAAAACAACTGAATATCTAATGGAAAACAACGTTTTATATTATGTTTATGTTATCTATGTACTTTAAAACATCGTCTATTTAGGGTGCAGGTATCGCTCCGTAGTAAACTGATATTCAGCTGCATCTATGTAGGTAGGTGAGAAGCCGACCCCAACAAAGTTTGGGAATAATAAAGCTAGGAGGATAATAACAATGAAACTTGGGAATTCTGTTTTGTCAAAAATTAAATAAATATTTCGGTGTTTTTAAATCTTCCTTTTAGTAATATATCGTTTGCCTAGCCTTTTCTCAACTATGTTGGGGTCGGCTTCCAGTCATACAGTCATAGTTTTACATGGAGCGACTGCCTATCAGACCTCCACAACCCAGATATTGGGTTACACGATACCTCTTGGAAAGATAGTTGTCAGACTTTCGGGCTTCTGACTACCCCGTAACGACTGTCAAAGATCTACAATTGACAGCCGGGGCCAACAGCTTAACGTGCTATCCGAGGCACGGAGAGTAATAAATAATTTTACAATTATTATATACTTCCTTTTAGTAATAGTGGTGTGAAAATTTATATGAGAAGTCCGTAATTTACAATACTATTTAGTTAAAAAATAAGAAATACGTATCTTTGTAAGCCCATTGGTTTCCTAAGCTATGCGTTTGATATTTCAGTCAACCTCTGGTCAGTTAGTCTCTCAGTTTTTCTCCATCTCTTTATCTCTTGTATATAATATAAGTAAAACACATAATTATTGTTCAGTACCATTTTCTCTTCTGTTTATGATTCTTTTTTTTTTGTTTAGTAGCTATTGACGATTTGATAATACATATAGTGACAGAACTGTTTGCATGAAAATAATCTGATAATGATGTGTTGATGTGATAATCGCAAATAAAATAAGTTTTAAAATATGTTTACATAAATAAATGTAGACGAATCATGTACTGTAGCATGTTTACTGTATTTTTTTTAAAGTGTCCACTAACAAACTCACAATTCTTTTTTCATAACTAATGTAGAAATAAATCAAGTGAAAAAGGTAATAAAGACAATAATTGACGAAGGAACCTATGGCATTCAGGTCAAACCTCAGAACCAAAATGGTCAGTTTACAACTCATTTCTACCCAGCTAGTAGCACTATTACTTGAGTTAACACCCCTTTGGAAAATAAATAGTAAACAAGTAAGACCGCTCTACACAATTTCTCAAGTAACAAGTAGGTGCATCAGTAGAGGGCGATTCAAGCTTTGACCTCCGGATAAGCTTCGAGTTTCGTCGGTCGGTAGTTACAATGCATCCGTCCAACCGGGCGTCCGGTTTCAGTGAGGCTTTCATTCTAGAGTAATGGAAGATGGTTGTTAGACTGAGGTAACCGGATCATTGTCTAGATTCGACAAGCTTGTTAAGAGAGGGGCTTACTATTAAATCACGAACCTAATCTAAATTCTGTTTTTACTACGACAAAGTTTCGAAATCCTTAATTAGCCGTAGCAGTGGGTAATAGCTATTTTCTTAGATAGCGAAACGAAACGAGCTATCGAATTTCAGTTACGGTTTTTGAATTTTAATTTAGTAGTGGTTTTTTAAAGCACGGCTGTAACACCTACATGCTATCTTAGCAGTGGTCGAAAATGACTGGACTATGTGTGTGGTGCCATACTAATAGCGATCATACCTACATTGTCACTGTTGCATACGTAAAGACGGTGACGTATCACTGGGTAGTTAGTTTTGCTGAATAACAAGATTTGCCCTACTCTAACAACGCGTTATCGGCTAATATGCTATTAGATAGTTTCAATAACTAGCTATATTGCGCATCGACTACCGCTAATCAGCCGGAAACAGTACCAACCTTCTGCTACGTTGCAATGATGTCGCGTATGTATTGGGATTGAGATCGTAGTTCAAGAGTAAACCCCCTGATTGGAAGACTTTAGATGTATAATATAATTATCTAGTGGATATAATTATACATTGAATAGAGTTACTGAAGTGGCTAGTGACATTTTGAAACAGTGTGTGAATAACGGATGGTTTATAGCTTATAAACTGTAGTCAAAACAATGTCAAAGTTTAAAACTTCAATAGGCTTCTTTTTACAGGATTAACGACATATCAATTCGTTTAATTAATTTCATTTAATTACAAATGGATAATACATTAATTTGCATACGCACACAAAGATGATGATGTTTAGAATGATATTCTATTTGATTCGGTTAAAAGTTATGGTGTTGATATGTTATATTCTTGATAGCACTAACTATGAAACTGTGTCCGGAAAATACTTAGTAGGGCCGGTTCTTTAAAACCTATATGCGGATTAAACACTGGCTTACAGTGAGTAACACACCTAACAAACGTTCACTCTGAAACAGGAGTAATTAATTAATATATAATCATATATCGTAGTGAAGGAAGCAGAATTAATACCTACACGAAGTCACGAACAACCCTCTTTCAAAATTATAAGCTAAAATAAACAAGTAAAACTCAAATTAATTAAGGACCGAATTTGGAGTTATCTTAACGGATATTATCCAAAAGATACATTTATGTTCCGACGCAGATCGAGAAGTTGGGGAAGAACTTACAAGTTTATGTATTCCGTCTCGGTCCGATAAGGATGAGCCCGATAAATCAGTCCCAACAAACATCACTCGCTAGTAATGTAGCTTCGGCTTCGCTTTCGGAAATCCTTCCAATAATATTTATTGCTTTCAAAACGGAACGAACATTATGATTATTACACCATACATCTTTTCTTTCCTTATGGTTCGTGACCATCTGGCGTCGAACTCAAACCTTTCCTTAATTCCATTCTGTTGATTTTTAGGTTTTTAATACTGTCCAAAAAGTCTTTTCGCACAAATTGAGATAGGTTTATTTACTACTATAAGGTTATTTCTGCGAAAAGACTTATATCCTAGACGCTAGAGACTCGAGCCCAGTGCAAATTAACGGAATCAGTCACCTACAATTAGATATTGGGTTATTCTTGCTCATAAAAAAGGGTTTTGCATGTTACAGAAGCGAAAGCGAAAAATAAATAGTTATACTAACTGCAAACTGCACATGCGCAGGTGTTGAGGCTCTCGTTGCTGCTGGCAGCAACGCGTGTATAGACAGAAACTGTTAGGTAGGTACTATCATGTTTTACTGGACTGATATCAAATTAGTCAAATCATATGGCAGTCGATACAAATTTCATGAATAACATGTAAGTACATACATTTACATAATATGTATGTGTATTTTCTTTATGTATGAGTATACATTAATGTGTAAATATGTCTCTGTGTGTTTACCTAATACGTATAAAGCATTGTAGTTAAATAAATCATATGAGATTTCCCTACACGTTGCCGTACGGACAGCAAGACGCACCGATACGGATATATGTATGCGATGATGTATCGTCGTATTATGATACAAACTTTTTTAGATTACAAATAAATCTGATACAAGTTTCACTGGGTTTTTGTAACTGATTTTAATCTTATTTACAAGCAATAAGTTACATCTATACAGGGTTATTTGTAAAACACCAGCATCTTGAAAGGGGTCATTAAACTCATCATTGTGAACAACTTTTATTATGGGACTAACCCTGAAATCGCAAAAAAATATCATACATTTTGTTGAGTCATGTGAACATAAATGTATGGAACAGCTGATTTTTTTTGCGATTTAGGGTTGGTCCTATAGTAAAAGTTGTTCATAATGATGAGTTTAATCACCCATTTAAGAATGCTGGTGTTTTACAAATAACCCTGTATAGCATTATTCTCTAACTGCAAAGTTAGACAGCTCTAGTACTCCTTACAAGGAATAGATGTAACTACCGTCTGAGACGGTTAAATGTCGAATCTCGATAACCCGGGCGGGGTGACGAACAGCTTAGTGGCAGAGCGACTGGAACCTTTGCCCAGGTCGTGGGTTTAAATCCCGCTCGTAACGATTTTTTTTTACAAATTTCGTAGTTAGTTTCGCATAGAACGAAAAAATACGATATAAAAATGTTTATGTGTTACCATATTTCTTATTTTTCTTACTGTACATATTTCTAACTGTTTATTAAGTAACTCTATATTGCTTTCTGCCTGAAGGCATTATCGTAATGAATGAGCGATTCCCAGAATGGATACCCAACAACAATAACAACGAGGACACTCTCTAGGATATTATATTTTTATAAGGACAATGAAAATAATACTCTTGACTACTACTCTACGAATAGTCTTGTTTAGATTCAAGCTATATTAAAATATTTGCGTCAACATGTCTTGGGTGGTGTCAAGATGCCGTTAAAAATGATCTAAGATAATAATTCGACTTACTTGTGTCATATGTACTATCGCGGACACGAACGGTGCACCACTTTGCGATCAAAATGCTTTGAACGTTGCTACGTGCGTAGTTGCGGAGCTAGCGCTACGGTCGAACGCCGGGTGCAAGCGATTCTAACCTTAAAAGTGGTGCACCGGCTTTGTCCTCGTTAGTACGTTATAATTGTGTTCCGTAATTCTATACAATAGAGAAATGAAATGTAAATGTCTCCGCCGAATACCTCCTACAATATCAGAAAAAAATCATGAAAGCCAATTATACGTTTATTTGAAATTTAGACAGGGTAAAGTTTGTCGGGTCTCGGTAAAAATAGAACGGTAGCCGCGGGAAAAAGCTAGTATATCATAAACCATTGTGACATTGTTTACATAGCGGGCAATATGTATTGCCGACAGATAGTATTTGCATAATAAATAGGCAATTAATCAATCCAATCCCACGGGTGTTAAACCACCGGTAATAATTAACCAGCCTCATAATATAATTATTTAGTTAATCACGTTATATCCAATCCTGTGTACAGTCGGCAACAACACTGCGTGAAAGAATGTTTTTGGTCTTGTCATTTATGTCTTGATTTAAATCATCATCTGCCTAACGTTTTCCCAACTATGTTGGGGTCGGCTTCCAGTCTTACCGTATGCAGCTGAATACCAGTGTTTTACATGGAGCGACTGCCTATCAGACCTCCACAACCCAGATACTGGGTTACACGATAACCCTTGGTAAGTCTAGTTGTCAGACTTTCGGGCTTCTGACTATCCGTAACGATTGTCAAAGATTTACAATTGACAGCCGGGGCCAACAGTTTCTGTTTAAGTGATTTTTTTTATAAAATTTTATCGCTCAATGTCACTTTACCAGTAAGCTGTGGAACAGAGCCTCAATCTAATTACGTACCTACATAAATTTGCGCCTTTTTCCCATGTTAGGGGAAGCGCAGGAAGGGGACGCCTTAGAGGGCATACATTGACCTCAAAAAGGTCAAGTGCGCAGTACGCACTTACAAGTAAATACTATCTTTTTCACCTTAAATTGTGGAAGGCCATTGTTCAGTATTGGGACAGCACAAATGTACCTATTGATGTATTTTTTAATATCAGATCGGGAAATATGGAAAATTGTATGCGGACAGGGCCACAGGGAAACCTTGTTCAGTAATGAAGATTTACACAAAATATTGTACCCATATTTTCTCGAAGGGGTAATAAGGGGCAATATTTAAGCGGCTATTGGAATCGAGAGGGTTCGAACCCCTGCCGTTGCAATATTAACTTCAACCCACTTTGTACACCAGAAGAGGCAGTTAGGTTGAAGGGTTTAATAATACAAAATCAAATATCGACGGCGTGTACAAAATTGAATCTGGTTTTGATTTGATTCAATAATAAAAAGCGACGATAGATTTTTCATAGGATAAAGTGATTGATAAGGTAATGATTTCTTAACTTTTGTATTTTAAGGTGTAAAATAAAAAATATTCTAGTATTTTAATATAGTCTTAACGCTGGGCAAAAAAACATGTCTTTCATACTGGAGTCTGAGTAGGTGCACTCTCTATTCCCTCATTCTCATGCTCTATTAGGATGGTAAAATGATGGCTTTACGAATCTTTAAAACAGGGTTGTGTAGCGAGTAAGAATACATTTGCCTTTTTTTATTCTTTATTAATTATAGAGGGTTTTTTTTTTTTTTTGTGAATTTTTTACATGTTATAGCACATGATAGCTTATTAAATATAATTATTTAATAAGAAAATTTGTAAAAACAACTGATACGGATGGGATTCGAACCCACGATCTTCGACATACCGTGTCGACGCTCTAACCGCTGAGCCACCGTATCCCATCGGCATCAATCGAAATTTCAAATCTCTTTTACACGCCTAAGGCGTGTGGCGACATCTATCGAAATACATTACGTATCCCGACCCAGTGCTCTAAACTTTGCAGTTTAAGTAGACACCGATGCGATATCACCAATTTTCTTAATATTTTTGTGAATTTTTTACATGTTATAGCACATGATAGCTTATTAAATATAATTATTTAATAAGAAAATTTGAAAAAACAACTGATACGGATGGGATTCGAACCCACGATCTTCGACCGATTCGATTCGATCTTTCTATTTAAGAAAATTGGTGATATCGCATCGGTGTCTACTTAAACTGCAAAGTTTAGAGCACTGGGTCGGGATACGTAATGTATTTCGATAGATGTCGCCACACGCCTTAGGCGTGTAAAAGAGATTTGAAATTTCGATTGATGCCGATGGGATACGGTGGCTCAGCGGTTAGAGCGTCGACACGGTATGTCGAAGATCGTGGGTTCGAATCCCATCCGTATCAGTTGTTTTTTCAAATTTTCTTATTAAATAATTATATAGAGGGTTTTTTACGTTTGCCTTTATCTAGAAGACGGCCTCACCTACGCTGCTACGCCGTAGCTAAGACCTAGCTTAAACGGCGTAGCACATTGCTCCGTAGCAGCATGATACTTCGTAGCGTGCTACGGAGAATAGGTACTTGAAGGTGTGACTACAATGTACAAAGATTTTTTTTTATAAATCTTTGCGATTTTTTCTTTATAACGATTTGCAGTAATATGATTTTATTATGCATATACGTTGTGCAGAGCTGAATCCGTGATACTTTAGCATTGCAGCCCAAACGCTTAGCCACTGTACCAAACGTTTAGCCATTGTGCAAAACGCTTAGCCACTATGCCAAACGCTTAGCCACTGTGCCAAACGCTTAGCCATTGTGCCAAACGCTTAGCCACTGTGCCAAACTGATAGTGAGCGGTTACCATAACCATACTCTTGCACGATACTGACCCTGTACGAGTACTGTTACGTCACGTAGATATTCTTTGAGAGGGTGGTACTACTGGTCCAGCCGGTCTATTTATGCTGGGACCAGCATGGGTCTACCGCTTTGAAAATTCAATTTTCAACGTTCGAAGTACGACCACCTCGCAATAACAATGTAACGGAATGTTACCAAACATTTCTACAATAAACACAATATATTCAGCTTCTAAACTCTCAGATTATTGTTCAAGTTGCGAAACAGCTCAATCAATTGATTATCCTCCCTTTATTCTCGGCTATATCAGACAAAGCCACAGGATACAATTCGTATAACTTGCTAAACTTCCAGCCCCCGTTTGAACCTCAGTTTGAACCCAAACTTAATACTTATTAGTTAAAGTAAAGAGCAAAGTACCAGGCAAGTATAAACAGAAGGTATAGATTATACACAACTGTTGGAACTGTATTATTCGAAAATCATCTTTATTACTATGGGATCAAGGTGCATAATGTCACGGTAAGTGTAATAATCAAAATATGGTTTCTATAAATATTTGCCGGTTTTTATTGAACTATATCTATCGGTAACTAATAATTAACGCCGAGAGTATAATCAGTCAGTTTTATAATGTCCTCCTGACCGAATTTCGGTCACAGCGGCCAATTTCAACGAAGATTAGGCAAGAGAGACAATACGCAGGAGATAATAGTGCAAAAGTGTATGCCGGAGAAAGTTCAGGCACAGCGACAACGGCTTTACCTGCTTTAGAGGTACGGAGTAAGTGATAAGTATTTATAATATGCACGTAACTTACGAAAAGTCAGAGGTGGCCTTGGGTTCGAACAGGAATTAGTAGTAAGGTAGTTTAGTTGATTTTATATTTTTGTTTTTGTAAGGGTTGGTTTTCGGGAGTGTCACGATGAGGGTGGCATATCTTTTAAAACCCTCTATAATTAATAAAGAATAAAAAAAAGACCTTATTTGCCACATGGTTATAATATGTCCTTGCATGGTAAAAACTGGGTTAGGATGTGTTTGTAGAGAATAAGCCACCTGGTCTCAAAGGATCACACACGCTCCAGTAAAACTTCTGATGTGACCCACAAAGTGGTAAATAACGAGTTTGCCTTAAGTTGCTCTCTCGGCTTACGGAGGCAAAACAAAATATTTACTGACATTAATAATATTGTACTCGCTTCAGGTAGCTTCTTCATTAAGTAAAGGTTAGTAAGCTGCTTTTATAACTCTTTGGAAATGACATAATCTCGTGGAGATATATTGCATTTATCAAGCTTATTATTGGTCATTTAAAAGGAAGGTTTTAGGTAAATTAATTTTTAAAGAAAAAAAAGTAATATGAAACACGAGGACTATCATCATCATCATCATAATCATCCTGTATTAGTCCACTACTGAACATAGGCCTCTCCCAATGTGCGCCACTTTTGTGCGCTCATTGGAGGTATTTGCCCATAATCGCCATGCTGGGCAAGAGGGTTGGCGATCGCAGTAGCAGATGAATGCTGTTACACACAAGGATGCTGCTGCCCATCCTCCGGATCTTTCCCTTTGTCGCTTCTTACGACACCCGCGGGACGAGTAGGGGCGGTTCTATTCTTAGGCCGGAAACCACACGGCGCACGGCGCACGAGGACTATACAATGTAGATAAATCCCGTACCTTAAAGAGCACTTAAAGTTGTCGATCAAAAGCCTAATCTTTTTCGGGTTGTAAGCCTTCCCTTTGCACTATGAGAACAGAACACACACCCTTCTACAAAAAACATACACATACTAAAACCACACTTCTAACGAGAAAATACGCTTAACCAAATAAATATTAAATAAATTAGTTCTGGTACACAAAACTTGTCGCTTCATGCTTACGACTCGCCGGTAATTATAAATCTAGCATCCGATGTGAAACGGTCATCACCTATGCTGTGATGGTGATCTTTTCTAAGCTGGCTGAGCGTGGCAAAACCCTATATTCGGACAATATGAGATAGTGTTCAGATGGAACCCTCCAAAATAGATGATATTAGACAGGTAAGCTGGTTATGTAATGTTGAGTGATTACCGTTATTCATGAACCTCTTCAATAATGTATATATTTAAAATATACATAGATGTATAATGGATCATATTTGAAAGTCATATTTGTTTCGCATAAAAACATGCCCGTCAGCCATAGCGCTAAAAGAAAAATTATAAGTGCAGCGCAAGCTTCCAAGAAATATTGATGAATATAAATTGTTCGGTGCGAGAATCGAACAACCATTCAACGCTGAAAGCAAATTTCTCTCAAATAGTTAATTAATTCCTTAGTTATTGCTTAAGATTGAAACAAAGATTCGAATCTCCTACAAATAAGCTTAACGATGTAATTATTACCCGCACAATAGTCTGTGATTAAGTGTTGCGGAACCCAGTACTAAGTTAGTGGGAATCTTTGCCCAACTGTGGGTTCAATGGGCAATTAAGAGGTACCTTTGTATCGTTACAGCGTGTTGCGGTACGATCGTTATGTTAATGTATACGTATGAGTTAATTTTCTATGTTATTTGCATGTGGACTGGCAGTTCTGTGGTGGCTATCGTCCCGCGTAATGACGTTAGGTAAGTAGTGGGCGGTTATAGGTTTTATTATAATGATAATAGTATTGCTTCCCTTGCATATCTCACTAAACACAAAACTAATTTTAGTCTTAATACACAAAAAACTGTCTGCCAAATTACTCAATATAATCCGGTAAATATCCTGTATTTAAGACAATAGTTACTTAGCGAACTAGAACTAGAAACCAAAATGCATTTTTAATTGTTTATAGCAAAATAGAGAACTAACTGGTTTTTTAAAACACCTATGTATTTGTATCCCAAATAACTCTCTTCATCTTTTCTGCAAAAATAAGTTCCGTTTAGCAGAAATAGATAACCTGTTCGAGATCAAAGTACTCAATCAATTGTAAAGTCTTGTTTCCTAATATGAGCACATTAGAAAAAATATAACCGGACGAAACATAACGCTATGCAACACTACGATAAGAGTGTTATAATAATTGTTACCACTCCACTTGACACTTCCTGCCACAAGCAAGGAAATAAAATAAATAATCCGCTTAACTAGTCAGCTGAGAATTGTAATTGTTTCATATTTGCCTTTCAGCGATAGCAGATATGCAACATTGTTATGTCTACAACTGCACTCTTTGAAAGAGGAAAATAGCTCTTTAAGTTTAATTAAAGAATATTTTCCATTTGCAGCGGCAGCTGTCAGGTACAGGTAATTATTTGTTTTATGAGCACACTCAGATAACTTAAACAAATGTTTGTCTTGAATAGCAATTAAACTTTTCCCCTAATGTAAATCCTAATGGTTTAAGCATCAGGAAGTAGGAACGTTGTCTATGTTAGGGAGGATTTGAATTTATTACCCTTTAATTTACCTTATAAAGAATACTTTTGGTTTCAACTTCATTAAACAAGAAACTTGCTAATATTTTAGGAATTTTTCAACGAATTTACAGTTTGTTTTTTAAGAGCTGCTACGAGTATTAGCTACTGCTATTATCGGTCCACTTTAGCTGAACGTAATATAATAACTTCCCCTAGCGGCCTTAGCAATCTGTGGCCAATGAGAAGACAAACTCGAAACTAAGCGGCCGATTGCTGGAGTCGCGTATTGTTCAATACAAAACCAATTTTAGCTCTATTTTTCTTTTCTGATTATTTTATTATGGGTGTGTTTATCTGTGTTTTTATTAACGTTAAAATAAATATTCAATTTTTTTTAAAAACCAAATCATTAAAGATTTTAATTCATGAATATAGTTTCCAAAAAAGATACGTAAAAGTATACATTACAACTAATTGTTAACTTGTACTTTGTGAACTGCGTAACGAGTATTTTGATATGTAAATTGTATCAAAATAACTCATCATCAGTATCCTTGTACATTTTCTTAGAACGATTTTTGGAAGTAAGTGGATTTTTTTGTTCAACTTTCATATTTAAGTAATATTCTTTTAAAAATAAAACCGTTTAATAACGCCAACACTACATCTAGTCTGTCATAGATCTGTCAATAAACGTTTTATTATGTTATTTTTATTATATCATAGAATTCGTTTCTCAAAGTGAATAAAGTGTGATTCTATTGATTTTATTATATTGTAACAATATTACTATTGAATAATAATAATTAAAATATATAAACACATTCTAATATTACATAAACAATCAACAAAGAACCTATCAAGTAAACATCTGCAGGCTATTAACTTGGGTTCAGAAAACATTGGTATCAACTTACAGAAATCGTATTGGATTACAAAACGGCTAGATGTTTGATATAATTATTATGATATTGAGACAAAGATAGAAAAATTCATACACAGAATAGTTTACTTATTTTAAAAGGTACGGCGATTGGTAATAGATATTATATTGTTTGTTATCTATGAAGCTGTGTAATTTTTAAATGCTGTGTATAGCTATAATTGGAATCCAAATTTGAGCAATATGTTTTATATACGATAACTATGTACTATGTTGATCTGTTGTCTGTTACTATACCTATGTAATAAAAAAAATGGTATCACGTCTATAGAAATGCCAAAACGCCTTATTAGGGCCACTGATCTAATTGATGATGGTCTTTAAAAGGTCAGGGGGCTTACTCTTGTACTACGAACCCATTTCCTATAGATTATTGTATGCAAATGTTGCAAATTCTATATAAACAAAATATAAATTGAAATTATTTTTAATAAGATTTATTTAATAAGCAAAACATGTGCATGGACATGTAAAAAAACATACATAAAATATATAAATTGAGCTTGGGATTGAGTTTCTAATTCAACAGTCAACTCCCACGTGCGTGTAGTAACGCCCATATTAATGATATCCTGTGCCAAGTTAGAGTATACATTTTCGGCAATGCCGCCCGTCAATATGCCTGTAGGTATGTACCTATATCTTTAAGTTTCGGTCTGGATACAATAGTCGGGGAGCAAATTCTTTAATTTGATATTGTTTATCATATAAGAAGCTGAACTAGATATATGAATATAGACAAGGCAAAAGGAGCATGTAGGAAGCGTAGCAGGTGTCGTTCTGCAGCCCCTGTGTTCATAATCATCAGCATGTATTAGTCCACAGCTGAACATTGTGCTCTCCCAATGTGCGCTAATAAGGAAATATTTAAAAATTAAATTTAATTGTATTGAAGTGATTTTGTGCATACTATAAATATTTTAATAGCGCTTATGAATTAAACGTGAAAAAGAATTGATATACTACAAAATATAACAAAAAAGAAAATAAACATTGTTTAATAAACGAGACCGCACTGGAGAAAAACACGTCATTACATGTGGTAATGTAATGTTTTTTTACACCATATTGATTAATTTTTAATCCTATTTATGGTAAAATGTGAACGTTGTTTAGTATCCAAAATTATTTAAAATAAAAAGCACTTTTAAATTGTATTATATTTTAAGTTATTCACAAATCTCCCTACCGCGTCGTCGTTACGTCCTTAAATCATTCTGCCATTAGCTACCCGTCTCTCTCTTACATTCCCTTACTCGCTTACACGCTCCGTAATACATTTACAAGTATACATTATAAATAAACGCTAGTCACACTCTACTTTGCAAAATGCCGTTTATGTTGGATGTTGTGTATTTAATAAAGGAAACGTCTCTTCAAAAACATTTTTCTTTTATCATTCATCTGGTAATTTCCGCAAGATCTTGAAACAACTCAAGTGAAATTGTTAGAAAAATATGATATGAGATTATTATAATATGTATTAACAAATAACAAATTAGGGTATATTGTCATCCACCATGCTGACCTTGTTTGTTTTGGTGGATGCAAGTTTGTGGTCACCCTCTGTTGGTACGTATTATTAACTCAAGAACCCAACACGGACCTCTGACTTTTCGTAAGGTATGTGCATAATTATAATAAATTAATTATCACTTACTCCGTGCCTTGGAGAACACGTAAAGCCGTTGGCTCTGCGCCTAATCTCTCTCCGGTCGTGTCGGATTGCCGTCCGATGAGACTATGAGAGTGAAGGAATGGAGAGGGCACCTGTGTTTACACACACAATTATTTTGTGCACTAAAATATCTCCTGCGTAGTTGGCTAATCTCCGCCGATATTGGCCGCTGTGACCGAAATTTGGTTAGGAGTACATTATTTTTATAATTACTTATAAAACTGCCTTTAAGGCTCCAACTCGGCTCAATGGCTACCGTATACAATAGAAACTTAGGTCCACTGCCCATCTTCTAAAGCACGGAAACGTTTGAGTACCTAATTACCTACCTGACTGCACCTACACAGACTGGCTGCGATTAGCGTTTTACCTTAACGATCGTGAGAAACAGCGCGGTACTACAGCGCCGTGAGTACATCCTCTTACCTCTATAATACAAAATATGTTGAAACTTAAAACAAAAACCAATTACTTACCAGCAACGTCAGAGATGGTAGCGTTCGGAGCACACTTCACGAAGTCAGGGAAGAAGTTCACCATGATAATGCCGCCATTGCTTTTCTGCAAAAAAATATTATTTCAGAGTACAGTGTAGGTGATTTCTGTATAAGGGCTTTTTTTTTTAAACACGTGGAAAACCCTTTATGGGTGCATCGTCACCAAGATCAGGGACTTGTACGGACCGAGTGTTTCTCCACGAAGTATAATGCTTGCTTTTTGTAAGAAGTAATGTCGTTTAAGTGATAAATTGGTTATTTAAGGGCTAGCTTTTGGTATGATTAAATTATTTTTCTATTATAACCACTAGCAGAGCTCTGGATATTGGTCCAAGGTGCGCCGATGTCATGAAAATAAATAGTATTAAGAGGGCATACATTTAAAGAACACTATTATATTAAGAAAAGACTTGAGTAGGTTTTTTAACAACATAGACACTAGGATTTTTTTTGTATCATATATCATACATCAAGTTAATATGTATATATAGTGTATACTAGAATACATACCAAAGATTCGATGATGTCATCAGGCACATTTCTCTTGTGGTTGCAAAGGCTGTAGACCGATGAGTGACTGAAGATGATGGGGGCCCGGGACAGCCTGATAGCTGCCCTGGTGGTATTTTCTCCGACATGAGACAGGTCCACAATCATACCGAGGCGGTTCATCTCGCGAACCACTTTCTGTTGACAAAGAGGAGGTTGTTTTAGACAACATAGATTATTTTTGCAAGTTTATATTTCTAAATAATGATAGTTTTCGCAAGCTCGCAGTATTGATGGCCTTAATATAACTAATAGTTTTTTTTAATAAATTTATGACGGAAATGGGATGAATTAAATCACTAACATATCTGATAGTAATCCATAATGGTAGTCTATGGTAAAGCAGGCTTATAAGATATTTAAGATGCCAATTTGTTGTCGATTTAAAGATCTTCAAATTGTCTTTCTCCGAAACATGAAGCTTTCTAACCAATCACTAGCATTGTATTATTCTAATATTCATTATTTTAGTGATAAGAATTTAACTATATACATATATTGAAATATAACGACGAGTAAGATGGCTTTATCTAATCTAAATTATGAGTAGGTATGTTGTTAGTTTTATCTAAATTGCCTCTCACCTCGCTCGCACAACTCACCGTTATTTAAAGTAGGTACCTACAGCGCAAACAGACTGTATGATACCGGTTTGGATTAACTTATTTGCAACCGTGATCAAAAAGTTGAATACTGAAAACACTACATTTGTAAAACTGAACAAAATAAGAAAAATATATAAACAGAGACTCCTCCAGGTAATTCTTTTGTCAAACAAAATAAAGAGATTTGGAAGCTACTGGAACTCATCTTTTATCAATAATGTGACGAAAAAAAAAATAACATCGAAAAAGCTTTTAAAAATTCAAATGAACTGACAGTTAACCGTCGTTAGTAGACTTCCTGAACCGTTTAAATATTTTATTAACCATTTCGGACAATATAATCAATATGGTGTTCGTAATAGAGACAAGACTAGACGATTCTGTTACTTACATTTTTAATTACCGTCTTAACATTGATCAATTGATATAAATAATGCATGTATCTTTAGGACAGTCTAGCTTATCTACAATGTTACAAGTATACTTTTAAGTTTAATAAAAATATTAGCTAAGTAAACAAATTGCTCGAAACATGGAAAAGTTTTTTTTTTAAAAAGATGATTTATAAAAAAAAATATGTAAAATGAGTGTCCACACGTACGTTTTATTATTTAAAAAAGTGGATGAAGTAAACACCGGGTTATTTTATGGAAACGTTGCGGTCAAAGTTGCGGAAACTGTATCTATAGTACCTATTAGCTTTTTGCACAAGTTTGGAAAATAATATTTGCTTGCATCCATTTTGATTGTTTGATGTATTGACTTTATAGGAAATGCGTGCAAACTGCAATATGTAACAATCAATTCAGGCCATTTTTATAATTTATAATTAGAATATAAGAGACAAGTTAAAGGGTAATAACGACCTATCGTATATGTATCTTTAGACGTAGTGATTTGGCAGTTTCTATGAAAACATAGACAAAGCTTTAAGGCTTAAAGCTGTGTGTACAAAGCAATCTAAGGAGCAGTTTGCTCTAAATTTAAGCAAACTGCTCCTTAGATTGCCTTGTTCAAAATACAAGCAAACACAAAGAGATTAATATAGACAACAGACAACGCACGTCTCTGACATGTATAAAGTCAGTCTCGAGGTCGATCGACACGCTGTGATATAATGATAATTCAAAGCGATGTTATTCATGCAGCAATGAATGCTTGATCGAACTGGATATTATTTTTATGAATGAAATATGGATGTTATGCTAGTCAAAACTCTTTTTTTCAACAACTTTTTTATGAAAAAGTATTGTTGGACCAATTTAACTAGGTATGACTACTTCGCAAGTTTTGTTTTACTTCTTAAAATCAATGTTGAGTTGACCAACTGTGTCAGTCAAAAGTACTTTTTACTGACGTAGAGCTTTCCAAAGCTCCGTCGACTTAGTTAAAACAATTGAAATTGTTTATTTTAACGTTTATTGAATTTGTGTACTCGTGCAATAAAAGTAATGTAAAAAAGAACGTTTAGTTTGAATTTATTTTTCAAAAAAAGAAACTTTTAGTCAAAATATTTTTTATCTGTAATTATATGTCAGTTAAAACTACTATAGACTGATTTTCTTTTTTTTAAGGTTCCCATCTTTTTTATTAAAAAATACATTTCACTTACAATTATGTCTGTATTCATTATGTACATTTAAAAATACTATTAAAAAAAATTCGCAATGCTGGGATTCGGATACAATTTTCTACAACCGATCTTTATGAAAAACTATATTTCGCCCGCCCGCTACTTGGCGCGAGTAGGTATACACGAAGGCGAAACACAGAAAGTACGTAATATTACTTTAGTAGCTATTACTATTAAATTACCTGGGTGATTCTTTGAATATTTTGGTGAAAAATATGTAAGTCACGCAAAGTAAGGAATGAAATCAATTATAATTATTAACAACAGACTAGCTTTTGCCCGCGACTTCGTTCGCGTGGAATAGTGACTTCCGGCAGATTTTTGGTTTTACCCACATAGTTCCCGATCTCGCGGGATCTCTTCAAAATGAAATGTGGAAGATATTCTAGGGAACTCTTCAGCTTTTTGAGATCTGCTAAAGAAAGAAGTTGGCCCCCGCACGTGGTGTAACAGTATTCTCAGACATAAACACTCCATATTAGTTACGTGGACCGTGTAAACTCGGCCTAAGGCATCTCCAGATTTGACACCAGGCCAATTCTGAACCGGTACTCCTTGGATTCGTCGTTACCGAAGCGCTCGGCCGATACCCAACCAAATGCGTGTAACGAAACCATAGCGCGATCTATTTCGATCCCAACGCCATCTATCGAGCATAGTGACAACTCGGATTATTTATCTATACTCCGTTCGGGCATTTTCTTTGTACTAAAAGTTTTATTATATTGATATTATTTTTTTCATACCTTTTTACTATTTATTTACTTTTTTCCGATGAATTAAAACAATAACATGAACCGAACTCGTGTAACGATCGACACCATTGCGCGATCACCAACTCGACATATTATAGTACTAATAGAATTATCTATACTCCGTTAGAGCATTTTCTTTGTACTAAAAGTTGTATTATATTATATTTTCATACCTTTTTACTATTTATTTACATTTTTCCGATGAATTTTCAGTACTGAATTGATGCCGACACTTGACTAATAGATGGCGCTGTATGTCCGGAATAAATTTTATTTTATTTTTTATTTTTTGTAATAAAAACTATCCTATGTCCTTTCTCTAGTTCCAAACTATATCTGTACCAAATTTCACACAAATCGGTTCAGTAGTTTAGGCGTGAAGCAAAGACAGACAGACAGACAGACAGAAAGACAGACAGACAGAGTTACTTTCGCATTTATAATATTAGTTTGGATTATTATTACATCGAAATTTGAGCTCCTATTGTCATACTCAATTGTGATGACATAGTACATAAACCTTAGGAAAGTACTTTAATATTTGTAATCTATGGAAGGTAAATAATTTATTAAGAAAATTTGTCAAAGTAAATCCCATCTGCCGTAACTCTGGTACGATTGTAATCAGTACAGTAAGTAATTAAAGTAATTTGTTATATTTTTTGTGGAAAATATTCTTCTTTTTAAGATATAAACGTCTGAAAAGGTACTCATCAGTTTATTTTTTTACATTCATCTATGAATAAATTGCGCTGAGATAATTGAATGTGAATGAAAATCTATGAATAAAAATGTGAAACAGAAATAACGTAAGACAGTTCCAGGCTCCGCGCCGCTACTGAGAATATCCAAATGAGAAAATCCAATATTACTTTGCCCGGTTCATCAAACTCGAACTTGTAACCGCAAGCTCAACACTTACATTTGCGTTGCTGTAGTCCAGTGACTTTATATTACAATCAGAATAGGTAGCCATTAAATATCCTAAATGGGACAAGAACTGCCATAATTCTCATTCTCCTAGTAGTAGTACTAGGTAAGTGAGAAAGGAGAATTCAAAAGGTATGCCAAATCGGTTTAAAGTTTGTTACAGTAAAGCTTGTATGAATACAAATACACTAGTTTTTGTTGTAGTCAAAAATACCTGTTAGTTTTGATTTTACAGGCATTTAAACTTACGAGTCCCACTAACAGTCACGTGACCGCGTGACGTCAGTTTACAACGCTCCGCTTAGTAAAAAGCAAAATTGTTTTGTACATTCAAAATAAAAAAATCAAAATATTTTTATTCATGTAGACCATTAGGCACTTATGAATATAATATAATAGTCATAATTCTAATATTGTTTGTTGTAAGTGACTCTAGTTGTCATTGGTTCTAGTGACTCATTGGTGGTTGTATTTGTATTTTTCGGCACAACACATGATTTTCTAGTATTTAAATTGCACATTTTTGAAAGTATTTGTAATTTCTAATAAGCGAGTGTTGTGAGATGACGTCACACATCGATTAAGAGTCCACATCGCACATTTACTTGTATAAATCGGAAACTAATTGACGTAGCGGTAATTCTTTCACTTGTATTTTTTATTTTTGACAGAGAACATGGAGAGCTAATATTTAAAATTTGTTAACATTATTCATTATGGCAGTTCTTAGTACCTACATAAATATACCTAAGTACAATCTCATTTGGTATAACCATATTTCATAAAGTGCACCTCTTGATGCAAAGAACATTCAAGCATTAATATTCGTACGCCATTTAAAAACCCCGTTCGAGTCACATTTAAATAGCATTCTAAATCATCGTTGTACAATACGGTGCAAGTTGTACGTGGTAGCGGATTGTAATTTTTTTTTGTAACTATAATTGACGAGAAAGTTTTACTTAGTATAATTGGTATAATTTTAGTCCTCTTTTACTGTAAAGAGGACTTAAATAAAGTAATTGAAACCCTCCCTTGACAGCGACCTAGTCTGGATGCAGATTCCTAGCGTGAGCTCATCACTACATAGTATAAAACAAAGTCGCTTCCCGCGTCTGTCTGTCCCTATGTTATGTATGCTTAGATCTTTAAAACTACGCAACGGATTTTGATACGGTTTTTTTTAATAGATAGAGTGATTCATGAGGAAGGTTTATATGTATAATACATGCATATTAGCGTAGCCGTGCGAAGCCGGAGTGGGTCGCTAGTTAAACATAATTATAGATATTAATAGGATATTATACCCTTATAAAAAGTTGTACTTATGTTAGAATTCGATTTATTCAAATTTTAGATTCGAGCTCCAATCTAGGTCGCTGTCAAGGAAGGGTTTAAAAAAGGTTTAAGTTAGTGTAAGTGACCATGTGACATTTAAAAACTATATTATTAAAATGTCCTACCAGAAAATATGCCTCGTCGTTTAGATTATTTTATTATACAAATGGATAGCTGCAATGGGTCCAAAATATAATTTATATGACTTTTGGGTATTAAACAGTAACAACTTTGCCTACGCAGGGGAATATGGGTCCACTGTAAAATATATCAAAATGTTTTTCATTAATATGTCGGGTTTAAAGTTCTCTTGTAATATGTAAGTATTCAAATCCCGTTAGAAAAACTCATTAGACTAATAAAATTCTCATTTCCCCAAGAATCGAACTAGGACCCACAAAGTAGGTATAGAACGTAATTATTAAAAGTGTTCTATTCAGCACGTAGTTGCGTAGCAGTTTCAATTTGTGTTCTAAGAAAGTTGAAGTTTTCCCTCATTTCTGTATTAACATTTGACTTTTTAAATGAGGGCGACCATTGTGTACTTACGAGGGGGAGTGCCGTATTATTTTAAACATTGCGTGCGTTGAAATGTTAATATTTCTTGTTTTCATATTGTTAAATACATTTAAAAGGACTGGAGAGAAAGTTTGTTTAAGGAGTTTGTTTACGTTGGAACCAAAAAACATTGTGTTAATTATATCACATAATTTTATTGGCATAAAATAAAAAACATATATCATAACTACGTGTCATTAAGTACCTTATTGTACTAGATAAACAGTATTATCTGATTGAAGCTGTAGCAGTCTTAAAATTACGTATCCAATTAACAAAATCGATAGGTATATATGGCTCCAAGAATCTAAATATTTCGTGCCTAAGAGAATCTACACATACCATTTCTGTTTCACATAGGTATAACAGAAACTATGAGCTATGTTGAGCAACATAGAGTAGTGATTTAATTAACTGACGCATTGTAATAGATGAAAGAGCACACGGTATATCAATAAAAAATTGTGATGCGTTCAAGGGGGAGGAGCGTGGGGGGAAGTAGGGAGCTGCTGTTAACTATCAACTCGCAACGTTTTTGCGCGGGCGCTCGCTAGCTAATTGGGTTGCTCGGTACCACAATGTGCTAGTTCAAAACCATGTTTTTTGTCGGCCCCTGCGATCTTAACTAATGTTTCCAGGTACATTTTTCTATATAAAAAATCGGGACGCCAGAAAAATGGGTAACGTAGTTACAATAATTATTTAATAAGAAAATTTGAAAAAAAAAAAAAAAAATCAACTGATACGGATGGGATTGTTGTTTTTTGTTGTTGTTGTTTTTTCAAATTTTCTTATTAAATAATTATATTTAATAAGCTATCATGTGCTATAACATGTAAGAAATTCACAAAAATAGTTACAATAATTTTATTCAACATCACAGTCTTCATAGTATTCAGATGAAACTCACATCACTCAAATTAAGGTTGGTATTTTATTTGTAGGTGAAACTGAATACCACGTGTACGTATGCCACGTCAACGTATTGGCAGCTTAGATGAAAAAGTGAGAGTTTAGGCGTTTTGCACATGGTGCTAGCAGGACATGACTTGAGAGGATTGAGAGGCGTCCCGCAAAAAGCGGTACATCTGGCAACACTAATCCTAACACACTTTTAGTTTCGGCCATTAGCTATACCTCCCGAATCTCCGTAAT
This sequence comes from Protodeltote pygarga, assembly GCA_936450705.2. Taxonomy (NCBI): domain Eukaryota; kingdom Metazoa; phylum Arthropoda; class Insecta; order Lepidoptera; family Noctuidae; genus Protodeltote; species Protodeltote pygarga. The sequence continues at coordinate 20,950,687 of OW388248.2, read as the reverse complement.
ATCCGAAGTGTTTACCTATCCCTAAGACGATATCACGAGCTGCCATAAACAGACTGTCGAATGAGGAAAAGGTCAAACAATTTCAAAACCGTCCGCTATACCGTTCGCCCACGAGGCTGGTCGCAAATACCCGTAATTGCTCTCCCCAACCCTTGCTTATGTTCTAGAATTATCTTAACCAGATCCAGTTTTCCTAGATTACAAGTAACTCTCGCTTTAACTCTCTTTAACTTTAACTAACGGAATCTACGCAGAAAAAATACAGTGTGCTAAAATGATCGACGCAGGCGCATGAGATCAACGCTCGAGCTAAGATTGACACTGCATTAAATCTGCATAAACATGATAATAATTTTAATTAGTAGGTATACTACACAATGTCGTCTTATTGTCTATATGCCCATTAGCCGGTTGTAACCTCCTGAGTATCCTCATACATTGTTACTATGTCCGACATGAGTGATTACTTCCTTTTATATCAGTCGGTTTGTTGTAGTATCTTATGACGTCATCTAGGTCTAATAAACCTTATCAGCTCGAAGTTGAGCTCACTCTACACTGAATAAACTTTGACTGGAATGGATAATTTATACTTCTGGCTAAAGGTCTTCTCACAATGGTAGGTAGTAGCGTTATTTTAGTTTAGCGTTATTTTCGACGGATGTAAAAATTTTGATTATTTACATTTTAAATAAAGAAAGTGTCAATAAATATTTGAACTAGATTTAAAATTTAAGATCTTTTCGATCATGAATTTTTTCAATTTATATCAAAAATGGCGCTTTGAGAGAATTATTTATTTTAGCTTTAAGCTGTAGTCTATACCTATTATACTGTTATTCCTTTTTTATTTTTGTTTTTTTTTATAGTATGTAAATAGTAGTTATATTTAGTTTGTAAATACTTGAAATATGTTAGATATAGTAGCTTATAGGTTAACAATAATTGAACAATATTTTTTTTGAATATATAATAAATTAGTACGTAACTAACACAATATAATTATACTGTTATAAATTATATACTGTTTAAGCTGATTGTTTGGAACTGATTACAATAATAATTATTACAACAATTCTGAAAACATAATAAGTAAGTACCGAATATTTTAATCAATTTTCTGCGCAAACAAAGTTGCGGCGTCCAATAGTATTTTACTTAAAAAAAAAGAATTAAAAAAATACAATAGCCGTTCAGTATTCGGAGGATAGGCTTCCAAGTTAGACCACACCAAAAAGATTTATTATTAAAGTTGCATAGTCATTTGAAAGTAAGATAAGTCTATAGAGTTTTTTTCTCCTTCTATTTACTTGATTAATCACTGCTGAGAGACCTCTTCGAGATCAATTTTCGGTATTCTCCAAGGGATATTCATAATATCCGGCGGCTGTCGTGGAGAGCCACGAAGATGAAGTTTTATTTGCGAAGTACGTCTTGTTTTTATCGAATGGCTTCATTGTCTGGCGAAGTCTGTCTAAGTCTTGTTTTAAACTATAGGATTATTAAAGTCATTTATATGGCTTTGTTATTAGAGCCTACAGTTTTAGTATACATTCGCTTTGATTATGATAATGGGAGTTTTGAGTTATTAACCATAAAGTTATTTCATAGTTTTTAAGAAGGTAATAAGCCACCCTCTTTGTGGCTTGCTAGGAATGTGAATTAATTTATTAAATTAAATTAAACATTTCAGGTCCTTTCTTTGGATTTTTTTTTATCTTCAATATGACGTGATAATCTTTTTAGGGTGCCTACCTATGTTTAAGAGGAATAAATGATTATGATTATGAACCTTTTGAACCGTTATAGGTAGACACTAGAAATTTTAACAGGGTATGTATTATTACAGCTATAACAGCAAATAATAAAAATGTTATATAATTATTTAACATATTTTTATCGTCGTTTTTGTACGGAACCTATCGTGTGCGGTACAACTTAGACACTGGCATTTGGCTAGTTTCTTTTTTAATTTTTGGTAAAAATATGGCATTTTTTATTTAAAATTTAAGGGCCAATTTCACTAAATTTTCCTAATTTGATTAAGGCCGTTTCTCCGCTTCTATAAATTAATTATATGTATAATTATTTCGTATAAATTATGTTCTTTTTAAAATTTACGAAGTAAAACAGGCCCTTTATGTCTTAAATATGATGAGTAGATATTCTGACCAACTGTTATATACTATGTTATATACTGTTTACTAGTAAGTTTTTGTGGCCATACGTGACAGATAATTTTATACAAATTCTGTTCCATTTTTAAATTTGTCTAGTAAGTACTCGTAGAGCATACCCTAGATTATGGGTCTTAACATATCCATTCAAATTGCCTTATCATAGGATCCAATTTAGAAACTAATTTAGTCTTCATCAGCAGTACTCTCACTAATTACATAGATAATGAATTAATCGATTAACCGACCACTTAATTAATGCCATTCATCACTGCTTGTGTCTGTCCAGCGCATTTATCTTCCCCAATTTCTAGCGTAGGGTTGGCAAACCGTGGTATATTTTATAATGTATGATTGATGACCAACCTTATTAAAATTTAAACTGCCTTTTGCCTCAGACAAAATATTCTTTCTCTATTTAATCATTGATTTGTTTAATTTTGTGTCGGTTTAACATTTGTTTAGACATTAACAATTAGATAAATCAATAAAAAGCAGCTTCATGAAATGTTTGCCATCAGTAGGCCATCAGAAATCATTTTTCACATTACATAATATCAGTTAAATAACATAGAGTAGCAGTATAATTTTACATATTCAAAACAAAACTTATTCCCATTAATAAATTTAACATAATATCTCGGTTTCTACTAAATGTGCCAACTTTGTAAAGCAAATAAATATCACACATGAATCAGGCTTGCCAACCCTACCACAATAAACAGCTATAAGAACAAGGGCATTCCGCACTAATTACACAAACCACCTAAATCATCAGCGTTATGCCGAGCTTACAGAGACAAAAACATGTCTGGCTCACTTTGGTCCTTCGAGACCCAGGATCAGAATAAAAGGGCAGGAAGGACCATTTATTCAGCTTTGCAGCAATGTCTCTGAGACATTTAATAACATGCTAATGAGTTTTGATGGGCTAGTGATTATAATTCAATTTTGGCCAAAATGGGGAAGCGTGTTTATTTGAATTTAAAATGTTTTGGAATGTTTCTTGATTTGAAATGACGTCATCTATTGAGACCGTGAGATTGTCTGAAAGAGCGTCGTGTTTCCCGCTTGTTTATGACTTATTTATCGTTGTAATGGTAACTTTAGTGCTCTTTTATTATTAAATTATCATTTTCTAGATATTTTCCTTTACATTAAGTCTTCCGTTCGGCCTTAATCTTATATCTCTACATAAAAAAACAATTTTATACATGTTTATGTATATAGTTGTTAAAAATGTTGACTCTGTTTGCTAGTCTAACTTTGTGCAACTTAATTTATCGTTTCCACAACTTTCAAGCGTTCCGGCGAGTTGATCAGACTTCAGCTTTACTTGTTATTTATTTATAGAAGTCACAGTTGCCGTGGTAGTATAGCCCATAACTTCTAATTAGGGATTAAGATTAACATTTCACAAAGAATATTTCGATAATAATGCACTAGGTATGAACATTCAACGTAAGTACTTGTAGGTTTATTATTCTCCATTTCAAATGCTCCAAATCAATTAAATGGACATAATATTCTAATATTAAATTAATTAATTTACTTATTAATTGCTGCAAAATTTCGAAATAATATTTGAATTCTAACAGCAATTCATCAAACACCTCTAAATATGAATTCAAATTGTAAACCATCACACCTAGTAGTTTTGAATTCAAATACTCTGAATGTCGATAATATCTATTCATTGAAATGGATTCAACATTTCTGTACATTTAATATTATTAAATTATATTTTAGTTCAACTATTTTCCTTTGTTAAGAATAGTGTCGCATTTTAAACGAAATAAATTTAAAAATAGGGTATTCCTTTCTACCATTCTACATAATGTAGTGATATTCCGACTCCATGTTGTCTCGCATTTGACCCCTGCCCACGAACTGGCCACGATAAATGTTTTGAATTTCCGCTCTAGTTTTTTCATGTCTGTCAGTATCTGTATAAATAAATGAGCTTAGTTTATGTCCGAACGTGGCCATTACCGCACGTTATTGTCCGAGTACTCGCTAGGTTTTTATGTCATTGCGGGTACAGCCGCAGCGGTCACAAAGATGGTAAAGAAAAATCAAGTAAAATTCCAAGAAATTATTTCTGCGTTCACCAAAGCTGATTAAAGAACGCGACTTTTTTATTTCTAAGATCCATTTCTTTTGATAAAATATCTTTTTCTTTGTTTGTTATTATTTAAAGCTAATAAAATATTTATAGGTATGTATTATTTCTATTGAAATAAATGTACGTATGTCGTATAATAATGTTATATGTTGAACAATAATCTAAAATGTATTAACTCGAGAAAAGCGCTTCAATGTGTGCGATTAATAACATTTAAGCTGCTTGCTAGTCATCTATATCATCATCTTTAATTACTCTTGTGTGTTCGGTTAGCCAGACAAGCTACTCGGCTTCTGTATAATATCCGTAGCAGCGCAGCCACTATTAATTATATTACCTAGGAACATCATTTTCATCCCTCCATATTGACAGCCGCCTTGCATACAAGTATCGCACAGCTCTTACGTACAAAATAATAAGGTTGAGTTTTGCTCACCTCTCCAAATTCGGTCAGTCCGTTGGCCACTGGCGCTTCGTTCGATGAGTCGGCCCTGAAAGGAAGGAACAAATGACGCAAAAAGAGAAACAAATGTACAAATAGATGAATATACGTGTATAGCAAAGATACGTTCGCTATTGTTCATTCGCAACGCTTCCTTTGGCAACCGTTCGCGTTACAACACAGATTGTTACGTGCCGTAAGACCAGTGAGTAAAAAGCTCATGTACAATGTACATCAAGAGTCGTATCATTTAAATTATATACAGTAATTAATAGGAAGCGTATTCATTTTAAGTAATACTGTTTTAATAATAATCCAATAGTATAATATAATACTCGTAGATACTAAATGTCATACATGAATTTGTTACTCTTCTGATTTATTTTTCTTATTACTTATGAGACATTAGTCTTACAGTTAAGGCTTCTAAGAAAAGTTGGCTATTCTGCTAAATGTACTAGTTAGTGCGTTTTTAATGTTTTACTTGTGCGTCTATGGGCATTTCAAGCACAAAGCTATTAAACTAACTAACTATTAAGTTACAAACTGAAACTAGTGCAGCGTGTAATGTAATGCAACGTTGCAACATCGACGTTAAATATTCACGTCGGGGGGACAGTGTTGTACAAATTAAATTAGAACTTCGCTTGACTGAGCTTCTGGGATAGGGTTGAGTTAAATATCGACTGTTCATAATAGTGCCGCCAGTGCATTGGACATTTCGAATGACATTTCAAAGGAGCAATCATTTTGTAGCAATTGAATAGGTAGGTACGCCATTTAATGGACACTATTTCGAAAATTCAATGGTATGGTACCTAATGGATTCATTCTATCCGTTCGTACAAATTGCATTGTTAGTAAAAAATCTAATTAAGTAGTCGGTACAAATTAAATGTTTTAATACAGAAAGTTAACAAATAGTATGACGAATAAGTTTCATACTAATATATTATATTAAGTAGGTATGTAATATATATAGGTATATTATATATTTCAGCGTTGATAAAAGATTTTTTTTTAAAAAGGTATTTCATTGTTATTAAAATAAAAGATGTCTACCTACCTTAGAATTTAGATTTGTACTGATTTGATTATCCGATAATGAATTAGGTACAAAAATAGTACCTAAAAAAATAATAATTGGCTTAACACAACTGGTTACATTGCACGTTGCACGTATCTACTCATACGTGACAACTCCATTTTTATGATTCATGAATAACATGTTCTGGCGTAAGCTTCAGTATAGTCGCTATCCCGAACTAACCATTAACGTTAATTGGGGACAGTGAATAATATGCTGAAGTACAAAGCCAGTACACAGTAGGTACTATATTGGCGTGTTCAGCAGACTGTGAAGAATGCTCACTTAACCGTTGATTTTGTTATGAAGGGTTCAACCTAATATGTTGTCAGACATATTAGTACAAAGACTACCAAGTGAAAGCCGCAGGTACAAACCCAGTTATGCTTTTTTACATGTGCTAATTACAAATTAATTTTTACTTCTTTAAAACGGAGAAGTTAAGCATTTTCTCAACGGTATGTAAAGCCATAATTATCAGAGGTCTAGGGGTGGTTTAAATTGATTGATTAAATTGATCATCTGCCTCGTACCTACTGGACAAGCAGTAGCAGAGGTTGCTTTGCGCGCCTGCGCGGTCAATGTCGAACTACTGTTGTTCGAAGTTGCCGCTCGTCCAATCAGAACGCGGCTCATGTGATAACATAATAAATTTATAAAATGAACTTCAGGCCCTTATTGCGATGTGCTGACAACGATGACAACATGATTAACACACTGGCTAATTGATAGCCCCTGCCGCATTAAGTGTTGCGAGTTCGAACTCCGTTAATTGATTTTAGCTGTCGTAATTAACTTGATGCATAAACACGGTAGCAAAGTGATGGGCTTTCCGTGTCATGTTTCTGGATGGGACGATCTATGAAATAAGTATTTGTTGTAGTACTTACTACAGAAATTTGTGTCGGACTAGGTGTTTGTGTATGTGGTATAATAAGTCTGTAAGTATCCGCCATACAGGAGGAAAATTCTCATGTGCACCGGCAACTGCGAGACGTCTGTTACTATGCTTAGCAAAATAGAATTCCTTTTCCCTTTTTATATTATATGCTTTCAATATCTGCAATGCAAACTTGCTGGAAATATTGCGAACAGCATTGAATTTCTAGTCCGTCTTATAGAGACTAGCTTCCGCCCGCGAATGTATTGATAAGTTGTAGTCTTAGTTTAATTCTGTTGTAGTTTTTGTGAAAAAGTAAGAAACATCGATGCATCCCCTACATGCTGACAAATTTTCATCATCCTTTAACCCCTCTTATTTCCAAACTTTGTTGGGTCGGCTTCTAATCTAACCAGATGTAGCTGAATACCAGTTTTCTACGAAGCGATTGCCCATCTGGCCCCCCCAACCTAAAGGGATACGATGTTCTATGTTTAGATCAGTTTCAGGATTTTATGATGGTACTGACTCCCTTTAACAACTGTCAAAGATCGTCATGACAACCGAGGCCAACGGCTTAACGAGGCACGGAGCAGGTGATAATTAGTTTATAATACGCACATAATTTACGAAAAGTCAGAGTTGCTGCCTTTGACTTGGCAGTCTAACGATAAAAATTTTGTTTATAAAATGTTTTTATTGATCAATTACCTACAAGATACTATCATAGGCACTATCGTGGACAAAGCCGGTGCACCACTCTTAAGGTTAGAATCGCTTGCACCTGGCGTCCGAACGTAGCGATAGACCCGCCCCTACACATGAAGCAAACGTTCAAAACTTCAAAGCATTTTGATCGCATAGTGGTGCACCGTTCGTATCCGCGATAGAACCTATAGACATTACAAACTTTCTACAACAATTTTCGTTTTGCTAAAATTTTGCGTGAATTTTAATGAGTTTCACCTACGGTTATGTTTATTTTCATTATTTGTTTGGTAAGCGTTTTTCCGCGTAGATTTCGGATTTTCATCCTCTATTATACCTTTGGGGTTTCGTTTTCTTTAATTAATTTTTTACTTATATTTTTATTTAAGAAAAGATGGATGGATAAGTAAGCAGGTGGCGTTCCGTAGTTTCCGCCTACTCCCATGGGAAAAAGGTGGGAATTTATATATGTAGTCTGTAGATGCACCACACACCCAAGCTTATTAAATTCCCGATACATTCTGTATCAGAATGATTAATACCAGTTAACAATCGGGAGCCTGTCTCTCTCTAAATATGTGGCACACCATCTATTAACTACAGATAGGAAAAATGCGCTGGTTCGTGGTAGAAACAAAAGCTTATATATTTCAAAAAGGTAAAACCAAAAAGGTATAAAAAAACATAGACAAAAATGTAAAAAGGATTGCATATCAAAAAGAGTTTAGTGCAGACTTACACACCATCCACCCCGATATAGCCATAGTTTATTCACGGTGATACGCACCGCTTCCGACCGCTTTGAAGGCATTACACACGTTTAGTTTTGTTCTACCCGTTTTGTACGACGAGAATATTTATTCTTAAGATTTGTGGAACTTTTTTGGTAGAACTGACTTCTTTGTTGGTCTGGTGGGTTTGGTTTCCAGGCAGCGTAACTCAGATTTTCGAGAAACAATCTCAGTTGAGATAGACCTGCATTGAGTTAGATGTGCTCCTGATGGGATTTAAAACATAACTACAATTTTATAACATTAGCTTTTTCCCGCGGCTTTACTCGCGTTAATTTAGAATCTATCCTCAGGAACAGTACAGAAAAATTTCTGAACACCTGATAACGTATATGCAAAATTTCAGGAAAATCGGTTCAATGGTTTAGGTTCAGGTAACTAACAAATTAAGTTTTAATTTATAATATTAGTTAGGATAAAACACAGTTTATATAAAATAAATAAATAAAACTTGTCAGAATATGCCACATAGAAAATATATAACAAAAGTTAATTAAACATTAAGTATTTGATATCATGAAAACGTATGTGAATAAATTAATTAACAGAATCGTTGAGACTTCTTTGTTATTATTTGCTCTTAGCTTTGGTAAATAATTAATGAGAAATATTAGGGGCGGTGAAATTTACTGCAGTAGGTACAAAGAGACTGGTGTATTTGAGAAGGTCGCCGCTGGTTCAAAACCTGGTTGTTATTAAATTTATGTTACTACAAAAATAAAATTTTCAAGAAAATGTTAAAAATGTAATTACAACTTTTAGCGTTTTAGCGTCAAATAATTTCTCCCTATTACTGTCGTCTGCGGGTACCGTGTCCAGGAAGCTGGCAGCATTGCCACGCTGGATGGCAATGCTGATCCGTTGAGCCTTTGCTCAACCGACCGTTTGCTCAATGAACCGGTCCTTTGGTCACGCGTACTAGTAGATAACTAGGTTGGCAAAGCATTTATATTTTATGACACCGACATGTATATTATTATAATGGTTCGAATTTCTGAGTTCAAGTTTTAAGAAAAAATCACTAATATTTAAAACAATTAAATAGTATTGTTTTGCATCTTTCACATTTATAACTTTATTATTATAGCTTTACTCAAGAGTTCAAGACTCCCGTGAGGTTTGTGACGGTGCCTACCTCGCTGGGTGACCACGCTCTCGAAAATGTACTCCGTTTGACTTCGAAACTAATGGAGCAACCTCGAAATCAATACGTGAGTTATGCTAAAAAAATTTAAAAGACTCAACTGCCTGTTACTTGACTCATTTTAAAAAACTAAACTTTAAGTTAAGCTGCCTGCTGAAAATTTTATACTTTATTCAAATCTTTTCAGCCGTTTTCACGTGATGATTTCAAAATTCTGAAAAAGACTGATTTTTGTTTTGTTGCTTACTCTCACATGGGTGAATATTGTGAATTGAAATAAAAGAAAATACCTTTCAATGTAGTTATGTTACACATTGTGAGATGTGATACATTGAAACGGTATCGTGTAATTAGCTTAAAGCTTACGGTAGCATCGGGTATAACGAGATTTGAGAGGAACACTGCAATGCTTTCACTGCACCTCGCCATTCGTGGATTATGGGCGTGATGTTTATTAAGGCTCAGTTTCACCGTTCACTTCAAAAACAGAGTTTAATAAAAGTTCAGCCCTAAGCAAATTGCAGTTCTAAACTCAGTTAAACTCTTGAACCGAGTTTAACTTGATTTTAACTTGACTTGTTTTTCGACTTGAGTTTAACGTACGAATTAAGTGTTAGTGGTGAAATCGGGTTTAAAAATATTGAAAATTATAATATAATTATTTAAATAATATAATAATTATATAATTAATAAAATATGTAAAATTATTGCGTTTCTTATAATTGTGTAACGTTTTTTCATGACATACCTACTTATATAGTTTTAAGCTTACACTTGCTATCTCTTTCCGTAGCGAATCTCTAGCAGAGCAGAAAACTTTTTAAGATTGGAACGTTATGAAACCATATTGTGCAGTCATTCGATCAAAGTTAAGTATTCATAACAAAAACCAATCACGCGGTTTTTCGTAAGGGATCAAACGCAAAACCATCGGGAGCTAACCGACACTTTTATTACTGACATAAACCGGTTTTTCCTATTGAACTTCGTTTGCTTCCATTCACCGGACGATATTCACAGTTGGAATATCCGAACGCAAAACCTAACCACAGTATAATAACCATACAGTATGGTAACTACGTACATACGCTAAAAACGGCAACACTCACACAAACACGCGTAATATTGCGTAACGACGAGACTCCTAAGCGAACGTCGCGGTACCTACAATATTAACCACGCATCGTTGCGCATGTTTGTGTGAGTGTGCCGTTTTCGAGCGTTTGTACGTACTTACCGTACTGTATGATTATTATACTGTGACCTAACACAAACTGGAAACCAATCTGCACCATCGTAAATTAATACGACGAGAGTCGATCGCATTGTGCGCACATAGGCTGACAATCTAGCAATAGCAAACGTGTTACGCTAAACCAAAGTGCGATGTATATCGAATTGAAATTAACGCAAATTTCACGCAACGGTTATGCGAGGATACGTGATTTGACAAATACACTTGTGTGAGCTTTCGTGATTGGCTTGATTAGCTAATTACTATTTGCTTTACAGACCTTGAATAATCTCTCAGGTGTGCTGGTTTTCTCATGAGGTTTTCCCTCACTGTTTTAGAAAGTGATATGATAAAATTAATTTTTATTAGGCACATGAATTTGAAAAGTCAAAGGTGCCTGAGTTTCGAACCTACGACCTTTAATTTGGTAGTCCAACGGTCATACCACTAGGCTCATCATCATCATCATCATCTGCCTGCTCTTTTTCCAATTTATTTGGGGTCGGCGCAGTATGTCCTCTTTTTGCACACATCTCTATCACCCGTCATCTCAGTAGTCACTTCCTTTCTCGCCATATCATCCTTCACACAATCCATACATCTCTTCCTAGGTCTGCCTCTTTTCTTGTATCCGTCCACATCCGAAAGAGAAGACCTCTTTATACTGTGCTAATACTCTTCGCACAACATGATTTTCCTCTCGTCTCATCACATGCCCATACCAAGACAGCCGGTTACTTTTTAATTTTTCAGTAACCGGTGCCACTTTCAGACTCCCTCTTATATACTCATACCACTAGGCTTTCACCGCTTAAAAATGAGTAGAATTTAATGTTTAATTTTGGTGTAGGCTATTTTTTACACCGTAACGCAAAATCAAATAGGTCAGTCTTGATAAGAGTAATCTTGTTCAAGTGCATGTTAAGTTGCACATATTGTAATGCGCTGAACATACAGGTACTCGTACTAAAGAAATCTTCATTCCTTTTGTATCGAAGCTCAGGTCGTCTCGAGCCAATGCAATTTATGTGATGTTGACAAACTCACGCGAGGACCGCTAGGGACGACACGTTTCTACTACTTTACTGTTCGTGTTTTATTGCTACAACAACTGAAGTACAAATAGAAAATAATATTAAGTTGAAATGTTTCGCAATATAACATCTAAAGTTTGTTCTCCGATGTTTATAAAGGTACTATTTTCTTTTAAGTCTTCCCAAAAGTATTTTTTTTTCCAATAATGTCCATTCCATAACTCTAACTCAACGTAATATACTATTTTTAGAATTGATTTTCCATTTATTTTATTAAGTTACTAATTTTATAAATTGTTACTATAAGCCCAGGATGTCCCATTTCCGAGCAAATGCTTCTTTTTCTTTACTCCTTACGATCCCCTGTTATTTCCGGTTAGTCAGGAAGTCTACATGATTATATTTTATGAAAATCAATTTTACTTCCTTACAGTCAATAATTACAGTTTTTTTAATAAAAAGGTGTGCTAATTGCCATTTTAATTGGATACTAATCCAAATGCCGCGTGGCGCACGGGTTTGGTTAAAATAACAATGTGATTTAAATCTGGTCACATATGTTTAGCGAATATTAGGCCAATGCGAACAATTAATTTTTTTATAAGTATAATGAGACAAATATATCGGCTTTTAAAAAGCCTTCCACGGACATTAACTTGAAGGAGTATATTTTATGCCATAAATATATTTAATATATTATGTATAGTCGACTGAAATTGTTCTCACATAAGACCTCAGAACAATGTAACCTAAAATATTGTAAGCCATTATATTTAAAAGAGCAACCATGGAGTTTCTTGCCAGATTCTTTTTCATGAAGGGTAAACTGCCCTTGGAACTGGCAATTAGAGTCACTCTTACAACAAACAATATTAGAATTATGACTATTCTTAAGTGCCTAATGGTCTACATGAATAAAAATAATTTGATTTTGAGTACTGAGAATTTGACAATCTACTAGGGGAACATGAATTTGAAGGCTCACTAAAACCGAAAACTACGCAACTGTACGAAGCAAGTGTCAACTATTGGTGTTTGGAATTGGGCACGTTTTGTCGCCCCACCGCGTCGCGCGTCGCCATAGCTACGTGATTCTGTTCTAGTTGAATTAGATTGCTGAATTCGATATACCTGTGAAGTGTGACATTTGTTTTTTGGTACTCCAGTTTATGGGTTGTACTATTTTTATGTTATCTACGTTTTATTCAGTTTATTGAATGTATTTGCAGTTTGAAATTGATTGAAAAGGTTTTGTTTTTGACACAATATCGATGGGACCTATGTTTACGCTCAAGTAACAATTTGGCGATATTCGCTTTTTGATGGTAAGTGCTTCTTGTAATTGTACAATTAATAATGTACACTGAAATATGCAGATTCATAGGTAGAAACAGTGGTTTTTGTTGCAGTATTTTAGACAAACAATAATAAAAAAAAACTAAAATATTGTATAATATAGCAAAAACTTTGGACACTAAGTGTCATAGCAAATATTAATGCAAAATTTCGGTTGTATCATTTTAAAAATGTATTAAATTGAAACTTTGAGAAACTCTACTGTAAAGTTATGATTTTGCACTTTGGCCCTTGTACATAGGAGCCATCGATATGTTTTAATTAACGGCCGGTCTAGAACTGGGCACAATTCATGATCACTCGCAATAAACGGTCAATTAGCTAAAGTGAAATGTTGATGTACAATTTATCTCCTTAACTCCATAAACAGAGATATTCAACAGGTGACGAACAACCAGGAGTTCTAAGTTTTAATTACTCGTATGCGCCTTTGACATGGTTTGACACACCCGAGATTTCCTTACGATGTTCTTTCCCATTTTAGCAAGTCGTACGGTATATACAATAATTATTTTGTTATATGCACATTAATTTGAAGTTTGTGGTTCGTGTTTAAGTTCGAAATTGATACCTTTTTTTCAACCCATTATCGTGTCATTTTGGAAACATACTATAAATATTTTTATATAGATATCCTGTTGCTTTAAAGATCTGCCAAATTTTTGGAGGTAAGTCCATAAAACTGAACAACTTCCCCAAGGAACAGGTCGAAATATAAAAAAATCAGTTTTAATAGATTTAAATTTAAACTTAAATGATTCATCATCATTAACATCATTGCTTGATAATCCACACGGCGTTAGAAGTGCACCCAATATTTTATCACAATGAAGCTAAACAACAATGTTTAGCGGCAGTTATCGTGCATCGCACACGTCTCCAACTTGCTCATCTTAGCTAAACACATCCAGCTGAGCACCGAACTTTGCACATAAGTGCTTATCAAGCCACAGTGGCCTTAACGCCGGCCTTCCATTGCGAGCGAAGCTAACTCCGTACGGACTACGGACACCGTTTGAATCGCAACTGTAAACTTTATAGAAGTATTTTACTAGAAACGAGTAACCGAAGCAGGCGGAATGAGAACAAAGAGTCACAAAAGTAGTCTATAGACTGAAAATTACTCACCACTGTCTCAAAGAAAGAAAGAAACATTTTGTGAATACGCAAAAACAGGATACTCAGCATAAAAAACTAACAAATAAAAGCGACAGTAATGTTATAAAGAATTTCTTATAACACAAAATATTTCTGCACTGACAATTAATGCCAAGTGACCACATTAAAAATAATAATAGTGACTAAACCTGGATTGGACTCTGTTCCCTGGCTTGTACTTTTATATTTTTAAATATTTGTACTGTGTTTTTAAATATTTTTTTTTGTAAAATAAGATGATGAGATGTAACGTACTTTAGAAGTGGAAAAGGTGCGACAACAATCAGTCCTAGAAACTTTTTTTGGTGTGATTTCTGGTGACGTGAGAGTGAGACGTGATGCCCTAAGGACGGATTTTTTTGTGCTTCTTCTGGTGCCCCCTCAGACGTGATGCCCCAGGCAATTGCTTAATTTGATTAAGGGTTAATCCGTCACTGCTTCCACATCGTTTTGCCCAGCTATTTACTGCTCATTACGTTTGCAGCAAGGCAGACATAAACGATGGTGTACAGAAGTCCCGAGAGACGGTAATGCTAATCAATACGTTTGACATGCCATTCCGGACGTACATGTGGACGTGAATAGGGTTTGTACAACATTATAGTACACATACTCGTGTACAATGAGGTGCAGATATGTGTTATAAACTTATTGAGCTGTGACTCAAATCAAAATCAAAATATTTTTATTCATGTAGACCATTAGGCACTTATGAATAGTCGTAATTCTAATATTTTTATTATAAGAGTGACTCTAGTTGCCACTGTACTTGTTATCATATTGTTACTGAATTATTCTTTGCTTTAGACCTGTTGCACTGGTAGTTTAGTGGTATAACTGTTAAACTGCCAAGTCAAAGGTCATAAAGTTCAATACCAGTGTATAATTATTGTTTAATTTATGTTCAAATATAATTTATATATAAGCGGTCTGTTACAAACTCATTTAACATCACCTTTTTGGACTACCTTTTTGGATTTCTATTTTGTATTCTAAATTCAAAAAGTAGTGACAATAGGATAATATACTAGTTTTTTGTACGGGTTCACTTGATGGGATTATTGAGTCTGACAAATAAACGTGGTTACCGTTTTCCAGCGCCTTTATTATTAGTAGTTACACGCCGTTAGTAACACGGTCTTTTAGATTAAGTTTTTCTCTTTTTATTTTACTTTTAGTTTTAGCTTAGTTTTAGTATTAGTTTTTAGTTTTAGTTTTAATTGTATTTTAATCATCTTAATAGCTTAGATTACATAAAATACCGAATAAGGTTAATTCATTTATATGTATAATGTGCTCATTATTTATTATGGCATAGTGTTGATTATTGGTAAGATAAATCAATGTATTGTAATTGTTATTTTATAAGGTCGATTACAATAGACATTCATCTGTTTTTGTTGATTCAGTTCTAAAACATCTGAAACTCTAAAGAGTGGTAGAATAATATTTTTAGGAATAACGGCGTTGATTTTAGAATTCAGTGAAATCCAGTAAATTTTTCATCTCGATTTATGTGAGATTTTGCCCAGTAGTGGGACTACTTTAGCTGTTTCTCTGTAATAATACTCAGTCATATCAAAAGAAAATGTGGCCCCACAATTTCATTTCCATCATTATAATTGCAATCAATGTATTAATTAGTCTTAATTTCATCAACAGCAGCGGTGTGATCAAACAACTTAACTTTATCACCGCTAATTGACAATGTTATCTTTCAGCCACATTTTCCGCGTTCATTAAGAGGGATTTCTTTGTAACTTAAACATTGTGTCTCAAATTCATCTTGGTCATAAAAAGTGTAACTTAATAAAATTAAAAAGTATCGCGTTACCGAGAGCTCGTAGAGAGACCGTCGCGAAATAAATTGCTTCTAAACTCTACGTGGGATAAAACTGCTCTCAGAATCTTAGATATCGTCGTTTAAGTAATACCTCCTAACTGTATATTTATAAACGTTTTTTTTTAAAACGTTTCACATCTAGTCATAAGTGTACTGGGTCTATTATTAATTTTAATAAAATGTGGGTAGTATAAAAAAATAAACAAAAAACTAAAAAATTCTGTCGATGCAAAATTGAATTTTACGTCTATTGCAATAAAACAGTAAATTTGTAGAAACAGTCAGTTAGAAATTATGTCTATTTAACGACGATATGGTATCTAGACCTCAAATTGAGACTTGATGTGTGTTATTACAACTAGCTTTGCATCTCCTAACGGGTATTTTTCCAGATAAGTGTCCTATTCTACCAAATAGTAATCACTATGCAAAAAAACACATATATTCTTTTCTTTGTTGCAGCGTGAAAGAAATACAAACCAACAAACAGTCAGATAGTAAGGATATTATCTGTTTATCACCTACTCTCTTGGCCATCCTGTACGACGATGTGTACCCGGCTCGACCTTAATGAAGCGACGGACAGGGCTATTGAAGTTGCCACGTATCGATCGAATAAAAATCGAGTTGGGTGTTTTTGGAAAAGAATATCCTTCTAAGGAGGTTCTACTACTGTTATAAAAAATGTTAAATATGTACCCGTGACCAGGGCTGGCTCATTAATTGGTCAAAGGATTGAGCAAAAAGCATAACCACTTGGATTCTGGCTAGCTTTTTGGGCAGAGTCACGCGACGCTCATACGACAGTGATTTGACGCCTCTGCGCTTTTCTTACATCTTAATTTTTAAAGGGTAAGTTAAGGATAGAATAGGGGTAGGTCCTACCCTACAGGAGCAGAGTAGGGTAGTGTAGGGTAGAAGTAGAGTAGAGTAGTGTAAGGTAGGGTAGAATAGGCTTACAGGTAGGATAATCACGCCTATAAAGTCGTACCGGGCAGCTAGTACACATATAATTAACAGTTTCATCTCGAAAACAAATGATAAGCGCCGCGGCGCGCCCGGCTCCATTAGCCTCGGCAGATTAAGTCGTTTGATTCCCAAGTATAGTACAGATTATGTGGATTTTATTGCCAAGAGTTACTTAAGCAATTACCAGGGATTGGTGGCCATTTTGGTTTTCCTTATCTTACGCGTGCATTGATAATAACTGTTTTATGTAGTGTCAAGTACAAAAAACTGGATTTGTTGAACCTGGATATAACTTTTTATCGATTCTTTTTAATTTGATTACCCTATTCCGTAAATATCTTCAAAGCAAGATCTTTGAGACTCAGCTACTCAAACTAGGTATATGGTAGGCTTCAATAGTCTAGTATTAAATGGGTCTTAGTATTAATATAGTCTTTAGAACTGTGTCGATGGAGCCTCGCATATTCATTGTCTGAGAAGAATAATACCCAAGTTTTGTATTTGTCGAAGTAGCGTAATGTCTGAGAACCATTGTGTCGCAAAACTATCTGTCTTTACCGTCGAAACTGTATGTTGTAAGTTGTTGTGTGTTTGAAATTTAAGGTACCTAGTAGATAAAATGTGCAGTACCAGGAATAAGGGATTGACCAGCTAAAAATATGTTTGCACCAATTTGACCATTAAAAATACTACTAATATCAAAGTATGACGCATTAAATTGTAATACTATTAGAAAGGGATAAAATGTGCCCAAATTTCGAAAAAAAAACCTAAATATAAAACCTCATTTCCACCAGGCATTTTCCTTTCTATTTCTTGCAGCAAGTTTGTTACTATCTCTGTTAGATATTACAAGAAAATTGGGTATGCTTAGTATTTTATTTGTATAAGGCCTTTTATCCGAACAAATAAAATATTAAAGAGCCTTAACTCAATAGCAAAAAATTATATTGACGGAGTCAATACGTTTTCATCTGTTATTTCTTAAATAATAATCGACGTAAAGTCACGCATTTCTCCGAAGGACAGAATTTAACATCCAGATAACGTTAGTTATGTCTTTTTGTAACAGCTTAGATGAGCCTAATACCACAGTCTAAGAATCATACAGTATGGTAACTACGTACAAACGCTTTAAACGGCACACTCACACAAACATGCGTAATATTGCGTCGAGACTCCTAAAAGAACGTCGCGGTACTCGCATTATCTACGACGCGTCTTTGCGCATGTTTGTGTGATTGTGCAGTTTTCGAGTATTTGTACGTAGTTACCATACTGTATAATTACTATACTGTGCTAATACCATACACCAAGGGCACAATATAATTCCATTTTGGTACAAAAAATATAAAAAGAAAAAGAATCCAATAGCGCATTGTCAGACCTCTCACATCCGTAAGACCTCATGCTTATATTATTTATGCTATTCATGATAATTACCCATTTTCAAAGAAAAAATGTTTTGTACGTGTGGATATTCTTCTAATACTCATATTCATATCATAATTTATAGTCAAAAAGCAAACATTAACTATACTTAATCCACAAAGAAGGAAAAATCAAGAACGAAGCTAACTAAAACTCCATTGTGTCGATGCTGTACGTCATACCAGGCGCACAGAAAAAGCAAGGAAATTATATTTTCATATCGCTCATGCACACAAATGCCTTACAAAAGTAATATTGTAATATAAGGTACCTTCGTATGAATGGAATAACACCTCATTTGTCAAACAGGAACCGAGGGGAGGAAAATACGTAGGTATTGTACCTATATCTATGTATATGTGAACAAGGGAAAGGAGCGAAGAATAATTTATTACAATAAAATGGGCGATGTAGAGCTGCCGGCTCGCTGTCCGTTATTGACGATCGTATTATATGAACTAACCTACATTATGTTAATACCTATTATACTTTTTGTTACGAAATGAGAAAGATTTTGGTCTCATGTTTCGGTGTAATAGGCATAAGGTTCCGTTAAGTTGACGGGCAAATTGTTATAATTATTTATCATAAGCCAAACATTTCCCATTGCAGGGTAAAGCCCTCCTTTCCTGCTTTCCACTCCTCTCTGTTCAAGGCTTTAGCAGGCCAATCCTCTAAATGTTATTAAGATTATATACCTATATATTCATATGTTCAAGTTTATATAGACATTGTAACTCTGTACACAGAACCTGTATGATAAAGCAAAAGGCATCTTGTTAGAGGAAGTAAAATAACGAAATCTGTTTAACAAAACAAAGAAAATGCTATAATTGATAGCGACAGACATTTTTACTGATGAATTATATAATATTTTTTCTATATAGCGGCTAATTTCAATGGAAAAGAAATACTATAGTGCACAAACAAAGGTGCTCTATATTCTTTTACTCGCATTGTCCTATGAAAAGATGCTACATTTTTTTGCTATCTACAACAATGATATAACTACTGTAGCAATTGAAAAGAATAAGGAAGAAGACTCACAAAGTGTGGGCCAACGACGGGTATAAAAGGATATCCCTGTAAAAGGGATAATTCTTTAAGGATAGTGAATTGCATGGGGTCGGTAATAGACTTAATGCTTTTGATTGACACTCAACACGGCTGTGGGTTTGCGCGGTAGTTTCAACTTGCTTTATGTATTTCCTCGACTGTTTCAACATTTTCAGTACGCGTTTCAGTTTTTCTATTTACAGCAGTGAGTCAATATTTGTTGTTGACTTTGTGTTGTTAATTGCAGAGCAAAGCAAATCTGTGTTGTTAATTGACTCCCTCCTGACCGTGTAATTTATTCAATACTAGCAGCCTGGGTGCCTGTGTGGGGGTTTTGTAGTGATTATCCTACCTCTACGCCTATTCTACCCTACTCTACTCTAGCCCAACCCTACCACCCGTACCTAACCCTACTCTAGGGGTATAAATCCATTGTTTTTAATATTTATTCTGCTATTTGAGGTGGAAACAAATCGAACAAATCAAAAACCATGACAATCTCGAGTTAAAAATGGTGTTATAAACCCGACTTTGTTTTATAAATTTCTGTATAGATTTACATAGAATATTGTATAAGAAAATTCACTGTTTTCTGTTTTTTCACTGTTTTAACGCATGAGTCAGGGTCTTCAAATTACACATCGATGTAAAATATGATGTAAAAAGTAAGTATTATGTAAATAAACTATTTCATCGTACCTACTTGAACGTAAAGGGCTATTTTATATGCTAGAAAAGATGACGGTATCTCTATAATCTAAAATAACGCCTTAAGCTAAAATATATATTTCAATCATGCGTAAATTGCAAGTATTTCGACAAAAAAACGTTACACTGAAATAAACAAAATTTTAATAAAGCAATTTTAATGCTTATAAACCAAACAATATTATTAGATTTTAATCTAAACATTTATTAGATCGACCTTCGACTACGAAAAGATAAGTGCGTCAAAATACTTCTTTGCATCACTGTTATCCAGTAAAGTGCTCGAAGACCGGCCGCAGTGTTAGGTTTGTAAATGTATGCAATAAGTCATGAACCAGAGAATGACATAGGTTTATATATTTTTACCCTCTTTCGTCGCGAGAATAAGCTAATGTTCTATAATTATATCTATCTACTTAGCAACTACTCTATTTCTTGGGTTCAACAAACGGACACATAATTAAGAACCCAGTATCATATTAATGAGCCGAGATGCCTCTTGTGGTCTTAAGGACGGTCCCATTTCGTCCCAGGCGTGTCATAAGGAGCGATTTAGGGATCAAATGGATAGTACGACTTTTGAAGGACGTTACAATCAGGTCAATGTCCTTACGCTTCCTTCCTGGTAATGACAAAAACATACTTGTTTCCCACCCCATTGTCAGATACCTATCATTCATTCAGTGTAACACATCGATTCATCATCTATCATTGCATTCACCCTTCATAATCACAGCTGTTTTATCACAATGTTGCTAGAAATGATAAATACAATACTACTAAGTTACAATACTTGCATTTATAGTTACTTTTTATACTTTTGTAGGTTATTATTCTTTAGGCTTTACCAGCTTCATCAGTATTTAAAGCAAGGCTGATGTTGGCGACGTAATTAAGAACAGTTTTATCTTCCGCGATCTTTTCATCCAATCTTAAGAACAAACAGGTACTCCTCGACTTTTTCTTTTATCCAGATATTTACTTTGTTGTTTTTAAGTGAATTTCTTTCAAAAGGTTCATTATTAATTGTGATCTTTCTTTTGTTATACAAAATTGAATTTTCGGGAATCTCCCATTCGAGTGGAATGAGAGACAGCGTGATAAACGTCTGCCTTCGTGAAATATTGTGGGATTAGGTTTTTTGTAATCGACTTTAGGGAAAGCCTCTTTTTTGTTTTACGTCAAGATTCATTACGCTGGCTTGTTTCTCGTCGCTGTATGCTTATATCATTTGGATAATGTAAGGTATATTTGTTTTTCGTTTTATATTAATCTTCATAATTTACAATTTATTATAACTGAATAGAACAATCCAATAAATTGTTATTAAGTCAGGTAGAATAGAAGGCCTATTCATCAGAATCTTTCTTAATTAGGGAAAAACTAGCCATGAAATTTATAAAAACCAGTCCGATTCAAATATTAAAATAAATTATTTTTGTTCATTTAGACAATTTTAGGCACTTATAAATAATAATAATTCTAATATTATTATAATAGTGACTCTAATTGCCAGTTCCAAGGGCAGCCTATCCCTCATGGAAAAGAATCTGGCAAGAAACTTCATGGTTGCTCTTTTAAATAAATGGCTTACAAGATTTTTGGTACATTGTTCTTTGGAACAAATATGAGAACAATGCGAGTCGACTAAACACAGGTGCACGCGCCGTAAAATAATATATTTATACTTTTTATAAAATTACTATAACAGCTATGGGCTGACCAGTCCCAACAGACTGCAGTCGTTCACTCATGGTCGATCTGCCATCGCCTAATTCAACCGTAATGTAAGCAATCAGACGACTCGACACATGATGCCACCACTATCGGGACATTTCCGTGAGCATGACATACACACATATACACAGCGATTCACGTCGATACTAATTAAAATAGAGGTATCACATGGTGCTCTTAATTAGTACCACACACATACATATTTCAAAAATCATTTCTTTAATTATTATATTTCTGGCATCACAGGTCCTACACGTTAGGTATGACGTTAAATATAATATATAGACGCACCTTAGACGTAGAACCACAAGTCCAACCTTGATGTAGGTGACACAGCCCGCTTACACAAGACAAATGCCCGTCCATTAGGCAGCACATTTGATGTTAGAATTCCAAGTATTTAGTGCGGGGGAGGTAACAAATGCGATGTCGTTTGTACAGACTAAGTCTTGCCCTTATATAGTTATACATGGGGCAGCTTGCTGATGGAAGCGGCAGCGATTTAACGCGACTTGCGCACTAGTCAAAGTTTTGTTGGTAAGGCGTAAACCTTTATGAGCGGCCAAAATTCAAACACGAAGCAAATACAAAGTTGCTTCGACGCCACGAACCATGCGAGTAGTTGATGCTTGTTACATTGATGCAGTATTAGTGCAGTGATATAATATAATCTTTAATTGGTAAGTCAGAGATCTCAAGTTCGGATCAATTGTAAGTTATGTGCATAATAAAATATTAATTGTCTCTTGCCCCGTGATTTGAACACAACGAAATAGGTCGTGCGACTCATTTCTCTCCAGTTGTGTGGTATAGCCGTTCTATCAGACTATGAGAATGAGGGAATAGAGAGTACACCTGTGTTTGAGCACACACTAGTACTAATTAGTTCACTAGTAGTAATTATCTCCTGTGTGAGCTAGTGTCAGTTGAAATTGGCCGCTGTAGCCGAAATTTGGTTAGGAGGATTTTATAAATACCTATTGTACGTATAAATTATTAGAGTATTCTATACATAAGCCAAAACTAATCTTTTTGCAGACGTTTTGGCTCAATGACTCTACCACAAATAATAACCTATCTATTGTTTTCCTTCTTCATGACTCTTTTTATCTCCAACTTATTTTCTTTCTCCACTACCTCTCAATTCTTTGACTCATCCTCTTTAAAAGAACAATGAGGCACAAGGACAATGTGACATTTGTTGCGCTTATCCCGTCTCGTAACAGATGGATCGCCGGCGCCGGGACACTGACGGGAAAGCTTAGCAAGGATTTAACGTAATTAACAAACGGCTAACACTCTCGAGATTTGTACAGCTTTTCATTTAGTTATTATAATTATTATGTTTAAAGAATTCAGTTTACCGTTTTGAACTATCGTATTTGTAAGGTAACAAGGTTTAGTATCGTTTTTACGACTTTGTCAACTTTTTAAATAACGTTGATGGTCTCAGTTTTAGATAACGGTGATTTGTTGCCTAAGAACAACCTCTAATTATGGAGAATGTTTAGTATTGATGACCTTACGAGACTACAAATATGTACTATCGCGGACACGAACGGTGCGCTACTTTGCGATCAAAATGCTTTGAACGCTGCTACGTGCGTAGAGGATAGTGCTACGTTCGGATGCCGGGTGCAAGCGATTCTAACTTTAAGAGTGGTGCACCGGCTTTGTCTACGATAGTACCTAAGGACAAAATTTTTTGCTGTCACTTTTCTTAAAACTCTTTTAATTTAAATCAATGTTATCTCGAGTAGACTATAAACCTTAAATACACAGGTAATCTAACACAAAAAAGACTCTAAATTGGACTTTTGGTTTTTGAGATTGCGCGTCCAAAAATTTTTTTTTTTTTGTCCCCCTATATATGATGTCCCCCTATAAATAAATGGCCATTTGCCACAGTCCTTAATTATTTCAAGTATGTGTGTAATGCATGGGACGTGGCATTTTTAAAAAATAAATAAATAAAAGCTCTAGTTTTGTAATATTCAACCATTAACTTGACTGGATTTTGTAGAATATCTTTTAGTTGCAAACGCCTTTATCACAAAGTGTTCGTGTCTATGGTAATGTTGTATACCGTGTTCATGGTAGACGCGTTCACAAACACACGGGGGTTCTTTTTTCTTATATTTTACGTACCTTTTGAAGCAGAAATAAATTGCTTTGAAGTAATAATGCTGAACTCGTTAGTTTCACAAACCTATTTAAAGTGACGCTTTTATTATTCGTGACGAAATAAAACGCAGTAAATATCTATCTGGGATAATTAAAACCCAAGTTATGAGGGTTCAAAAATACGACGAAGCGCTTTGAGGAGGTAGGTAGTGCACTTCCGGTTTGTTTGGCTCGCCTTGGAGATAGACAGAACTTAATAAAAGCCTTTATTTTGTAGTTAGAAATCGTTTGTTATGTAAAAAGGATTATATATGAGAAATCCTTGATAGGCATTCTGTATCTCTAGGACATTATACCGACAATTCTAATAACTGCATGGTACCAATTACTAAAAGTTGTTTTTTTTTGTCTATCTGTTTGTTCCGGGTATTCTTTTAAACGGCTTAAAAAAATCTAAGTTAAAATTGCTAAGTTAAGATTTTAACTTAGATTTTTTGCAATTTTTCATAACTATTATATTCTTTGATTTTATATCTTTAATGTGCAAGCGAGATAGTGGTTAAGCGTGATAGGTACCTTAAAGTATAAAACGAAATTCACGAAAAATTTGTTGAATTTGAAGTACTACGAGCTTGACCTTTTGAAACCTTTTGAACCATCTCCAATCAAGTAGCTTCGATTCAAGTATACTCAAGTGGAAATGTTTTAAAGACAGGTGAGTTCAGGTCGATGTTTCAAAAAGGACGAAAAAAATGATTGTGATTTTTTTTTTGTTAAGTCTCCAGCTATAAAGCAGGTCCTTTATGCAGGATGGCATCGTCAAGACCGGGATCGTGGTCATGTCCATTATTCATAATAATAAAAAAGCTATTTACCCTGGCAACACTGGCACAAACTGAACACAAAGGCAAACTGAGTGACTAACTGACATAAGATTAAAGCAGAGCCTAAACCAATGGATCTACGAACTCGTTTTTTTTTTGGATTAACTACAGAAGGATTTTTGGGAATTCTCCATGGAGATTAAAGTTTCTATGAAAATCCGATAACGTAAAGTTAAATTAATTAAATTTGGTATTTAGTTTTTCGGTTAAAAATGAAGAAATATTTCTTTCAGCCAGTTTGAAAATCTTGAAGGCACGGGAAATTCGTTATTTTTTTTAAAAGTGACATGAAAATCTGTGTGTTCATATCTACTCATGTTTTCACAAATAAATTATTCTTATAAATATTTAATAAGAAATTTGAAAAAACAACTGATACGGATGGGATTCGAACCCATGATCTCCAGCATACCGTGCCGACGCTCTTACCGCTGAGCCACCGTATCCCATCAGAATCAGTCGAAATTTCAAATCTTTTTCTACGCCTAGGGCGTGTGATACATGTAAAAAAAATCATAAAAAAAATAAATAAGTAAATAATTCTTATTCTTGAATGACCTAAGTTAAGTAATTGATTATAGATTGCATCAAGATATTGAACCAGTGAAGCGAATACTGTTGCTATATCATACCGCGATTGAGGTTCATAAAGCAAAAGTTTCCTTGACCGGATCCGGATCTTGTGTTCCGCAAGTATAAAGGGGTGAACGTCTTACAATCTCGTTCAACTTGTTTGAAACTTCGAGCTTAGGATAACGCAGAATAAAGCTTGGAAATATCTGATATCTGAAACAGTCTGCGTCGGTATGAATTTTCATATTATATTATATTTTTTTTTTTTATAGACTCACGCCTGTATTCCCCAGAGGGGGTAGGCAGAGGTTTGCAGTACACCCACGTTTCGCCGGCTATGTTATAAGTCCCATGTAATAGGGGGCGAGCCTATTGCCATTAACCGGGCACAATTCCAGACTCCGTGCTGCTACTGAGAATTTCCTAATGGAAAAACCCAATAACACTTTGCCCGACACGGGGATCGAACCCAGGACCTCGTGCTCAGCAGTCGCGCTTGCTACCACTAGACCAATGAGGCCAATTTTCATATTTTTGCTATAAAACAGGAAGGAAAAGTACTCTAGACCTCTATAGACCTACATATACAATTTAAGTATACGTGGCAGCTTTATAATTTTAAGTTTGTATCTTTTGTAGTTTGAAGAACAAAACATGTGTAAGACTTTTTAGTAAATAGATCTCTGTCAAATCCGTACGTCACGGTCCATGATTGTTGTCTTATTATTCCCAAACTTTGTTGGGGTCGGCTTCTAATCTACCAGATGCTGAATATCTATCTGACCCCGCAATCCGGGATACGATATTTTGAAGTACAAATTAGTTAAATCAATTATATTAAATTCACAAGTTCAATGAACTATAAATATTTAAGGTGGCTCCACCTTAAATGAACGAATTACTTAGAATGAACTGGTGGTTATTCTGTGAATTAATAAGTCAAATATTGATACGGCTTTACTCACGCATTGATTTCGGGGAATGTCCGAGTAGTTTCGAACTCAAATGGAGTCCATTTTTAAAACCGAGTGTAGGCGGCGTGTGAAATCGATCAATGCGTCAAAATCGAAATCATATTAAAATAAAATCAAATTGATTTGATTTGCGTGAGTGAAGCCGTATCAATAATAAGTATGACTCATGAAAGTCATTATTCTAAGATTGATAAGTTCGTATGCGTTACCGAATTACCAGCTTTAGCAGATACAACTTTTTCAGATGTTGTATATCATACCTTTGTTACTAATTAGGTAATTTAGAATACTCGACACATTAACACAAACGTACACAAAGTTGTGCTACTAAATTCTAGTCATAACTAAACTTAAGATTTACAGCACTACATGAGACACGCTTCAGACTTAATTTATTTAAATCAGTTATTCTGTCCTAGATACAGAACGCTTTGAAGTTAGCTCTTAATAAAGCTTAAAGTTAAAATTAATCAAGATTCGATGCAGGAGGCTATCTTTACTATATTTCATATTCAAGCAGCACAATCTGTTTGTGGTGCTCCAACAAGCGCCAATTTGGAGATGTTGTAAGGTCAGTATATTCAACGAATATTATATTTTTAATAATATAATATGCGTTGAATACACTGACCTTGACATCAGACAAATACTTCCATATTAAAAGAACTTAAGCTTGACCAGCAAAATCAATTGTCTTATGTGTGCCTGCACAGAATTCTAAAGTATTTCGTCCACAATGCCGGCAGGATAACCAATAATATCGAGAGACTTATATTGACAGGTAAAATGGAAGGCAAAAGACCGAGGCTGTAGCCCAAAGCGATGCTCAAACCAGGTGTCGGAACAGCTAGATGTACCGGTGAATGTAGACCCTTCATCAAGCCACAGACGGCAATAAGTGAAAATAACAATCCATAAAATTATGGGAAGGAGTCAACATCCTCAACATTGAGGGACCAACATAGGAGGTGGACGATACTGACCTTGGTATCTTTATGAGTTCTTTGGCGAAATTTGATATTGTATTTTATCTATTTTAGATTAAAAATAAATAAATAGAGTTCGTTTGGTGGTACAATGGTAATGAAGCCATTTTTATTAAGTGCTATCTCTGTCTAGTCAACAATTTTAAAACCCTTTTATCTTCATCATTAATTAACCAATTCAAATAATTTCTTTAGACTCTGTACCCATTACATTTTAACTTTTTATATGGTAACTCATATTAATGGCAATAGGCTCGCCCCCTATTACATGGGACTTATAAAATAGCCGGCGAAACGTAGGTGTACTGTACACCTCTGCCTACCCCCTCTGGGGAATACAGGCGTGAGTCTATAAATAAATAAATAAACTCATATTATATTAGGTAATTTAAAACAGTAGTTATGTACCATATTACTATGAAACCAATTTATTATAGGTAAATATGATTTGATAAGCAGGTACAGCGCAAACACTTCTGAATACGTGGTACAGAAATGCACGGGCTCGATCTAGTTCTCATATTATAAATCAAACGGATTGGTATTACATTTATTTACCTACGTTTCCTGTAACAGACAGCGAAGCTTTTGACATATTAAACCCGTTTCCTGTTTGATTTGCTCTGCTCTGCCTCTGTGACGAGTTGATAGTTGACAACCGGTCGAAGTGAATTCAAACAGTTTCGTTTCTGTTTAAATAGCGTTGATTTTGACAGTCATTGGCCGCCACAGGCGTATGATGGTAGTTTTATACTGCTCCGGCTAGCGCTCGTTACAACAACATACCTACCGCTGTTGCGCCTCAGTATGTAACCAGCCTTACTTGCCTATTACAAATAGTGAGTAGTTTAATTCTTCTTCTTATCGTATGGTTGATGAACAACCTGGTGTCAGAGTTTAAACCGCCCGTAGGCCTCTGACATGGCTTTAAGTCACGGAATAAAAGTTCAGCGTTTTGTTTTACTTACTAGGTAAAAAAAATTATACTCATATTACAAATCCACAAAGTGAACAAATTTTAACGTAATTTAGCGTAGAGTTGTTAACTATAATCCAAAAAAGAGATTATGTGGTATAATTTTTATTGCTATCCGCGAAGCATTATCTTGTACATAAAGGCCTATAATAAAGATTGTTATCAACAAGGGCAACAATACAAAAACTTTTTCACAGTTTTCCAACTAACTTATGTGTGTATCTTTTTTCAACGTTTATTTGCACATCTGTAGTCAAAAGAAGCACACAAAATATCTTATGATGTTTTACGATCAGATTTTGTGAAGACGAAGAGTCAGTCTACAGGCCGCGCCTACACTCGACGCTCTTGAAAATGGACTCCGTTTGAGTCCAAAACTAATTGTATTCTCGAAATTAATCCGTAAAGCCGTTAAGTATTTAATAATGTATTAGTATGACGCACAAAAGTTATTATTCTGAGTCAGTGAATCTAAGAATGAGTCCACAATTTTTGAAATTGAGATTTATTTTGAACATACGAAGTAGGTACCAATAAAATGTCATCAAAAGGACGGCGACAAGTTACGTCGTAGTAAAACTTATGAATCTTAGTTTTATCTCAGTTAGAAGGGTTTTGAACCCAAAAAAGTGCGTATAAGTAAGAGGGATAACTTGTATCCAACTTTGTAAACCTTGTATTGATTAAGCCCAATAAACGTTCGAAGTTTTCTTTTGAACAATATTAAACCAAGTATTTATTACTTGGTTATTTTTTTAACCTTGCGTTTAAGTTAAGAACTATAAATAAGTATACCTACTTATTTATTGTATGTAACTTTAATACTTATAGACATGAAATAAAAACATTAATATTTATACTAAAAGATATACCATAAATAAATAGGTATGAATGTTTTATGACAGTTCTAATTTATTTCTGAACAATTATTTAACAAAAACTTTTTAAGTAAGTAAGAATAATTAATGTAACAGAAACATAATATATAAGTACAGTATCAAGTTTCGGATTTATTACTTTTTTCTGTCATTTATTCATAAAATATAGCGGCAACTTCGGTTAAAGATTTAAAATTTAAAGAGAGAACGCATTGATATATTTAGAAAGGGAATGTGCCCGAAACGGCGTTTTCCGATACGAAATTTAAAATTTAAAAAGAGAACGCATTGAAATATTTAGAAAGGGAATGTGCCCGAAACGGCGTTTTCCGATACGCCGCCGTTTCGGATACAATTAATTGCAATTCATGTTGCGAACTTTGCAATTTGCAGCGAAATATAAACTTTTGTTAACGGAGATACAGGAAGAGTTGTCTATGCATTTGGCGGCACTTTTTGTTGAAAAGAATGTAATGAATGTGATATGACTGACTATTCAACTGTAACATTTTTAGCTATAGCATATTAACATCGCTTAGTTCTGCTTACCATGGCGTGTTGCAGGTGTGGGTGAGGGTCATGTATCGGACTCCTAGCAGGTAGTAGGATCGCAGTACACCCAAGGAGTTTGCGATGGAGTGTCCTCCTTCGATGCCGATGAGGGACGCGATCTTGCGTGGCCGAGCGCTGTGAGCTTCCAGGATGTCTGAGAAAAATAATAGACAATATAGAAAACCAGCGGACATAATTTTTCCCGATTCCTATTCTCGAATTATTCAAAAGCAAGTTTTCTAGTGTTTCTATAAATTGTACAAAATACAGAAGACTTTTGATTCAGTTTTCTTGATCTAATCCGTTCCACTTGGCATCTTGTTTCGTTTTTAGAGAACTTATAAATAGACATAGAATAGTTTAACCATATTTCCTCAACTCTTAACTTTAACTTTATCTAGCCTTCTTCAAAGGCTTTATCTTTATCTTTTTAGCATTTTTTAAATTATAACTTGTAAAAAGAAATTGTAGTTGCATGCTTAGTTACAATAGTATAAAATAATGTAAACGGAAGAACGGAGACACCTAACACGCATCAACAACGACAAGCATCTACTTGCTTAAAAGGTGATCTCCAAGACATGTATGAAATGGCCACTGTGTAACTGAAATAAACCTTTTTTTTTAATTTTTAATTTTTGAATTCTATTTTTGACCATAGAGTATTCAAGAAAATATAGAGTGATAACGTCAACCACATTGCCTAGTGCGGAGCGAAAGCAGGTCTCACCATACAAATGTTAAAATGACATTTTTTCAAATTTTGTTTTCTAGACGTTTTTCAAAATTTAACTCAGCAGTTAACCATGATATAAGCTAAAATGTAACTTTGTCGCTCGTGGAGCCTAGTTGAACCGCAGTCGATTGAGGTATGATCGCAAACGGAGCTCGTGTCGCGGCCGCGTTGTTCATTCCCGTGCTAACAGTTCATACTTCTATAGGGTTGCTCTAATTTTCTTAAATACTCTAAGATTTTTGACACTACTAGAATTTTACTACTACTACTAGAAGTAATTTTAGTTTTCAACAGACTGTAAAATGTGGACTATAAACCAATTCGCGATAAAAATCCTGAATCGTTGTTAACAACGTTTCAGGAAGAAAACCATCAAAAAGAAAGACATTTTGCCTTCATAATACTTTATACAGCAGAAGAGGGCCGTAAATGAATTAATGTCGACGTTTCAAAGGGGGGTTGAACATTTTATGGCCGTTAGTATAAGGGTGGGTCCATTGTCTGTCAAATATTTGCTCAGTTCGGTATTGTTGGTGGTATGCTTAAAGCGTACTGACCAAGTTTTTTTTGAGGAAACTTTGATGCAAATCAAAGAAGACAAGTAGCTAGGTAGATATACCATATACGACACGACACACGTGACCACACGTTTTTATACGTATTTTTATATTATCTATATTTTACATACTGTATAGGTATTTTTGCTGTCTGTTCATCTGATTTTAAAACTTGTTGTTTTGCATTTTAATAAACAGTATCTTTCATCTTCATTAAACAAAGAAGTTAATAAATATTTTCACAGTTATTATTATTATGTATAAAATAAATCGAATAAGCTTCATCTTAAAATAAATTTGAGTGGGTGCTTGTATGTTATTAATACAAGTATTCCACTCAATTTTATTTTAGCTACCAAAAGCTAGCTATCAAAAGGATACAGTATAAAAAGCATATAATAATTATATCCGGAACCATGAGCAGTGTCAAAGATACCATTAATTCATTTTCACGCAAAATAAGACAAAAAACAATATCTAATTTTAAAATATTATTCCAAAAAACATACATAAATAAACAAAAGTAGTTGATACAAAGTTATTAGACAGCTAAAATAGTAGGTACCTATCTGGCAGTTTATTGCAAAAAAAGATATATTATAGGTAATTTCAAAAAATTACGACACAAAACAGGTTTCATAATTTTACAAAAATGTTAATCAATTCAATTCTCTGTAACAGTAAATATTTTTTAATTCTTGATGAAATTAGATGTTGAACATCGACTGAGAGTAAGTAAAAGACGCCTGGTGTAAAACATATATCAAAAGGAAAAATGTAGACGGTAAAAAAAACAAAACCTTGTATAAATTACTGAAACGGAACACGACAAATCCGACTATATCCGACTCGAGTCGTAGTCGGTTTGGAAGTTACAAATTAGTTTATTCGATTCAGGACGGAGAGCGTTAGTACGTATAATGCGCGCTACACGTGCAGACTTGCTGTTATTACCGCACACTTCGTTTCTTTAGTTATAATTTGTTTGCGCTTGGAATATACACATGTCTGTTGAGTCATGGCATCAACAAAATGATGTCGAAAGGATCTTGTTTTAATTTCTGATATTATCGTTTTGAGGCTTACAATAAGCACCTTATTGTAAGTCTCAACTTTAGATTTTCGGTTATTTTGTAATCGGAAAAACCGGTCCCAATGATTAATTTATTTATGAAAAAAAAAAATTTTAGTGAAAAAAGCAACAACGCATGTGAAGCGATATTAAAAAAAGTACGGAAAAATCTCAAAACTCAAAAAAATTAAACAACTGCTCAGTTTGCCTACATACATTCAGTTTGAATGAGTCACCATATATTATATTAAGCGAGATACCAATCAAGGCGTTATACTTAAACATGAGATTTGCCTAAAAAGCCTAAAAAGTTTGCCCTAAACGAGAAATGAAGCAGAAAGCCTGAAGTGTGAAATTGACTAAGAAAGAGACGTTTGGCTTTTCGTATATAAGAAAATAATTTTCTTTTTTTATAATTAGGATAAATATTTCGATTAAGTTTTTATTGATAAATGGTACTAATCACTGATGATGCAGATCTTCAAAAGAAAGCCATAATATTTTAAGTATTATTAATGTTTGCCCCTAAAATGCAATTAAAATAAATGCTCACGAAAGTGCACTGTCAACATAAATAGCATGATACATCAGACATATTTTCATAGTGATAGAAATAGCGTTTGATTTTTTGACGGTTTGATAGGCGTATAACGTCACAAGTAGCAGCTAGTTATATAAATTGAGTTTAGAGCACGGTGTATTGAATTTCGTGATATCACGATCCAATAACATATTCAAATACATAAAATGATTTTTTTACGATTTCGATTCTAGACTTATTTATGTTTAACACTCTATTTGATTTCTTAGATATTTCTGTAGCCGCCATGCTCAACCTATTTTCGGCTATATATTTCTCAATAATCATATTATCTGGGAGATCTAAAGTAATCAATGAACTGGCACCAGGCAACATTAGTGACATTAATTTTATGGGTAAGGAACACAGCCATAACATAGTGAGTGGAGACTATGCTTACATAGTAGCTGTGATTAGTATCACGAACAATAGAGTGACCAGACATTGCACGGGATCCAAGTTGAGTCGTGCCTGGGTGCTGTCTTCCGCAATATGTTTCTACGATATGCGTTACGGAATACTTGACAAAAAATTCTACGTCTGGTATGCAAACTACACAACATCGCCATTGTTAACGAAGTTTTATACCAAAGTTGAGAAAATTATCAGCCATCCATACTTTCAAAAAACAAAGTTTACCCATCCAGGATTTTTCTTCGGTGATTATGATGTAAGTTTGTTGCGCACGGAAAAAATGACAATGCCGGTATACGGGAAACTATCGGCAATCGACCACAGCAAGATGTTAGGGCTTCACGTGGATTACATTGGTGGAGCGGCACGAAACATGAAGGAAAAAAATGATTATCAATTTAAACCGATGCAAGTGAGCGAAGGGACAGTAGTGAAATGTGGTATGCCGTTTACTTTGTGGTCAAGACATGTAGTGTGTGTAAATCCCAAGTGCGAAGAGAAAGCACATCAACCAGTGCACGGTGATACTGGAGGCCCGTTCATATACAATGGTAAAATAATTGGGATTATGACATTAGGCTTTCTTTTACCGAAGACCATTATTTCAACAAATGGATTAACGCCGATTGGCCCTTATAGAGATTGGATTAATGAAATCCGCGCACATTACAAGAATCTAACACAACACACAAGTCACAACATCAATACTAGTTCTACTAATCTATCTAGTTAGATGTAGGAAATGGAATAAGAAATATGATGGCCGTTTTGTAGAATGTAATGTACCTTTACGGGGAGTTGAGATTGTGCAAATTGTCCTATAGCTACGCCCCCGTAAGAGATAGTGTTTGCTTAATTATGTTACCTAATTGTATTTATGGATGCCATTAAAGACTGAAATCAATTACTTCATTTTCTTGAATATAAAGAATTAAAACTATTATTAAGCTATCGCGTGTCGGTGGTCTATGGAAAAATCGAACAGCAGTGTGCGAGGAACTGCCTATTTCGAAGGTAGCTGGAACACAGACATCACCAGGACGTAATGTGGTTATTTTTTCGAAATTACAGTTACAGTTATCAAGACCACTGTTGCAGAGTACTTACGTAATAAGTTTACGTGTCTTACGTCAATCTTACTGGAGTGCCGATGGTTGTTAGGCGATAGTGCACGACTTCAGGACTATCTGTATTTATTACTAACACAATGACGGCACACCTTTGAGTCTGCTCTAAGGCTCTTCGGGAAAGCTAACTCAGAGATAGACTTTGTGTTGTGTCTATGAACATCTATTATTAAAATATTTATGACTTAGCACCATATGAAGTGGCTTTTTGTGTCCGGGTTTAGTGTCCTAAGCAAATTGGTGTTCAGGAAGTGAAAAACTTAAGCTGCTTTTTTACATTTCCGTTTTTTCTGCCTTTGCATACCAAGCAAGGCAAGTAAACAAAGTTTATTTTTAATTTCTACAAAGATAACGCCAGCATAAAAAATATATGTCAGACATTGGCAGCAATTAATATTAGCAATTTTTAACCAAACCGAGTCTTGAAAATAGAAGCACAAATTCGGATAAATCAACATTTAAATCTCTTGTCATTCTCTCATGTAATACGAGTACACTCCGACCTTTAACGCATTCACTTGAAATATTTTAACCAACAAATAAAAAAGGTTTTCATCTCGCTATCGTCTGCTTTTAACCTTTTTGAAAAGTTCACTGAAAACATTTAAATTTAGTGCTCGTCGCTATGCACGGAACCTTTTCATTTACATTTAAATAAGTACCCACGTTTATATAAAGAGATTACTCTGAATTAAACTTACTAATGAAATGTTAAACGCTTCTGGTTAACGAAAGATTTGTTTGAATTTCATAGAAAATTCATTGAAAGTAAACGAGATAAATTATAATTTTTTGATTACAATTTTAACCGTAAAAACTGACTAGGATAATTATAACAAATTGAATATGGTATTTTTCAAGTAAACGTTAATATTACTCATAGATATAATTATATTACACGCATTTTCGTAAAGCATTTAAACATGCGATGCACTAAACATCCAATAGGTCGGGGGGTTCCAATTCTGCCTGTAATCGATTTTTTCATTCTACCAAAACGTAAAACTTTATTAATATTACATTTCATCAACATCCTGAATCTACCGACTGAGTATAGGCCTCTCTTTGCTTTTACTACTTTCGTCGATCCTGGGTTAATTGCATCCACATTACTGCAACTTTCCTTATAAATAATTGCCCTGCTCATGCTTATTACGAGTAACGTTTAAATATTTTGAAAAAGAAAAACCTTCTGGTGTGATAAACCAAGGTATAGCGCTACCAATACTACAATCGTCTTGCAGTGGCCAAACTTGATTATGTCATAGGGCAACGTCTCCGAACATCATTGAACCACTAATGAACTGCATTCGAGCGACACGAGTGGCTAGTGTATTAGATCAGAAGGTCTGGGTCTGTTCACCAAGTCTAGATACTACATCAAACTGTAAAATAAATGAGGAATTATTTGTAAGTTTCATTGGAAAGGGTTAAAAGACTTGAGGTTAAAAAAAAATTCATTGTGAAAAGAAAACGGGGCTTGATGGTAAGTGAGACTACAGTTTTAGTAAGACTTAATATACCCATCACAGCAGCCAATCATAACGGAGAATAACCCAGAACATCCTAATCTACACCTGTATTTGATAATATAGGTGAAGTGTCTATTCCCTGAACTATCACTTATCACCTTAGAGCTACGCTGGTCCCAGCACGAATGAGTCTGCTTGACCGGGGTAGTACAGTAACACCTTAAGACCTGCTTGGTTGTCTTCTATGATTAAGTGCAGGCAGCTTGAAATTAGTTTTAGTTTTTTTATGAGAGTGTAAGTAGTTTTCAGAGATTCAGTGGTATATAAGAATGAATGTTAAAGCACATCGTTTGCTTAAAACAATTTTTTTACAAATCGAGGTGTATTGAATATTGACAATTTATACTGGACATTTTTAGTCTTACCTGTCACTGAGGTAGCGAACTGCAGATGTTGCGGGTACTTCTCCACAAGGCGTTTGATCACGTCAATTTGTTCTAACGTCAACTGCACGGCATCTTTGTTCTGAGTAGCGCAGGGCACGAACGCCGACCAGAACTGTGAGGGAGAAAAAAAACTGTAGAGTAGTTTGTTTTTAAAGCTTTTGAATGCAATCGCGGTAACCCAAATAAAAGAATTGGTATTGGAACAGACTTCGCATTCGAGGTTTTTTATTTGGCGCTTGTATTTACCGCGGTAGTTCTCATTGTTTTTATATTATTGAGACAGTAGGTACAATCGGCGAAGAAGTATCATGATATACATACAGCATGTAACAGAAGTCCGAAATAACACTTAAGGGGGTATGTATGTGTATCATGAAGAGTGAAAATATTGGATGCAAAGAAGCATTTTTTTTTTCATATAAAATTATTCTTTTGATTTCCTTTCCTTCATTATTTACCTACAGATTGCATTAACTTACGTGTGCCTAGTGCTTACTGAAAGAATTTATTAAAGGAGAATAAACTAAAATTTTTAAAAAAAAGTAAAATAGTATTGGTATAAAATAGTATTAAAATAGTATTGGTGCATTTTCATATTGATAGTAACAATATATCTTGAAGTTGAAGGAGATTAATAAAGACACATTATAATTTATGTATATTTTACATGTTTATGCGCATATTAATAAGAAACACGCAAAAGTAACTGACTTGAGCGGGACTTGAACCCTTGAATCTTCGATCGCGAAAAAATAGTTGATATCGTTTCTATGCCTTCTAAATTGAAAAGTTTGGAGCATAGGATCGGTAGAGCGGTACTCCGGTAGATATCATCACACGTCTATATGGCGATCAGAAAGAAATTAGTTATTTTAACTGAAGCGGGTAGGACTCTGTGGCTTAGTTGGTAAAGCGATATTTTCATTTAAAGAGACTGTATACAAACTGGAGGTAAAATAAAAAAAATGTTTAAAAAAATTTCATCGAAATCACATTGGCCACGATTTGAATATCGAATTTGCAAAAATAATTATATTGTGAATAAGGAAGAAAATATAATTAAAATGTGTGACGTATTAGGAATAGTTATGGACGCTGGCTCTCAGAATTTTAAGGCTGGTTTTGCTGGGGAGCCTTCTCCGAGAGCAGTTTTGCCAACTACTGTGGGCAGGTAACATAAAGTTTTTTATAAAGTTTAAGTGAAACGTATGATCAATCTAGCCCCGTATTCTTCGTATGACGAGGTGTCATTGAGACTCAAGTCTTAAATTTCAAAAAACTACGAAAGGTCAACATCAACATAATGAGTCAAGTCTGTCAAGTAAACAAGACAAGCGTGTAGTAATCAATACTGAAAGATCTAGTCAAAGTACTACTCGATGGACCTGTGTGGTAAGGGGAGCCGCTTAAAAAATTATAGAATAGAATAGTCTTTACACCATTGAAATTACATAAGGAATCTTATCACTAAAACTAGAGGTACAATGGGCGGTCTTATCGCTAAAGGCGATATCTTTCAGACAACCTTTAGATGGACAAGAGAGATTTGAAAAATTTAGGGTAGTCTGAGGCATGATATAAATATATACCAAATATACATAAATATTCTAAGGCCAGTGTTCTAGTCATCGAGAAATAGCCCTAATCAAAAATTAAACTGGAACACGTTAAGTCTGCATTGCTTCTAGTTTTGTGAATCAATATTCTTGTCTCGGAGCTTACTAGTTAGGCTATTTTTGTGAATAAGCTAACCTTCACAAAAAGCGCATGAATTGAAAGGTGAGAGTACAAGTGAATTTTCAGAATCTTCCAGTTTGAAGGTTATTACGATATGTGAAGTACAAATACGGGCTTAAGATACCCGAACACATCTGTTTACACCTGCAGAAAGTTCCAGAATGTTTTAGACTTCCCAACACTCCAGACTTGGCTTAAAATAAATGCCAACAAATATGAAACGAAACAGCGATCGACTTTCAAACTTGATAAAACTACAGAATGTTGAGTTGTAAAGTTTTAACTGTATCGAGAGCACTACAAAATATCGGTGTTGTTCATACCCCAGAATACTTGAGTGAAATTCGAAGCGAATTTCAAATTGAATGCTGGAGATGGGAATCTGTTTGTTTTTGTCTGGTTATTTTTGTAAATGTGTGATTTAATCGAATCTAATGGATTTGATTGATTGACAAAATTGAGCATGTTTTTTTAGGTTACGTACGCGTCTTATAATTTAAATATCTATCAATTGCTCCGTGGCTCTAAACAATTTTTTTTTGTCGCGTGGAAAGCTCCTTAGGAGTACCCTACCACTAAGGGCTGGCGATGAGGTTATGTCCGACTCGCACGAACTAAAAACCACACTGTGTTCCTCCACGAAACTGGGTGGAAATACGGTTTTTGCTTGCGCATTCACCGTGCCATAGACATCGCGGTCGGTCCTGCGCCTTATTGCTCTCTGGTCATATCAGATTACCGTGCCATCGACTTATGAGAGTGAGATAATGTAGAGATATAATAGAGAGTGCACTTGTGTTTGCGCACACGCTTATGCACTATAATATGTCTTGCATAACTGGCTAGTTTTCGTCTAGATTGACCGGTGTGACCGAAATTGGTGGACCGATATATTATCAGGAAGGAGATAATATTTATGATAATCAGCAACAAAATAACTCAAACTCGAAGCAAAACCTCATTCGTACAGCACCTTTTGTCGATTGTTGTTTGTCGGTTGTTTTTTAAGTAAGGCAAGTGTAACATGCATTGTATTAACTTGGTCTTTGTGGGCAACTTTTCTGGGACGAGTTGTGCACTCGCTGCGTGCTACAACAATATATTGTAATGAAATACAGACCTACTTACCGAGTTATCAGGAGATTGGCAAAAATATTAATAGGGATGTTGACAATTTTTTTTAGAAAGTTGATATTTATTTTTCCAAATAAATAATCGTGTCGCCGCTCTAATTTTTTACCCTATAAGTATAAGTTTGTTGTTTTGTTTCAGCACTAATGAAGATGTGTTATTTATAACACTTTCTTCTATCTATTGAATACCTACTACGATCTTAAGGTCGTGTGACCAAAGTTTTACAAAAAATCTCCAAATATGATATATAGATAAGCTAGAAATATTCTTAATACCTATAACTAAATAATTGTGTCATAAATACTAACAAAGACAATGCTCTTTTTGCTTGAAACTAGAAGGTACTTATAAAAGTGGTATTTTATCATCCAATGCACGACGCTAGAATACTTGTATAGAAACCTGGGAACATTTACAGCTGACGCGCTGGTCTTTTGGTCGAGCGCTCAGCTGAACAAAACAAAATAAATCGAAACCGCTAACAAACAAACCTATTACAAAAAATAAAATGTTATTGTACTTTATAATGCCAACGAATCGCTTAATTTAAACAAATTTAAACAATAAAACTTTTTAAACAAACATTTAACCGCAACGCTATATTTAAACGTAACAGTTTATTTAAAATTCGCCACTCAATATGGAAATTGGAAAAATAGCCTGAGTATTAAATTGAAATATGAAACGTATTTGAGCATACATAATATGTGTACGAGTTTTATTGTTTACTAACAATATTTCATGTTTATTCAATGAAGATACAGTCAACATCAAAAGTAGCTTAGTATCTGACATGTCAATAATAATAATAATTAGTAGTCGGTAGTAGTATCTAGAACTCGTCTCTTCGGTGAAAAGGAAGGGAGCGGGGGCGAGTCCAATTTTCCATACATCTGTTTGAGACGCAGCATTTAGGAAGTGGCACATTTTTTTATTTGAATTGCGAATGTCGATTCAATTTTGAATTGTTGTTAAAAGTTGGTGAATGCGACTTTTTGGTTTTTGGGGGTGGTGAGTAAGAATATGATATTTATTTTAAAAATCCTAGAAACATGTATTGGTATATTGTAAAAAGTCACGTCCGCCATCTTGAATCTTGAAATAAATGTCATATTCGTAAACCTTACACTTGAAAACCTCGAAAACGATATTCATATTGATTTTATTTTAAAAGTCGCGTCCGCTAACTTGGATACTACAATAAATTCATATACGTAATCAACACCCACAAAAACCTCGAAAAACATGCCTGATACCTCAAAGTCACGGCCTTATTTTTAATCACCACCATTTTTCACACCATTAGTAATTCTCATAACATTCCCGTAAAATTGCCGTCTCCTTCTTTATCGTATGGTTGATGAACAACCTGGTGTCAGAGTTTAAATTGCCGTAGGCCTCTGACATGGCTTTACACGCCGTTGAAAAATCTCTCAGGTGTGCTCACGATGTTTTCCTTCACCGTTTTAGAAAGTGATCATTAATTTGTAATACGCACATAAATCTGAAAAGTCAGAGGTGCGTGCCTGGGTTTCGAACCTATGACCTTTGTGCCAAGTCCAACGGTCATACCACTAGGCTATCGTACCACAAATTGCTGTAATCCCGTAATTTTTTTTTGTTTTAGTCGTGTGTCAACCCTAATACAACATTAATATTATTAATATTCTCGAAGAATTATAGACGTTGTCGGTATTTCATAAAGAAGTACATAAATTTAGTTATTATAATTATCTTATAACACAATTAATGAAATTTTGATAACGTGTTTAGCATTGTGGTTCTTTTGGATATTTCAGATATTGAGCTAATTTTGATGTCGACTGTACGTAAAACAATGTATTTGAACGTAAAATCCCGTATTGCAGTGTCTGTGGTATTATTATGACCAGTCATGCATATATATTTTACACTAGAGCCATAGTATACAGTATAATCATACAGTATGGTAACAACGTACAAACGCTCGAAAACTGCTCACTTACACAAACATGCGCAACGACACGCGTCGTTGATACTGCGAGTACCCGGCGTTAGCTTAAGAGTCTCGTCGTTAAGCAAAATGGTACTAAACTTTTTTGTATTTTCCTATTTATATGATATAGATTTCTTCGAGTTGTATCCTTATATAGTATTATGAAAGTCCAACAGTAGGAACTACAATATTTTCTACTAAACCCATTTTAATAGGAAACAAAGACATATCAAAATAAACAAGCGACTGTAGCAAAGTAGTCTTTATTAGCAGAGTTGTTAAAATAAGACCAAGCATCCCAGACGCCAAGCTAACATCCTTGCTACATAACATTTCTGCAACATCAGTGAAACTTTCACGTGAGATACGTTAGACTAACCTGCATAGGATCACACGTCGCACTTTATGCTTAAGTAACTGTCAACACGGCGCGCAGCACATTTTAGTTCTAACTTGAATTGAGTTCAACTGGTTTGAACTAATCTAACTATTTACAATATGGAACCCGTATAGTTTGAAGTTTTTGTTGATGGTTTTAAAGTTGTATAAATTAAACCGGCTACTCATACGCCTGTAGGTATTTTGGTGCATAGGTGAGGATGACTGTGTTCCTAAGTTATGATGTGTGTAGGCAAATAACTTAGGAGGCAATTTAGGATCATACCCACTCCTGAGATTACCCCAGCAGCAATGTATGAATAACTTTTTATCTGTAACTCGGTTTTTGAACAAGAAATAATATCGATGGCCGCATCGAATAAACGAGCAAGAGCTCTTACACGATTTTTTTTTAGTTTTTTCTATTCCTTAGCTCAACCCCTCTACTCCCCAATTTTTTAAATAAATTTTCGTCCAAAAATATGTCTGCAATCGTAATTGATTTCTTTTATACCTATATTAAGGATTGCTATAAAAAGGATTAAACGTTTTTTTTTCTTCTGTAAAGTTGACGTTTTTTACTTGCACGTTTATTCGATGCGGCCATGCATCGTTATGATAACTACTCGTATTCAAAAGACAGGCGCGGGAAGTCGCTGAATGCGAACAGCGCAGGACTGAAATGTGTGGAACACCGTGGGCACTGCTGGCCCATAAGCTTCCCCTAACGCCCCTAATGAAATGATGATGATTATTCAAACGTATTTTTACTAGCTTCCGCCTGCGTGGTATGGTAATAAATTATAGCCTATGTGTTATTCTGATGTATAAGATATATTACTGTAAAGTTTCATCAAAATCCGTTCAGTACTTAGTTTTTGCGTGAAAGAGAAACAACATCCATCCATCCTTACAAACTTTCACATTTATAATATTAGTAGAGTTCATTGGATTGTGTTTCTCTGAAATAATGTTTTGTTGAAACAATAATATTTGATAGAATCTAATGTTTTAATTAATATTTTCTGCGAAACGAAATCTCATAAAATTTCTGTTTACAAAACAAGGGGACACCTTTAAATTTAAGTGTAGTAATCACTTTAAGTAGGTGTAATGGTCAGAGGTGCCTGCCTGGGTTTCGTAGCTACGACCTTCAACTTGTCAGTCCAACGGTCACACCACTGTCTTCATTTGCAGATAAAATATAAAATTTATGGAGAGGTACTTACCTAATAAAGAAATAATTTATTCTAACCAAAAGGTTTGATCAGTCTAGCAAATAAAAAGATTACCTTTAATAAATTTCTCTTACCTATATTTTCTCCTATTTTGTTTGTTTTCCTTATACCCATATCAACAAATAAATGCTAAAATAAATAACATTGAATTAATCTCCACACGTGTATACTTTATTAGTTTAATAAATTGCAAAACATGTTTTCAATACAATTATTTTGTGTAATGTTATTTTGTTTTTATAAGTGGTCTGTAATATTATATTTATATCTTTTATTGTGTCCTACATTAGCATTTTTAAATCTTCTCAATCAATCTGTAATTAGCCTTCGTACTCTTCAGGTTTCGTCGCCCAGGCTTGTATGATGGTATCCCATTAATATACTGTGGTGCAGAGGCTATCAGGAACCGAGGCATTTCAGAGCTGGTGTGGCCGGTGAAGGAAGGTTTGATCCAGAACTGGGACGAGATGGAGAAGCTCTGGCACCACGTCTTTTACAACGAGCTCCGTGTGCCTCCAGAGAATACTAGGATTATGCATGCTGCTCATCCACTGGCTCCAGAAGGTGACAAGTAAGATGAACTGGATATTTTATCAATATTATGCTACCTTGCACTTGTTTCGTTTTGACATTATTACTTATACATTTTCGTGATTTTTACCGACTTTGAAATAAAAAAAATTGTAATAAAAAAAAATATCTCGTTCTTAAAAAGCAAAGTGTTAAATATTGTGTGCTTAACTCCCTTTTTTTACGTACTAACTTGATGTTATTCTCGAAAATTGTTTTTTTTCATACCACTACAACTTTTCCATATTAAACCAGGAAACGAATGGCTGAAATCATGTTTGAATCCTTTGCTGTCAACGGGCTTTACATAGCAAAGTCGCCGGCTTTAGTACTCCACGCCTGCGGCAGAACTTCAGGCATAGTTTGGGAGAACGGGTACTCTTGTTGTTACGCTGCTCCAGTATTTGAAGGGTTCCCATTAAAACATGCAACCATCACCTCTCCGGTAACGGGGAAAATGCTGACAGAAAGACTGCAAAACTTATTTTTCAAGGCTGGATATTCTTTTACTACACCTT
This sequence comes from Protodeltote pygarga, assembly GCA_936450705.2. Classification (NCBI taxonomy): domain Eukaryota; kingdom Metazoa; phylum Arthropoda; class Insecta; order Lepidoptera; family Noctuidae; genus Protodeltote; species Protodeltote pygarga. The sequence goes on along the minus strand of OW388248.2, from coordinate 20,906,906 downwards.
TTGAGATAGACTTGCTGGATAAAATTAAGGTGATTTATATGTTGAATGTTTTCATTACAAATTATTTATTTTTTTATTATGAGAATAGACCATTTGATAGTCAGTGGTGTTGGAGTCTATGATAGAGTAAGCGGTTTCTAGACCCGTCTCCCAGGTCTCACTGAAAATCAGGCCAGAACACGACTTAGTCGCTTGGTTGGAAGACTTTTTCGGGTGGATAGTAACCAGACTAATTTACCAGGCAAATTCTCACAACAGAATCATCAGAAGGTCACAAAGTTGCATTATCCAATTGCTAGTTGCATCATTAATCGATTTTTACGACACTTAGAGGGAAAAGAGTTGATGTTATTCTTTCCCAGCACATAATAGTAGGAAAGCGGGCTGTGATCGTCTCCTCTATCACTTAATTACAATTTACATTACCAGAATAAACTGAACTCTCATTGTATAGACTTTCATACAACAAGATGTCAGTTTATACTGGAAATGTATACTTTGATGTGTTGCCTTGAGTACAACCAATGTTATCGTTCCGCTGATCATAGTTGAGTGTTGGCTAATATATCATTCCTTTAATTTACTTTAAAGAACTATGAAATACTAAGTAGTTCTTGTAAATTTCAGAAAGATGTTTGCTATATATCCGATGATTATGAAACCGAGCTGGCCTCAACAGCAGGGTATGGTGAAGGCAAGATAAAATACTACCTGCCAGATGGTCAACACATACTTCTAGGAGAAGAAAGGTTTACTTGCCCAGAACTCCTTTTCCAGCCAGAACTAGGAGGGCTTAAAAACAGAAATATTATTGATACCATCGTCCACAGCATCAACTTATGTGATCTTGAATATAAGTATGTATTTGATTTATTTGTTCTAATTAGACATGTTAAGCATAATGCTTTACAATAAATATTTTTTATTTTTAAAATATTTCCATTTAAATCTAATTATCTTTGACAGTCGTTAAGGGTAGTCAGAATCCCGAAAGTCTGGCAACCAGTCTTACCAAGGGGTATCGTGTAACCCAGTTGGGTTGTGGAGGTCGGATAGGCAGTCGCTCCATGTAAAATATTCAGCTACATCCGGTAAGACTGGAAGCTGACCCCGACATAGTTGGGAAAAGCCTAGGCAAATGATGATGGAATCTAATTATCATGTCGAAAATTACTTTTTACTTGTACTAGTCGATAATTTAAATAATACATCCTTATATTTATTTCAACAGAAGAATGTTTTACAAAAACATAGTTTTCTCCGGAGGATCAAGCATGACCAAGGGTCTCGTGGAACGCGTATCTTCGGAACTGGGTCACAGGCTGAAGAAGAAGAATGTTTCAAACTTTACAGCTGAGGTATACGCACACTCTCTGAGACAAAACGCCGCTTGGGCGGGCGGCTCCATTCTTGCATCTCTTTCTATCTTAAAGGGATTCTGGTTTACTAGAGAAGAGTATGAAGACGCTGGTCCAGAACGTGTGAACTATAAGTTTTTCTAATATAAGAGTTTATCAGGCTTGGTTTCATGAAAAGTAGGTACTCTAGCTATCAGATAAATAAATAAAATGCTAAATTTTTCAATCGGATCTTATGAAGTGGTGATAATGGTAGAAGCTAGTTCCGGATTTTATTAAAAACAGCCAGAAAATTGATGAAAGATTACAGAAAAAGCAAGAAATCGTTAAATTATAAAAAAGTGAAGTAACATAAATCACTCCAAAAATATTAACTTTCGGTGGTTAGTTTCCCGCGCAACGTAAAGACTTTTGTCACCCTGTAAATCTTAAATTCAATTCCGCCATCGTGTCTCGTTCTGATAAAATGTCATTGGGCTTACTAAGAAACAGAATGGGATAACCGACACAGTTATAACACATATATAACGGTTTTAGCAAATGATAATTAATTTCTTCAACGCACATGAATCCGTAAAAGTCAGAGGAGCATGTCTGGGTTTCGAATCTGACCGTGGCAGTCATATTATCACTGCTTTTAAAGGTTCTGGTTATTTCTGTATTTTGTGGTATCAAGATTATTACACATTTCCAGTTTCAACCACTGCTAAGCTTTGCTTTGCAATTCTAGTGGCGCCTCTTGCGCGCTAATTTGATATATACGTGTCTAGGGAATAAACGCGGGCGTTGTAAGTATCGTGTACTAAGCTTTGTATGCTATGAGATAGGCACCTTCACAGCGCCACTGAAAAATATCATTATACAGGCTGACTAGTGAGATACTTCTATTACTGAAGGTACTCAGTACTCGATTATCGTTATATTTACACTTTACATTTTTTTTATGTACTATGTTTTTACATGTTTTGCTTAAATTATAAAAGAGATAAGATACAAGTGGGACTTGAACCCGCGACACTCAATGTACCAACAGCGATATAATTAACTGAGCTATCGTATCGCTGCTCGCACCTGTTAAATTTCAAGCTTCCTTTCTATATCATCTTGAGACGTTCTTGATAATGTTGGAAATTTTTACAAATTATTCAACTCAGTATTACAAATTTTTGCAGCATTAAGGACGCTGAAATGACATTTCGTTTCATGGTACAGCTGCAAAAGTTGTTAAAAAACCATTAAATTATAGTTATTAAAAAAACCATTATAATTTTGATTAAACAAGGATTAATGACCAATCTTAGTTTAATCATAATTATAATGGTTTTGAATACACATTCGATTCAATATTATTAAGAAACATCACAGGTATTTACTGTTGATGCCGTTTAAAAAGTTACCCTGTAATTTTGGTAGCAGGCTTGCACTGTTGCACCACGGAAACGAAGCCAATTATCCGCAGCGCATTTAATAGGGAGGGATCTTGACTATATAAAAAAATGTTAGACAGATACGGCACTACGAACAGATGACGTCATGTGTTCTGATGGTGAAGTCAAAGAGCTGTCACTACGATACATATTATCCTAATTCCCGGCAAGATATTTTGAGTTTTAGAAAGCCTATAATTTGGTTATTAAGCGACTGATTGTAGTTTAGTAGGGTAGGGGTACTAGTTTAGGGTAAGGGTTAGGGTAGGGGTAAGGTAGGGTAGAGAAAAGGTAGGGGTATGCTGGTTAGGGTAGGGGTAGAATAGGGTAAGGTAAGGTATAATTGACCTAGAGGTAGAATAATCACACATACGAAGTCGCGCCGCGCAGCTAGTAATATAATAATAATTATGTAACTGAAATTCCGCGCAGTGTTTGATAAAATATAATTATATACAAAGACAATTGAAGTTCCGCTGCGTATAATTGGCGACGGATATTCCGTGAAGCTACCTTTTTTTGCATCTAATTAAGGTCTTTATGAGATTTTTTCTCGAAAGCAATTTTAAAGGTTCTCGAAAGTAATTTCAATGGTGGACTGTTTCTTTCTCCTAGTATTTTTAAAATATTTCTTGTACGTGCAAAAATAGACGTATAATTAAATTGAACTAATCTACGTGCAAAAGTAGTCGTATTATTAAATTGAACTAATCTCTCTACACTTCTATTTTCTTCCAAAATCAATATATTAATGAGTTAGAAAATCGGCTATTCAACTTTTTGAGATTCCGATCACATCTAGAAAGAATAGGCAGCTATTTTTAACCGTAGATCGCCATGCCGCTATAATAATAACGTGGGTTTGTAACTTGCATATAAACATAAACACAAACACAAACAAAAAATATACTTACACGAAATTCAGAAGACAAACAAACATTGATATCAAAAAGTGTTTGGTGGTTACGATTTAAAAAAAATGAAATAGTTGGTCTTTGCAATTTAACAAAAATTCTCAAACCCTTTTGTAAAACAACATTGTAACTATTTCTTAGGTGTTTGGTTACATTTTGTTAATGAATGACTAATAAAAAAAATATTATGAAGAAAGCGTATTTAATTTAGTAGATGATATTTTATTTACACGAACTTTTTCTTTTCTGATAGTATGGTCACAGGTGACTAAATAGTTACTACGTAAGTATAGTTGATGAATAACCTCTGAAATAACATAATACACTATCCCCCCAATCGATTTCCAATCGACTCTTCAATTGCAAATTCTGTACACCGCTACAAAGAATTCTGGTATAGAGAGGTGTTGTGTACCGAGAGTTTGGTATAAGTATGTTTGGTATAACCGAGAGATTGGCACGTAATATGGATTTAAAGCATTTTTGTTCACCCCCACGCCTAAACCAGGTAACCCTCGTGTGAAACAAGCAAACCGCTTTCTACAACAAAGAAATAAAATGATAAATAGATAGCCATAAATTATAGAAAATTCAGCCCAAAATAGCTTTTATTTTTCATTGAATCGTAACGTCAAATATAGGTAATTAATTTAGCCGCAGCTCGCAGCCTAAACTTCTTTGTCCAAGGTTAAAAATAAACAAATAAATTACAGGCAATCCATTACTTTCAATTATCTTTTGAGTAATTAAATTTGTTGACGCCAACACCAATTACTGCTGTCTGCTCTACCTAATTGATTACCTTGCTTGATTCGTGTGAAATAATTTCATATTAAAAAATAAGTTATTTAAAAATGATAAATTGTTAAGAGTTCTATATAATGCTGGTTTTTGGTGAATTTATCAAAATATATTTTAGGTGGTTTACTAATTGATGCTAAAGCCAAGGTACTAGTTAAAAAAGTCGTGTTATTCCCTTTAAATATAACATTAAACGGGACATTCGTTGAACTAGTTGTACTTTTGACTTTGGCAACTAAATAGGGGCAATTAAAACATAAGTAACCTTACGACTATAACCTAGCTCTTGTAATTGAATACGATGAATAGGTACGATGCGAATCAAAATTAATGAATGGCTTAATTAGACAAGCAGGTAAGTCTAATTAAGCCTTTAATTAATTTTGAATCGTGAGAGCCTAGTAGTATGAGCGTTGGTATGTCAGTGGTCTCAGGTTTGACCCAAGGCATGCCCGCCTTGCTATAAATCTCTTATATGCTGAAAGAAAACCCTGAGAAGTCATGTCACTGACAGCTTCTAAATGTATCGCTCTTCTTGACATGCATACTGACAAACAAATGTAACCCTTGTATGATTTGTTTCCGCGACCCTTGGACACTCTAATGCTAATACATCTCTGACTTTTCGTAAGTTAGGTGCGTGCGTATTATAAATTAATTATCACTTGAGCCTCGGAAAGTGCGTAAAACCGTTGAGATTGCTGTGACCGAAAATCGGTCAAGACGTCATTATAATTAAATGCTAAGGACGCACTTAACTCTATGCCAAATGTTTCATACAAATTCCCTGTAGATGCGAGTGACGCTGCGTGCTTGTTCAAACGTTGAACAGTTAGGTTTGAGACACGAAGGTATATATGTGTTAAGACTGTTAATATTTAAAGTATTGTTTTTATATTCGCTTTTGGTAGAGAGTCGTGATAGCCTAGTGAGAGTCGTGATAGCCTAGTGGTGGTGACCGTTGACTGGCAAGTCAGAGGTCTTGGGTTCAAACCTCTGACTTTTCGTACGTTATGTGCGTTTTATAAATTAATTATCACTCTCCGTGCCTCGGATAGCACGTTAAGCTGTTGGCCCCGGCTGTCAATTGTAGATCTTTGACAGTCGTTACGGGTAGTCAGAAGCCCGAAAGTCTGACAATCAGTCTTACCAAGAAGTACCGTGTAACCTAGTACCTGGGTTGTGGAGATCTGATAGGCAGTCGCTCCATGTAAAACACTGGTATTCAGCTGCATCCGGTAAGACTGGAAGCCGACCCAACATAGTTGGGAAAAAGGCTATGCAGATGATGATTATATTCGCTTTTGGTAAAAACCTACAACATTTTATAACTGTGTGAGTATTCTTTCAGCAAGCAATCGGTTTCAATATCAGTGAGCTCCTGAAATGTGTAAGAGCAAAAGTACAAAAAAAAATATCGGCATACCATGCACGGAATACGATATATTGCTGTTTGAAGCCATAATAAATAGCAGCGATTAATCATGTCACTAAAAGGTTAGCACACACTGGATACAAGAGATCTGAAGATAAAAATATAAAATAAAAAGATAAAAGATAAAAGACTGACGCAACAGATGACAAAAATATCATTTATATACATTACGGTGTGAAATGTGAACTATATTTACATAGTATGATTGTATATTTCTATAATTATAATCATACTATGCGAATTCTAAAGTTCGAAATTTTCTAGAAAGAAAAAAAATGCTATCTACCGGAGTGTAAAGTTCCCCAGAACTTTAACCACATGAGCGGGTTTACGAATATCTTAGTGACAAAGCGACTGGAAGCTTTACCCCGTAGGTCGCGAGTTCGAATCCCGCACGTAACAACTTTATTTACCTGTCTATAAAATTAAGAACATTTGTGAAGTACCTGCATCAATTTAATATATTGTTTTTATAGAAGATATCAATGATTTCCAATGGTCTACAGACGCACCGAAAATTTTCACATAATTATAATTATTTCATACTAGCTTTTACCTGCGGCTTCGCTTGCGTTAATTTGGAACACGTGGCGCCATCTATTATCCTAGATATCTCTTTGTTATTTTCCTCGGGAACACTACTTTTTTCGGAATAAAAGGTAACCTATGTCAGTTTCTGAACACCTTTCAACATATATGAATAATTTTAATTAATTTCAGTGCTTTAAGCGTAAAGAAGCAACAAACAAACTTATTTTCGCATTTATAATATTAGTTATTATAGGATTATTATTTATTAATACCACTGAAAATGTCTAACCAATCCTCGAAACTTTATAACACCACTTTATTGCTTATTGTAACTTAAGCACGTGATGTGTGTAATCCAACCTTATCATCTCGCCTGTCCAAGTTTCAAGTAAGGTAGGTATTACGTAAACTTCTAAACTTTTCTTTAAACTCTGGTTAAGGTTAAGCTGATAAGTTTGTTACACTCAAAGCTAACTCAAAGTTTTTTTTCGCCATGATTACTTTGCGCGATATATTTACGCCGCGTCAGTTTAGTGTGTGACTTCCTTTATTGAATGAAATATGTACCTGGCTGGCTAAAACGAGATCTAATATCAAAAACACTTTTTTATTCCATGACAAGGTTACATATGTCAGATATTTATCCAAAAATGCCTTTTAGCAAACCTGTGATTGTTATTGACAATGGTAGTTATAACATCAAAGCCGGTTTTGCGTGTGATAACCACCCCGTTTCTATATTTAGAACGGTAGTTGGGAGGCCGAAGTATTTGAAAGGTAGCTATGGGAAGGGTCCCTATGAAGTGTATATCGGAGATGATGCTGTGGCGAGGCAGGACGAGTTAGATTTAAATTACCCTGTAATGTTTGGAAAGATAGTGCACTGGGACAACATGGAGCGCGTGTGGCACCACATATACTACAGGGAACTGAAGGCAGCTCCTGAAGATCGAGCTGTGGTGCTATCTTGTGCTCCACCGACGACTGTCAAGGACAAGTGAGTACTAGTATTACTACGTCATTATGATAAACATTGAGTCGTGATAGCCTAGTGGTGGTGATCGTTGACTGGCAAGTCAGTGGTCTCGAGTTCGATCCCAAGGCGCGCGCACCTCTGACTTTTCGTAAGTTATGTGCGTTTTATAAATTAATTATCACTTACTCCGTGCCTCGGAAAGCACGTAAAGCCGTTGGCCCTGCGCCTGAACTGTCTCCGGTCGTGTCGGATTTCCGTCCCATCGGACTATGAGAGTGAAGGAATAGAGAGTGCACCTGTGTTTGCGCACACACTTGTGAACTATAATATCTCCTGCGTAGTTGACTAATCTCCGTTGAGACTGGCCGCTGTGACCAAAATTCGGTCAGGAAGATATTAAATGATAAACATTAAAAGCTGGCAGAATTATAATTTAATATCAATGGCTAACCAATTTATATGGCCCTGAAAAGCCTGAACGTGAATTAGGCTCGAATCGCTGATTTGGTATCAACAACCAGACTACTCAACACTGCATAAGATAGTGCTAGTGCTGCTAGTGACGTCACTACAGCATCTTAAAAAGCTCCGACTGTACTAAAATAAAAATCAACACTGTAGCAATATTGTAGTAGAATACACCATGATGGCAAGATAATTTTCTTAGCGTATGTGACGTCACGTCGTTTTTAACGGGGTCAAAACATCTTAACACAAACCGGGCATAAGCCACAACTTGTTAAGTCAAAATATGTGAATCAGAATTCTAATTCTTAAGCATATTAAACTTTTCTATTGTCTCTGTGAGCTAGATATTTACTTCATTGATTGCAAGTTCCTTAACAACTCACTATTACATTATCAACATTTTTTTTGTCGTGTGTAAAACCTTTACCTGACAACTAAGTAATTACATTTAAAGTTCTCAATATAATTCCTAATGATACCTTTTATCAATCTCTACATTTTGCGCCGACCCCAAGTAATATGGGACCAGGGCAGGCGAAAGAAGAAGACCTTTTATCAATCTCGAACAACTTGTAATAAAATTATTAAAATTCTAAATAACACACGGATTTATTAGACATACTGATACCAAAGACTTAAAAGAATACATTTTCTTTGTAAGAGCTAGCTTAGAAAGAAAATGTCTTCTTTTCATCTTAGCTCTTAGAAATTAGAAGCCAAATTGCCGTAGCCGGTAAGGAGATATTAATACATTTTCTTTAGATATCACAAAAATATAAATACGAAACACTTAAATAATTACTTGTGGCCTAATGATTTGGACTTAAATCCTATTAATATTAATGTAAAAATTTGTGAGGATAGATGGATGGATGTTTGTTACTCTTTCACGCAAAAACTACTAAACGGATTTTGATGTAACTTTACAGTAATACCTATAGTTTGTACATCAGAATAACACAAAGGCTACAATTTATCAACATACGGGGGCGAAGTCGTAGGCGGAAGCTAGATCTTAATATAATTGGTTCTTCCTGCAGGTGAATAATTAAATGAATGTGGAGGAACCGCTTTTAATGCAGCCCTGCTTGATAGGTTTATTAAATTGTGGAATAACTTGAATACTCTATGATCACTACATAACAAATAAATAAAATTATTCTAAATCGTAAAAGGTTCGAACCTGGCATGTACCAATGTGACTTTTTCAATGTCATATGTACTTTCTTAGTTTATCTAAGACACCACTGACTAACGGTGAAGGAAAACATCGTAAGGAAAAGTCTGAAATCGCCAACACGCAGTGAGCTAGCGCGGTGATTAATGCTCAATCCTTCTCTGTATGAGAAGAGGCCTTTGCCCTTCATTGGGACAGTTATAGGCAGATTTATTATTATTTTATTTATTATTCTAAATATTATGAATACATAAATATACCTCAAAACGCCTAATTTGATTTTAATCAATATTTTAGGGAAAATTAGTCATGACGAAATATATAATTATTACAGCTATTACCATTGTAATGTTGTATCGTGTTTTGTGGCAATATAGCGAGATGCTATCGTGACAAATGTACGGTAACACTAGTATTGGTACTTCGCCGTAGCGCGGATCGTTATCTTTATGGCACGTCGAAAACTTATACAGCTTGTTAAGAAAACCCTGTCCGACCCGAAAGGGGCACATAGGTACTTCAATAATATAACCAAATATGAATAAACAATTTACATTATTAATAAGGATAACGTTGTAATATTTTTTTTAAATGTGTGATTTTTACACAAATTAACTTAAAATTTGGTAAAATTCCAAAAACTGACAACACTATATGACTTCGCTACGCTACCCGAAAACTGACGAGTGCGCCGACCGTCGCCCGCCTGTGTTGTCATGTAAGTTTCCTCATTTTTAATTTTTTAATCATTTTTATTCGGGGTAATTTTTTTTACTTATTATGTGAAAAAAATTACACAAATAGAATCACATCCCGATACCTACTAATACCTTCACGGATCGGACAGGGTTTTCTTAACATATTGTATATATGGTATCGCGCGACAAATGTCTTGATGTATTCTAAATCTTAAGCTTTTAGCTCTGCATTTTAACAATTGTATAATCTTTTTTTGTGAATTTTTTACATGATTATAGCAATATTAATAAAATTGGTGATATCGCATCGGTGTCTACTAAAACTGCAAAGTTTGGAGCACTGAGTTGGGATACGTAATGTATTCCGATAGATGTCGCCACTCGCCCTAGGCGTGTAAAAGAGATTTGAAATTTTGACTGGTGCTGGTGGAATACGGTGGCTCAGCGGTTAGAGCGTCGACACGGTACGTCGAAGAGCGTGGGTTCGAATCCCATCCGTATCAGTTGTTTTTTCAAATTTTCTTATTAATAATTATAATTGTATAATCTACTATTATTGAAGTCTAAAAGCTTACTCTATACATCTTTATACATTACTCATACATACTTTGCGGGCAGAGGATGCAATCACTCACTTCAAAAATTTTGAAAGATTGTTACCTTGGCATTGAGCGACTGATTTTAATTATCATTTCGTGTTATTTTTTGATGTACTTTATGGTGATATCAATTATACCCTTTTTTACAGTATCATATTGTTTTGGCCAAATCAAGCATTCCAGCATTGCTCTTTATGAATGTGACTAGTGAAAAATTATCTAAGTTATATAATAATTAAGTCTAAATCACTTACACTCCTCCTCTCCGTATCGAAAAGAATGGGAATAAGGCAATGCCACCATTATTACGGACCCTGCTTTTGACATTTTATCTTTAATAGAATAATTCGGTTTAATGTCCTACTAGCTTTTGCCCGCCACTTAGCTCGCATTAATTTAGAATTAAAATTCAATTATGATTTGAAAGACACGTGGCGCCATCTATTACCATATGAACATTATTATTATTTTCTTCGGGAATAGCTTGCCAGGGACTGCCTCGTTAGTCTAGTGGTAGTAAGCGCGACTACTGAGTATGAGGTTCTTGTCTGCAATAGCCATTGTCATCTTTAATCATGTTTTCTGCTCGGTGCGAATTGAACAAGTGTCGTTAAGCGAATATTCTGACCGCCAAGAACGCGTTGCTGAGCGATTTGTCTGCAATAGCCATTGTCGTCTTTAATCATGTTTTCTGCGCGGTGCGAATTGAACAAGTGTCGTTTAGCAAATATTTTGACCGCCAAGAACGCGTTGCTGAGCGATTTGTCTACAATAGCCATTGTCGTCTTTAATCATGTTTTCTGCTCGGTGCGAATTGAACAAGTGTCGTTTAGCGAATATTCTGACCGCCAAGAACACGTTGCTGAGCAATTTGTCTGCAATAGCCATTGTCGTCTTTAATCATGTTTTCTGCGCGGTGCAAATTGAACAAGTGTCGTTTAGCAAATATTCTGACCGCCTAGAACGCGATCAACTTTTATAATACTTTTTCTTTCAGTCACACGGATTATTTGTTGTGCTTGCAGTGACAAGAGCTGTCAAAGATAAAAATTGCTCATCGTTACTCTCTAGAATACTCGCTCAACTCGCTCATTGTGTCTACTCGTCACCGATGGCCGCTAAATTGCTTAATTGAATTCTCAATAGGTTTGTGCAACATAATATTATTCTATGCTTTAAACTTAATTAGGATAATGCTACGCTATAGAATGGACAATATGGTTGTAACCGATACGCTAATGAACGTGGAATATACCTATGTGTGCGTAGTAAACTGTGAACAGACTAGGGACAATAGCCACGAGACGTTTTGTAGTTGAGTATTAATTTGTCTGAGACAATTGATTTCGATTGATGTCCATTTCGGTGGAATGTGCAATCGTCCGTAGTCTGCAATACAATTAGCTTTTCGACTATTCAAGTTACTAAAATCACGTAGTTACTTATTTCTAGATAATTATGTTAAAATTATTTTAGAAACTCGCGATAACAATTGACACGGGCGGAACTTGAATCCGCGATGCTTGGCGTACCATGCCATCGCTTTTACCAACTAAGCTACCGAGTTCCGTCCGCTTCAGTTAAAATTATATAATTGAAGATTCGGTAGCTAAATTGTAAAAGCGATGGCACGGCACGCCTGGGTTCGCCATTTAAGCCAAACATGTGCCTAAAACGTAACAAAATATACATAAAATATATCCAGATAAGTAGTCATATAATAAATGAAAAAATAATGTTCATTGTAAGTCAATCGATCTCTTTATAATTCTGATCGCTATCCCATTGTGAGCTCCGATATACTTCATTGTTAAGCCTCTGGGCATTAAGTCAGGATTTGTACTGAAAACCCCCTAACAATGGGAAAAAATTTAATAACGGTAGCTAGAATGTTCATATATGAGAAGTGGAAGAAGTTGATCTGAAATAATACCTTTGAGTGAATTTGATAGTCTGTCTATAAAAACAGTAGCTGTCGACCGCGATTTCGTTCGCGTGAAAATATTTTCTCGCATAAATGTAAATGTAGCCTATGTCCATCTCCAGGTCCCAGGCTATCTCTTTTCTTTATTTACTTTATTAGGTAGTTAGACCCTTGGGTGAATTCACCTAAGTCTTTTCCAAGTAATATTATTTAATAAGAAACTCACAAAAACAACTGACTCGGGCGGAACTTGAACCCGCGATCCCTGGCGTGCCGTGCCATCGTTTTACCAAATAAGCCACCGAGTCCTGCCCGCTTCAGTTGAAATTACGAATCTCTTTCTAAACCCTTAAAGGCGTGTAGTGACATCTACCGGAGTACTGCTACACTGCCGGTCTTTTCCAAGTGTCAGGTCATCTCTTTGTTAAATCGCATTACGATAGGTTTGTTGTATTTAGAAAAACAAAACAGCGCAAAATTATATCCAAACTTCATTTATACAGTTAGGTACTGTAGCTAAAATACAAAAATAAGACAATATTTGGTGTCGAGACTTCTTTGTAAAGCTAATAAGCTTATATTTTTGCTTTTAGGCGCCATTTAATTTTTGTGATCAAATAATCATTAAATAAATAGCTTTAAGCATTCCACGAGTTTCATGCTTGTAGGAAGATTTAAAAGTGAGTACTTATTCTATGCGCAAATGCCATCCGATGTTACCTTCATATACTTACTCAGAGATGAGTGGCGCTTACAGTACATTAATGTAATGGGCATGTAAGTACAGTAGGTTATTAGATAGGTACGCAATAAGGCATGTCGAGTTAACTATTTTATAAAGAAAAAAGTAATAATATAAGTATAAGTAATATCCGTAGAAATTGAAATGTTTTTTTTGTAATTTTATTTGATAGAGTGCTGCTGTTGTTCTCAGCTACAACACTAGGAAGCGGTAGTAAGCGGTAATAATTTAATTATAATTTACTAGCGACCCGCCCCGGCTTTGCACGGTTACGCTAATATGCATGCATTATACATAAACCTTCCTCTTGAATCACTCTATCTATTAAAAAAAACCGCATCAAAATCCGTTGCGTAGTTTTAAAGATCTAAGCAAACATAAGGACAGACAGACGCGGGAAGCGACTTTATTTTATACTATGTAGTGATGTAGTGATACACGGAGATTATTCGCTTTGAAAATTGTTGTATTGTGAAAAAGCAATTGTGAGCAGAATTCATCGTCTTGCTATCCCAATATAATCGAATAAGAAACAGCCATGGTAATCAATCATACGCCGGTAGTAAGCCGGGTTCAACCTTTAGTCCAAAGTTTGATTCCCGATCGTATTAGTCCGGCATTGACTAGGATGCTCTCGGAATACTAATGTCACTGTTTGAAATACGGATTATGGTATCAAAGTATCAGTAAGGGAACTAAAGTTTGACCTGCTTTACTTTTTTTTTGTTTCAAATTATTAATGATGTACCTATTTGTTTTGAATTGGTTTTCTACTAAATTAACCAAATATGTTAGTTAATATTATTTATTTCTCCTCTAAACAACGTTTTTAATTCATGCTTTCATATTGTAAATAACAAACGTATATTATGCAAAGGCTCTTGTCCGTGCTACTAACCTTTGAGTGTCTTCGTGAGGACACAATCCTGGCTGCAGCATTAGGTTATTTCTATAATTTTAGTGTATTGTATCAGAACTAAACTAGCATGCAAAATTTCCATACTCAAACATACATACACACACACAAGTGAAGTTATAAATTATTATTAGTTTTGGCTCAGAATAATCCTAAATGAATACCTATTTCTGTAGGAAACGTGCTCCAAGTTAATTTTTGTTAATTTTTATTTATTGTTTCCATTATTACAAGTCCAGACTTAGCCCGCGAGGTTAAGTCATTTGGGATGTGGACTCAGCTGTCATTGAGCCGATAGTCATCAGTCCATGGATTAATATTATTGTTTTTATTTACAATTTAAACTAGGTATACCACAAAATACATATACACCACATGGTATACCACAAAACTTGTTTCATTTCAGAGTTAAATGCTGTGAAGTTTTTTTTGAAACTCTGAACGCTCCTGCCTTATGCGTGAAACCACAAAGCCTGCTAGCTCTTTATGGATCGGGCCATGCTACAGGGATGTCTGTGGATTTAGGCCAAGATATTACTGAAGTTAATCCAATGTACGAAGGAGGATCTATCAGTTATGCTAATATGGTAACTGGCGTTGCTGGCGCAGAAATATCCACATTTATATTCAATAGTTTAAAAAAGCGAGGTGTGGACTTGGGCAAAGACCCCGAAGCTGTTTTGACCCACATAAGGCAGAACTACGTTTATGTGTCAGAAGATTCTTCTTGTCCAAGAAGACACTCAAAGTGGGCAAAAAAATATAAGTTACCTAGTGGCGAGGAGATAGATATCAGTGACGAGGTTTATATGGCCGGTGAAATGTACTTCCAACCTGATTTGGTGCTAGGGCAAAAGACAAAACACATGTCTTTGCAAGAAGCTTTTACTACTTCCTTAGCTAAATGCGATTCAGAACTTAAACCTGATCTGACTGCCGCTGTTGTGACACATGGCGGCATGGCTGGAATGCCAGGGCTGAACAAACGTTTTGCCAAAGAAGTAGAGGCGATTACCAACAAACCAATAAACGTTATTAATTCTACAGAATGTTACGCGATAGCCTGGCTAGGTGGCGCTGCGTTTGCAGGCATGTGTGACTCCAAGAAAATATATATAAACAAAAAGCAGTTCGCAGATTACGGAGAGAAGATTGTCAGGAACATGTTTTAAGCATTTGTTGTATTCGTCTAATTAATTTATTGAGTAAATTACCCTTTTTGTCTTCCATTTAGTTCTTTCTTCTCTATAATATTATCGAATTTGAAAATAGAATTTAATATAGTTGCATTTTAGAAAATTGAAAGAAGTATAACAGTTTTGTAACGTATATTTTTGAGGTATACTTAGTAACAAAATAACTGCGTGGCTTTTTGTTTTTCAACTCCAACCTAACTGGCGATAAAGGTGCGAACTCATGTTTGGAATCTGGACTGACTGCGTTCCTTAACTCGCTTTGATCTGTATCGTCCCTTACATAATGTGTAGTCATATTATGTTTTTCAAATGGTACTAGATGACTAAATAATTTACTTGGCTTGGGATTTTGAAATCGCATCTGTACACTATTATATCTCCCGCGTTGTTGGTTAGTATTTAATATTAGTATTTATTGTGATTGGATGGTTTAACGTTATTGCAGTATTAATTGACATTTGTAATTTTGTAAAAAACTTTTAATTCATCGTTATTACATCAAAGACTCAACAAATGTTTTTATAATTCTTACAACATCAATATCGGACCTTTGGTATTGAAATAAAAAAAATAAAAATTAATAAAATAATTAAATTGAATTTAATCATTCTTTCACCCAACGCTGAAACGCTGATTGTGTCATGCCATTAGATACAAATCTTGATAGTCTACAGTTAGCATTAGGTGGATACGGATTGAAGAAATTATATATTAAAGCAGAGAGAGACACGGCACTATAAGCAAGTGACGTCTTAAGCCGGTAATGTTGAAATAACTCTTTTTAAATCTGGATTATCTTCACCCATCTTCTACAAGATTTGCCTTTTAAATTCACACTTTAGACGCGAGTTTGTTTTTTTGAACGCCAAACATTTGTGTGTATTTTAAGAGTGTAGCATTGCAAAGAGTAATAAGTATGGCAAGCACGTGCATGAGCTAAATCTGGTGAGTTAAACGTGTGCTACTTTCGGAAATTAATGTAAAGCACTATGTTCACGAATTGGCGAAAAGAGAAAAAAACTATGATATTTTTTTTATTTTTTTTTTGATAAACATTATCTTCAGCCTGTAATTAAACTGTACAGCTGTGCTCAAGTCTATTTCCATCAGGGATGTGCGACCCAAGTTGTTAACTACAATTTAATATACAAAATAAACACGTCTCAACAAAATGAATTGTAAAATGAAATCATAAATTATTCAATTACATCTTGACAATATTGAATCCCAATTTCTCGTCAACTTCAGAGATGTTTCAGTAATTCGTTAATTCCTCGATTTAATCGCCATTATGACAAACGATTACACAAAAATGTCTATACAAAAGGTCCTTAGTAGGGCGGACGTGACAATATCAAAGAGTACCACTTTGTATGTTTATTTATTTGAAATCAATAACAAATGCATTCATAAATCCATCCTGGCTGATAGCTATCCATGGCATAAAAAGCACAAGTATTCCTATGATAGTCACACAATCCACAATTCCCATGCGCATCAAAAATACTTTTGCTAAGGAAATTTCTGACAATGGATACAAAACAAATCATTTCCTACCCGACATGAAAGGTTCAAACAAATTCATACTTTATACTTTACACGTAAAGGTTTAAAGTTGTATGTTTGGACAAATGTTCTACGTAATTGAATCTGAGTTGCAAAGGGTTCTCTTTTATAAATTCGTAAACGGATTTGGTGTAGGTAGAGAGAGGACGAGTGTCTGTGCGTTTTATGAGCGCGTGTGAACCCGGCTATTTTAATAAAGGGGGCCGGGGGTAGCTGATGATATCATATTGCGAGGCGTGCTTCAAACATCACGGTTTTGGTATGAAATGCAAGTAATATTCTAAACGAAAACAGTCAACTATGGGCAAAGGTAACATAATATATCCCCAGACACGAATATTGGTGAAGCCATAATAATACCCAATAATTCATCAAACATCGGTAAGTATCTTACGATTTGATTGAATATTTAAGTCAAAATTATAGGACTACTAAAATATTTCTACAAAGTTTGGTTTCTGATAATGTTTTCGTTTGTAAAATATTTATATACCTTTAAATACGTCTGTAAGACGATTAAGATGAAATGAAAAGGTGAATGAAAAGTTCTTATTTGGAAATTTATTTAATACGACACAGATACTGGTTGGTAATATCCTACTGGTTAAAATATTTAATGTTTTGTGCAATTACCGCGTAATACAGTATAAAACGTTTAAAGTAAATAGTATTGGATCCTTTAGGAGGCCAATCAACCCACGAAATTGAACAACTTGTAAAACATTAATTTGAGAAATTCGTAAAAAATTTTTTTTACTTTTTCATACAATGGTGCTAATTCTCTTGCACAAGCTCTAAACTAATTTAGACTCGCCATCTCTCTTTCTAACAGGGATCATTAGAAAAGGATAGCAGATTTTTAGAGCTGTCAAACTAGTCCATTTCTGTGATATCAACGAGAATTTAGTCGGCATGATAGAGGTCTCGCCTAATTTTACGTCAATTGCAAGGACGTAGACTAATTTGACAGCTCTAATTTGATAGTTCAATTTGCTGTCCTTTTTTGATGGTGTTTATTAGAAAGAGATATAGTTAGACTAAAATTAGTTAAGCGGTATGTACAAGAGAATCGGCACCAATAAGTTTTTTTTCGTCAGCTGATCCGGCGAGTTTGTAATTATGAGCAGATTCAACTCCTTAAGGCCCACACTATTTTCGTTACACGTAGTACAGCACGTTAATGATAACAATATTATATTAGAAAAATCGTAGCTATTTATTACCATTGTCTTATTTTTATATTACCTACCTTATGACCCTCGACCTCAGGGGACCCGACATCAGAGGTGTTCAACATAATTCAGTGACTGGGCCAGTCCCAGCGGGCCAAAGCAGATGTATTTTATTAGAGAGTGTCAAGAATGGTGATGTGATCAAAACAGAAGAAGATAGTTTCCGCCGTGAGTTATATAATTAATAAAACAACTTTTTAAACGGATAAACTCTAATTTATATAAACTATATATAAACTAATTTTTCTAAAACACACCTGACGTTTCGAGATCTCGTGGTCGCAGGCAGTCTGCCTTCATTATATGGTAAATGTTCGCAAAAGTTTGAGACTATATTATAGTTATATAATTATTATCCTTTATTATAGAAAGCAATGGTAAATTAAGAGTTTCAATTATTTCTTAGCAACCAAAAGTTTGGTACTTATCTAAAAAGTTGAATGGTATCGACAGTTTTCGCGTGACCCACCCACCCATAGGTCATTTACTCTACCTAGTCTCCTCGGTGAGACCTCTTAAGATTTATTTACGAGTCCTACAAACAGTTCGCTTTATCGTCCGAAAAACGGAGGGTCAAGTTACCCACAACTTTTTACCGATATATTATGTCGTTAACCTCACTACAAATTGTTGGGTATTTTTTAAAACTTTTTTCTTTCTCTTTTGTAGTACCCGTAGGTCTTCAACATGGCGTGACTCACGTTAAATAAAATCATAATGTGCTTCTTTCCTCACGTTTTCCTTGGCTATTTTGTGCTCTTAATTAATTTGTTACTGCATTATTTAAGTCGGTCGTAGGTTTGAACTAGTAGTCTAATAGTTTTAACAATAGGCTATCACTGCTTGCTTTTTGAAAATTAATTAATGTAGAGTAGAGATTACGTTGCTTGTATCATCACACTGCCAGGCAAAATCCACCTTCTATGATTTTCATACCATATTTAAAAAAAAATAAAACGTGTTTTTACTTAATTATTGTACCAAAATATCATCAGTTGTGCGTCGAAAATGTTCCAATCTTCTGGTTACATTCTAAATGCAATTTAATTACTTTACTTCGGCTAATTCTTATTAGCAGTAAAGCAGATGTTTGTACTGTAGATACCTATACATACAGCAACAAACTCGCCCGTGCAATGCGGGACTAATTTATCTGGTAAAAGGCATTTTAACACCTCTTTACTTACTATTTGTGGAGTCATGTAAACATAAATGTATATACTTAACAGCTGTTTTTTTTTTGCGATTTCAGTGTTGGTCCCAAAGTGAAAGTTGTTCATAATGATGAGTTTAATGAGCTCTTTTAAGAATGCTGGTTTTACAAATAACCCTGTATATTTATCGGAATAAAACAATAGATTTCATATTTACGACATATTTCTCAAAATAAATAAAATTAATCATCAAAAATAAAATTCATCAATTTGTACTATTTTTTTCTTCGAATCGTTAATTTTCCATTAAACAGCTTCCACTAAACTCTGGTATGTAAATGTTTACCTTAGAATACTTGTACCTGCACCTGTTGGTGAAATGTTGCATATATGAGAACCATTCAGCGATCGGACGCCTTTACATCGCCGGTCACTACAATGGTAGTAGCAGGCTACAATCCGTACAAAACGTCGATATGACTAGTCGTCGGCGTCGTCTTTTTTCTTGTACTCGTATGTTTCATTTTAAGTATTTTTGCAGCCCTGATAGCCTAGTGGTATGACCGTCGACTGACAAGTCAGAGGTCTCGAGTTCGATCCCAAGGCGCGCACCTCTGACTTTTCGTAAGTTATGTGCCTATTATAAATTAATTATCAGTTGCTAAAACGGTGAGGGAAAACATCGTGATGAAACCAGCACACCTGAGATATTTTTCAATGGTGTGTAAAGCCATATCAGAGGCCTACGGGCGGTTTAAACTCTGACACCAGGTTGTTCATTAACCATACGATAAGAAAAGAAGAAAGAAGTATTTTTAAACGGTTTTACTTAGCTTGACCATTATTATTTGGTTCAAATTTTGTAATCGATATTTTACCCCCTTTCTGTTGACAGATTGATCTGATATTTGGTACACAGCTTTAGTTTTGATGACAAAACCGTTTTACGTAAAAAAAAATCTTTTTATTTAAATGAAATGGTAGAAAAATATTTCGTTTACTTACTATGATTTAATTTTACTTTGGTGATTTTAATATATGATTATAAAACTGTTCAGTTAGTTCTCTATTTGAATTAAACACAAGACATTTCTAAACCATTTTAGTTTTAGAGAAATGGTCACTTACAGTCAGGCAGAAAACATTTTTAAAAAACCAATAATAAGAGATTATTTATTGCATTGCTAAAATCCATGTTAGGTGTACTCTTAAAATCTAAAAATTAGAATGATTTTTTTACTAGCTTTTTGACGCACTTACCGTGCCGTTCAGCCATTCTCGAGTGTTCGTCCGCTACACATTCAGCCATTCACCTTTATTTAGTAGATGCCACTTTACTGAACAGCTAAAAAAAAGCCATGTCAGAGGTCTTCGAGTGGTTTAAACTCTGACACCAAGTTCTTCATCAACTATACGATGAAGAAGAAAGAAAGATTTATGTAGTTTTAAGAATCAAATATCTGTTTCAATAACCCAAAGATTTTGAAATAAATACTGTTATAACTGAACTGGAATATAAAATTATTAAGTACAAAGAGCTTTCCTCCAGGCTGGTGGACACTACTGGTGACCGGAGGGCTGGCAGTTACCTCGGCCAACGCCTCAGTCTGGCTATACAACAAGGTAATGCCGCTAGCATCCTCGGCACGATTTCCCCGGGCAGCAACCTAAATTCCGCTTTTTATTTATAGTTTAGTCGTTATTTTATTTCTAAGTTATTTAGGTTTTTCTTTGTATCATTAATATGTAAATCACTTTATTCTACAAATAAAATCTAGTCCCTATATATTATTCAATATCTAGTACAATATTTACCTGAAACCGACAGGCAAAAATGTATCGAAAATCGGTACTCAATAATTAAATTAAATAGACAAACATACACAATATCATGTACATACTACAGCAAGATTATATGAGAGATAAAAATCTCTTGTTTCATCCAGATTGTTGTTTTTTGCCCCAACACTCGCAAACTGGGGTCTAATTTGAATTTACGCCAGCAATAAATATTTTTGCTGCCTACAAGAGAGTTATTTGTTACTATATAATACAAACGTAGATTTTTAAAGGATTAATATAGACTTACGCTTGTATTCCCCAGAGGGGGTAGCAGAGGTGTATGCAGTACACCCGCGTTTCGCCGGCTGTTTTGAATCCCATTTTAGGCGAGCCTATTGCTATTAACCAGGCACAATTCCAGGCTCCGTACTGCTACTAAGAATTTCCTAATGGAAAAACTCAAGTACACTTGCCCGACCCGGAGATCGGACCCCAAGACCTCATGCTCAGCAGTCGCGCTTACTACCACTAGACCAACGAGGCAGTCAAAGGGACTTTTAAAATGTTTTTTTTTTTTAATTTTAGTTACGCTCCTGGTGTAAACTAAAAAGTTTGTTATAAATATTTTATCTACTGTCATAAAATGGTTGCAGAAAATAAAGTTCCAAGAATTATCGGAGAGGCAACTTAGTTAGATTCTGGTTTGCCAATATCTCTCGAGAGGAGGACACTTGAATTTTCATGATTGGTTTTATCTTATCTGGCAATTCTTAGAAACTCTAAATGTGAGTATTATTTTTCTGTTAGATATGTATTGAGTATTGATTTTATTGCCTATACGCCAAAGTGATTAATTAACTCTCTATCTTGTAATGCAATAACTGTTTGGTAAAAAAAACCCAATAAAGCAATCCTTATTTATCATCATCAGCCTGTGTTAGTCCACTGCTGAACATAGACCTCCCAATGCGCGCCACTATTGTGCGCTCATTGGAGTTATTTGCCCATAATCGCCAGTGGGAAAGCGGGTTAGCGATCGCAGTAGCACATGATTACTGTTTTAAAGAAGAATGCTGCTACCTATCCCCCGAATCCTTCCCTTTGTCGCTTCTTACGACACCCGCGAGACGAGTGGGGGTGGTATTATCCAATCATTATTATTACAAAAATATTATTTCCAACTAGGTTACATATTAACCCTGAAACTCTCTGACAGAAATATCTTACTTTCTAAGTGTGAAAGTACTTAAGAACTATCTAAACCGCGCAATTAGTTTCTAGATCTAACTATTACACCAAAGTTATGAGGCAGTTGGTTCCAGTTTTGGAACGTTCGAGCCCAAGGTCGAAGGGGAACAATGGAACTTGGAACGCGGGCCGATGTCACTTGTAATTATTTAGATTTCGGTCTAAAGATAATACAAGTAAAGTGTTGGGGTGTGTTCGGTGATGATAATAGAAAAGTTTAGTGCCTTGCTTTTAGTTAAAGACATTCAAATTATACATTTGATAGTTTCAGTTTTCAGGAAGCTCACTGACCCATCTTTGAGCTCCAACAACCACCTTTGAGCATCAATCGTAAATAAAATTTATTGAAGAACAGAATTATAAAACAACTTTTAAATTAATATTGGAATAAATTTAAAAACCCTCGACATAAAACCTTTAGCTTTTAAAATTTTTAACTAAGAACACACCCGATCAACTCACCTTTCAAATAAAAAAAAACTAAACCAAAATCGGTGCATTCGTTTAGGAGTTACGATACCACAGACAGACACACAGACACGTCAAACTTATAACACTCTTTTTGCGTCGGAGGTTACAAATAGGCTTTGCAAGTGTTAAGAGAAGGATATTTTTTACATAAAAAAAGTTTTTATTTACTACATTCTTCGCAAAATCAATCATTTGTATAAATATTTAATAAGAAATATGAAAAAAAAAACTTTAATAAGCTAACATGTGCTAAAACATGTAAAAAAATTCACAAAAATATCAATCCATTTGTTTTAAAAACGATTTAAAATAATGACAATACTTATGGCGATAGTACCTAAATGGCGGTGTGTCGAAAATATTCCTATTAACTCTTCTAAATAATACGGACGTACTATTCATCAAATTAATCTCCTCATTTAGAAATCTGTCAATAATGATTTGGTTGGAGTCGTTGGAAATGAGCATTGAATATATTTGTTCAAATATTGCGTAATTGCCCACAGTCGGATATTTTACGTAGTGTGATGAAAGGCCGATAAATGCCCGGGAGAGAAGCACTAAATCAACACCAATTTGAAAACTATTGCATCGAATCTATACCTAAGGATTTAAATATTTTATAACAGGCGGGGTATAAAAGGCTTTTTTATGCGAAACTATCTATATATACTATGTACGTTTAAGCGTAAAGGCTTTTTATATAGGTAACGGTTTCGAATTTAAAGTCAACTTCTACTTAAAGAGATTAGTTAGTGAATATTCAGAATTTTTTACATGTTAGCTTATTCAATATTATAAGTAATTAATTCCAAATCCACGATCTTTTATGTACCGTGTCGACGCTTTGACAGCTGAGCCACCGTATCCCACCAGAATAGTTGAAATTTTAAACCTGTTTCTGCGCCCTGGGCGTGTGGTAATATCTATCGGAATACATTACGTTTCCGACTCAGTGTTCCGAACTTTGCAGTTTAGACACCGATGCGATATCTTCTTAAATATTGTGAATTTTTTACATGTTATAGGAAGCAGAAGGAGATGGCTACATATAGGCTACTTTATATTTATAGATTTCCTACAAGAATTCTTTTTTTTTCCACAATTCTCAAACATTGGTAAAATACATTTATAAAACGTCAAGTAACAAGTACAACCTCATAAAACAGAGTTATAAGCAAAATCCAATGTGGCAAGTTTCTAACGTCGATTAAATTATCTCAGTTTCGTAAAGTTCGGGTGAATCGAAGATTTTCGCTGTCGTTTCATAATGTTATGTAACGAACAAAATTGACATCAATCAAATTTGCGTAAGTTGAGGCTTGGATCCATATTGCGGGAGGCCGTTTTACCAATAGACATTAAAAACAATTTTACGTAAAGAATTACTGGTCGATTAAACCCTTAACGAAGAAATCTCTCGATGAAAATATGATTAAGAGATTACACTACGACTGTTACTGTCTATCGCTCTAGATAGAGGGATAGGGCGATTTGAGGAATTGCGTCTTAAAAATCTGGTCGAAAAACGCCAACTTCAAAAGATCCGACCTAAGCGAAGCTATAACTACACATACAATGACGCAGGACAACTGTACTGCGCAAGCTGCAACCGCGGCTTTAAGACTAAGTTTGGTTTCGCTAGTCACATTCGGGCTCACGACAGGACATAGCCAGGGTGTCGCCGTCGACGGATACGACTACGAGGACATCATCATCAAGGTTACTGTCAGCCCACATCATCCCACTGCTGGGCAAAGGCCTTTCCCTCTGATTTCCACGCCCTTCGATCCAGATATAAATATATAAATACGTAAAAAAAATGTTGGATGTTCATAACCCTATTTTCACTTTACTTAATTTTTTAGACTATTTTTTCCCCATTTAGGGGTGGAATTTCCAAAAATCTTTCTCAAATGCTAACATGCTCAAGAAATATTACATAAGAATGTTTAAATCTCTGAATCCATCAGTACTGTGCGTTGTTTGTCAGGCCATCAGTCACGGTACCCTGGATGGCGCACTTAATAATGATCTATTTCAACGTCAAATACCTCTGTTCACTATAACAAAGCGACCAAATTGATCGGACCATTCAAAATGAAATTAACACACAATGTGGCCCGACATTCACGAGACCCATTAGCGACTTCTGATTTCCCCTTAAATCAAGAGGGAACTTAAGCTTTATTTTTATGGAAAAAAGACAATTCCATGCAGCAGAGAAATTAATGTTAAGATGATACCTTATACTCGTAAAAGCATTGTCTACCCACCTGCTCAAAACGTCGGCAAAATAAAAAATGTGCGCGTTGATTCTCGGTTTCAATTTTATTTTATTAATTATACAACGCGAAAGTTTAATAGTAAACACAGAAATTTTATTTAAAATACAGAGATGATCCATCAAAAATATCACTGACAGATTGGTCCATATAATGGACGGCATTGTGTGATTGCATCCAGTCACCGTACATAAAAGGAAAAAGAAAAAAAAAGTTCATATTGCGATAGCGCTTGTAACTTTCGGGTACAGTCAACATATTTCCATTACTATAGGTTTCAAATAACAATAGGCAGCAGAACTGTGCGCCATATTGTTCATTTCTACATGGAAATCATGTTAGGTACCAATTAGTTTTGTAGTTTTGAGGCAGAAATAAATAGACGCTACATGCCTACATAGATGTAACATAGGACGCTACATAGATATAGACGTTACATAGGATGTTACGTAGTAGGTTACATAGGACCACGACCGTGCTTAGGTGTAGCGGTAGCTGTCACTGTCTAATACGAAACAGATAAAACATAATTCCAATAAAATTTAAAAATTTAACATTCAGAATTTTTAAATTTTATCGAATATGACTGGTATAACAGAAAAAAAAGATTTAGTTGCAAACGTTATACTAATAGCAATAGAAGTGTAAGGCTGCGTTTCCACTGAAGCGGAGCTGGGTGGAGAGGAGCGGAGAAGAGCGGTGAAAAGTGGTCAGTGTTTCCACTGAAGCGGAGCTGGGCGGAGAGGAGCGGAGCTGGGCGGAGAGGAGCATACTTTTAGAAGAAGACAACTGACACACTGCACGCGAGTCACGCACCGCCCCGCTCCGTACCGCCCCGCTGTCCTCCGCTCTGCACCCCAATGCTCGCTGTCCTCCGCACTGCACCGCCTCGATATATGAATATCCGCTCAGCTCTGCTCCACCCCGCTCGTACTGTTTCCATTGAAGCGGAGCGGAGATTTCAAGCATAGTCATTGGTCAATTTGTGCACCGCTAAGCTCCTCTCCGCCCAGCTCCGCTTCAGTGGAAACGCGGCCTTATTCGACTGTGGTCCGTTCATACACTACAATAGTCCGATCTTTTTGGTAGGTACCTACTCTTAAAAAATCTTGCCAATATTCAGATAAATTTTCTAGCTGAGACTGTTTAGGAAGAGGACATACCTAAAACCACCTTAATCATAAAGGTGTTATAATGCCACTATCATTTAATTAGAAACAACATACAAACTTTAATATTACAACTTTTATATATCAGAACCGTACTCAATGGAAAATAAAGACGAGGAAGGCCGACCCCAAGTAAATGGGACCAGGTCTAGCTGGAAGAACATACAAACTTTAATATAACAGCAGTCTGAAGTACTGCGAGATGATGGATGAATAATAATAATTAATCTTGGTATGTACAACGAATTGGTTACTGAAGCTGTAATGTTGTATATGTGTATTTGAATAAATAAATAACTAATATAGTAATATTCGTTCAAATGTCATTTGATTAAATAAATCTAAGTTGTATCACAAATTTCACTCACAGAAAGTGACTTTCATTTGCTTTTGATCAATAGCTTTTACTGTTGACTGTTCAATAGCAAGTTTCGTTTACAACCCCAGAATTAGGACAATATTGGTCTCTGGACACCAAATTTCTCCCTATATTGTTAGGTTTCTTTCGTGTATACATTTTTGTTCCTAGCCGTACGAACCGTAGGCATTATCCTAGGCTAAAATATGTTTTAGGATGGGACGGGTAAAGTTCTGACAAAAAACGGAGGTGTCACGAGTCGCTGTCTAGCGTCCCGGTTCACTGGCCCGTCTGTGTCCTGGTATTATACACTCAACGTGACGTTTACCTACAATATTTCGTCCGTACCAAACAATATTGTTCAAATCACAATTTTGTTCAAATCTCAATATTGAAACTGAAAGACATTTAAATTCACTGCTTAATAATTTATTAAACACGCAAATGGTAATTCCAATCACGGTTAATAATAAATTAGTAACGAAATAAGTCGTTTTATTAATAAGAAAGTTATCATAATTTCCAGTGAATATCTAAACCTTGAAACCGGTCGTCTTTTCCTTCTTAAATATTAAATATATGATCCCATAGGTAAAAGTTTGCATTTACATTATAAATAAGGTAATCGTATTATAAATAAGGTAATTTTCACCTGCTCGGGCTTTGGAAACCACGTTAAGCTGTTTTCCTCGGCTGCAAATTGGATCTTTGACCATCGTCGTCGATTTAGGGAGATATTACCCTCATTGAATCCTGACAACTGATCTAACTTAAAATATCCCTTTGGATTACGGGGATCAGATATGCAGTCGTTCCGTAGAAAACTGTTAAACAGCTTCCTCTGGTTAGATTAGGAGCCAACTCCAACAAAGTTTAGAAATATTAAAGCTACGAGGATAATATATATTGAACAATGGATATTGCAGCACCCCCTTCACCTTGTTCGTACCTTGGATCTTAGGTAAGTAGCGCTTGACGAGGTCGGTCTGTCGATGGGTAGCACATTTGTGGAATTTTATTTCAAGCGTCGGTTGGTTTACATTTTTTTGTAAATCTTTTACACGGTTAAAACGGTTAAACGGTAAAACGGTTTTTATACGATTTGGTTAGATACCATCAGCTTTTCAATTGTTTTATTAACTTGAGATATCATGACAACCATCGCAGTATCTTTTTCAAAATAATATGTTTTACAATGATTAAGTATGAGACGCAGATCGGTCTATTTGTAATTATAGATTGATAGATGAAATATCGTCATTATTATGTTAACCCTCTAAGTTAAGTGGATCACTTACCTGGGCTCCAACCATCCCAGTCTTCAATCTTGGCAAGTCAGTGTGGGAGTATTTGGAGATAGACCAAGGTTCCACAATGGTAAGGTCGGTGTTCAGCTCAAACTCATTGATCTGGTTGCGGAGGAATTTCCTGATATTCCACGGGAGATCGTTGTGCCTGTTGTCAAAAATAAATCAATTTGAAATTAATTCACAACCTATTTTAATATTAATATAATTAACACGACTATGTAATTCCTTTTAAGTCACCCGCTCTATTGCAATTTATAATATCTTTGCCGCTTCACAAGTGTACACTTAGAAAAATATAAAAGAGTGTTCAGACGTATCCTGTTGAAACGTTCAAACTGTTTCTTACCTAATTTAATCTTTTGTAAATTTTTTAAACTCAAACTAAAATATTTTAAGCGGTGTGTAAAAACTAGACAGGGATAAAATTTTGACATTCTTCATCAACTATACGATTATAAGCCATAGCAATCAAGTCCCTTGTTGCGTTTTGACTTGCAAATGTATTTTCCAGAGCACCGTCCCGCGGGAAATGCTCAGCCTTTACTGCATTTACTAACTGACCTTGTCAAGGAATGCTTGACGTCGGTGCTCGAGAAAAACAAACCATAAAAATAACTTTCTAATTTATTATTGAGGTTACCAAGATTTAGCGTAAAATTCAAATTGAAGTAGGGTAACAAAAATAAAAACCATTATAAATATAGACCACAAAATTTTCTCTGTCTACAATTTTAAGTGGAACAGTTTTGTTATTAGCCCAGTAGAAGTAAGATTCTATCTTATAATTTTATTAAAGTCATTTATTTTTGCACAGGAGATTAGTTACGTGTATTTAAAGCTTCGTTTAAAAAGTTAGAAAATTTAGACCAATGCTTTAGGTATAATTTAGGTTTCTGCAAAATCCATTACAAACGGTGAACACATCGGTAGTCTTCGGGTTTCCGAATTCACCCGAATGTATTATCTCCATGTCTAGTAATTTTTATATTTATTTGTACTCAAATCTTTAATTATTTAAATTTAGAACTACATACTTTATTGTTCTTTTGTTTTTGATTTCCATGTGAACTACATAAAATTATAAAACCTATAAAATCTCTTTATTAACCAACGACGGAAAAAAGGAGGAGGTTCTTAATTTGACTTGTACCTAGGTATATATATTTTTACAATTGCTTTTTTATTCAATAGACTTTACAAGTTTTCGAATATGTTTCAACGCCAATTGTCCGACCAGCCCTCTTGACGAATATTGACGATCACCTAATTTTGTAGACTCTATGTACAATACTGTGAGAGTGTTACGGTTTTGTTTAATGTAGGTATATTATATTTATAAAAAAAAAATTGTGGGTTTTATTTTGAAGATGAACAAGGTGATTCGTACATAACTAACGTACAATTAATCCCAAACACAGTTGTTCAAAATTAATAGTAAATATTTATTACTATTCGGGTACCAGGTTGTTCATCAACCATAGAAAAAAGAAAGCTAATTCGGGCAGAGCTTAATTTTAAAGGTTTAATTGGAAGTACACTGAATATAAAAACCGTTTTTTTTTATATCACACCGGTTTTCCATTCCTTATCCTTGAATTCCGCGTGGCTTTTCTTATTATAGGAACCATGTTTTTATAATAAATAACTTTTCTCACACAAAATCTTCTAATCTTATGTAGGTATGACGGTATAGCATTTTATAATTGTTAAGTAGTCTCTAATTTCGGAACTCAAATAATAATATTACTCAGACGAAAATAATTTAAAATTCACGTCATTTATAAAAAAAGGATTAAGCTTAGTTAATTAATTAATTTTAATTGGCCATACCAATAAACCAAAACTGCTAGTTACTTAGAAAAAATTACACTATTATTCAGATTAAAAAAAAACTAATTTTCATTAAGTTATAAGTGATTTTATAGGCCGTACTGGATGATGTATCTTTAACTGATCTTATAGAAAAAATAAAATAAAAAAATAAATACTTAAAATAAAAATAAAATAAATAAAATTTCGGAAATAATTAATATATTATTAATTTATTAGCCTGTAACTATCCCATTTTAGGGCGCAAGTCTCTTCTCATACAGAGAATACATTGAATTAAATGAATGCATCTATCACCACGCTAGCTCAATGCGTGTTGGCAATTTCAGACTATTAAATCCAGGTTTCCTCACGATATTTTTCATTACTGTTAGTCAGTGGTGTCTTAGATTAGCTAAAAATTTACATATATGACATTGAAAAAATCACGTTGTTACCACGACCTCTTTGTTGACTTTTTTCTCTTTGAATAATTATAATTAATTAATTAATTACGCTAATTCTTCTTAAAGGAGATCTTATCCTATTGTAATTAGAAAACTTTATAAAAAAATATTTAATTTCTAAATAAATATTTCTTAAAAATTATTTTTGATTTTTATCTGTTGTTGTTTGTCTTTCTTTATATTACTCGTCCCTTTTGTTTTTTACACAAGAATATTCTGGATTCAAATATCTATAATAATACTCAAATAGACCTAATTTTTAACTAAGAAATATTAACCCCTAAATTATATATTTGATTCAAGTTTCAATAAAGGTTTGAATGTATACAAGATTTTGATAAAAACCGGTATTGGTTTAACAAAATACAAAACCGGTTTTTATTTCGATATATTTTGTATATTATATTATTATCTTTAGTAGCCTCTAACTTTGGAACAATTTTTTTTATATTACACAGACTAAGAACATAAACTTATTAACTAATATTATAATTTTTAAAACTACATTTTTTTAATGATGTTGTTGTCAGCGATTCGAAAGCACAGCGGCCGGCTACGAAATGAGCGCGATAAAACCCCCTACGCCCCGCACAACCCCTCGTAATATGTTCGTATGCCGTGCTAACAAATCTTAAGTTTTCTGACAATTCCATGGACCAATTTTTCTAATCTTTTGTATGAGGATAGAGTACATAGTTATGGTCAAATAGTCACCAACTTCTGAACTCAAATTTTATATTACTCACTTACTCAGACCATAAAACTTTGAAACTGAAAACTCAAATAATTTGGAAAGTTCTTTAGATAATTTTCTAAACTTTTTGTAGTAGGTAAAAATATACAATACCAATTCATTAATTTTATTTCCAGAACACTAGAATAATT
The DNA here is from genome assembly GCA_936450705.2 of Protodeltote pygarga. NCBI lineage: Eukaryota > Metazoa > Arthropoda > Insecta > Lepidoptera > Noctuidae > Protodeltote > Protodeltote pygarga. The sequence goes on along the minus strand of OW388248.2, from coordinate 20,876,008 downwards.
TATTGAAGACACAATTGTAATATTTAGTTTTTCAATGTTTGGCCTTATAACATAGGTTCCATGTATCCAATCTTTCTAATCTTTTTAATGATGATAGAGTATATTGTTATGGTCAAATAACCACAAACTTCTGAACTCAAATTTTATTTTACTCACTTACTCAGACTATAAAACTATGAAACTGAAAACTCAAATAACTCGGAAAGTTCTTTAGATAATTTTCTAAACTTTTTACAGTACGTAAAAATATACAATACCAATTCATTAAAATTATTTCCAGACACTATAATAATTTATTGAGGACACAATTGTAATATTTAGTTTTACAATTTTTGGACATAAAACATCGGTTACATCAGTTCCATGTATCCAATCTTTCTAATAACTTAATAAGTATAAGATAACATTGTCCTTAATCACACAGGACTAGAATTTTTGACTTAAGTTTTATATTCACAGTTTGTCATGCAGTTTTGCAAAAACCTAAATTGTACTTAAAGCAACGGTCCAAATTTTCTAACTTTTTAATAGAAGCTCTAAATATACATAATTAATCTCCTGTGCAAAAATAAATGACTTTAATAAAATTATAAGTTACGGTCAAAATACGACGTTCCGCTATCGGACTATATAGATAAGTTTTAAAAGGTATTTCTGAGATTCGGCACGCAAACGCTGCTATTGAAACTCAGACTAGCCGAAGATTCGGTTTCACTCGGGACTTTAAGCTAAAAAAATCAACTGTTCCATACATTTATGTTCACATGACTTAATAAAATGTATAGAACAGCTGTTTTTTTAAGATTTTAGAATTGGTCCCATAGTAAAAGTTGTTCATAATGATGAGTTTAATGACCCCTTTTAAGGATGCTGGTGTTTTACAAATAACCCTGTAATCAACGGTACTTCCCACAGAACCTTGTCCATTCTGCGATATTGTCAAGAACAAAACGAAAATGGCGGTCACGGTGTGACGTCACACTTTCTGGTTTGTGTTCACTATCACGTGACTCACTATCAAATATTGCCGAATTTATTTTCCAAAAATATTATTGATCTTTGTTTATTTAAATTAATAATTTCGTCATTTGTGTTTTCCATACTATGATTAATCATTAGAAATTTCTATTCATCTGATTTATTCTTAGTGGACACAAGCCTATTGTTTCCCTTTTCCATTCGCGCAATGCTTCACAATGGATTGATGGAATGGATGAAGATAGAATACAGGGTGGAATCTGGAACAAATTTTATTTTACACTTTTTTTCCTTTTGAGCAAAATTTTAGGCCCTTTATGAGATGATTAGACAGACGGATTTTTTATGGATAATAGAACATACTATAAGGACTTAATATAATAAAAAATATTTTCAAGAATTACAATGCAGAAGAAGAAAAAAAATAAAATCTTAAGTCAGGTGATATTTTCCCAAAAATTGGTTAAAAAAATCTAGCTCTTAAACTATAAATAATCGCTGAACATACATGGGGGTTATTCGAATAGCTATTGAAGAGGGGCATCTAAAAAAAATTTTTGAACCTCTATTCTCCGCCCACCCTGTATATAATTAATCTCTTTACATATACCGTTTAAGCTGATTTGTCGATGGTGGATGGATGGATGGTGTAGGCACAAATAACAAGGTTTTTCTAATTAAGAGCCTTCCTCTTAATCTAACTAAGAATAATCTAAAATGTAGATGTTATTATGACGGCCGAGGTGGTGGTACCCTTTATTCAGACTCGAGTCTTGAATAAATTAATAAAGTAATAACGAGTGTTCTGGTTGTATAATGAAGGTAAATTAAAACTTAGTTTTTAATATAGTTTGGTTATTGTTCCAATCAGTCACTGTACCTACATTTGTTCAGTTTCAGTCTGACTTTATAGTGGCTTCAGCTTTTTTTGTTTTTCCGCTTTGATTTATTCAACAATAATTATTATTGAAAGACTTTTAGAACCCCAGTGGCACGTACTAATAGAATATTTACTGCATACATTAGCTTGCTGCCTGTCTCAGGATAAAGGCAACTTTAAACCAGCGAAATGGTGTAGTAATCATATTATATATATATCATATTTTTTTAAATATTTTTTTTTATAGACTCGCGCCTGTATTCTCCAGAGAGGGTTGGCAGAAGTGTGCAGTACACCCACGTTTCGCCGGCTATGTTAAAGTCCCATGTAATTAGGGGGCGAGCCTATTGCCAATAACCGGGCTCAATTTAGACTCCGTGCTTGAGAATTTTCTAATGGGAAAACCCAATAACACTTTGCCCGACCCGGGGACCGAACCCAGGACCTCATGCTCAGAAGTCGCGCTTGCTACCACTAGGCAAACGAGGCAGTTAGTCATAAAATATTTAGCTATATTATAAGGTAAGTATACAATTGTATTTTCACCCAATTTCAACGTGTCACACTCGCTGTTCAAATGTGGTGTAGAGCCACAAACCACATCAGCAGAAATTACACAATTACGTGACTCAAAACGAGAGTGTTTTTGGAAATGAAATGTGTATTTAGAATTTGTTTGTTGAAATTATTGTTTTACTTAGAAACTGTTACTATACCTGACTGATGTAACGATTACTGATGATATGACTGGTGCTACGCTTGAGATATTAGCCTTTGGCCCAAGTGTCGCGGACATGATCCCCACATGGAACTTATAATATAATTTGTATGATCCTGAGGTATTTGGTTCGGTCTGATCGGTTTTAAATTTTTTATATGTATAAAATACTCTCAATATAAAAACAAATCCTGCTGTGCAATGGTTAATATTTAATACTAGCTTTTGCCCGCGACTTCGTTCGCGTGGAATAGTGACTTCCGGCAGATTTTTGGTTTTACCCACATAGTTCCCGATCTCGCGGGATCTCTTCAAAAATGGAATGTGGAAGATATTCTAGGGAACTCTTCAAAAGACAACCCAACAAATAAACCTTTTAATCTACTAATACAACGGAGCCAATTTTAATTTTACGTAACGATCAATCCACAATTCCACGACAGTACTGAAGCGCTCGGCCGATACCCAACCAAATGCGTGTAACGAAATCATAGCGCGATCTATTTCGATCCCAACGCCATCTATCGAGCATAGTGACAACTCAGATTATTTATCTATACTCCGTTCGGGCATTTTCTTTGTACTAAAAGTTTTATTATATTGATATTATTTTTTTCATACCTTTTTACTATTTATTTACTTTTTTCCGATGAATTAAAACAATAACATGAACCGAACTCGTGTAAAAATCGACACCATTGCGCGATCACCAACTCGACATATAGTACTAATAGAATTATCTATACTTACTCCGTTAGAGCATTTTCTTTGTACTAAAAGTTGTATTATATTATATTTTCATACCTTTTTACTATTTATTTACATTTTTCCGATGAATATTCAGTACTGAATTGATGCCGACTCTTGACCAATAGATGGCGCTGTATGTCCGGAATAAATTTTATTTTATTTTTTATTTTATTTTTTGTAATAAAAACTATCCTATGTCCTTTCTCAAGTTCCAAACTATGTCTGTACCAAATTTCACACAAATCGGTTCAGTAGTTTAGGCGTGAAGCAAAGACAGACAGACAGACAGACAGAAAGACAGACAGACAGAGTTACTTTCGCATTTATAATATTAGTTTGGATTTACCGTGTTAATAAGTGCCGTCAAGCGTCACTAAAAAGGCTTCTATCATCGCCCATAACGTATCTCTTTCTATCGTGTATAAATGATGCCTTGTTATTATAAAACGTAGAATTTTCTACTGTATCGTGATTCGTGGGTGCAGTAACAGTTATTACAATAGACAAACCTATTTAGAATATCTATTAGTTCAAAACGCCTTTACTTGTCAATCTATACTAGTCTCAAGAGTGTTATTATCATGATACTCACCCATCAGTCAGAGGCACTTCCTCCAGGATCTGCTTAGCGATCTCAAGCCTTTCGCGGTCGTAAGACGCGGCAGCCACCACGGCGGTGATGGCTAGGAGTAGGCAGGCTACAGATCGACGTTCGCACGGGTTGACCATCCTTGCTGTGGAAGAAGTAGATTTTTTATATTATTACTGTGATATGAGCATGCATTAAAAGCATGGGTGCTTATCGGCCTCTATCGTTTAATACTTTTTAAACTACTGACAGTACAGTGTACAAGTTCGTACAATCTTTCTCATCATCTGCCTAGCCTTTTCCCAACTATGTTGGGGTCGGCTTCCAGTCTTACCGGATGCAGCTGAATACCAGTGTTTTACATGGAGCGACTGCCTATCAGACCTCCACAACCCAGATATTGGGTTACACGATACCCCTTGGTAAGACTGGTTGTCAGACTTTCGGGCTTCTGACTACCTGTAACGACTGTCAAATATCTACAAATGACAGCCGGGGCCAACAGCTTAACGTATCCGAGGCACGGAGAGTGATAATTAATTTAAATTTATAAAACGCACATAACTATGATCGAAAAATCGGAGGCGCGCGCCTTGGGTTCGTACAATCTTACTATCCTCACTCAAACCGTTACTAGCTGAAACTCAATGCTTATTTAATATCTAAAATACAGATTACCAAATGTTAGACCATCTACTTTTTTTTAACGACTTTTTTTTTTGACGAAACATTAAAATCATTTTTTTTTAATTTCTAAGGACAGTCAAATATCTGTGTGTTTTACATTATTATTAGTACAGTAACGACAGATACGACGCCTATATCTACAGTACAGATACTAAATTTGTAGGTACTTCTGCCACTGAGCAATTTCATGCTAGAAAAGCCTAAATAATTATGACCCTACAATAAATGAGGAGTTTGCTCGTATTTGGAGATAAATGCTGTAAAAGGTTCTCCACATTATCTGCTTCAGTAATTTAGCAGTATTGGTAGTATTCGTCATTTTTGGTGATTACACCCATCACTACCAAGCAGACCCTGACAGTCATTTATAATTTAAAAAACGAACACCCAAACTAATTGGTGATTCCCGATCTAGATTATACACAACACCATCCCCACGAGAATCACGTAGTAAGTTAAACTTCTTAACAAAACAATTTAAAAACAAAGTAAGTTTAATTATTAAGATTAGATTTTAACAATGTAGTAGTAAAAGTACTTTTGTAGTCCAATATTATCTCGGCAAGTATAAAACTGAATGGAATAGAGATTGCTTGCTCAGTAATAGGAGCTAGCTTATAGCGCCTGGACTCTGGAAGATGAAGTTTGGGACTCAAATTGTTATTAAACTAAAGTTTGTAGATATAATATGATTTTGACGTCATAGTTGGCGTAGCGGTTAATTAATTCGACTTCTGGACTTGAAAATTCAAAATTCAAAATAATTTATTTGTTAAACATAGGTGTAAAACATGATAGAATTTATAGTAGGTATTGTATCACTATGTTTCACCAGGAAAGGTATACAAATATTTTATTATTACATGAAAAATTATTATTCTTAATATAATCATTCATTTTCAGTGAAAATTATCATATACTCGTAGATATTGATATCAAGGGTTTGATTCTTGGATAAGTGATCGACGAAGTATTTGTTCCGGTCTTATTTATTTTTTAGTTTTTTTTATAATAATTAAAATAAAATAAAATATTTCAATATTCCTTGTGTAATTATATTATGTCCCACAATATGGCAAATCTGGCAAATCTGTGTCTTAGGAAAAAAAGTAGGTACAACAAAAATTAGGTTTATGAATTATTTTATGTACCAGAAACCAACATTAATATTTCGTTTCGGCTTTTTGTGGCTTGTTATCAAATTATAAAGAAATACTTTAATTATTATTATTACAGTACTCTAAAAACATACATTTGATTTTCATTCCACTGCAAAGTTTGATATGTTATCCCTCTTGTATAATGTAAGTTCAAGGGGTATTTAAACTACCATTCAGAACGGTGAATGTATTAGAGAACCACGGACGGGATGACGAATAGCTCAGTAGGTAGAGCTGTTGGTGGCTAGTAAGTAGCAAGTTCGATTCCTGCTCGTAATCAATTTCGTTCGACAAAACTCTGCGATGAACATATTAGAAACTCAACAACATTTTTAGTTTTATACAAGGTACTGTGAAGGTGGACTGACGACCTCGAGTGAGAGTCGCGGTAAGTCGTTGGATGAGAACCGCGAAGGATCGACATCTAAGGAAAACCTTCAGGGAAGTATGCCCAGCAGTGGGCTTCTTCCGGCTGAAATGATTGAATGAAAGAAATGAACTCTATTATTGCAAAATGCTTACGACGACGTATAAAGGAAATATATACGTACTTACATAAACGAAAACAAAAATAATGGTTTCCTTTTGCATAAAACATTAATTACGCTAAGTCCCGTGGTCATGGGTATCTTCACTGTTCAAAGCCCAAAGAGGAATAAATTATGTAAAGAAAACAACAAATTATTAAAAACAAATACGGTCGAATTGATAACCTTCTCCTTTATTTTGAATCTTTTAAAAAGAAAACATTTTTTGTAAATTATATCTGACATTAATAAGCATTAAATATTTTACATTAATAAAATAACACCACATAATTATGTTTCATTTACATCTAGGAACATTATGCTTTAGGTAACAAAGTAAAAGTATAGCCTAAAGCCGGTTACAGACGATACAAAACTTAAATTTTTAAGATAAAATATCATAAGATGAGGGTAGGTACTACCGTGGACAAAGCCGGTGCACCATACTTAAGGTTAGAATCGCTTGCACCCGACGGCGGCGTCCGAAAGGTAAAGGTAGTATTGTTCAAAGCATTTTGATCGCAAAGTGGTGCACCGTTCATGTCCGCTATAGTACATAAAATATATTGTATAGAATTTTCATTATCTGTGTGGCATAAGCCAACTTCGTTGCTAACACGTTAATGCACACACTATGCAGAGGCTGACGAAACTACCTTTTGCAAATGTGGACCGTTAATCCACAAACGCAGCGTTCATCTCGTTCATCTTTTGAACCCGGATAAAATAAAGGACCTACCTCTAAAAACCTCGCAGCTCATGCAAAATCAGCTATGTATTTATTTTAAATCAGTTATCATTACGCTTCATTTTTAAAGGCGCGTGTGCTTGCAAAACGGATTCACTGACTGACAATATATTTCTGACGAAAACGGAGTCTGACGGACGTGTACTAAATCCAAATTTCTTGCAGATCATCGTAGCTGCAGGGTTGGCGGTCACAATTTACAACAGACCGAATACGGTCTTATTTATACAATAGCCCCTAAATCTTAATAAATAAAATGCACAAATTAAGTATAAATCCTCTTCTAGCAAGCTCAAGAGCCTGAACAACATTCATAAATCTTCTACATATAAACAACCAAATTATAGCGACGTCCTCCGTCCATTAATCCCCACAAGGCCAAGAATGTCACTCCTTAATCACAATCCCTGAATAACTAACACGGCTTAGTAGGAAACAACATCACAGCACGCCACAGGTCGCAGCTTACCTTCACATGTCAAAACAGGTCAGAAGGAACGAGACAAACATATAAATGAGTTTGTAAATAAAAGAGATGAAATATATATTATGACGGAGACCAAGTTACCCCGGTCTCGTACAGAATACTTAATACAGGTGTAACAAGGGAGCTCAAAAAGTAATTAAAATTCTCCTGATGATTATCTTTTTGTACAAAATTGGTGTCTCGTAGGATTACCGAGTGATCTAGTGCCGCTGCGACCCTTTTCACTTAATTTTTTAAATTGTTTTTAAGTAATTATAGAGTAAAAGTAATTTATTAGAGGAAATAAAGTGGTGATTTAGTAGTTTTTTGTTTGGGTCGCGGAAAATAAAAAAGTTTTTACCTTTACTGGGTGAGAATGCTGTTTTTTCAATGGTTAGATATGCATCGCATTAGTAATTCCGTAGAACTATGGTAGTGGAGGGAAAATTAAGTAAGTGGGAAGCCCATAGAAATATTTTTCCAATATCTTTGGGGAAGCCCTTAGGTACTCTCACTGTCCGTACAAAACACAACAGAACAAAATATTAATATTTTACACCGATATTGAAAGGGGATGACTTTAAAACAATGGCCCTGATTGAACGGCTAGCGCGGCACATAGATGTTATTACAACCAGTTATAATGTTATTATTTTGTTATTTTAAGGACATCATTATTTTTATACTCTACCTGTATTTCTTAGGCACACGTTGCCCAGTTTTTTTTTGTATTGTCAAACTATTACACAATATAGTGGACTGTTGCCGTTCGTTGTGGCGTTCAAGGGGAGAGGCCTTTGTTCAACAGTGGACATCTACCAGCTGATGATGACGATGGTGGACTTAGGGGTAGTATTGAAGGTTGCAAAATTATTATAATAATAAAAAAAAATTGTTTAATATTTTTTTCCCTTTACTATCCCACTTTTCCATGTCAGTCTCAAAACAATTATTGCGAAATCACATTGAATGCGCCCCACAGCGCTCTTCGCAAACCTATCTAAACGACAGGTCACATACACGACATTTCCAACAGCAATTTCCATACTCCTAAAAAGTAAGTTAAAAAAAAATACTGAAACTTTTTTAATTTACCTGCAACGGGCGTCGACGCAAACACAAGGACAATACACCTATAACTCCGTTCTATAGTGTCACAAACTGCGACACTTTTGCTCAATTTCTCGAGTAATACATTAAAGACCTGGTGGCTGCCTGTCACACCGTTACAGCAGGTGGCGTTTCTTTTATGTTTGTTTATTAAATTGACTTATTAATTAAAGAAGACCAGTATAAGTCATATTTAAGTTATGACAGTATAAAATATAGATTTATACTTATACTTGTATTAACTCAAAACTATATTTTGTTTAAAATTGATTGTTTACAATACTGGCAATTTGAAAACAATTCTAAAAATACAATTTGATACAGTATAATTATTATTATAGTCAACGACTTTTACCATCTTGTTTCTAAACTATCCTATAATGTTGAAGTAGGTACAGGTACTGAAAGTTTTATTATCACAAGATATTCCGAACCAACTCGAAAACTTTGCAAACTATAGAATGAATAAAATAATCTTTTAACAATATCTTGAAGCTAACGGTGTCGGAATACTAACCAAGTTTCAGTAAGTAACTGGCAAATTGCGATAGTTTGTTAAGGAAATTAAAATATTAGTAAAAAAAGATAATTATAAAATTAATATATTATATACTTGTATTTGGTAATATTTATAACAATTGTCAAAAAACAAGTACTTATATCTATATATCTTTGGCTTCTTCTGTCACTGAGTGCTAAGCTCTTGTAGGTGAAGTAATTTACATTTCTCTTTTTATATCGTCAGCTTTTTCACTTCCCTATGCGTTCTGACATTCAATCCTACGCTTTCCTCTTCCTCTTCTTCCCTACTGTTATTTGTTATTTTGTCACGTCCTAATATATACTATATATTTCTTTCAAAATTCATTTGCCAACGTAAAATGGTTTGATAAATTAAATAAAAACCAAAATAAACAACAAAACTTGCCATAGCTCAATTAGTTCATTTAATTTAATCAAATTAGTCAAACAAAGCAATCATAAAAATATAGTCAAACAGACGCGGGAATAGGTGAATAACATAAGGAATATAGTTGGAAATCTCAAAAGTTACATTGGATATGCACAAACAAGACCCAACAAGTTTGCTACGCAGTTAGGTAACTTTTCTCGTATTTTCAAAGTACGCTACATACGCAAACTTAGTTGGAACATACTTTCGTTACCAATTGATTGTCCACTCTTGGTATGAACTTTACCGAAGAACTAACTAACTTATATCCCAGTTTGGTCCGCGTGATATCATTGAATAAAATTTTCTGTGTTTTTGTGAAAAGTGACATTTTTATCAATAAATTAACAGTAAGATGTTTGATACTCGAATAAATATATTGAATTGAATTGAATTACGCAAATACGTAATTGGCTTCACTTCTGCTTCATCCCTATCATTGTTCATTATAGTTCGCTATTACAAGCCACTTCGTATTTTTGCCTCGCCTACATGTGTGAATAAATTATTTTTGAACTACAGAAAAATCCTTTGTTTCAGCAGAAAAGAGCATAAATGTTGACCAAACTTTATTTCAAAGTTTGATAAACGGAATGCGTAATGAAAATGTACAGAGTGGAGTTTGTAGAGCTGGCTTTTGAAACAACTGGAAATTTATATAGTTATGAATTTATGCGACATACTTGAAGTATTTTTACAAAGTTTGTTGTTCAGTTACCGAGCTGGTGAACGCTGATCTTTTGAATTTTGACCAGAGATTGCTAAAAAAGTTCCAGAGCCTAGTTTCTGAAGAAAACTAAAAATATAGTGCTATACCAGCACCAAAAATATTTTGTACCTTGAGTATAGTCTATGATTTATTTGGCGTATCTGCTCAGCTTTCTAAATAGTACTAGCCACTAGGATTTTTTTTAGTGTAATACGATTCTTTTATAGCAGTCAGATTCCAAACCAAAAAAGGTTTTCAGAGATTGCTGTCAATAAAATTTCTAAGTTAAGCCTCGTCTTGCGGTAGTAATAAGATGTTAAAAGTTAAAAATAGTTCATTTTCTTTGGTTAATAAGCAGTCTAGTGTCACAGTAAAGCCACCCATTGAACTCTAACACGACATACACACTGTTGAACAATCTCACATGTGTTGTAAGGACCTTTTCCGTCAGCGTGTTAGGTAAGCAAACATTCATAGAGGAGCAAGGAATTTCAAAAAAGTAAGCAGAGAGAGCATTGGGTTTAAACCTGCAACTTATGACTTGACAGTCATAAGAAGCGACACTCACCATCCGCCGCCAATTTATTTCCCCCCGTATCGAAATAGTAATGAAATAGTTATGCGGTACGGGCCGTCTCGTCTTGGCGTCGCCAATCTGAGTGAGAGCGCACTTTAGGATATCGCGTTATCCTTTTCCCGTATACAACACTTACCCACACACACAAACATATTGGGATAGGCCACGTAAGCTTGATTAAGTAGGAAATATAAGAATATTGGAACTCAAACGATACGCAACGGTGTAACAGGCGGCCCATCGTTAACGATTTATTGTGACGGTGTTAATAGCGCTTTTGAGCTACGCCTGGAGAATGCGCGGTGAGCTGTGACGTGCTACGACTGTGTTTCCTTGCTACATTATACCGGTATAGGAAAATTAATTTTATTCATGCAAGTACATACCTACATAAAACAACAGGTACTTACACAATAGCGTCAATAGGTATATGCGGGGTTGATGAGATAGTACTATTTGCAATAAAAGTATTTCTATCTACTTACAATTTAAACGTTTGAGGAGAAGATAATAATTTGTTAATAAAAACTGGACATAAAAAAAACTATCTAATCTAATAGCCCCTACCATTGGCGGGCGAAGTACCTATACAAAGCTCAATGGAAATGCCACAATACCAAAGAATACTAAGTACAACCCTCCCCTAGTAACAGTACTAATCGATTCTTTGGGTTCCCGGCCCCCAGGATCAAAGCGTCACAATCCTTTAATCAATCACTTCAACTTAGAATACAAGCTATAGTAAAGCTTTACTACTAACACAAGTATTGCGACTATCAATACAGTTTTTCAGTTGTAAATTTTACATAATATTATATTTTTTTTAATTTATGAGTTTATTATTGATATTAGTGCCCCGCTTTGCAAGCGCGTGGGTGTGGGTTCGAACCTGGCATGTACCAATGTGACTTCTATGTCATATGTACTTTCTTAGTTAATCTTAGACACCACAAACTAACGGTGAAGAAAAACATCGTAAGGAAACCTGGACTTTAGTAGTCTGAAATCGCCAACCCGCAGTGAGCTAGCGTGGTGATTAATGCTCAATCCTTCTCTGTATGAGAAGAGGCCTTTGCCTTATATTGGGACAGTTACAGGCTGATTTATTTATTAATTATTTATTTATGAGCTTATACAACCCAAAATTCAAGTAGATACCACTTTTTATTACTACGCAATGAATATGATCGCTAGATAAATTATATTCAAACAAAACAGTCCGGAGCACCGCGGACACACCCCTATGGTTTCAAGCCCGTATAATGTATTGATTTTGAAAACGATTTTTGTTATTTGATGTATAAATTACGGCAAACAAACTGAAGTTTACGCTTGTGTGGATAAGCCTCAAACCGTTTGGTAGGTTGTAAGGCAATAAATTATGAAATTTGGCACGACTTTGAAGTTTTTGTTTCTGACAGTGTGAGCAAGGCCTAAGGCTAAATTGGGCATTTTTATGAATTATTGATTCTTTACGTTGGTTTGAGTACCAGCTTGTGTACACACATTTCCTTTGCATAAAATCACGGTTTAAGAATAATTGTGGATTGTCTACAATTTCGAAGATACAGGAAGAGATGCGGGTTACGGGACAAATCGCGCCACTTACATTTTAAATTATTTGAAATTATAAGAAACCAACTAATTACAGAATATTAGTGCCGGATTAATATCAACTTGTGTCAATAATATTGTTTAGGGTTAAATCCATTAAATTACATTACAATGGTTACATTTGTGGTAGCCCCTCTAGCAATCAGTTATAATGGCTAGTACCTAGCTTGAAAGTGTCTACAAAGGAGCGTTCATACCGCGGCGGAAAATGAAAAAAATAAAAATTATACAATACTTACGTAATAGAAAATGGAACTACCTAATGAGCGCCATTGTGAACTGAAGGATGCTCTAAGGGGAAATGCAAGCGTGTACCTTTTAGATGTTACGAATTAGGTACTAACGTTACCGGCGGGAAGTACGAATAGTGTTGTACCCCGACATTCTGTGAGAGAGAACTGTCTGGGACAAGCCGGCTCCATTATTACAGAAACCATCACGTCTTTAGTACCAATTTCCGGACAGGGCATTTAAAAGACTTAACATTTCATTTCAATATAAACAAACTTTGTTTATGCTTACTTAGAGTCAACCATGAAACAACAATGTTTAAATATTAAGGATTTGTCATTCCGTTTGTTACCACTTAACAGCTTTGTCGCTTCGTCGGCTCTGGTTACTTGTTCAATTTCGATTGGTCTACTGCCAAGAAAGCGGTCGTGCGTTACATAAATAGTTACAATTCATTGCTTTTGCTGTTGTGGCTTTAGGTATTTAAGATGATAGTGGTGTTTCATCTCAAAAGTATTTGGAATCGAAATAACAGAAAGTTCCGGTAAAAAATTAATAATAATAATATGTAATATTGTTAATAGGATTTCTTGAAATATTTAGAGTTAGTGACGGTCTTATCTGGTATTTTTCAAACGAGGCACATTCAGACAGTTTGTAAATACAATTGCCCGACAGTATTTCAATTCTAAAATTGGCAATATCTCTTTTACACATACTATTTTAGAACATCCATTTACAATGAATGAATATCACTACATAGTATAAAACACAGTCGCTTCCCGCGTCTGTCTGTCCCTATGTATGCTTAGATCTTTAAAACTACGCAACAGATTTAGATGCGGTTTTTTTTTAATAGATAGAGTGATTCAAGAGGAAGGTTTATATATTATGTATAATACATGCATATTAGCGTAACCATGCGAAGCCGGGGCGGGTCGCTAGTCTATTATAAAGAAGAGTAAAATTTATTAACACTTTCACTGCCAGACAGCAGACACAATTTAAATTCTATTGTTTGTCGGACACCATGTGTCCGTCATGGCGTTTAAATTGTTAATAATATAGGATTTGTATCCTAACAATAACAATATCCTATATTTGTAACAAGGTCGGGCACAATAATAATAACTAGTAACTATATAAACACCTAGAAATAAACTATCAGTATATATTACAAAAAAAAAACAATAATATAGTTTGAAAGGTCGCAGGAAGCCGCTGGATGCAGGTTGCTCCCAACCGGCCAATTTAGAAGTCATTGGGGGAGGCCTATGTTCAGCAGTGGACGTCTTATGGCTGAAATGATGATGATGATAGTTTGAAAACCACAACACGTAAATAATACTTAAGTTAATTAAGGCTAATTGAACGAGATAAAGTTCTATCGTTTCGTTTAGTCATCATATCCGCTTGGGTGGGTCCTATCTCATTTTGTTTTGTATTAAGCCTTGTTCATTGCAACCTTTTATACTGTAGGGTTTAATATTAACAAACATGTGGAATATAATATTTACTGATGTAAGTTAATGTGTTGTTTATTTTTAACCCCCTATGTAAAAAGAGGGGTGATATAAGTTTGACGTGTCTGTGTGTCTGTCTGTCGCATCGTAATTCCCAAACGGATGAAGTTTGTATTTAGTTTTCTTTTTATTTGTCAGGTTTACTTTACTATAGAACATAACAGGTATTTACCAACAGACTGTTTTTGGTGAAATACATTATTTAACTACATAATATGTGTGTTTGTTTTGTCCAAGTCTTACAACGCGAGAAACCCTAAAATAAGACCGCCTTCCAATACTTAGTACGTATTGTTATTGGTACCCTAACACGCGCTCATTATTCACGGACCTTCGCGGAAAAAATAAGGTACCTATATTATTATCTGTCACATAAGTAACAGTTAAATTTAGAAGCTATAATATCACGGTAGTTTAAAGTATTATTATTATCCGTATGGAAAGGTATTTATTATAATTATATTATAAACAATATAATAGATTTACTATACATAATTATATTATATACAATATAATAGATTTAGAAGTATTCAGCTAACACCGTTGCAAATTATCTTTAGGTAATAAATTACAATGCTCAGTAAAGTTTTCAATGTGACCTATTTTTTGCGAAAACTACACTTTGTTTGTGCAAATTTATGTCAACTAGATGTTGAACGTAAATTGCACAGGAGCTAAAATAGAGCGCATTGTTTTTTAACCTTTTTAGTTGAGCTCTAAAAAGTGTTTTTAAGGTTTGATCTCTAAATGTGTTTTTTTATTTGTTATTTTTAAATAGCTTAAAAAAACATTATCAATCTGGTTTTAGAACTAAAAATATTTCCTTTTATAATTATATTTATTTTGTTATGTATATACGAGTAATTATAATTTATTTGTATTGTAATTCGATTGATTCAATAATCTAAATCATATTGTGATTATAAAAAAATTACGCATGCGTAAACAGTGGAGAAATCGGCAAAGAAGACTAGTACACATGAAAGATGTTTTCGATGGTAAAAATAAACCATAATACCTCTGATCATTTGACGCATGTAAAATAAATTAGGGGCTACAACCACTTCGTAAAAAAACTTTATTCCTGCAAAGACCGGCTTTGACCGAGTGAAAAGAGAGTAGGACGCTTTTAGCCTGTAAAAATAGGCTCAAAATAACATGCGTGGTTTAAGCTCTTAAATAAACATATTAGACGCCAACCGTACTAAAAAGATTTATATCGTATAGTCTAAAAACGAGAAATTATTTTGTAACAACCGAGTCCCTCTTTTTTAAGCATTTTTTGACTTAAAGGATGACAATAGAAACTGCGCAACTAAAAGTGGTATACATTTAACGCCAACACAATAAAACCACAGAATTAACCACTCCCGACCCGTGGTACAACTGCGATGTCCAACTGGTTGTACTACGGATAAGTAAATTTACCCATGGTTCAACTCTTTTTTCTGATATTTATGATTATGACCCGTGGTACAACGGTGAAATTATGTCCAACTGGTTGGACCACGGGGATCAATAATATTTCAAATGGCATCTAACCAAACCTTAAAATATTCTATGCATGGTCGAGGGTGGGCTTGGTCGACGTGGTTGGTCTACTTCTGGGTGGTTTATAAAAAAATAACCACGAAGGAGATGGCGGTTTCTATTCGACCCCGCCATCCCCTTCTAACCTATTACCAGTAGTTGTTCCATAGATACATTCAATTCCCAGAAGTACAACTAGTTGACCCAAGGAAAGAACAACTCACTCGAGTTGAACCATTGGTCAAGATATTTCCCCATAGAACAACCAGTTGTACCATGGGTAAATTTACTTCTCCGTAGTACAACCAGTTGGACATCGCAGTTGTACCACGGGTCGGGAGCTGAATTAACTCTGTTCTACACTGGATTGAATACAGCTCTGATAGCCTAGTGGTATGACCGTTCTACTGACAAGTCAAAGGTCTCGAGTTCGATCCCAAGGCACCTCGGACTTTTCGTAAGTTATGTGCGTATTACAAATTAATTATCAGTAGCTAAAACGGTATAGGAAAATATCGTGATGAAACCAAGCACACCTGAGAGATTTTTCGATGGTGTGTTAAGCCATGTCAGAGGCCGACGGGCGGTTTAAACTCTGACACCAGGTTGTTCATCAACCACACGATAAGAAAGAGACTGAATTGAATGTGACAAAGGTCTTTAGTAAAAGTGTCTTTAACTTTACTTCAATTAAAAGCTTATGACCTACAATTTTAGGTACTGTCCCTTGTAAAGGTCGTGTTGATTTACCAAATGGTTAACAGAATCCTTCTCCAAGGACGAGTACCATTTACAAAGGCCGGCAACGCGCCTACATCCTTCGCCTCAACTATTATTTACATGACGTCACTCGGGTGATTTTTTTACAGGTGGATTTTCTAAAAAAAATTTTACATGGGATAGTTGTTGAGATGCTCTTATTTTTTAGTAAAGATTAAGTCTAAGAACCCCCTCTCCAATAATAATAAAATTTGAACGCCAAAAACATGTAGCTATGTATACCATATTTTGAACGTCTACATTGCAGGCTATATCTTGTACTGTATTAAGTACTTACCGTATACCGTATCGTAGTATACCGTATTAAACTTTATTGTATTACTCATATTGTACAAAATAAATGTATAATTATTTATCTTTAAGTTTTAGTACTTATATTTTTTATATAATCAACTTCATGCGACATAATATATAAGCTGCAGCATAGTGACACACACATACGGATATTCCAATCTGTCCGATTATATCTAGCTATCACTGTTGACGCTACAGCGCTTTCTGTGCACTAAAAAGGTGCATCGGTAACAATGTGGTGGTCTATGAAAGTTCCATTAACCCCTAAAAAAACCTCGCCAATACGAACAGTTGGTAGAAACAATTTTGAGGTAAGTACCTGGCCCGTTCTTAGGGTTCCATAGCAAAACCAGGACCCTTATAATTTCGACATGTCCGAGCACATGTCTGTCCGAGCCAATTCACTCGCAGATTATAATATATAATGCTGAATTTCAGCATGAATATACATTGTAACGCCAACAAAGTCAAAAAATAGATGTAGGCAGTGGTTAGTGCCTAGCCGAGGCTGCTTGTCTGATTTCATGGAATTGACCGAGCAACTCCGCTCATGTAGTTCAGCCTAATTTGATGTGTGTAATCTTTTCTGCCCACTTCTCTTTGCTTCCTTACAGACACTATTTCTTGATAGCCAGTCACTTATTTGTTTTCCTTTTACAAATTATAATAAAATAAAAATAATAAAAAAAATAAAAAAACCGCCAAAACTAAAGAACCCTATTTTTTTTAAAAGAACACTCGATCCAATTACTTTTCATTTAAAAATACTGTATCCAATTTGGTTCTTCCGTTTGGATGCTATGATGTCACACACATATACACAGGCATACACTGTCACACAGATACGTCAAACTTATAAAACCCCTCATTTGCGGCGGGAGTTAAAAAGCTTTGTAATAGAAAGCGACTGGCAGACGACGCTAATTAACTTTGGTGATTTAATTAAATGGGTTAACGAGTCTGTGGCATTGTAATCTATCCCTTATAATTACAGACATTAAGATTCCAATTGATCCAACTGAAGGAAAATCTGCGTTTTATCAAGGTCAACTAAAAGCTATATAAATAAATACTAATTGCCACAAATGCTTAGTCAGCGCATAACTTTAAGGCGGCTGGACCAATTTTGATAAGTTTTGTTTCGTTTGTTTAAGTAGGTCTCTGAAAAGTTTATATTTACAATTGGACCCGATAGGTGGCGCTGCGACCGTGTAAAATTAGAACCTCGAGAGCGATATCAGAAATAATAATAATTTCTACACAAAATAAAAAAACAGCAATGATATACTTTTTTGTTAAACTCATAGCTTAAAGGTAATTTCGCCGTTTCGCCGGCTATGTTATAAGTCCCATGTAATAGGGGGCGAGCCTATTGCCATTAACCGGGCACAAATCCAGACTCCGTGCTGCTATTACGAATTTCCTAATAGAAAAATCCAATAACACTTTGCCCGACCCGGGGATCGAACCCTGGACCTCGTGCTCAGTGGTAGCGCTTGCTACCACTAGACCAACGAGGCAGTCAATGTTTTTTTTTTTTTTATTACTGCCGCACAAATTGACTCCATGCTGCCTGATAATTTGAATTTTACTAATTTCTCATCCGGAGCAAACGACTTCGAAAATCGACTTCCACGTAGAAACGAAGTCCAGTGTGGTTTGTAAACGTTTATCTAAAGAAAATAAGGTTCCTTACGGGCTTGTATCCGAGGAACATTGCTTACACAATACCACACGTCTTGCTGAATCCTGACAAAGAAAATATTTTACAAAGTGAGGCTATCCTGATTCTATATATTTTATATTAATATATAAAACAACAATTCTTATGATAATAGATGTCGCCACGAGAATCTCGAATCTCTCTCGAGCGAAGCCATGGACAAAAGCTAATAATGTATATTTATCTTAAATCATTGAGTATGGGTTCGAACCTGGCACATACCAATGTGACTTTTTCAATGATATAATATTAAGTAATGTTAACCTAAGACACTATTGACTAACAGTGAAAAAAAACGAAACCTGGACTCAAAAGTCTGAAATCGCCAACCCACAGGGTAGCTCCCGTGGTGATTAATGCTCGATCCTTCTTTGTGTGAAAAGAGGCCGTTGCCGTATAGTGGGACAGTTACAGGCTGATTTATTATTTATTAACACCGCTTCTTTTTCTTCTTTATTCAAATTAATTGCAGTACTTTATAATGGTTCCTTTAAGATCTGTTTCAACATTTAAAAAAAAGTAGCAAATTAAAAAACAAAATAAAATGCACTTACCTCCAGCTAGAAAGCTGAGTAACTTAATTTTCCTTCTAGGGATGGGACCTGTAAAGAATGAAAAGATTTAATTAATATCTATGAATCGGACGTGACTTGTTTACTTAAGTTTATAACAATAAATGAAAAGATTTTTTGGTGCTGCTTAAGAGCTGCTTGGTTCCATAGAGCTACATTGGCATTTACAAAATGTATGTTAAGCTTAAAAATATTTTTATGCTTCATTTTGGTGCTTAGAAAACGTAACATTACAAGGATTTCTATTTCCTCTATCCCTTTCTATCTAGATAGATAGATAGAGGAGGGGGAGGTTTCTATAATTCATACGCTAAATCAGCAACGCGCCAGTAATACCCCTGCAAGCGTCTATATGATACGGTTACCGATTACAATACAGCCAGTATGTTTGTTAGCTATCATGATAGTAAAATACAAAAAAAAAATACAATTCTATCCTAAAATAACACCAAAATGCGCCGCGGCTGTAAAGAAAATGGCTTACAAATAGGTAACTCAGGTATCATTCGTGCATAAACAACAGTTTTTAAATTAATTATACGTCATGCCAAAGTTATCCGTACGAATTTGCGGTAAGAAAATTTAATACATAAAAGGAATCTTATTCTGATATCGAACTTTGGATCAAACAAATGTCAAGATTCGATGACATGATTGACAGATGACGATCGGGTATCATCGGCTCTGGATGTTTACATCGCAATCTTGATTTTGCTATAAAAAAATTTCAAATATCAGTTGAAATTTCTATAGCACGTTGTTCGTGTACAATCGTAAAATAAATTGGATTTGAATTGGGTTCGTGTTACAAGAGTAAAGCCCTGATCGGCTTTCTTTAGATCGTAGAATCTCACTTATCACACTTAGGACTTACAATTTACAAAAATTGTAAGCAACAATGCTTAGGTACAGATATTTGCTCAGAGCTGTTTTGTTGTTATTGTAAAAAAGATATAGCATAACTTGTGATCTTTTAGTTAGGTTCAAACTTGTGGTACTTGTCTATAAAACAATTAGACTTTTTAATCTATGAATAAGCAAAACTAGGCTTTCATCTATTTCACCACAATTATACCCTTGATGGCTTCGTTTTAAAATACCTTCCTTTGGAAGTTGGGTAAAAATTGTCGATCTTGAGGCAATATAAAAGTAGTTAACTTTTTTTTAAACCAATTATAATCTCTGATACAGACGTATGTCTGTAGGGGAAAAACATTTAGAATCAGTATTGTCGCAATAATAGATTAATCTACTACAAAATAATGCTGTCTATACCTAGATAAAAGACGTAGTACTACGCCCTATCAGATGCCCTGTAGCTAGAATACAACCTAACAACTTGTCATGTTCATTTCCATTCGACATGAATCGTGTTTTTTGTTTTAACATTATTAAAAAAACTACCACGATGATCTTGGGTGCGGTCCCTGGAACGAGCCAAGTGTTATAGGGTTTTTCAAGTAGGAAATAGTCTTGAATTGTGAAGGTACCGGTGCCGGAACATCAATAGGCTCGCTCCCTATCACAAGGGTCTTATAATATTACAGGAGAAATGTAGTATATCTCTGTGTATCTGAGAAACACTTTGAACGTTTTTAGCATAATCATCGATAAAAATTTCTAAAAATAACGCAACAATACTTTGCCCCATTGCCAACACCTACGACTACTAGACATTGTGGCAGAGTTTTTAAACACCAAGCCTTTATTCCTAAATCTTATTTTTTTTATTGGAACCCGTCGTCACTGACCGTATTGTTAAGCCCCGGACCACTTAAATGTCTGCAGATAAGGGTGGGGCGGTAAAAGATTTAATTTTTATTTGTACCTCGTAAAAGTGAAGGAGTCGTTACGATTAGGAGAGCTTGGCAAACGATAACCTTCTTTGGCAATGCCCCTAACTTTACGCATTTGGTTACAAGCACAAGTATAACTGCTGCCTCTTTATTGATTAGACGACATGGTTAGCGAATTTTAAGCTATCTGGCTTCTAAAGATATGTATATTAAATGTACAAAAATAATAATACACTAATACATAACTTATAGTCGAGTCAAAGCTAAAATGTCTTTATTTAATTAAACTTAATTAATTAGATCTTTTCAGTTCGCACAATACACTCATCGGATTCTCAATTTTATTATGAAATATCTTTTAATCTAAAAACTCGTGACCCAATTAGGTAAACCTCATTTTTTTTAGCTAAGAATAGTCTCGATCAGTACACCTTTGAAATAAAAAAATCTAAACCAAAGTCAGTCAATTCGATTAGAAGCTGTGATGCCACATACAGACAAACAGATACACAAACACATCAAACTTATAACTCCCCTCTTTTTGTGTCGAGGGTAAAAAGGGGGCTAACAAACGCCTGTTCGATAGGCCTTCTCACAGAGGCGGAGGCCTCTGTGAGAAGGCCTAGAGTGAAGAGAACCGGAGGGTTCTCTTCACTGATCATATGAAACACATCAGTACAAACTTTACGCAGATATTCTGTGACAGAGTGGTACCACTATAAAACCTAGTTCTAAAAAGTCGCTGGCAAAATTGCTGGTACAATATTTTGACACCTTAAACAAAATAAAGAAATTTAAAAACATACAAGATATGCGCAAAAAACATAACCCTTCCTTGGCAGTCGGGTAAAAAGTCGTACTATTTTGAGCTCTTTTATTTACTTTTTGTGTCGTTTAAATATTCTAGGCACATATTTTCATTTCAGGTAATTTAATTTAAGACCTCCACCTATCTTAGCTTAGGGAGCACGTTTCCATTGTCAAAACAAGATGGCTGAAGTCAAACTTCGTCCTTATAGAAAGTTAGATACAAAGGACTTCGTGTTTCAAATCTAAATAAATATAAGTAATGTTCGTAATGGTTAAAGTTTCAATTAACGATTTCATTATTAATTAAAGTTATATCGCACGAAAGAAAATGTTATTAAATAGATACGTAGTTATTTTTATACTAGGCCTAGAGCTCAATGGAACGGTATTTTAGGACCAAATAAATTTCTTAGGCTAAAAATTGGTAGCAAAATGTCGGCAGGGCTTGATTTTAATCTTAGAATCGGGACAGACAGCTGGGTCGACTGAGTGGAGCAACTTTAAGTAATAAATAGGATGTAGATACACCGAGATATTTATAATAGGCTGGGTCAAAGACGGCCAAAATGTTACTAAGTTTTGTCATTCTCTGAATATTCTAAGAAGCAGCAAGATATCTTAAACTGTGCCCGGTACACGGTAACTGAAGGTTCTCCAGGAACATAAGTCACCTTGTAATCTCAGGTGACAGGTCAGGACCACCTTTTTCGTATAAGTAGGTCCGTAGACAATGTTAAATATTATGTGGACTCCATAGAACACAGATATAACCTGCGCTCAGTGTACTAAAGATCTTAGCAGGAGTGTGGCACAAATCTAATTTAAAGGGCAGAGCAATCAATTTACACAAAAGAACCTACATACCATCTACTTATAGGTTTCAAAGTTCTTCGAAATCTGAATATATTATCTAAATACAATTAAATATAGTATACCAGCTGACCGTCCTGGCTTAGCCTCAGTGGTTCTAATTTAATCCGATCACAGCAGTATCTACCAAGTCCAATTGCATGTATAAACTTTCCTCTTGAATCACTCTATCTATTGATGTAAACCGCATTGAAATCCGTTTCGTTATTTAAAAGATCCAAGGGGACAGAAGCGACTTTGGTTTATACTATGTATAGGAGTTTGTTATCATATCCTTATACTATTATAAAGAATACAAAAGCGTGTCCGTTAGTTTGCTTTTCTTTCAAACGAAACCAGAAACTGACATGAATATTTTATACCCCGGAATAATAAAGCCACTGAAGCGAAATCGCAGGAAACAGCTAGCAGATTTTTTTGTAGAAACTTTTAATATAAAATAAACTACGTAAGAAAATTGGAGAACGCGACAAAATAAAGATTACAAAAAGTTAAAAGGAACGACATCGACATGCTTCTAAATACGAGAAGTGAATGCAAACGGCATTAAAATTCTACTTATTTTTTTTAAAGAAATTCGCTCTCGACAGGAACGTTGAAAATCAAAGAATTACAAATCTTAGTAAACTTAATCTTATCTTAACTTAGTATTCCGTACGTAATATCAGTCATGGAACCTAACTGTGACAGAGAGATGAACAGACGGGCTGACAGTGGCGCTTTAAACTAATTTAGATTCGCTATATCTATTTCTAACAGACATCAGAAATTAGCCCATTGGAATACGATAATTTAAATTGGCATGTCACCGATTTCCTCTAATTTTACGTTAATTGCAACGGAGCAGACTAATGAGACGACTCTAATTTGACGGTTCAATTTGCTGTCTTTTTTCAATGGTATTTATTAGAAAGAGAGGGACAGATCCGGAGGATGAGCAGCAGCAACCTTCGGTGTAATAGCAATCATCTGCTACTGCGATCGCCAACCCGTTTGCCCAGCGTGGCGATTATGGGCCAATACCTACCTCCAATGAACGCACAACAGTGGCGCGCATTGGGAGAGGCCTATGTTCAGCAGTGGACTAATTGTTCAGCGCGTATTATGAAAACATACCTAGTACATAAAAGGTTTTCAGAATGTTTTAGACCAACGTATGGTGTCGGCCAGTCTCAGTTATATGGTCCTGGTAGACGTTTTGTGTACGGAAGCCTTGATTTTAAAAGGAAAAAAAGCAGTATTTATTAAAGACATCTGAAAATTGAAATTCTATTTCGTTTTCTTATAGAAAATAATGAGACCTCTCAGGTAGGCGTTAAAAGTCTAATGATAAAAATGTTTTAAAGAGGTAAAAATACGGGAAAGACTACCGAAGCACCTTTCAAGAACTTTTTATTCACAAGGCGTTCGCTCGGAATAAACTAAAGAAAAATAGGTGTTAAGATCTAGCCAGGCGCAAGAAAAACGCCATCATGGATTCTTTTAAAACTTTACTAAATTTCTTTTATATTTATTATTAGTCTTTGGTTTCTTATAAAAATAATTTAGACTAGTTTTTAATCGGTGAGACGGGCACTCAATTAAGAAGTAATTTTTTAAAATAAGAAAATAGTGTTGTGAACAAAATAATTCTGTTTTATTTTTCTAGCTGTTTTTGGCACATTTTATTTTAAACTATTTTTATTCACGAGAACCGTTGATATGTCATTAACAAATTTAAAATATAGGTACAAGCACAGGAAGCATAAAAAAGTAAAGAGTGGTATTCTGTATCAGAACGAAATAAAAACAGTAAGAATATAGCGAAGTCGCTGTCTATTTGTAAATCGGCTCGTAGAGACACTATGTGGTATAGACATATCCGGAGCTGGTCTCTTAAGAGGACCCGGGACCTCCCTCCATGCGCTGATGGTGATCACCGGGGTGGTTTTAGTGAGGTAAGAATCCCACACTACCCTGTCTCTTCCCTGGAGGCAGGGTGCCTTTTAAAGGTTTTCCCCCGAAAAAAAAAAAGGTGATATAGATATAACCGTCTCGCATTCCCGAGCGGGAAGGTATGCATAAAGCGCATTTCCCTTTCAAAAAAAGAAAAAAAGGTATCTATAGATGTTTTAGGTGCATTTAGAAAAGCGTTGAAGACTAGTGGGTTTTATTTTTGAATAATTATGTGTAATAAGGATCAAACTTTACAATATGTAAGTCACGGCACAAGGAATAAGTGATTTTTTGTCCATTTTTTAGAGTTGTAGTAGTTTTACTATGGATTTTACAATGCAAGGGGTTTTAAGATAGATCTACCTACTAATATCATAAACGTGAGTTAAGATAGCGGGCAAAGCTGCAGGTATAAAGTAGTACAAAATAATTACTCCCACCAGCCACAAATATCTCTTTGCCTATAAATCGCGAAATTTCGCTGAATTCATACTATTGTAAAGTTAAGCTAGATTGAGAGATGGGTTGCCCGAAAGCATTTCTGCGCTTCCTTATTTGTGCAGCTCGAACTGTTATTGTAATACAAGCTACGCCCGCGGCTTTTGAAATTCAGCATTTGCTTTTCAAAGATGCTGCAGTTAGTTTGTTTATTTTGGAATTGAAATCTCTCTGTGGAATAATCAGAATCTGTTGAATACTGCCGTATTGGGTTTATTATTTTATTTTTTATACTTAAGTAATATTTTTAATATTATAAAGAGGTTAATTTTGTGAGGTTGTAGGGGGTAATCTCTGGATCTATTGAACAGATTTTGAAAAAAAAAACCAATAGAAAGCCACGTTATTTGTGAGTGTCAATAACATTATTAAATTTTAAAATTTTTATCACAAGTACAATAAGTTTGAAACTGTTTACCGACAAACTGGCCACATAATGTAGTAATTAAAAAATATTACATTTTTTAAATATTTTTTTTACTTCAATGTAAATTAAAAGAGGTGTTGCGCTTGCACTTTTCTTAAGTACTAAGCACGTTACTGGTGGAATGCTAAAAATGTAGAAGTGCAAGATATCAGAGTAAATGCGGTCATTAAATTCTATTCCGACGCGGACGGAGCCATCAGTCTTTTCGAAAGACTAGTTAATTTCTAGTGCTCGGTCGAATTTAAATTTTGCGGTCTAGACTGAATATTGATTTACCTCTCAGTTTTCAACCTTTTCTATATAAAAATGTCTAAAAGCATTTGCGATGTAAAATACCATTAGAAGCGCTAAATTTATAGCAGTGGGGCTACTGTGAATCCAAGCTCGATTTTATTTTACGGTCATAAGTTTGAAATTCTTTAATCAGCTGGGCTGCACACCTTGGCACGCGCTTATGCAATTAGTCGAGGGTTGAGATTAGGTTTCGTAGCTCATAAGTAACCCCCACGACGTTTCAATATTCTCTAATATTTTATCAATAACAAAATTGCCCTCATGATAAAATTTCACAGCGGCTAATTTTAAAGGTGATCAGCTAAGCGGGAGGTACTAAAATGCGCAAGTATGTCATATTGTTGCAATCTCTATGCCACATCATGCACAATCTTGACATTCTGACGCGACCAAATAGTGATCAGGCGCAGGACCCGATGGCTTCACGAGTTCCCTGAGGTCGGTGATTAAATAAATAATATTACGCACATAACTTACGAAAATTTACTAGACTACTTCTGACTAGGTAGCCAACGGTCATACAAATAAGCTATCTTTGTTTTTTTTTTAATTGGAGTGGATTTAAGGTTTTATTTCAATAGGATTTAAGTTTTTTTTTTATTAATAAAAATATATATACCTTAAATAGGTATTTTTTTTTATTAAAAAAAATTAGTTATACTTAGAAACAAATACCCCTAAATAAACCTAGATAGTACATTACGAGTACACTAGAAAGGAAATAGGTGTGTTATTCTACTACATAGAGGTTCTGTCAACCCTTATCTTGGTAAAAATGGGTAGCAATGAATTTACGTAATTAACTCCCTGGAGGTTTGCGGGTCGACCATTACGAATGTGCTAAAAAATAGTGGTACGAACCGATTTATAACTGTACTAAAATCCTTTAGGAATGACATGTGGTGACTTTTAATAATGGCTGAAACTGGTATTAGAGAAAGAAATAAAATAAATAATTTCTAAGATTTTTGCAGTTTAAGACGTGGAAATTTGCAGCTATATAGGGTGGAGACTTTGAACGGGGCAGTAAGGGGAAGTACCTTATCCGTTGCAGCTATACGAAAATGGTCTGAGGAGACTATCCATATTTTTATTCCATCACAATCCATTCACAGATTTTCAAAAAAAGTACAGTTAGTAAGAAAATAACCATATTACGCAAAAAAAATAACTATCTCGTCTCGTATTCAGAGATTTGCTTCCAAATCTGTTCTGAAATAATTTTGTTTTATTTTTACAAATAATTTATTCCTTTACAACAACGTGCCGAAAAATCGAACAAAGCTACGGCGTAGCACCGTAGCGCTATTCCGCGTAGCACGTAGCGCAGTTCCGCGTAGCACGTAGCGTTCAAATAGTTTGTTTGCCACGAGCATTAAAAATTATGGTTATTCTGTAAAAAATGCTGGCTTATTCCGCAACATTTTGATCACTTTTGAGTAATAATATAATGTATACAGACAGGCAGTACTCCGGTAGATGTCACCACACGCCTTAAAGGCGAAAGAGATTCGTAATTTCAACTGAAGCGGGTAGGACTCGGTAGCTTAATTGATAAAGCGATGGCACGGCATGCCAGGGATCGCGGGTTCAAGTTCCGCCCGAGTCAGTTCTTTTTGCGAGTTTCTTATTAAATAATTTTATTTAATAAGCAAATCATGTGCATAAACAATGTCAAAAAACATATATAAAAAAAGTTAAAAAGAGTAAGTAAAGTTTTGCTCAAAAATTTTAACTAATTTAATTAGTTTTTTTTTAATAATTTAAATTAATAATAGTTATATATTATTTTATTTTAATTTTATTTAATTTAATTAAAAGATAGGATCTTTGCGGAAAGAAAACTGTCGTGGCTAACAAGTGGACAAACGTTAAGACATTTCTTTAAAACGCTTAAAAGAAAAGGAACTTGAAATTGCATAGAAAGGATTAAAAGATGTTCAGATTATAAGTCGCGTTAGTATTCTACTAACAAAAAAGTACCCACAGCTCCAAGCTTACATAACAGTTCTGTGAGTGACATTTATACAGCTTTGTTGAATTCTAATCCTACTTTGTCTGTCTGCCGTAGATTGTAGCTGAACCGTTACTGAGGTGCCTTAGAGACTGTTACAAACTGTGTGACATACTACAAGGTAAGATATAGTACGGTGATTTATTTCAACTTAATATTCATATATTAGGTACCTTCTGTAAAGACGAAAAACCTGCTTGGGTTGCGTACTCTTTGAATTAATGTACACCGCTATATTATCCTCGTACTATATTTAATATATCTCTTTAGAACTGAGAGTGAGAATAAAGTATATTTTTTAAAATATTAAAATCGTAATATTATAAAAGAAATATATTAAGTATTTATAAATTTATGTTTCTTTATTAGTCACACACACACACATTAGTCTCATTATTCAAAATATTTCATTGATTTTAATTGGGTAATACCGTAATTAAGATTAAACTTCGTTTGCGTTCAGCGAGCTCGAGGAATTTATAGCTTTTGCAGCGTAAAAATATGTTTGAGATTAGATTAGTAATTTAATAATAAACTGAAAATACGTAATCTTCTAAACGAAATCCTGCAAATACTTATATTAATAGCATAATCTCGACTTATTCTTAATTACTTGGGCCGGAGATTTCTGATCACCTCCGAATAAGTATATGCATGTTGTTCTATTCCGTTATACGGTCAACAGATTATGGAAACCTCATGCAGGTCAACTCGCCGCAATGCGCGTCCGTCGGTGTAAATCGCTCCTTACACTTGTGACGCCATATTGTATTGGCATTAATTAATTAACCTCCAGTTACTTGAAGCATTATCATTAATTAGGCAAAGTGCATAGTTACAGTTAATGTCCTACTGACCACAATTCAGTCACTACGGCTACCTATCCTACTAGCCATTATTTCCTATTACTCCCAAAGTTTGTTGAGGTCGGCTTCTAATCTAGCTAAGCTGAATGTCAGTTTTTACGAAGCAACTGCTATCGGACCCCCGCAACTCAAAGGGATACGATATTCCCTTATGACTCCCTATATTAACTGTCAAAGATCTTCATGACAGCCGGGGCCAATGGCTTAACGTGCTTTTCGATGTACCGAACAGGTGATAAATAATTTATAATATGCACATAACTTACAAAAAAGTACGGCGTGCCTTGGGTTCGATTTTGAGCCCTCTGACTTGTTATACAACGTTCATACCACTAAACTATAACTGCTTTATATACGACCAATCTCAATAGATATTATTCATCTACGCGGGAAATATTATACTACTGAAGTGAATGCGCAAACACAGGTATAATCTGTAGAGTGAGGCACTCTCATTGTCTGATGGGACGGCAATCTGACACAACAGTCGAGAAATCAGAATATTATTATTTTTTTACTAAAGTTAGTTTACAATGCTCAAGGGTAAAGTAAAAAAAGGAGCTTACATGGCATCAGTTAGTGCGGTGCATACTAAAGGCTAGTGATGTAACAGTAATACTTAAATACAATTTATAAATCGAATAAAATTGTTACCATTGCAGTGCTAACGGAAGCACTGCGTTATACCATTTCTAAGTGACGTAATATATTCTGTATTCGCTTAAATAAACAATAAAGGGCAAGTGATACATTCTTCATACAACAACCATCACTGCTTGAATGTTTAATAATAATAAATAAATCCTCGGTACAGAAAACTTTGTATAGTAACATACAAGCCGTAAAACGCTGAGAGAAGTAATTTCAAGAGAAAAGAATAATTTATTTTTTCGCTGAAGACGAATCTGTAAGGGGTGGTGTGTGGTACAATGTTTGAAGGAACAGTCTCACCATAAATATTTTATTTTATAAATATATATGATAAAGTTGTCGGACAGACCAGTCAGACGGTAATTTGTAGATGCGATTGAAGCTTTAAAATCAATTCAAATTCAAAGCAACAGGCGATTTCGAGTTTTATTTAAAACTAGAGACCCGCGGGTGCAATATACATTAAACCTTCCTCTTCAATCAGCCTATCTATTAAAAAATATCGTATCAAAATTCGTTGCGTAGTTTTAAAGATTTGCATACATGGATATAGGGACAGAGAAAGCGACTTTGTTTTATACTATGTAGTGATGTAGTGAAGTAAGGTATTTAGTAAATATTTTTTTGTAGTTCCTTGGCATAGTCACAGTCGATAGTGACAAAACAGTGCGGATAAATTAGGAACCTTAGTCAAAAAACGAACCGAAGACACGCCTGACTTTTTGTAAGTTATGTGCGTATTGTAAATTAATTATCAGATGCTAAAACGGTGAGGGAAAACCATCGTGATGAAACCAGCACACCTGAGAGATTTTTGAATGGTCTGTAAAGCCATGTCAGAGGCCTACGGGCGGTTTAAACTCTGACACCAGGTTGTTCATCAAATACGATAAGATGAAAAAGCGTATTTCATTCCGCAACATCTTAAGAATTGCAACTAAATCTTTTAAGACAAGCGCTGAAATACGCCGCGACTCGGCACCGATAAATCTACACACTTACTTTTTCGGTCGGCGTCGATTTCCTCCCGAACAAAAGCACGTTCTTTAAACTAAACACGTATTTTCTGGTTTGTTCGCCAACTTGCGAACGCGACGTTTCAATTTGCGTTACCATTGTTTGGTAGAAGAAACCGTGATAGCCTAGTGGTGGTGACCGTTGACTGGCAAGTCAGAGGTCTCGGGTTCGCGCACCTCTCACTTTTCGTAAGTTATGTGCGTATTAAAAATTATTGTCACTTACTCCGTGCCTCGGAAAGCACGTAAAATCGTTGGCTCTGAACCTGATATTTGCCCAATCGTGTCGGATTGCCGTCCCATCGAATTATGAGAGTGAGAGAAAAGGAGTGCCAGTATTTGCGCACACACTTATGCACTAATATCTCCTGCGTAGTTGGCTAATCTCCGTTGAGATTAGAGTGAAAAATACATTTTAATTTATGATAAGCTCTTATTAAAAATATATATAAATAGCCCTGATATTTTAAGGTTTAATAAAAAATACTACACAAATCCTCCTTTTTAATTGGACTCACTTCATCAAAAGCTTAATGTAAGCTTATAACCTAAATATTTGGAAAGTAGAGTTAATAGATTATTTTGCAGGTTGTTCTTTGATGCCGAGTAAAAGTTTTAGAATAGTTTTAGCTGTTCGTTGTTTGTTTGCTGCAGCTTGGCAAAAGTTTAATATTTATTTGTACAGGCTAATCTGATGTACTCGCAGAATAATAATAGAAATATTTTATCAATAATTAGGTAAAGATGACTCTAATTTTGTAAGTTATTACCAGTCCCAGAAAAATTCTAATAGCGAAAACAATTACAAATTCCTTACTGCCACCTAAACCAATGGAAAATTCCAATTACAATTTTTATTCCAATGACTAGGACAAAAAAAACAGTTGAAAAACATTGAAATAAATAAAGTTGCTTAGGAGTTTTTGTTATAATTCTTTACATCTAATAAATTATTAAACACAATAATTCTTTATCATTTGAAATAGGTTTAATGTATTAGCTGGTAGTGCAAAAGACAGGCCATAGAGTGCTCTAATAGAGGACATTTATCAATAGAGTCGACGCGCGCTATAAATTACTACAATCTTTGATACCGGCGCCGTGTCAAGGGTGATTCAATGCAACCGGATCAGTTCAATGTGTTTATTTTATAGTAGAAAGTTGCCTGAAAATCAAACTAGATTAAAAGAGTTATAGGATGTTTCCCCTATCATTATTTATCATCTATTGTGGATACAAGAATTTGATAATTTATAGACACGTGTAATTTTAAAAACTTTCCCATGGTTAAAAAAAATATTTGAATAATTAATTTTATGATATGATAGTTCTTATTATGAATACTATGCTAATATTTTATAATATGATAGGTAGTTTTTATTATGAATTCTATGCAAATATTACAGTTTGTTTGTAGAAATAAAATATTGATTACGAGCGGCAGCTAAGTGGCTTAGTGCAGAGCAACTGGGGAGGCTTTACCCAGTAGGTCGCGAGTTCAAATCAAGCTCGTTTTGAACCATTAATCTCGAAATACTCCTAAAATATACATATCATTAGCCTGTATTAGTCCACTGCTGAACGTAGGCCTCTCCCAAAGCGTGCGCTGATTCGAGATATTTGCCCATATTCACTACGCTAGGCAAGCGGGTTGGCGATCGCAGTAGCAGATGATTGTTGTTAAACAGAAAAATGCTGCTGTCTATCCTCCGGATCTTTCCCTTTGTCGCTTCTTACGACACCCGTGGGAGTAGAGGTGGTTGTATTCTTAGGTCGGAAACCACATGCCACCAAACTCTACTACAAATAAACAAAAATTTGCTAAATCTATAGAACACACCCAAAAATTGTTTAAATACAACGCACAAATATTCAATATTTTTGCTGAATGTGTACACGAGGAAAACTATATTTTTTTAGTCCGTTCCCCACGTGATCGGAATAAGAAATGGTGTGGAGTCGTTTATTGAATTGTTGATTCTTTTAGCTAGGTAGGTACTCTATACCCGCGTGTGTTATTGTTTTGATTTTTGACACATCATAGACACTTTTTACCCGACTACAAAAAAGGAGGGTTATGATTTTAGCAGTCAATGTATGTATGTATAAAATTCTGTAGTCGGAGGCCTTAATGTACTATAGGTAGGTAAATACTATTCTTCAAAGGGTAAATACTTTGTAAATTTGGTGGCCTCCGACTACAGAATTTTATTTCAAATCTAAGAAGCTTGTTTTTAGATTTTAAGTAGTCGGGTTTTAGTTTTTCAACTATATTTTTTGTTTGTATGTTTAAATATTTGTAGAGTAAAATGTTACTGTTCAAAACTATTTATGGAATAAATAGAGGTATAATTTATGTTTGTTATATTTATAAATTGATTAATTTAGCGTTATAGCTGTCCTATTCTTTAATATATTTCATTATGATGGCTATAAATATCATGTATCAGGTAAACAGGTAGGTATAGAGAGAAAAAACTTTCTTATTTTTTTTTCACTTATCGTTAAACTCTAAAAATAATAAAAATGCGAGCCTTTGCACCATTGTTTTGTCAGTGGTAAACCTTGAATCAATAGTAAGAATCACAATTATTAAATAAATAAATACTCCGACCTAAATAAATAAACCTTTGAGTTTGGGTCGCGCATAAATAATTATACTAGTAGATGTCATTTAAAATTAAAATTCTTGAAAATAATTAATATCCAACATTACAAACATTGTGTCGTGGTGCTTTGCAAGCAAGTACCTACCAATGTGACTTTTTCATGTCATACGTACCTACTCAAGATACCATTGACTAATCTCTCACCTCTGAAGTCACCAACCCACAGGAGTACTACGGAGTACTAGAGGGCTAGCATATCTAACTTTACAATTACATAACAATGCTATAAAGATGAAATTTTATTTTATTACTTACTAGCAACCCGCCCCGGCTTCGCACGGGTGCAATATACATATAAACCTTCCTCTTCAATCACTCTATCTATTAAAAAAATCCGCATCAAAATCCGTTGCGTAGTTTTAAAGATTTAAACATACAAAAGGATATAGGGACAGAGAAAGCGACTTTGTTTTATACTATGTAGTGGTAAATTACATTACACATAGTATGCACAAATACTTAATAAAAATGTTTGTATATTTGTTCAACAACAGGTTATAAAAATTGCATCAACAATTCCACATTTTCATTTTATAAGTCACCACAACAAATGCACCGATGATGTAAAAAAACGTAGTTGGTCCGTCGAGAGATATAAAAAGAAAATGAAGCCGCAGTCACTTAAGAGTTATCTTTATTAAGGTGCGTACCTATTCTCTTTTCTAGTAAAGTCTCTAGGGAGGTCAGGGACCCCTCACGTAGTGACTATGTCAAAATAACACATTTTCACCATCTTTTTTTTTGTATTTGTCCATGTAGTGTAAAATTCTATTACAGATAATGGGTGATTTGTATCAGTGCTTGCTCATAATTAAAAAAAGAAAGATACTTATTATAATTTTATAACATACCTACGCGATTTGACTTTTTTTTTATGCATACATTGTAAAGAAACCGACACACTTTAAGTTAACACAAAATTTAATTTAACACCTTAATTGGGACGGAGTCTTAAAATTATGTCAGAGGCCTACGGGTGGTCTAAACTCTGACACCAATGTAATCATTGGTTCTTCAAAAATACGATAAGAAAAAGAAGAAGATAGTAGGTGTACAAACATTTAACCCTTAATTGGCTACTAGTGGCATCAAAAATAAATTTAATTAAAGTCACTTGAAATGTTTGTAGAAAGAAGTATTTGTTGGCTTCGAACCTGCGACCTTCTAGCTGTGAACACCGCAAAAATTATAACTAAAGATTAATTTCTCCTGCATTCATTTGTTTTCGAATTATTCATTGATGTGCCTCCGAATAATTAAAGAAAATCGAATATCGGGAGCTCAATCTCATCTGCTTAGCCTTTCCCCAACTATGTTGGGGTCGGCTTCCAATCTTACCAGATGCAGCTGTATACCAGTGTTTTACATGGAGCGACTGCCTATCAGTTCTCCACAACCCAGATATTGGGTTACACGATACCCCTTGCTAAGACTGGTTGTCAGACTTTCGAGCTTCTGACTACCCGTAACGACTGTCAAGGATCTGCATTTGACAGCCATTTGACAGACAGACATTTGAATATCGGGAGATACAAAATCACGGGGGATAATTCCGTAAGTGATAAGTGTAGGTGTAGTGTGTATATTTGCTGTTTTGAAAGTTGCTGCTTACTGATTAATGCCATTTACAGAATTGAATTTTTTTAAAGTGATTCTTAACACACAATGTTTTATATTACTAAGGTGGCAAACCTACGTAATGATACCTTACTTTTTCGTAAAGGAAAAAAAATCGAAAAGTTTTTTGAGTCAATGTTTGGTATTTTTTAAGGACCGTTGTTTTGTCGTATTATACTTAATATTTTAACTTAAGAGTACTTACGTACTTTGTATTTTTGTGATTATTGGAGCGTACTCTACTTAGAGCGTTTTCACATTATCCGATCCGATATTGGTATCACTCGCCGATACGATATCGGGGCAAGTAAAATGTATGAAATATGTTTTGACTTTAACTTAACTAAACTTTTGACTTTTCAGGGGTGCGAACACATATCTTTTTGTCGACTTTTTATCGAATATTTATCAATATTAAACGTCAACTTTGACATAAAGTTCTTTAAATTGTGTCAAATTTGACGAATAATATTGATAAAACTTTCGATAAGAATTCGATAAATAGATCCATGCTTTCGCTACAGGTCCGATATCGGTTTACGGATCCAAATATTTCGTACATTTTACTTGCCCCGATATTTATCGTATCGGTGACCGATACCGATATCGGAACGGATAATGTGAAAACGCTTTTACGGTGGTCGACGGTACCTTTAGATCTTTAGGTAATGCACCTTAAGGTAAGTTTATATTATAACCTCTCAGTGTAATAAAACGTCCAAAGGATGAAGACGCGACATATCTGTACCGCCCCAGAAAGTTCAAGTTTTAAGCGAAGCAATTTGACTAAAACATTCGCAAAAGTAGTAAAATAGTTGTAAAAACTTGTCAAGTTTTTATACAGATAGTATCAACATACTTTATATAGTACTTTTATATAGTCTTGGGTACTCTAGGGAGAAGGGGAAGGATGATGGGTTAGATTTTTGTTCTCTCTTTTACATTTTGTGTTATTGTCAGCATATGATTAATAGCCACCCGATAACTCAGTAAGAGCATTGCCATGTATTTTAAGTGTGACTTCAAGCCTCGCTCGTATTGTTTCTTTTTCAATATCCTAATTTTTTTCAAATGCAATTTATGATCGTAGAATGTTTAAAAAATCAGTATTATGGTATGATGAAGGTAAGCCTGGATCGTTTTGCTTTTTATGGGAATCGTATCTACATTAGATTTCAAGTTTCCGAATTTGATAAATAATCTAGGTATATATTATATTGAAATATATAGTTATTATGCGTCCGCGTTTTCAAACCTGATTCGCCCTTTATGTTTTTTTAGTTTGGATACAATGATGTTGTAGTTTTCAACAGATTTATACCGATAAGGTAGGAATTTGATGCGAAACTGATGTATCATTCGCGCTCTGTCGCACACGAAGTTGGTCCATATCGTCTCTCGCGCTTTGTCGCACGCGACCGGTGTCAATGTGCCTGATGCGGAGTGAGTGAGCGGTAAGCATTCAACCAGATATTGTAATAGGTACATCGTTTTTGGAAGAACCTGTAAGTGGTTTTTAGATCTTCTGTCAATACTCAATTTCGTATCTGTAAACGGTTTATATCGTCCATCTCTAGATTAAGGCTCTCCACCCACGACCGATTTATTCAACGATTTTATCACCAATTTTGTGACAGACGTCTGTCATTTTACAGCTGTGGGCTTTGGTAATCACTTCATGTAGATACATTTACACTACATTTTACAGATAGCAACCCAATAGGTGGAGTGATAAATTGCATTATTCTTATTATATTAAAGAGGTAGGTTCTTGTCGGTGGAGCAATCGCCACCTCTCTCTATCATCCGCTTGTCTTTTGACTTTCTGGTACCTACGTCACGACTCCAGGTCGATTATAAAATTCCATTAGCAGATCAAAAATCTACCTCCATAAAAAAGGAAAATGTAAGTGTGTTGGATTCAATTTCTCATACAATAAAATACCATTCATTCCAACTGCAAAATGTTGACGTAAAAAAGTACCTATGTACAGAATTCAGGAACCAAAACTCCAGATTTTGATGATTTTTTGTGTATATTTGAGTGGATGGATAGTTTTTATTCACAATTGGACCCGGACAGCCGGTACGTGAAACTGCAGCAATCGGATTAAATTAAAACTACGGAGTGAGAGATTTAGCTAGGTTAAAATACATACCTACATATTTTTATTACTTTCCTCCTGGATTAAGCATGATATTGATTCAAAATTTTATAAATTCGACAACGCAGACACATTGAATTTTAGATTTGAATTGAAAATTTATTTTAACCGGTAACGCTGGCTCACACGCAATGAATAAGTTTTCCATTGAGCGTCGTTGAGTT
This sequence comes from Protodeltote pygarga, assembly GCA_936450705.2. Taxonomy (NCBI): domain Eukaryota; kingdom Metazoa; phylum Arthropoda; class Insecta; order Lepidoptera; family Noctuidae; genus Protodeltote; species Protodeltote pygarga. Next base: position 20,839,098 of record OW388248.2, on the reverse strand, counting down.
TTATGATAAAAAAAACTTTGGATTTTAATTATTTCTGTTAATAAGCAGCTCCAAGATTAATTAATTTAGTTAGCGTGGAATGTTCAACGTTGATAAAATCGTAAATTAATATAGTATATATCTAGGATTATTAATTTCGACGTAATATAGTAAACTGAACATCGGTTCTTCGGGTTGGCGGATTTCCCTATTGGTTTCCCTATCGGTTTGCTCTATTGTCTGATTATAGTATTGTCTTCCTTAACGAATTTCGGTTACAGCGGCCAATCTCGACGGAGATTATCCGACTACGCAGGAGATTTTAATACATAATTGTGTGCGCAAATACAGGTTCATTCTCTATTCCCGAAAAGTCAGAGGATTGCCTTGGGATTGAACTTGAAACCTCTGACTTGCCAGTCAACGGTCATATCACTGGGCTGTCACGAATACATGACTCTAATGATCATAGTAGCAAGGGTCTGATCATAAAAGTAAGCGGATCCGTGACCAATGCGCCACAACGACACGTAGGTAAATATAAAAAATCTAATTAAAAAATAAACTATGGCGTGGCTTAGACTGACTTCGGAAGACACGGCAGTCTGTGAACAGCTATGTACTTCGTAAGAAACTTTACGTTGTACCGTCCCCAACCACCTGCGCAGAGCTTAACTTTAAGACTTCTTTTAATCCATAATATTTCTTTAAACAAGGACTCCACTTTCTTTTCATACACGAACTACCTTAAGCTTAAGAAGTAACTTCAGGCTCGCTTAATTAAAACTGCAGCTTCCAAGTAAAAATATGAAGGAATTTAAGTTCTACATTATGGTTGGGCAAAAAGCCAAGAGCTCTACTCCAGATCACAGGGTCCAGTTAGCGAGGTTACAATAAAATCTGGCCAGCGAACGGGATCGGAGTACGAAATATTGGCTAGGACAATAACGGGATGAGTTTTGTCGGTCGGTTTTGGCTTTTAGTCACGGATTATATTTCAGTTTTACTATTCGATTTTGTAGTTCGGATTAATTAATAAACAGTTTGCCTTTACATACAATACAATACACAACGCACATACATGACACACACACACGCCTTCAAAGCACGCTCACACACATACGCTCTCGTACGCACTCGCACGCACGTAAGCACTCACTTTTCCCGACATTCAGTAACTACATTATATTTTATAGACATATTGTTGGAAGATACTGGTACCAAATTATAGGTAGGTAGGTAGGTAATAATAGTTTGGAAGCCGGGAAAGCTAGAAAAATTCTGTATTCATTTTGTTTTAATTACTACGTGTTCAGCTCTATATATCTCGATTTATGAGATATTACAAAACCCAGCCCAGCTCAGTTGTACTATCAACAGAATATCACTCTTAATGAACATAATAATAAACCAGCCTGTGACTGTCTCACTGCAGGGCAAAGGCCTCTTCTCATACAGAGAAAAATCGAGCATTAATCACCACGCTACCTCACTGCTTGTAAGAAATTTCAGACTATTAAGGTACAGGTTTTCACCGTTAGTCAGCACCGTATCTTAGACTAACTAAGAAAGTTCTAACATTGCCAGGTTTGAAGCCACACCCATAAGCTTTCAAAGCGGATCCGTATTACCAATGCGCTGCCACGATATTCATTCTTTACATTTATGTAAATCTCATTTTATCCAAATAACTGGGATCACTTTTGTTTTTCGCACAAAATGATTTTGATACAATCCAAAAGGTCGAATAGTGACGTAGGTATGATGTCTCAATCTGGGCCATCCCATAAAAATAAGTAAAATACCATCTGAAGAATATACTCGGTAGGAAACTGTTTTCGTTGGGGCACTAACGCGTATGAGAATAAAAATATATGATGTTATTTGACTGGTGTATTTTTGGGACTTTATTCGGCACCATAACTTGTACAGCGTGACTGCTTGCTGTTGGCCTACAGGCTATAAACAGGCCTATTGAAACACAGAAAAACAAAAACTTTGGCAAAGTATTTCGCTGTTTATTTCGTAAGTGGTTGTTTTTCTGTTTTATTATGCATATGCATGCATAATAAAACAAACACGAAACATTTATTGTAAGAAAAATTGTAAAAAAACAACCTCCACGTTAAATACTAGCCGCTAATCAACCGAGCTATTCGCGATAAAATTTTCTTTACTTGTATCACGTCAAAGGGTGACGTCACTGCCATCTAACCAGCAACTGATCAGTCTTGTTCGATGATGTGTTTAAAGTAAAGGAAAATTTCAACACTGCGAGTAGGATTGCATAAAGCCTAGTTGGTATTATCTTAGTGTACATACACTGTATCTCACCAGAAGTTTCCCATGATTTTTCTGAGTTAAGTATGTAATTGAAAATATCAACTTAAATTTTGTACTGGTACCTGGTCAATCCCTTTTTAAGGAGATTACATTACCGAAATGTGGGATAAAACTCTATCTCAGCTTTATTTTATTTTTTTTATTTTATTTATTTAATTTGGTTCACCAACGATTGTTTACACAACATACAGTAATAATATCATGGATAATAAAAACAACAGTGTAACAATCACTTAAAGGCAAACACTACTTGACAAATTATTATCTAGTCTTAAAAAGCTAACATGCAGTAATTTGATACCTGATACTTGTGATGACTACAAACATAAAAATCGAGGGGAAAACAAGCTTGCTAATCGGGCAAACAGTTTATTATGATGGATTTTAGTTTATTAATAGAATCGTGATGTAGATCAATTTGATCACTGCAACTATTTATGACCTTACAAAATCTGGCAATAGGAGAATTAGCTCCTAGAACCGAATATCTAAAAGGAGGATAAAGTGGAGTGATGGAGCTGCGTGGAATTCTGGAGGGAGCGCGGAAATTAAAAAATGCCAGCAGTGTTGGACACTCTATAGTACCATGAAAAAGCTTACACGCAAATAATGCGTCATTTAAGTGCCTCCGCTTGTCTAAGGTGTGCATGCCGAAGTGCTTTAATCTGGCTATATACGATGGTATTTTTTTGGACATTCCGACAGAAAACGCGAGATACCAGAGAAATCGTTTCTGAACACGTTCTAGGCGCAAGCTATGCACGGCGAAATGTGGCCGCCAGACAACACTACAGTACTCCAGTGTACTTCTAATCAGACTGTTGTAGAGGAGTATTTTTGTTTTTGTGTGACGAAAAGTTTTACAATTTCTGATAACGAAGCCTAACATTTTAGATGATGTTTTTATGATTTTATCTAGATGTGGGATAAACGTTAATTTTTTATCGAACAATACCCCAAGGTCTCGTATAGTGTCTACTTCTTTTAATATGTCTGCGTCAATTTTATATTTCGATTTAATTAAATTATTTTTCCTTGCAAATTTTATGTGATAACATTTATTAGAATTTAAATACATTTGGTTTTTACTGCACCATTGAACAAGTCTGTCAAGATCCATCTGTAAACACTGTGCGTCTTTCTCTGACTTAACTATTCTTAAAAATTTGAGGTCGTCCGCGTACATAAAAATATTTGAATGATGAAAACATGATGGAATATCATTTATAAAATAATTGAATAAAACTGGTCCCAAGTGTGATCCCTGAGGAACTCCAGATGATATGTTATATACGCTGGATTGATAACCATTCACTACTACAAAAAACGATCTACATTCTAAGTATGAGCCTATCCATTTAAGCAGGTTACCAGTGATGCCATAACTTAGAAGTTTATTAGTCAGTAATTTGTGGGAAACTTTGTCAAATGCTTTACTAAAGTCGGTGTAAATTACGTCAACCTGGTGGCCCAAATCAACAGCGTCTATTAATGTTTCTGTGTATGGTACTAAGTTAGTACTTGTGGAACGTGCGCTCACGAACCCATGCTGATGGTCACTCAAATATAGCCTTAGGTGGTTCTGAAAAAACGGACAGATCAACGACTCGAATACTTTAGCAAATGTTGAAAGCACCGAGATAGGCCTATAATTGGTTATGTTACTGTCATCGTCAGACTTGTAAATGGGCACCAACTTTGCGACTTTCCATTTAGAAGGAAAGATACCTGAAGCTAAAGACTGTCTAAAAATCTGAGCAAGTGGAATAACTAACTCTGATGCACACATTTTAATAAATATTGGTGGAATGCCATCCGAACCTGCACCTTTATTACTATCAAGATTTTCCAACTTTTTAAGTAAACTCTCAGGGTTGATAACTGGTGTTGTTAAACAAAGGCTATGATTGAGCGATTGAAGAAAATCAGAATTAAGATAATCGTTGTTAATATTCCTATCAGTATCATACACTGATGAAAAGTAGGACGCAAACAATTCACAAATTTGTGTACCGTCGGATGTAGTCGTTGAACCGTCCGTCATAGACAATGGAAACAGACTAGACCCTCCACGTTTGGCCTTGACATATGTCCAGAAAAGCTTTGGATTTTGTTTAAGTTCCTCCTCCAAATTCCTGGTATACTCGTTATAACTTATAGTTGCAAGGTTATCACAACGTTTACCAAGTAATTTTAATTCAATTTCGTCTAAAGGATTTTTATATTTAAGGTATCGTTTTCTAGTTTTATTCTTTATATTTAGTAGTTTAATTAATTTTCTTGTAAACCACGGTGGGTATTTTTTACTTTTAGGTACTTGAGAAGGTAAAAAGTTGTTTATTGCCTTGTTAATGGTATCGTAAAAAACATTCAGCATCTCATCAACTCCATCTAAGCCCTTGAACATAGTAGACCAATCTATCTTTTTTAAGAAATTTTTAACAGACGTATAATTTGGTGTATAAAAGTTAGTTTTCTTAGTTACGTCACTATATGGCAACCTTGTTTTCCCTTTAAAATCAACAAGTATGTCCAGGGGAGGATGCTGCTCATCAATATTACATAATGGGCTAGAGCTTTTGCTTACATTACACAACGAATAGGACGACAGAACAAGATCTAATATTCTACCTGCAGCATTACTTACAAGATTAAATTGTTTGAGCATGTTAATATTAGTAAAATCAATTAAAGTTTTGGATGTTCCGGGTAATCCAATAAGCGTATAATTAGAGTCTCCTACCAAATTCCAGTTAATTTTTCTCTGGTTAAAATCTCCAATAAGAAAAACATCTGTATCTATAACTTTTTCAATTACACAATTACAATTATCTAAGAAATGATCAATCGAAGATTGGCTAACAGGTGGCGGTAAGTATACTACACAGAGAGCTATTTGCCGCGAGCCATGCGAAATTGGCAGACTCAGAGTTACCCAGAGGTCCTCACAGTCGCTGTCCCAGTTTTCAACGCGTTTACATTTTAATTTTTTTTTAACCGCAATTAATACCCCTCCACCTTCTTTATCACGTTGCAAGCTTTCTCTATCGCGCCTATGAACCACATATCTCTCGTCAAATAGCTCGCTGCTTAGCACAGAACTGTTGAGCCATGTCTCTGTAATAATAATTAAGTCATAGTCATTGCAGCAAATGTTGCGATAAACAAGATGTGTTTTGGTTCTTAAGCCACGGGTGTTTTGGTAATATATCTGCAATTTATCGAACTTATAGAAAAAAAAAGGTATTTAAGCACATGCATATATATTTTTTTAAATTGGCAACATATAAAAATAATAATTATGTTATCTTGTTTAACGCATCCAAATTCTTAATAAGTATATGATCCGCTTCTTCATTTTTTCTAACAAAGATTCTACCATTTTGAACCCAAACAAACTTATACCCAAATTCTTTGGCCTTAAGCCTGGTGGCCGCATGAAGTGCTTTATGTGCCGGTGACAAGTGTTCTGCGACGTAGACAGGCGTTTTATTACATGCGAGCCCAAAATCCGAGGTATTCAGTCTATTTTCGGGGTTATTCTTATTATATTTGATAACTGAAGCGAGCATCTGATCCCGAATTCTTGGGGAAGCTAGCTGACAGTGGCGAAGACTCCATACAACTCGATTCCCTCCGGCTTCCCTTAAAAAAAATGGCACAGTTAGTAGGCTTTTTAAATGTGCCATTTTTCAATGGGAAGCAAAAATTGTTTTTCTCTGGGTTAGCTCCGGCTTACCTCTTGGAAAAATTCACCCTTCGCCACTGCTAGCTGAACAACTATAGACCTTGGGCGAATGCTGGAGGTCTGAAGCTTGGCAATACGCGTGCAATTCATAATATCGTTGTCTTTTAATTCACACCCGACTACTGAGCTAAGCTGCTTGACGACAGTATATAAATTTTCCTGCTTGTTATCGGGCAAGCACTGGATCTCCAGGTTACTCGACCGGGCCTGCTGCTCCAAGTAATTAAGTCGCTGGCTAAGATCCATCACTGTGCCCTTTAAGAGATCGTTCTCTTCCTTCAAGTCTTTCATAGCATTTTTAAGAGTACCGTGTTCTGTTTGAAATTTGTCAAATTCCTCTGTGTGAAAGTTGAAAGACTCGCTCAGATCTCTTATATCCTTTTTTATGGGCTCCAACTCCTTGTTTATTACACTAACTATAGAGTTATTAATTTGCTGAATCATTGTGGTGAACTCCTTCTTAATGACCTCTTGTACTATAGAGCGAACGTCTTCCCTGGTTATAGCTTCTGTTTCTGGTGGGGAATTTAAGGCGGTTCTTTTGTTGCCTCTTTTAGTTGAAACATTGCGAATTGGAGTACAATCCTTTTTTGAAGTTTTTGGGATCAAATTCAAACATTCCGGGCATTTCCATTCTGTATAAGCATTGGAATCAGTGGCAATTTCTGTGATGGCCAAACAAAGAAAATGGTACAACTTTTTACAACATACACAGCGTATAAAGTGTTCGTTTTCCTCCAGTCCGTCATTAGTACAGCACCCCCACATTTTCTTTGTATTAAACTGACTGCCACTGGACTTAACTTACTGGTTATCGTTAATGAGTGATACGTATAAAAGGTTCCTTACTCGCCTGAGTTACGCACAATGCAACCAAGGACGTGCGCGTGCACAGAGATAGGCTTCGATTCTTCGAGTTCCGGAACACTCCTTGCATATAGTGTGATAGCTGTGTGAGTACACGCAACAGCGGGCGAGCTGCGGGTTGCCCTAGGTCGTGGTCGACACAGTACGGCACGGATCCCGACCCTTTCCAACTGCAAACACAGCCACTCTGTGTGCGCCCGTGTAGTTAAAATCACCGTCACGATTGATATTAATTGGTGGATTATTCTTAATACACAATACAGAACAACTGTTCAATGCTCACATTTATTCACTGGTACAGTATTTGTTCAATTTTAGCACTCAAATTATGAAGACAACGAGTGTAAACACTTAAATTTTTTTTTTTTGTTTGGAGCGATACGAAACGCGTTCGACTGATTTACTGTGTTAGCGAGTTATGTGTGAGCTTATGTAGAAATGTAAGCTGAATGTCATATTATAAGCACCTATACATTTTTGACATTGGCGCATTGATTACGGACTCGCTTTGCAAGCGCGTGGGTGTGGGTTCGAACCTGGCATATATATTTCTATGTCTGTCAAGGTTTAAAACCTCTGACTTGCCAGTTTGCCAGTCAACGGTCACCACCACCACTAGGCTATCACAACTCGATCTCTCTCTGAGTATAAACCAAATATTTATTCCGCGCGGCGATCGAAACCATGGCACTTAGGTGATGGGCAACCTCTTAACCGCTTCGCTTGTGTAATTTATTTGTAAATTCATAGCGCTCAACAGATTAAAAGATAAAACTCCAGAAACATTTTTAAATATTTATAATTTTTTAAATAAGGCTATTAACACAAACATTTAATTACGTTCACAGTATTTATTCTATTTAATTTTATGGTCTGGCAAAACAACAAAATACTCAATACATTTAATTTCAAAGTATGTAACGAGTAAGCCGTTAAGCCGTACGGATTAATTGTGATTTATGTCATGGCTTTAGCCACATTTTATAGCCATCAGTATATAACCGACAAGTATTGTAAAATTTATTACAGGTTTCCCATGGGTTCCATGTTTCTTGCCAAGAACCTTCACATGACCTGTAGGTACCGAAACCTTAGCGAATGTGTACATTTTAATGAGAGAAGTGCCGCTTCTTGGGGACTTCAAATATGGTGTGTTGAGGGAACTAGTACAGTCAAAAGCTTTATACACTAACTCTTAGTGTACAGAACGAAATAACTTAGTGTTGATTAAAAATACATTAATAATATAATATATACAATACAGGGTTATTTGTAAAACACCAACATCCTTAAAAGGGGTCATTAAACTCATCGTTATGAACAACTTTTAGTATAGGACCAACGTGAAAAAAAGAACTGCTGTTCCATACATTTAACTTTAGGTACATGACTCAACAAAATGTATGGAACAGCTGATGTTTTTTTTCGATATCAGGGTTGGTCCCATAGTAAAAGTTGTTCATAATGATGAGTTTAATGACCCCTTTTAAGGATGCTGGTGTTTTACAAATAACCCTCCATATCCAATTATTGTTTACCACTTATCGAGTCCAATAATGAATTTAAACTGACCTTCCATTCCGACATACACAAAAATTTGTTGGTTTAATGACATAACTTATAGTCACCCAACGCGGCTCGTTCTTGCCACTTATGGCGTATTCCATATAAGACGGATTCCATTTCGAACGAGTTCTACATTGGACGGACACAATACAGTTTGATACACATTGAAAAGCCCGTGACAGACAGACAGCGTCTGTCTATCTGTCTGTTCGTGATAAACTTAATAACTACTGCACCGATTTTCATGCTGTTTTTAAAGCGTTTCTCAAGAAAGGTTTTAGTATATAATTGGCTAAAATTAATGCTATTTGTTGGAGGTATCGGAAAAAAATAAGTCGAGTTGAGGTAACGGGATCAAAATTTTATGATTACTATTAGTCGCAATGTCTGAAATCCGCGCGGGCGGAGCCGTGGGCATCAGCTAGTGTAATAATAAAATAATATTACGTAATTCCTTTTTTTTTACTTCAAGTACCTATCCTTTAAACTTCCACTGCTTATACCTGGTATTATCTTTTTACAAAATTCAAATTTACATCACGATTAGTATTAGGTACCATTCATTGACAGTTCCCGAGAGAGTAGATACTTAACCTAATTAGCTAACATATGCATTGGAATGAAACTCAGGCCACAGAACCTTTCTTAGCCTATCTGCAAGCCTAAAGAGGCCATTTAAGTTCCTGGCACAGATTTAACACTAGACTGACCTATTTGGCATCATTCGATATCCAAACTACTTGTACTTTTGTGTAGAAGAAGAAATGCGCACATTATAGGTACCTATATGCCTTCAGTATTATTATTCGACGCAGTTTCTTCATTTTTAGGCATAAGACATGTGAGTGTGTGTCTTTCTTATCGTATGGTTAATAAACAACCTGGTGTCAGAGTTTGAAGCCCGTAGGCCTCTGACATGGCTTTACACACCATTGAAAAAGTGCTCAGGTGTGCTGGTTTCATCACAAAGTTTTCCTTCACCGTTTTAGCAACTGATAATTAATTATAACGCACATAACTTATGAAAAGTCAGAGGCCTTGGGATCGAACTCGAGACAACTGACTTGTCAGTCGACGCTCATTCCACTAAGCTATCAGTACATAAATATACAGTCAATTGCAGTAATAATATTAGTAATTATTTTTTTCGTAAAACGGTTTGTCATCAGAACTAAATGTGTATGTACCAAATATCAGATCAATTTGTCAATAGGAAGGGGGTAAAATTTCAGTTGCTAAATTTGAACCAAATAACAAACAGGGCCAGTTAAATAAAACCGTTTAAAAAAGCGGCCATGTGCGAATCAGGTTCACGCAGTTTCGGGTTCCGTAAACTATGTTAGGTTAACTTTTTTTACGAAAACTGTGAATATCTTGTTACTTCATTTAAATATTCATAAGAAGTATTTCATGTTTGTTATTATCATGAGTATATAGAGAAGTAACGATAGCTAGAATTTTTCGAGTTGGTAGCGGTAGAAATGTAAAAAAAACCTTATTTTTTAATTGATCTATTTTATCGATTTGAACAATTATCCAAAAATTAAAATTTATTTATTTAGGATACTACTACTTTATTTATTTACAAAACATATTTTTTTAAGTTCCACCTATGTTTCAACTTATAAATACTAAAGAAATTTTGAACACAACAATTTTTTACCGAGAAAATATATAAGTAGTTTTCATGTTTAGATAAATAAATCTAACTTCCGACAAAAAAGAATCCTAGACAATATTTTTACCATTATCTGTAAACATTACTTTCTCACACTGCAAAGTTTCAGCGACAGGAATTAGTAAAAGGGTCCGTATAGAATATCCTAGTTTATTGGACTATAATCTTTCGAAACGTAGCGGTATAAATATAAAGACAAATACTATAACCGTTTATTCGAAAGAAAATGACCATAATACCCTATTGTAATCGTAGGAATAAATACAGTTTCCAATTTCGCCTATCAAAGCTTTGGTTATTTTATGTAATCTGTACGAAAACAGAGCAGTTAATAAAAATTCTATGTCATCTCGGGTTGATGGCGGCTGGGGACAGACAATGACCCTCAAACCCTTACATATCACTTTCTTTTTATTGAACATAAGTGTACACGAAGTTGGAATTCTCAAATATTTAGAATCCCTTGCGTGGAATCTATTCTTTCCCCTCATATAAGTCTTTGACACCACGCAGTGAATGCCGAATTGGGATTTGAGACCGTAATCTTTTATGATTTTAGTAGTTCCATCTATGTACTCTTCGGATTCATAAAGACGGCTGAAAGGATTTGGTGAATATGTATATTTTAATAATGTAGGACTTTTCTGTTTTAGTAACCTCATTTTCTTCGTCGATCGTGGTTCAGCGTAAATTCTAGATTTTATAAAGCAATTTGTGGTTGTCTTTCTAAAAAACTAAGAACGTGGTGGCACCTATATTAATAATAGTGATATCGAGAAACATGAAGTTCTGGATTTAGATTGCTGGATCGTTAAAAGTGCTATTTACCTCTATCTGGAAATATTATTTTTGCAATGGACCGATATAATAAAATGCGTTCAGATAGAATAAAAAATTGGGGATATCGTTTCTATGTCTTCTACACTGAAAAACTTGGAGCATGGGATCGACAGTGCGTAAAATATTCCGGTAGATATCACCACATGTCTATACGGCTTTAAGAAAGAAATTCGTAATGTCAACTCAAGCGGGTAGGACTCGATGGCTTAGTTGGTAAAGCGATAACACGGTACGCCACAGATTGGGGGTTCAAGTCTAGCCCAAGTCAGTTATTTTTGCGAGTTTCTTATTAAATATTTTCATTTAATAAGCAAAACATAATATATGCGTAAACTTGTAAATAATACATAATTATAGTAGATCTTTTAATTACTGTTAGTAATAACAAGAAGAAACGAGGAAAATTCAAGCATAATATATTTTTATTGATCTTGTGGCTGTGAATAGATGTCACATCATGTTAGCCGACATAGCATTGGCCGTCCGACAGACGTCCGACGGGAAATTCAAGCCCGGCGCAACCGTCCGGGCTCTTGACGCGAAAATTGGATCGACCAACCAGAATAGTGCATCGGAAACATAGGTTTGACATAACATGTTTGACATACATTGTATCATTGTATACATTGTATCTGTACCTACTTTTGATAAAAGTAGTTACATTTTTCGATTTGGGATCTAATATTTCCTTTCACTTTTTTTGAATCTAGTATTTAATCGGTTAGCCGAATGACGAAAACAAAATCCTTATAATTTCATTCTGTTTGTCCGTATGCCACAGCTATTTTACTCGGAAACTATCGGCTCTATATTAACGAAACGTTTACTCTTCAAATTCAAACAATTCCAAATGTTTCACTGTATTCACGAAATGTGATCCAAACCATGTTCCACAAAACACATTACCGATCACCATAAAGTTACCAAGGCCAGACCTTTACATAATAAAAATATAAAACTTTATTGAATATCAGTTTTGCCTGAAGCAACTACAAAGATTGTGTCTCCTAGCTTATCTCCGCAAAAATATCTAGGTACATCATTCTGCTGCTAGTTATAGGGCACTGACCTCCTTTATCCACTTTCATAGATTGAAATAAGCGAACCTATATCTATACCAACACCACAGTCCTGGGGCCCGATTCACGTAACGACAAAACGTCTTAATAGAGTGGCAGTGTAATGACAATGAAATTATTTTACGTCATATGGTATTCCGCAAGTACTTTTTTAAGGCCACTGACTTATATAGAACAATGGCAATAGCATGGTGTCAGAATGGCACTTTTGGTAAAATAGCGGAATTACCCCCCTGGAACTACACAGCAATTACCTACTGACATTTTTAGCTTTAAGTTAAATAAATCGAAAATCCATATAAACAAACTACTCCATATCATCATTCACCTGACCTGCGAGATCTTACTTAGTTCAACATACATTTCCACTCCAGTATAGTCTAAAATAAATGCGTGAGCACAGAATGATTGATGCATAAAAATTTAATAACGCCGACAACACAGAGGCTTCACTCACACCGTTTTGTACCTTAAAGGAAACATTTTTCTATTCATTATTTTGTATACCTGCTATCTTTGTTTATTCCTTGAGTATTTGAAATAAAATGTCTTGATATAATTTTATATTTTTATGCGGAAAAAAAATATTCCTCCTTCTCAGTAAGTTAAGTTAATTCTCTAAGTAGTCCCTAGTTAGAAATCAGTATTGATCTTTCCTTGAGTTGTTCAGTCACACAAAAGCTACAAAAATTAAAAAAATAATATCCTCCTGACCGAATTTCGGTCACAGCGGCCGATCTCAACGGAGATTAGCCAAATACGCAGGATATATTATAGTGCATAAGTGTGTGCGCAAACACAGGTGCACTCTCTATTCCCTCACTCTCATAGTCCGATGTGACGGCTTTCCGACACGATCGGAGAGAGATCAGGCGCAGGGCCAACGGCTTTACGTGCTTTCCGAGGCACGGAGTAAGTGATAATTAATTTATATAACGCACATAACTTAGAACCCGAGACCTCTGGCTTACCAGTCAACGGTCACAACCACTAGGCTATCACGACTCATTAAAAAAATAACGCATACGCGCTATGGTCAATTTTTGGTCCATTTCGCTGTGATAAGGAACCAAAACAATTGTTTCATATTCCCACATTAAAGCCAGATTAAGAGTCGTGATAGCCTAGTGGTTGTGACCGTTGACTGGTAAGTCAGTGGTCTCGGGTTCGAACCCAAGGCGCGCACCTCTGACTTTTCGTAAGTTATGTGCGTTTTATAAATTAATTATCACTTACTCCGTGCCTCGGAAAGCACGTAAAGCTGTTGGCCCTGCGCCTGATCTCTCTCCGATCGTGTCGGAAGGCCATCCCATCGGACTATGAGAGTGAGGGAATAGAGAGTGCACCTGTTTTTGCGCACACACTTGTGCACTATAATATCTCCTGCGTAATTGGCTAGTCTCCGTTGAGATTGGCCACTGTGACCGAAATTTGGTCAGGAGAATATTATTAAAGCCAGAGTAAGGCACGGATTACACTTAAACATCAATTGTGCAAGTAACAGAGCTATACAATGGTCAATAACGGGTTAATTTTGACGAAGGTATAATAGAAATGGTTCAACCCTTTTAATAATTAGAAAAGTATTTCATTGAATCATACATACAAGGTCCGACCGGAGTACAAATATACTTATTAATAAATTATGTTTTATGTTTCATAAATAGATGTAATGTTTTGTTCCCATACATCATTAAAATTATACAGCTCGTGCGTTTGTGTAGCGTGTAGTCATTATACATTTACACGTTTTTTATTGATATTATAACGACTGTAACTGTAATTTATCATGTACTAGCGACCCGCCCCGGCTTCGAACGGGTGCAATATACATATAAACCTTCCTCTTTAATCACTCTATCTATTAAAATCCGTTGCGTAGTTTTAAAGATTTAAGCATACACAGGGATATTATAGGGACAGAGAAAGCGACTTTGTTTTATACTATGTAGTGACAAAACATAATATCTACTGTTCATGGGGAACTCAGAACTCAACTATCTTTGTATTATTTAAAGAAATTTCAGTTGCCACCTTTTCCAGATTTTTCCTACCATTTTGGGTGACAATGTGTATTGCTACCAGAAAATGAGATATCAAAGTGATCAGAAATTCTACAAACTACAATTATTGGCACTTAATTCTCGGCTATCACGGAGTGAGTACGGTCTGAACACATTAAGTTATTACTAAATTAGTTTTTATATTTGATAATGTGACTACGTATATAATATACACTATGTATATACACTCCGAGTATATTGACGTAACCTTTAATGTCACAGAAATGTTTCTTGTCTTTTTTAACTGTGTGCTATTAGTTATCATTAGGTACGGTATTATTATTTAAAACTGCTTTTGTTTCTCAAGCAAATTTTAAATCAATAAATAATACACAGTTCAAACCGATTTTTAAGAACATTAACTTGAGGTTTATGGCAATATGCACAGACAATATGCATTCGTTCTACTTAGTTTCACGTAGTCACATTCAAAATTTAATTGGTATGAGACTTTTAAATCGAATTTTAACTTTCTTTTTATTGACTAAATCGTGAGGTGGTAGGAAGAAGTAGAAATTTTTTCCGTTCATGCTTACTTGGAAATCAACATTATAGGAATAGGTCAAAAAACACTTTGGACCACTTTTTTACGTAGTCTCTCTCAGTTATAGCTTTAGATAACTCAGACTGATTAACCGGACTAGCAAAACCAAAAAAGTCTAGCTAAAGCAAATGAACTAAATGTAAAGCAACAGCAGTTAAGGTCGCCCCTAATATATTATACAGATTCGAGCTTAGGGCGTCCCTTGAGGACATGCTAAGTACTAGCTGGATCTGGTTTTGATAATTTTAGGACATATTTTAGTATATATTACATGTGTTAAATATTTTTTAACACATGTAATATATACTACAAAATAAGAAACTCGTAAAACACAGCGCCACACGCCTTAATGACGTTAAGAAAAAGATTAGTTATTTCAACTGATGTGGGTAGGACCCGGTGGCTTAGTAAAACGACGGCACGGTACGCCAGAGTAGATTTTAGCGAGTTTCTTATTAAATATTTTCATTTACACAACTCAGCAACAACTTCTCATTAACACAACCATTGCATTTCTAATCGAGTTATCACTTCGTATTTTTTATCGATAAAACTTATCTAGCGGAATGCAGTAAATAATCTGAGTTTCTAGCTTCTGAAATCTATAAATAATAAATATCGATTTGGGATTGTCCCTCGACGACCATTACTATAATGGTCTTGTGGGATTTATAGCCCACGCTGACTGCTTAAGCCGGGTATATCTAGTGTAACGTGGAATACGGCAAGCCCAGCTGTGGACCTCTATTTTTTATTATTTGGAATTACTTAACTTTCAGTGTCAAACCTTTAAAATGTCCCGTTACGTAAGGTAGTATGAATCCCGCTCGTAATCAATTTCTTCTTTTTACATAAAATATAAATTGTAGTGTTGGCGTAATACGTATATATACTTTATAAAAATGCGATTTTTAGGTATATTCACTGCATAACTACGTATTCTCGTATCATGAAAATAAATAAGGGTTCAAAAAAACACTTTTAAAATACTACTTTTAGTTAGATGGAACAGGTATTTCCTATCTAGATGCAATTGAGATACTACTAGTTAGTAGTGTACTGTTTGAGGATACTGTTTACACAAGTTTACAATCATCTTGAAATCCAGTTAAAATGATTGATAAGAAATATAATGCTTGTCAGTTTGAACATGGCGAAGTAAAAAATGAAGAGTTAAATAAACAAATCTAAAAGCCAAGCCGTAAAAGTGTAAATTGTATTTATGACTACTCGCATTTTTATTGGATTTAAATTCAATTTACATAAAATTATGTTACAAAGCTAAGAAATACGATCAGAAGGATTTACAATACAAAAGCGAAATGTTGGATTGTACTGCAGTGTACTCAAATATCATTTAGATCTTGCTTCTACAAATATTACATCAAAACGCGTTTGTAAAACGAAAAATGGTGAGCAAGAGTAGTATTTTTTTAAAGTAAATAGTTAGCTAAAGTGTCTAGGTAAAATAATAATTTTACAGCCTAATTAAATAAATAAATAAATCAGCCTGTAACTGTCCCATTGCAGGGAAAAGGCCTCTTCTCACACAGAGAAGGATTGAGCATTAATCACCACGCTAGCTCACTGCGGGTTGGCGCTTTCAGACTATTAAGTCTAGGTTTCCTTACGATGTTTTCCTTGACCGTTAGTCATTGGTGTCTTAGATTATCTAAGAAAGTACATATGACATAGAAAATGTTACTAACATGCCAGGTTCAAACTCACACCCATGTGCTTGAAAAGCGGGTCCGTAACCAATGCGCCACCACGACCGTTAAAGTCACAGCCTAATTAAAGATCATAAAAATACGATTGCACCCTGTGTTTGCACCTAATAAAAATAGACTAGTCATCGTAATAGTCATGTCATACCCAGTCGCGTAATAAACTCACTCATTCTCATGCTGTCCAGTATTGTATGGGTGTTGCGGCGTGTCACATAGCTCGTGTTAAGATTCAAAGATATGTAGCAACATGTCTCTGTGGGATTAAACGACGTGTAGCAAGGTCTGGGTATTCATTGACACATTGTCCTACTTTAGGGTATTATTCGACGAAGAATATGCATTCATAAACAATTTTATAAAGTATTTTATAAACTATTTATGCAAACTATGCGAACATTAAAGTTTGTAATTTTGTAGAAAGAAAAAATCGATATGAGTGGGATTCGAAAGCCCCCACTTGTTCTGCCACTAAGCTCGTGTCACCAAAATTCTCTTTTAAATTTAATCATCACTAATGATATTCAAGAATATGCACTTTGTGAGCTGGGCATTCAAAGAAACTGGATCAGCCTCCGTAAAAAAATATACACGCAGCGACTAATGTTTTCCAACCGGATGAGATAATGCAATGTATATATTGCCGTGTGGTTTCCGGCATAAGAATAGAACCACCCCTACTCGTCCCGCGGGTGTCGTAAGAAGCGACAAAGGGAAAAATCCAGAAGATGGGCAGCGGCATCCTTCTGTGTAACTTGTAACAGCAATTATCGCCAACCAGCTTGCCCAGCGTGGCGATTATGGGCAAATACCTCCAATGACCGCACAATAGTGGCGCGCATTGGGAGAGGCCTATGTTCAGCAGTGGACTAAAACACATGGTACACCATCTAAACGATCTTCGTCATTCACTCTTGTGAGGCCCTAAGTGAGGTCACGAACCTATCCAGGAGGTAGGGAAGTATTTAATTGATTTCTCCACAAAACGTAGCTAATAACGCGCCCAATGTCTAATTAGAACCCCCGGTTGGGTTTATAACTTCTAGATAAAGGGATTAGGTATAAAGTTCGAATGCTCGTTTTGCAGACCAATTCCAATCATTTTTGAAGGTCACTAACCACAGTCCAAAATTACTGGTTAGTTATTAATTAGCCAATTTCCATCATTTCATTCGGAATGTCATCGAGAACAGGTGTGGCTAGGCAAAGTTAGGTTTCTAGTGAAGGTCGGTTTCTAGTTAGACTGATGACCATTGCAAAGTTTCGTAACTATCGATATCCCAAGGTTTATGGATAAAATAAATGATATAATTTTGCAGATTCTTATAATTGAATAAATTTCGAACTATAATATATTTCCGAACAATTACAGGGTTCAAAATCAGCTTCATGCCTTACCATATATTAGACCTTTCACAACTTTTTCCTTCGCCAATTTACGACATTTATCATTTGTTGACTAAGGTTAGACGACCTAATAAGGTGATAAAGTTGGTTTCCCACCGTGTAATTGTAACTAGTATTTGAATTAACCAAATGCGTGATATATTAATTATAAACAAAAATATCTTTTTTTTTGCGAAATTAATTCATATAATTGTTGTCACAGGGTGGTATTACAAAACATTACTTAAAACTAGTTTAGTAGAACAAAAACTAGAATCAAATAAAGCTTGAGTCTTGATTTAGGTTATGTAACACGACCCACAGTTTGCATAGTGCGGGCTGTTTCCAAAACTCTACATCAAAATGAACATTTTCCTTGCGGGTACCACGTCATTTTCTCCCCTAATAAATTATGGGCTAAGTAGATACTTACATTTATTTGATGCTATAGCTGTACCCACAGTATTACGACGCACCAAATAAATGGTATCGATCGATATCCCAAGGTTTATGGTTCAAATAAATGATATAATTTTGCAGATTCCTATGATTAACGAGAACCGGAAGATTTGACATTTTGATTAAAATGTTGAGTTGGAAATAATGAACACCTGGATATTTTTATCTGGTTCTTGATAATGTTTCCGTCGATTTTATCTCTATAAATTTAAGTTTTGTTAGCATATTATAATGTTTTGTTTATTTAAATTTATGACAACACTAATAGCTAGCAGTTAAGCAAATCGTCTTATGCGCTTGGCATCGCAGATTTGTTTCCTACCCTGGACAAATTCCACGTGATGGATTGATATTTATTCCGTTCTAGTTTGTGCATTAAGATTATATGTCTGTACATAAGAAAAACATTGCATTGTACGCGGTGTGACGCCATCACGGTTCTCACACCATTATGAGAATTGCTCGCAGTAAATTTTTGATTTTCACAGATGACTTATCATATTCACAGAGTAGTCATGTTTCCCTGAATTTTATAATCATTAAAATCTATGTTGCAAACAATTTCAACAAATAAAAAAACCATTTCACGCAGAAAACCTTTTTTCCGGCTTTGCATTCCCAACCAATTGGTAGGGAATTAAAAACCGCAACTTGAAACGGAACGTAAATCGAATGCGATCACTGTTTCTGGCATGTTACATTTTGTATCGGTAGAAATTAAATTAGATGGTGGTGCGGACCATTCTTCATAAAGGTACCTCTACCTACCCAAGTCATAGATTCTAATTTGAAAACAGGGAAATTAAAAATAATACGTATTAAACTAAGTAAACGAGCCCAAGGTTTTTATAATAACCACAAGATAACAATGTCCAATGTGTCAATCACAATAACCCGAATTTAAAAAAAAATATATCTTCATAGTTTCTTGCAGTAGGTAATCTAAATTATTACTAAAGCATCAACTTTTTAAACTAAACGTCTAATACACGTAACTAATATTCTGAGCAAAAATAAATCACTTTTATAAAAATCATTAGTTACGGAGAAAATATGACGTATCTACCGCTGCCTGTCGGTCTATATGTAAGACTGATTGTTAAGCTGTCTAAACAAGATTTTGTTACCGTGCAATAAAATGTCTAAATTATACTTTCATTCAATATTAAATTAGAAAAAAAAATCCCGGTCTAGTATAATGAAGATTAGAATTTCAATTCAAACAGCTTGACACGTTTTGGGACATGCGATCTATTCTACGTGAAATTCGAATTGTCCTCGCTTTTGTCAAAAGTAAAAGAACAGCGTTTGTCTTGAGGCTTACATACGTGGCTTGAACGCAACAAAATATATTCTCTTTAAGTTAATAAATCTTTATGTCTTTCTCAGTACGTCCTTCAGGGAACCTGGGATTTGTTAGATCTTTTATCAGATGGCCATTCAAAAAAGGGTTCAGATGAAGTTTTGTATGTTCGTGTCTTCGATCATTCACATCGTTGTGTTTATTTTCACTTAGTTGTTGTGGGTTGAATGTCAATCAAGGTATTTAATTATAATTATTTAATAAGAAATTTAACAATACAATTGATAGGAATGGAATTCATTAAGCTAACATGAGCTATAATGTAAAAAATTCACAAAAATATTAAGATATTTAATTGTTATTTTTTGTAGAAGGAAAAGTTCGATTAAGAGGATTTGAATCTACGGTCTACTGGTTAAAGCCATCAGCCCTTCTGTCAGCGGAGCTGTTCGTAATCCTACGGGCATCCATCGAGCTCGTTCTGGTATCATATTTCTAATATCCTTCATATTTTTTCTAATGGACCTTAAAACCTTAAAGATATGAGTATATTAAGACGAGTCACCCACAGCGACTCAAGTTTATACGACATATTTATGTGATAACTCTGCAGTAGGAGTCGCGCCGGCTTGCGTCACTATTGGTGGGACCGTCTTAAAAGCAATTAGATAATCGATATTAAACAACGATTGTATTGAGTTTTTGAATTTATGTTATAAAATGATCAATTAATTTTCAGAAGATAAATAAATTATCACTCTCCATGCCTCGGATACATGGGACTTATAACATAGCCGACGAAACGTAGGTGTACTGCACACCTCTGCCTACCCCCTCTGGGGAATACAGGCTTGAGTTTATAAATAAATAAATAAAATAAATGCCTCGGAAAGCACGTTAAGCTGTTGTCCCCGGCTGTCAATTGTAGATCTTTGACAGTCGGTACGGTCTGACAACCAGTCTTACCAAGGGGTATCGTGTTACCCAGTATCTGGGTTGTGGAGGTCTGATAGGCAGTCGCTCCATGTAAAACACTGGTATTCAGCTGCATCCGGTAAGACTGGAAGACGACCCCAACATAGTTGGAAAAAGGCTAGGCAGATGAGAATCGATATTACATACAAACAGTTAGGTATATTAGAAAATAATAACTACTTACTTATTTCCATTTTTTCCAGGAGAGTGACCACTGATTAAGTTTCGGATCAGTTTACATTCAAAATGTATCTTAGCTTTTGAAGATTATTCTTATATTTTGTCTATGCATTGGTTTTAAAAATTTATTCAAATTTTGACCTCCACCACAGTCATTACCATATTTATGAGGATTCAGTTTTGACAATGCTTCAGAAAGTATATCGAATATACTTTGAGACGAGGTGAACTGTTTTCCATATATCCAGGTAAACTTGAAACTAGATTAGTCATAGCAAGTTCGACTTTTGCGTAAGTTTTATTTTTTTCTATCATTTTTGTGCCAGTTTTAAATGCAACGAGTCTATGTTTATAAAAAATTGCCGCGTGCAATGAAATTGTGTGGATAACCAAATAAGTTCAGGCATAAGTATCAAGCTGCTTTCATTGTCACGTCTTCGCATAATAAATATTAGTACGGACCAAAATTTGTTAAGGCGTCCGTTATTTCTGAAGGCAACCGCGAGCGCAATACGAAAAATCTCTTATATATTGTGTTTTTACAAAACAAACGTTTACTTGTAACTATTCGTGGGTTCGAATAATTTAAAGGGCCTATCGCGCTAAACCACTATCTCGCTCGCACATTCAAGATAAAAATAACTGAATAAATAACTAAGTTAAAGAAAATATCATCACAAAGTTTAAGTTTAGAAACTCAATTGTTTCAGTCAAACTGAAATTTTTGCTGAAACTATATTACAAAGAAGCTGCCAGGACTTTTAATAAATATGATTCAATAATTTTCTGATCGCTTTCTTTAGTTTTCTTTTCGTTTCTTTTTTTTATATGACCTTTTAAAGGTTATCATAAAGAGTACCTAACAGTAATTTAATATCAGTAATGTTATCTTAGGCCAAAAAATACAATTCTCTCTGAACGATTAAAATTACACCCAGCCACAGCGGTATTTGAAAAGGGTCCAAGGCAATTTACAAATTAATTTCATGATACAACTCTTTGGGATGTTATTTCAATTGGTTTATTTGACCAGTGGGCATAATTTTTCGCGAATAATTTTGCAATTTAAAGTCGAAAAAGAATGTTTTTCGAGAGGGACCACAGTTCGTTCCTAAGCGAAACTAATGCAGGTCCCATTTTGGTACAGTCATTTATATATGAAATCAATTAAATGCAATTAGAAAATGTATAACAAAATTTCTTACAGATTTATGGTAGTATCAAAAATTTGGCATTTAGCGCTCCGGGACTTTCCGGATATCGGATTTTTCATCCTCTATTTTTCCGGGTTAGAGGTAGAATGTGGTTGGTAGGCCTCCCGCCAGTTGGCCCGATGACATCGTTAGAGTCGCGGGTAACCGGTAGATCAAGCGACAAGTTTCCGTTGTGGCGTTCATTGGGGGAGGCTTTTGTTCAACAGTGGTCGCCTTCCGGCTGATGAGAGGTAGAATGTGGTACTGTTTTATAGGTAAAAAAGGGAGACATACAAAACAATGACAATGGAATATAAACAAAAAAAAAGCGTGTATTCAAAATACTCATATTTTACGGTAGTGAATTCCGCTTTTCAGATTTTAGGATTTTGCAAAAAAAAAAGAATTCACGGGCTTTGTTCAATATTTCAATAGATATTTCTATTGGAAGTCGAACTTTGCTCAAAGTAAATTCCGAGTGCGGTCTGTGAATTTCATTAAGCCGAGGCTACATTAGTCAGGAAACTGCGACACGTTAGCGATTAAAATAAAGTTTAAAGTGTAGCGAATTTCAATAGGATAATTAATTTGTTTATACGATAGGAAAAATATTAGTGAAATCGCGGAGTAAACTAATCAAAATCGAAAAATCATTGAATTTTTGCGTATAATACAACCACTTTATATGATATTCTAGTGGTATGACCGTTGGCAAGTCAGAAGTCTCAGGTTCGAACCCAAAGCAAACCAACCTCGTAATTTTCGGAAGTTTGCCGTAAATTTTTTTGTACCCAATTCGCAGATGAAAGAACAAAAAAGCTATTTTAGTGAGCTATAAAATAAACCTCGCGGTTGCCACCACATTGCCACCTACTTGAAGTATTAGGTACAAGAAAAAGGCTAGGTGAAACAGCGCGGCAATAAAAAGCTTATTCCAAGAAGTAGAATTTTAACGGTAAAGGTTAGAAAGTGCACCTTTATTTCCCACATACTTCAGTGGAAAGGAATTTTAAAGTAACTAGCTCTAGTGTGAACTATGCTGGAAATATTCGCTAAAATGAGAAATGCACGCTTGAATGACCTCAATGTGTGAAGGGAATGTGTGAGAATCAAAATGACTAGCGTCGCGAATAGATTTTGTGATTTTATGAAGATAATACATTTTAATCTGACTCGCTTTGCTTTATTCATTGGCTTATTTATTTTCTAGTATTTTTGTTTTAACGTTTTCGTAGAAATTATGTGTATGAAGTTTTTAAAGATGTTTATTACCTGACCATGTAATACTCTAGAAAAATTAAAGGAAATTGAAAAAGTTGTCACGGTGAAGTTTTCTTTTTCAATTTCCTTGATTTATTTTTACACCGTTAATGATTATTTTTCTGCACAGCGTTTATAAGATTGGTCGTTTTATATTTTTCATTACGCTTGCTTGTAAAAATGGTTATTGGATGCTACAAGCGAAAAGTAAATCTACAATACGAGTCTAGAGCGTAAAAGATTTTATTTTTTAATCTATACTAAAAAGAACTATTGACTCGATTATTAATTCTTGGAAAAGCCGAACAACATTTCAATTTTTATTTAAACATTAATAGATCGACTATCGTTAATGAATCAGAAAGTAATATGAGCTGATACTTATTATAGCAAAATTTTTTTTTTTTTATGTTTCTGCCAGCATCATAAAAACCATATTTTTGTGTTGGTGGCTGGCAGGCTATGTATAATGTGTATTGTGTACTTACATTGAAATTTTTTTCAGTTCCTTTTTATTACGATGTCAATATTTTTCTTAAAAATATAGGCAATAGGCACCCGCGGCACGAACCGCTCATTTTGATTATTATTTATCAATATTGTGCGTTATTTTGTTACTTATTTACTCACAAGTATAATGAAACACATTGTATGTGGGTGGTACGACAATTATTAACATCGGGCCATTACAGCCCTTGCCGTTTGGCTCGGCTTTTGAATGAAAATGAAATGATAATTTTGACCTTACCACCCTTATAACGCAATGTATTATTTGTATCTGAGTGTAGTTCTTCTTTTGTTTTTTTTTTTTTTTTACCATTTTCTGCTTTCCTTTCATTATCTATTAAACTGTGTGTGGCGTAGCATCGTGCGGTTGACAGCTGGTAGTATCGCTATTTGCTATTGTTTGCTGTGTTGTATGCTGTGGCTGTCAGTGTGAGTATATGGTATTTATGGTGCAGCTTCTTCTTCTTATCGTGGGGTAATGAACAACCTGGTGACAGAGTTTAAACCGCCCGTAGGCCTCTGACATGGCTTTACACACCATTGAAAAATCTCTCAGGTGTGCTGGTTTCATCACGGTGTTATCCTTCACCGTTTTAGCAACTGATAATTAATTTATACTACGCACATAACTTATGAAAGTCAGAGGTGCCGCCTTGGGATCGAATTCGAGACCTCTGACTTGTCAGTCGACGGTCATAATTACACTACGCTATCAGTGCTGTTATGGTGCAGCTAAAATTGACGCTAACAGCTACAGCATACAACACAGCAAATAAGCGCAAACAGTAATACCAACAGCTGTCATCCGCACCATGCTACACTGCACAAAGTATAGTTTCTATTATAAGATACTAGCGACCCGCCCCGGCTTCGCACGGTTACGCTAATATGCATGTATTATACAAATAAACCTTCCTCTTGAATCACTCTATCTATTAAAAAAAACCGCAATAAAATCCGTTGCGTAGTTTAAAAGATCTAAGCATACATAGGGACAGACAGACGCGGGAAGCGACTTTGTTTTATACTATGTAGTGATATACATATAAATAGTATTAAATCTTAGTCCGTGAGTAAGAGGAAAGAGTTGAAAACCAGCGCTGGACATTTTTGACGTCCACGTCGTATCTTGTTTTCTGTGCTGTGCCCATTACTGAATATTCATTTCTTTTTTCTAAATTATCTGTAGTAGAGTTATTGTAAATGAAGAATGCTGTAGGCACAAACACAAATTTTTAAACGAACTCATCGAAAATATTCTTAGGGCCTTAGTTACAAAGACTATGACATTGATAGTAGGATAATCTAGTCTACAAACAGACATACATTTATTCCTTCTATACTGATCAGATAATAATTTATTGATTAAAAAACGGAAGTAAATAATATTTGCGTGCGCCTGTACATATAACTTTTTGGTAACGCTAAACGTCTTACTACTGAATGGGACGGAATTGTATCCGGACGAACAAACATTGTAGCAATAAATCCTTCCTCTGTACCTACACCGGGATTATAGTTCTTCGTGTTCGCACAAATTTAACGAAAACCTTCTTGTAATAACAAAGTTTTTGGCTACACTTCGTGATAATGCGTACCTTCGTCGAAGCCCGACAATATTGCCCTATATTTATATATACAGGGTTATTTGTAAAACACCAGCATCCTTAAAAGAGGTCATTAAACTCATCATTATGAACAACTTCTACCCTGAAATCGCAAAAAAATCAGCTGTTCTATACATTTTGTTGAGTCATGTGAACATAAATCTATGGAACAGCAGATTTTTTTTTGCTATTTCAGGATTGATCCTATTGAAGGATGCTGGTGTTTTACAAATAACCCTGTATAATACGTAGTAGTACATACATAGTAAGTATAATGGTAGTATAATAGAGTCGTGATAGCCTAGTGGTCGTGACTAATACTAGCAAGTCAGAGATCTCAGGTTCGAACCCAAGCCGCGCAAGACTTTTCGTAAGTTATGTGCGTATTATAAATTAAAATAAATTATCTCTTGAATTAAAATAAATAAATTAAAAGTAACTGTGGTAGGTAATGATCTAAATTGGTTATAGACAACAAAGATTTTTGAACATCTTCTGTTAGTTTAAGTGGTTCCATCTGCCGTCTTCCCGTGTCATTACACGCGCGACTATTGACTCATGTTTACCTTCTATGTTTGCTCTAATAACTGTGTCACGATAAAATCAGGTTCCGTTTCTATTTGGTAAAATGATTGAACAGTTACCAGAAGTTTCATAAACCTCGCATTTGCGTAGCTCGGTGAGTTCCGAAAGTAAGCCTTCAAATGATATCGACGCCGCTCTGTCTGGAACGCGGGGTTTGAGTATTTTTTAATGAATGATATTTTGTTTGGTGAAGACATAGAGTATATAAGAAAATATAGAGCAATCCTATAGAAGTATGAACTGTGAGCACGGGTATGAACAACGCGGCCGCGACACGAGCTCCGTTTGCGATTATACACGCAGAGAAATTTGTGACGACCAGAATTACTAAATCGAATAGTTAAATTAGGTTTGCAAGATTTTTAGTTTGAAATACTTGATCCTTGTTATCTCTACGACAAATTATTCGTTTTCACTAATCGTATGTTTCATTATATTATTTGATTAATGCAGCTCACAAAAAAATATTATTGAACCAAAACAACAATAATTATTGCGTCTTAAACAATAATTATGTTAATATGTATTATAATGTATTGTATGAACTAAGAAACAGGGACTCGCAGTTACTAAATGATCTAGTTCCTGTTAATGATTTACAAAGTTACTGGTGGACTACGAGTGTGTCTCTAATCAATACAATATTCTTTTTATTACAACTATATTATTGTTTGCAGTACATATCGTTCTAAGGGTCGTTTAATATTCGTTTAGTTTGGTTTACTTTTTGAGTAGTATTAAGGGTTAACAAGAATATTATAGTAAAAACCACCTCGGAAACAGTAACCGGTACAATGTATGTATTAATCCATGCTATTCCTTAGCGTATTTTAAAATATTAATGTTACAATAACAATATATGTGGTATTCATAGTTAAGTATCTCGTTCTGTTTATTTAAAGCTGTGTTTTTATAAACAGTCAAAAAACTTCTATGACAAAACTATCACGCCCCACCACCCTGCCAGCCAGCCGCCATTGTGTTTTCGACCGCGCTCAACGAAATGGTAATCCAATTTGACTTTGCTTATTAAATTTTTTGTGTAATTATTTCACAATTATTTGATGTGATGTGTGATGACGTTGATGGAGATATCCCAAAGTTATTGCAGCAGTGGAATTTAACTCAATATATTCATACTATTGAAGGTAAGTTGGTACCTCTATAGTATTTATAGTATATACCGACTTCAAGAAGAGGATTGTAATTATGTAGATATTTATTAATATTGCATTTTTTTTATTATGTAATTATTATATATTCATTAAGTACATTTTTCATAGTTATTATATTATTAAATTATTAGGATTATATTACATATATAGATATTTTTAATATTATTGCACTTTTACTTATGTAGTGGTACTTATGTTCAATAGTATTAGTATCTATCTATAAATAATTATGTTAAGTTAACTATTTATTAGCTATTTTATAACTATATAGTATATATAATGTATTTAAGTATATACCTATTAGGTATTAAATAGTTTTTTTTATTAAGTATTATAATTTATCATCTAAGTATTCTTTTATAGTATAGTAGCTTTTACTTATTAGCAACAGCTTTAATCTATACTTATAAAATGGTAACGTGACTGACTGACAGACAACGCACAGCCTAAACCGGTGGACCTAGGGATTTGAAATTTTGAGACAATATTCTTTAAGTACCGTAGGGGTGCACTAAGGAAGGATTTTCTGAAATTCCCCCCCTAAGTAGGTAAAAAAGGGGGTAACAGTTTGTATGTAAATCCGTCATTCTTAACGTTAAATGAACGAAACTTAATATTCAGCTTTTTGGTTAATAAATGAAAGGACGAGCATTGTTTTTTTTTTTAATCTACCCTTGAGTGGATAAAAAAGGGGGTGGAAGTTTGTATGGAAGATTCGTTATTTTTTAAGTTACAGATGTAAAAAATTGTATTAAGCTTATTAGTTAAAAATAAGAAAGACGTGTATCCAAAAATTTGGATTTTTTCCCCCTAAGGAGATATAAAAGGGGGCTAAAGTTTGTAGTTATGAAAATCCGTCATTAAACTTGATAATTAGCTTTTCGGTTCACAAATAAGACGTGTTTCAGCTTTTTTAAAGTTTTATTTTTAAAGTTGAAGTCATGACAATTAGTAGGTATACTCGAGAACTGCTGGACCGATTTTCATGGTTTTTGATTTATTGGATTAGTCTCCGCCTATAATAAAATAGAAGAATCGAAGAAAAATAAAATGAATTATACCCCTTGGGTATGGTAGGGTATGGGTAGGGTAGAGGTAGAGTAGGGTAGAGGTAGAGTAGGGTAGGGTAGGTATAGAGCGGTAGGATAGAGGTAGAAAAGGGTAGGGTAGGGTAGGGTAGATGTGAAGTAGGGTAGAGTAGGAGTTGGGTAGGGTAGAGTAGCGTAGGATAGTGTAGGGTAGGGTAGGGTAGGGTAGATGTAGAGTAGGATAGGGGTAGAGTAGAGGTTGGGAATGGTAGGGGTAGGGTAGAGTAGGGGTTTGGTATGGTAGGGGTAGGGTAGAGTAGCGTAGGGTAGGGTAGAAAAAGGGTAGAGGTATAATAATCACGCGTACAACGTCGCGCGGGACAGCTAGTTTATTTATAAAACTATTATATTAATTTTCATTTTTAATACATTCGGGTAACTTATTATATATTTTTATAGACATGACAAATGTACCAGAGGAGTGCATTTGTAATTGTGAATGTGGTAGATTTAGCCTATTTTTGTGTTTTAATGTAATTCTTGTTTGTATGTCTCCTGTTACGAAAATTAATTAAAATAAAAATAAAATTAGTTAATGTATCTTTCCAGAAAGTGGTACAGATGAAGAAATCTAGTGTAAAGAACCCTGGCATTCAGTGGATTGAAGGAAATAGAGACTTCTGAAATGACCATCGAAATATACATTAATAAATACCCAGTGTTCAAAATGCCAGGTGGACATGAGCTTCTTACTGATGATTAATGATGAAATAAAATATTTAAAACATTCCCAACAAAAAAAAGAAAAATTAACAAACTGGCTCTATCTATAAGCAAAGTACATGAAGTAAAAGACATACTGGAACAACTTCAGCTTCTAAACAAATGTGAGTAGGTACCTATATTAGGTTTTATAATTAGTATGTAGGTATGATGTACGACTTTATTCAAATGATTTATATAAGGTATGTTTAAATTATTATTTACATATCGTCTTTTATTTTTCAGATGATGAAAATTATGAGGAAATCGAATTAATATTATTAGCATTCATACTTTTGCCGCTGCTTCTGGGAATGGGTTTCCCACACACAGGATGAGAAAACAAGTCTACCTTTTCCAATGGTCATTCTACTATATTTTTTTTTACATTTTACCATTTTCAAAGGCTTATTTCTGGTCTATAAGTAGTATTGGTGAAAACCTTCATAATAATAATAGATATTGCACGAATGATTGTGAAAATAAATGTAATTTTTCTATGTACTTAATTTTTTTTATTTTAGTAAACCTAAACCTGCCTATGGAGCCGTAGCGCGTGCGACGCGTTAATCTCAATTTCTATGATTCTTTGATAGTTTTTTCGAGACTTTGCATATTGTAATAAAAACTCATTTTTTTTATAAATTTGATTTTTTTTATACTGATGGCTCTATGAAATGCGTTTAGATGGAGCGTGCAATCTAGTGCACTAACAGTACTAACGGGTCTCTTAGGCTTTTAGTAGACAAAAATACATTCTTTTTTGTCTTAGTACAAGTAAATAAAACTGAAAAATTCCTTTTAGGCTTTTAATGGAGAAAATACTGTTTTATTTACTTGTAATAAGACAAAAAAAAAATATTTTTGTCTACTAAAAGCCTAAGAGGACCCGTTAGTACTGTTAGTGCACTAGATTGCACGCTCCATCTAAACCAGTAGGTTACATACGAAATAGTAACTGTAACAATACCTAGGATGCTAGCATTACAATGTGTATTGTACTTGTTACAAACAACATAAAGCTAGCATTGCAATACGAATAGTTATCATTAAAGTTCACGCTGTAATGATACACTAATGCATTAGTAGATACAGCAAAGTATTTAGTAAACCCAAAAAAAAGGTTGTTTATGTTTACCAGATTGCATAGTAGTCCTTACAATCGATCTAGTACTGTCTACTTGGCGTATGGTTACAATTACATTGGTATTGTAACAGGTGCGTTATTTACCTTGTAGTGAGCATTATATTGTTTGGTCAGTTACACTAAACCGACAGGTAAAAATAATAACAGAATGGTTTTTGTAAAGTCAACTCGTGGGTCTTGCTGTCACGGTTGCAAACAGAAGTTCTAGTTACAGTAGCGTTTTTTCTCGTATATGTAGCCAGATATTTCTCTGCGTATACCTTGATCGACTGCGGTTCAACTAGGCTCCAGGAGCGAAAAAGTTACATTTTACCTTATATCATGGTTAACTGCTGAGTTAAATTTTGAAAAACGTCTAGAAAGCATAATTTGAAAAAATGACATTTTAACATTTGTATGGTGACCTGCTTTCGCTCCGCACAAGGCAATGTGGTTGACGTTATCACTCTATATTTTCTTGAATACTCTATGGGTGAAGGTCATATTGTGTTTTTAGGGTCCCGTAGCTCAACGAAAGAGTGTCAACGGGATCCTACTACTAACAAAGCGCCCGCACCGTCCGTACGTCCGTCTGCTGTCTGTCACATGGCTGTATCTTAGACTCTTAGCTCTGTAGTAGACAGCTAGTTTAAACTTTTTGATGAAAATGTATTATAATGGTTTTTTTAATGTTAAATATTTTAAAAATAAAAATTTTTGCATCAGCAACCCAGGAAACCACGAACCTGACTCATAATTTTTCAGTAATTTTAATCTTTTTGTGTAACGACTCAATGTCATATGTACTTTTTTAGTTAATCTAAGCCACCACTGACTAACGGCAAAGGAAAACATTGTAAGGAAACCTGGACTTTAATAGTCTGAAATCGCCAACCCGCAGTGAGCTAGCGTGGTGATTCATGCTCAATCCTTCAATGTATGAGAAGAGGTCTGCCCTACATTGGAACAGTTACAGGCTGATTTATTTATTTATTTGTGTGGCGAGAAATTCGCGAATCTTGCTCTTAACAAAACCGTATAAGCAATTTATCAATCATACTCGTACCTTACATTTTAATTTTTGTTACTACAAAAAGTAAATATCATATCAGAATTTTATTAGCATTAACATTGCGTCAAAAAATATAAAACAAATTCCTTTCAGAATGTTTAAAATTTTATTGCTTTTAAAGAAAGTTGATGTTTGTTTTTGTTTGCGAAAATTCAATTTTATTTTATAATATTATTACAGCGGTTAGCTTCCAGTACCTATCGTAATTTGATATTAAAATACTATACGTTCAAGATACGTTAAAGCAGGGGGCCTACCACAACCTCTTAAAGCAGTATTATTTTAATCTTACATTGACTTATCGCACCATGACGTCTTAAAAGTAAGCTTACTTTATGCCTGAAACAATATTGTTTTCTTAGCAGTTTTGGTGACGTCACACCTATTTCGTTCAGTCAATGCGTACCATGAGGTGGTTTTAGACCACTAGCATTATTGTTTTTATGTCAAATTTAGCAGTCATAAAAAAGCTGCTCTAACGCGTCGGATCTATTATTATTTTGCATTTTTCTAATACAAAAGATTATTTTTGTGTGACTTAAAGCAAATAAAATGTGTTATGTTACGTAAATCTAACAAATTATTAGTGATGAGTGTGAGGATATTAGTGCCTTTGTAATTAATTTCTATTATGATTGTTGATGGCTAAAGAATGCAAAATTTTCGAGTTTTTGGACGCTGATACCGCTGAAGATTACAAAGCAAGAAAGCGTCGTATGTCGCTACGTCTTGAATGTGATCCCTTTGATTTAAGCGAAAACTTCGCACAGAGGAGTGTGAAAAAGTGTATGGAGAAGAAATGCAGAAAGCAAAAATGTCTGTAAAAAAACTGACCACTGACTGGACCACTTGTTATTTTAAAAGTGTAGGTTTTACCTATATAGGATAGTGTAATAAATGGGCAGTGTGTAAATTAAACACATATTTTTACTACTTACACAATCATGTTTTATTTATATTTTAATATACTTAATTTATTTAGAAAATCAACAGCGACGCAGTACATTAACAAGGTTGTATGAAATCATGGAGTGTAGGTTACAGGTCCATCTTGAGTTCTTGACCCACAGGTCACTTCACTGAGTATTCCTTTATTTTCCAAAACCTTCCTTTAACAACGATACACCTTTCAGTCAGGCTATTTATTTGTGACTGCTTTTGTATAGCACGACGCCTTGATGCAGCTATAAACAAGAAATAAGGGCATAAACAAGGGCTTCTGATTATGCAAGGGCAATTAGTAAAATGCATGCCTACCTACAAAGGCAAGCATCAAACTTCTTACTGGAAGTACGTTAGATAGAGAAAGTTTTATAAAGGACCCACGATCATGGCACTTATAACAGTGTCGAAATGAAATATCGGAGGAATCACATAATTGAAGTGAAAATCGTAAAAGCTTAAAACAGATAAAAGGAAGAGAGATTTTGATTTTTTAATAGATAGGTATAAGTAGTCAACATACCTTTGCCACAATCTAAAAGTGCCTTCGCCTTTAGCTTCCAAGTCGACTTGTACGTTTAGTGCTGTTTAGCTTGATAGCTAAATATCCAATTTTCCCTTTCCAATTATATAACCACTTCTCCACTTGTGCTAGGGATAGAACTGAGCTTCTTGACATTCTAAATTTAGCACAAAACTAAGCTTAAAAGCTTTGATAGCATATAGAAAAGTCTTGATTGAAACATCTTTAATTACAATTAAACATACTACACAACCCCAAATGCGATACCTAGTAAATCATAGATATATTATATTCTA
Organism: Protodeltote pygarga; assembly: GCA_936450705.2. Taxonomy (NCBI): domain Eukaryota; kingdom Metazoa; phylum Arthropoda; class Insecta; order Lepidoptera; family Noctuidae; genus Protodeltote; species Protodeltote pygarga. Next base: position 20,806,285 of record OW388248.2, on the reverse strand, counting down.
TAGTACACCTAGATATGACAGGTAATTTGGAACGTGCATACCTACCTAAAGCTGACTGATTTGACTGAATCATAAAGTCATCTTTAGCTGGCCATAGTTCTTTAAATAAAAGGACCAAATTAAAATTTCTAGTATTGTTGTTCTCAGTTCCAATAATTAGGTATATTAATTATTTTGTTTCGCTTCTGAGCCACCCTAAACATTATAAAAATTAATAAATTTCTTAGAAACCCAAAAGATTAAAAAAACATACACAAGATAAAATTTAATTGACTATTGAGGTATTTCAATACCTAAACAAATCTAACATACAAAATATGACCAACTGGCTATGCCATATCTATACTATAAATATCTATGTAGTAAATTAATAACATACGTCAGTCAAGTGAAACGTCAAGTGCTTTTTTTACATTAATAAATACGTTAGGTTTAGGCAAAGGAATCACCATTCAGCCTTTTAAATTAACGTTCCGTATTCATTCCATGTTACAATATATCCTCATATATCCTCATCTTATTTTATTCATTTGAAATTGTTTTTCTTTAGTTAACCACCGAAATCTCCGAAATATGTGTTTGTACTTTATTAAATTTATATAAATAATAAAACACTATTAAATATGAAGACTATGAGATACACATGTAATTATTTTTAAATCAATCGTTAATACGTTTCGGACCAAAGTGTGAATGAGATAGCGCTATTCAGCTCATATAGCTTTGTTTCTTTTCCACTTATAGCAGGAATAAGACAATACTTAGGAACCATTCGTTCTTGCGCAGCACTATGCAGGATTAAAACAATACTGCTTAAAATAGTTCATGGTACGAATAAGAGTAATGTTATTATAAGCTTGAAACAAAACGTTCTTGAAATAAGACTGTTTCTTAAAAGGTTGTGGTAAGCCCCCAGGTCATTTCGTTAACTATTATTTTACCGAAAATTCGGTGAACGAGAAGAACAAGTGGACTAAGTAAATAATACTCCTTTCTAGATTCTACCTAAAACAGTTCGAAAGATATTGCAATTCCAAGTGGCTTGGTACGGACAATATGAAATTCAGATTTGCACTCAATCCTGCTCGTAACTAGGTATTTGTGCAGCTCTTTGTTATGGGAAATGGAGGATTTCGTTGAAAACTACGGTCTTTATTCTTAAGCTCCAAGTTTTAACAAATTTTCCAAAAAGTGGAAATTGGGTGGAGAAAACACAAAAATGGATAGCAAAAATTAAGCACACAATGAAGAGGTTAAGAGCATTATCTTTCGTAAATAATATGTGTGAATAATGTATGTACTATCGTGGACAAAGCCGGTGCACCACTCTTAAGGTTAGAATCGCTTGCACACGACGTCCGAACGTAGCGCTAGTCTCGCCCCTACGCACGTAGCATCGTTCAAAGCATTTTGATCGCAAAATGGTGCACCGTTCGTGTCCGCGATAATACATATAACTGTATGTAATGGTAAATATGTATAATTTTATGGTATAATTATGTTATATTATTATGTAAGTAAGTATAGTTTATGTAGGTATTTTAGTTACATTTTATTTATATATTTAACTTATTTAAAAAAATATATCATACCTCTAAGGAAAAATTCATGTTGTACTCACTTGTTGCTGTCCTCAAAATTTCAATGTTCTCTATCGCACAAAGGGTTTGCTGGTAGAAAACTCATTAAGAGTTAAGCTCGTATATGAATATGAATTTTCCCTTGCATAAGCATATGAATTTTCCCTTCTACATAAATTTTCTTTATGATTTTCTGTAGTGCGTTATATGTGTCCATTATACAATAATAAAAGTTTATTTGCAGCAGTGAAGCAAGTCCTAGTTTTATTGAGTTTTATTTTTACGTAGCTGCGTAGCCCTTATTTAGAATTTTATTTTCTCTCTTTTTTATACCATTTATTGCCAGAATAGACATTGGCAACACCATATTTGGTGTTGCCGACCCTGTAAAAGTCTATGCACATCTTATTGGACGAACCCTATGCCGTAGTTTCTAGGAAAAATATCTATGGGGCGGAGCTAAAATATTACATTTTATTGTACCTTGCAAAAAATTAAGCGGCTTTATATTAGCCAACGTATCAATCGTGTCACCTTCATGTTGCCAATCTATATTAAATCAAAATACTGCTGTGACTTGATACAAAAAATAGAGTGGGTCATCAAGCAATATAATAGTCTTTATTGGTGTGCTAAGCTGAGCAAATTAATTTAACAATCGGAGTCGACACAAAAAAAGACAATTCTGTCTGACTTTTGTTTTTAAAATAATGTACCCTTTCAATAGGATTTCTTTCTGTATTGTGGTATACATTATTACTTAATGCAGAAATATCTTGCAAGGAGTGCATATACCGTTAATACTCCCATTAGACCCATCAAAGCTATCTTTCTCGGAACACGCAATGCTTCCTCTAATTGTTCCTTTTACCCGCGTGTTTCCTGCGGTAAGCGAGAGATAAATGGTTCATCCGAGTAACAAGTCGTGTATTATCTTTTTATGTTGGCTCTGATCTTTTGGTACGTTATGTGGCTTAGAATCGTATCTTACCGCGAAGGAACTGATTCAATTTATTTTTCATTCCTTTTCTTGTTTTTTCGACTGTCAAAAATATTTTTTTTTGGAGTGCGTTTATTAATTAATTGTTGTGGACTTCGGTAAATAAAAACATACAAGTCCATATTTTCAAAATTTAGAAGTGTAACGTGTTTCCGATAATGCCTGCACTTTCATAATGTTTTACTTATTATTTGTCGTTTTTTTTTTAATTTTTTACATGTTTTGCACATGATAGCTTATTAAATATAAATAAATATATTCAAATTTTCTTATTAAATAATTATATGGATCAGTTTTGTTACGGATTGATATTGAGTCACTCACTTTTACCATCAGAATGGAGTAGATGACATAAAAAAGGCAATATTAATTTGCTTTTAATATTCTTATGAGAAAAAAGTAAACATATCAATGTCAAGTAACATATCAAACATATCAAACATATCAAAGCCTGAAGCTCACTGAAACATATAAAAAAATTACTTCATCTGATTTACAAAGCACCCCTCTCTCAAGTCGTAGACGAAAACATCTTAATAAAACAGGTACACCATGCCAAATCACAGCCCAATCGAGAAATCCTACTGAAAAAAATTATCAAGAAGAAGAGGATAAGATAAAAGTCGATTCATCTGGAATAAATAAAAATAATTGTTTGGTCAAAGGTTTACAGTCTCAAAAAAAGGAGATTATTAAAACTAGAGTCCCAAAGGAACAGAAAAAGGACGACACATATAGTTTACATACGAAAATGCAACAGAGATATGATAAAACTGAAAGTGTAAAAAACAAAACAATTGTTGAAGTTGTTGAGTCGAAAAACAAGATCATCATAGTAGCGGATAATCAAGGACGACACATGCAGCATACATTACAACGGATAATCGGGAATAGTTACCAAGTAACATGTTTTAGTAAGCCTAACGCTACCGTCCAAGATGTGTTGATGTCGGCGCATTCTGAAATTACTTCTCTAACGAAAACCGATTATGTCATTGTAGGTGGTATGAATGATAGATCGCCATGTATTTTTAAGACTTGCATCAGTAACTTTTTATGCTGCACGAGAAATACTAATGTTCTCATGTGTGAAATCCCGTTTAACAGATATCTTAGAGAGTCAAAATTAAATTATGAATTAAAATTCATGTGCTCTAAATTTGAAAATGTAAAGTATGTTGATATGGATTTTTCAAGGTGGATACCCAAGCGTAAACTTTTTCATTTACATGTATGTCAGTTACTTCTCAGAAAAATATTGCACTTAGACTATAACAGTAAACTGAATGAATATGCTGAAAAAAATAAAAAATGTTTTGGTGACTTATACGTGGTTGATAAAGCTACTCAGACTAATGACATAACAGATAATTCCGAATCATTAAATATAACACCAATTAAAACCACGCCGCAAAGTACAGAGAAACAGTTTTTTCGTGTATAAACATCTGAATATTTTGCATCAAAATATAAACGGCATAATAAGTAAATCCGATCTTCTCTCTATAAATTTGGAATGGCTCATTGAGCAAAGTAGAGCTGTTGATGTACTATGTTTGACTGAGCATAATATGTTAAATGATGATGCCAAACTATTACATATAGCCAATTATTTTCATGCTGCTTCATTCAGTCGCAATAATCGTCGTGGGGGTTCATGTATTTTGGTTCACAATAAACACAAATTTAAGGTAATTACAGCTGTGGAGAAATATGGGATTTCGGGTCTTATTGAGTGCTGTGCGATTGAGCTCGAAGAACATAGTTTAATTATAGTGTGTATTTACAGACCTCCACGTAAGGGCGTCCAAAAACTAGATCAATTTTTTAATAATTTTAATTCTATTCTAAGATTATTTTGCCACTCCAAAAAGAAAGTAATTGTATGTGGAGACTTCAATATTAATACGTTAAAAAATAACAAAGACACATGTAATTTATTAAATACAATTCATAGCTATAATCTTAAGTTGACTATTAATGAGCCAACCCGTCTCAAGAGTGGCACTTGCTTAGATAATTTTATACACAACGTGAGAGGGTGCAAATATAATATCTACGAGTTTGCACTATCCGATCATACAAGCCAAATGTTAACATGCCCTGTAAAAGAAACATGCTCACTTAAACACTGGTTTATCACAAGGAGAGATTATTGCAATGATAATATTATAAAATTTAAAAATTGTCTGCAATCGTTAAATTTTGATGAGGTCTACAACACAGGTAATCCTGATATTGCATTTGAGAAATTTCATGACTTGTTTACCCTGTTTTATTATTTGTGTTTCCCAATAAAGCGGATAAAGATAACACCTCAAAATAAACCCAAGTGGATATCGAATGGGATACGGAAATGTGCAAAACAAAAAAGAATCCTCCTTTGGCGTTACAGAAAGGAGTCTAATCTGTATAATAAAAATAAATTTAGACTTTACTCTACCCGTTTAAATAAAATAATTAAACTTACCCAAAAAGCCCAGAATGATTATACTATTAGAACAGCGCTAAACAAATCTAAAGCTACCTGGTCCATAATTAAAGATAGTAAAAAGAACGTGCCAAGACAAGATATTGGAAACATTAATCTTAATGGGAACGTCATTGACGATCCTCGGGAGATTGCAGAAATGTTTAACAATTTTTTCATAGGTAATGATCAATCATATCCTACTGTTTCTTATACTAACTTAAGTTCGTCAAATAGAAACCATAACTCATTGTTCATGAAACCAACAACTCCATCTGAGATTAATAGAATTATAAACGCATTAAAAAATACGAATAGTACTGGGTATGACGAAGTAAGTACAAAAATTCTAAAAGCCGTGTCTATCACTATCTCTCCCATTTTAAGTCACCTCATAAATGCATGTATTACATCTGGTATATATCCGAATAAATTAAAAATTACCATAGTTAAACCTTTGTATAAAAAGAATGACAAAAGTGACATGTCAAATTATAGACCTATTGCACTTATACCTATATTTTCAAAAATATTTGAAAAGGTAATAGCTAATAGTTTAAACAGTTATTTTGAACGCAATAATATTTTCACAGAAAAGCAAATTGGTTTTCGGCAAAACAAAAATATAAATCTAGCGATATACCAGTTTCTCCATACCGTGATGACAGGTCTTAATAACCAAAAAATAGTTTCTGCGCTATACATGGACTTAACCAAAGCGTTCGATTACGTAAACCATGACATTTTGCTAAGTAAATTGGAAGCTTATGGTGTACGAGGAAATGTTTTGAGTCTATTAAAATCCTATCTCAATAATCGACAACAATGCACTCAAATAACTCATTTATGCCCAAAAGCATTTAAAGAAACAGTGTACTCATCTAGTTATCATAAAGTTACACGGGGAGTTCCACAAGGTAGTAATATCGCACCCTTATTATTTATCATCTATATTAACGATTTGCCCGAAATTGTTAAACATGACATGGTTTTATTTGCAGACGATAGCACTTTAATGTTCACTAGTGATAATAAAAGTAACTTGGAATCGGATATAAATAACTCACTTAAAACAGTAATACAGTGGCTATCAAATAATAATTTATTAATTAATTTAAATAAAACTAATATAATGCCATTCAAAAATAGGAAGCAATATATTTTAGATATCAATATAAATTTTAATGGACAAAAAATCGAGGAAGTTAACACCACAAAATTTTTAGGTCTTAATCTTGACTCCAGTCTAAATTGGAAGATCCATGTTGAGGGTATATGTACGAAAGTGAGCCGATTTTCCTACGCTCTACATATGCTTAGTAAAGTTGTGAACCAATCTGCAGTGATTACCGCGTATCATGGTTATGTTGAATCAATATTAAGATTTGGCATCATCTTTTGGGGCAACTCTGTAGACAGAGAAACAGTATTTAAAGCTCAAAAAAAATGTATAAGGGCAATTTGTAAACTGAAATCCATTGATAGTTGTAAACCTTTTTTTATTAGTTTAAAACTTTTAACTTTTCCTTGTTTATATATCTACGAGGTAGCGGTGTTTGTATACTCACATATTTCTATGTTTGAGCATCTAAAGAGCAAGAGAAATAATTGGAAAATATGTTTCCCATCAAATAAAACAGCACAATTCAGTAAAAGCGTTTTTTGTATGGCGCCTCGTATCTATAATCATCTTCCGTTAGATATAATAAAATGCTCCAACATAGGAACATTTAAAAATAATCTGAAGAAGCTCCTTATTAATAAAGCCTATTATAATGTAGATGAATATCTTAATGATAAATTTAATGTGCAATAAATAATTAAAATATAATAATAATATAATTAAATTTTTAATATAATTATAATAATTTGACATGGGTTGTATGACATTAGTTCCTAATCTTTGATGTAAAACTATTAAATTCTGTAATATCGCATGAAAAAATATTGCATGCTAACAAGCAGAATATAGCTGCACTTTTTATGTATTTACCACCTGTAAATCCTACCTATATTCGCAATAAATGATTTGATTTGATTTGATTTGATCAAGCTGTATATCTTTTGACAGACAAATAGGGATTGTCGTCTTTGCTAGTAAATTCAAACACTCCAGCGGCATTTTAGCTAAATTTTTATGAACGTAGTCTTTCTGGATAAACGTATAGGTCCCTTGAGACGCAAATCTGTTCTACACGAGAAAAGCTGCGGAGAACGTTAGTATTTTTATATTCAGAGCAGAACTTTACATTTTTGCTCTTTGGAAATCGGCAAGAATACTTAATGGTAGTTTATTTTATTTATTTTGACTATTGTAGCAATAAACATTATTTGAATATAAATTATTATGGTAATGAGGCATTCCATCATTACCATAATATCGTACCTTATTGTTCCATTTTAAAACTGATACCATTGATTATTAATTCTACTAACCCTAGCTATTAAGTATAGGTAATTATTGTTACTAACATACTATGGTCTTAATCATTCAAAATAAATGTTTATTATTATCTCATTTATTCATTTATATTATTGCAAAAAAATTATTTTTAAATACACATGTAGGTACTTATTATAAAAAAAATAACAAAAATATAATAATCAGTTTATAGCTCTATCATCATCATCATCATCAGCCGAAAGATGTCCACTGTTGAACAAAGGCCTCCCCCATAGAACTCTACAATGAGCGACAGCTTACAGCTCTATATATATAGATCACAAATAAAATCAAAACAACATCAATACATAGTTCTGAATTCGAATTATTAATGATCAAATAAATGTTATGAATAATAGACATGGGAATTTATATTCGGGTGAATACGGAAATAATGAAGATTATTTAGAGTATAGTAGTTGTGGCTAATCTGGTAACAAATTTAAAGCTTTGTTTCTAAGCTTTAAATTTGTTACCAGATTAGCCACTAACAAAAAAAATCTATCTCAGGTGTATCGCAGAATCAATATTATTATAATGTTATATTTTGAAACATAACAAATTATTTATCATAGTATTATCTTGTCCCGCCTCAAGGCGCCCTTGTTATGTAAAAGAATTCTTTGTGTAAAATTTGAGAAAGAACTTATTATTTTGCTATATTACTCTTACTTTCGAAAAACAAGCAGTAATTTTATGCTGGCTATGATTTATGGTTTTAATGTGCACAAATGGAGAAGGAAAATGACGACAGTTTTCTTGATGCGTAAAACAATCTGTCTCGTTTTCACAGCCGTGGAAGGAGAAAGACAAAAATATATCCAGAGTCATGAAAAACTTTTGCCATGTTCTTTCGCGCTGTTGATGTATAAACTTATCAGGTACCTATATCAGGTAACAACCTGTCGGAGAGGATCTTGATATGAAGGATTCCGTCTTCAGATTCGCTAAAAACTTTTACTCAAATAGAAATAAAAATCTTAATTAATATAGATTACAATACGAATGTTAGACTAAAATGATCAATTTTATCCAACATCGGGAAACTATTACGCGCCGGATATAACCGTGTTTGGTCGGTTTGTCCGGATTCGCGGCCGAGATTAAACTAGGAACGTCCGGAACCGACCGGGATCGCGCTGGGTTGTTTACCTATCTTCGTTACCGATTTTATGAAAAGGGTGGCTTCGAGGAGTGAGTATTACTCTTAAGTAGAAAGTTTAAATTGACTCCAGTTCACAATCGATAAGATACCTTACGGCGTTACAGTTTAGGTTGAATATAAGCTTGAGAATACAATTAGGTTCTTGATTCAGTGTTTGTATATTTATCATTGAGATGGTGCACTCTTTTTTACAAGTTTTTTAGTGAACATTTTTAGTAGGTAAGAGCCAGAAACTTGAACTTTTACTGGTCCAGTTTCCTGGTTTTTTTATTAGCTTAAAGTGTCCCATCCCTTTTTCTTTCCTTTTATATTCACAACATAAAGTAAAGAGTTTACTTTTATTTCTTTTTCTACCTGTTTACTTGTAGCAAAGGCGTTTCTGGCCAACTTTGGAGGTGTTTGGTAGTTCTAATTAGCTAATTAAAACTATCCCTATTTAAGTTTGTAATTTGGTCTCATGAGTTTTTGTGATTTGTTTTGTTTTGACTCACAGTGAACTTTATTGGTATAGTAACAAAGTAGATAATCGCTTACGAGTGACATTATTAAAAAGTTATTAAGTACTGCAAATTCTTTTTTTTCTAAATAATAACTAGAGATTGGATTCATTAGATTAGATTCAAAAAAGAAGTTATTAATTCGATGTGTGATCGCCACTATCACCTAAAAAGCTGGTTCGGTGTTAGCTCTTTTAATAAGCTAAATTTGTTAAAGCAGAAAGTAAAAAAACATAACCCTCCTTCTGGGGCAATCGGGTAATTTTGTTCACTAGCTTTTACCCGTGGCTCTACCCGCGTGGATGTCGGTGATTGGGTAATAAAGTCTTCTCATATTCCAGGCTATATCCCTGCCAAATTTCATTCAAATCTGTTCCGTGGTTTAGGCGCTATGAAGTAAGTAACAAAAAGACAGACAAACAGAGTTACTTTTGCATTTAATAATTACTGGGTAGAATTGAAAACACGAAAGTCCTGAAAGTCATGGAACTCATCATTAGAAACAACTTTCATCATGAGATTAACCTGAAATCACAAAAAAACATCAGTTTCGTATTTTTTGTCGAGTTACGCATGTAAACATTTTTAAATGTAAGGAACAGTTTTTTTATTCGCTATTCATAAAATTTGTTCATAATGATGAGTTCAATGACCCCTTTCGGGACGTGTATGAATTAAATTTCACCCTATACAATTTAAATTCTAATTATTTTTAGCCTACGTTCGCTTATTCAGCTTCAGCAGCAGACAAAACGGGTTTCGATTATAATTAATTATACCTACCCGCAGACCAAAAATTAATTACGTACGTACCGCATTAGCAGTATCTTTGTAACGATCCACATATAATAATTATCTGCTGTGTAATTTAATTTAACTTTTTAAATTCCATCGGTTAAAGCGCGTACATTCGCTAATCTGCTATCTCGCTCGCACATTGAAGATATAAAATCAATGAATATAGTTAGGAAAAATCTAAATTAACTAATTGAAGGAAAGCAGTATTATAACAAAGTTTCAGCAAAATCGGCTTGATCGAAACATGTTTTCAATTTTTAAAATGGCATAAACTGCACTGACTGCTTTCCATCAGGCAGCATGGAGTCAATTTGTGCGGCAGTAATAAAAAAAAATGCTTCTTACTACTAGGACTACTAACATATCTTATTGAAGTTATAAGTATGAATGTCTGCATATCTGATGTAAATATTAAAACGGAACAAATTCCGTTCCACTACTACCATCTGTTCCATTCCGTGTGGAAACGGCGTGATATTAAATTCCTGTAGCCTTTCTTTTTTAAACATTCTTATAGACCGTTCCAAATGAGAATGTACCGAAAGAAAAGGACCTATTTTTATAACACGCGCCCCGAAACACAGCTACGATGTAACTTCAAATTTCGATTGGAATTTTGTAGGATTCGCAAAATTTTTATTGACATTATAAAAGAGAAGGAAAACAATCGGTAAAGTAAAGCAAAGTGTAAGTAAATATATATTTTTTTCGAACTAACAACAAAAAATTACCTTTTTTAGGGTTCTTTAGTCCGGACAAGGAATCCTTCATATAGTTTACGTTTTGTTAAAAGACCTTTTTAGTACTAGAAAGCTTTAATTTTGTAAGGCTGAGTAGGTATATCAATTGCGCTGACAAAGTGGTAAAATAAAATTTTGGAAAACATTGTTTTTTCAGGGCAGCTCCCCCTACATGTGAGGGGGGGATAATTTTTTTTCCTCGTCTACTCCATCATGTACACTTGCTATGACGGAGATGCTAATTCTATTTTTCGGTTTAATGCTCAATTTAAAAAATATTAAAACTTTTAAGTGCTAATTTTTTTTACAGTAGCCACCGCTGAAAGATAGTGTGATAGTGAAAAGCTAAACTGCTGGTTTGAAAAATCCGGAAAAACTGGTGATAATAGTGTATTTCATTGACATCAAAGAAAAATTACAGCGGTTAAGATAACTTTATTAGTTTAGCAGTCTGTTATAGTCGTTAAACTTGGTTGTTGGATAATTTTGTACCAAATATAAAATCCTTAGAATAAAATAATCCTACTACTACTAAATCCTAAAACTACTATGGCACCCTTTACTGCGCGTGGCCCGACACGCACTTGGCCAGTTTTTAGTTTTGCGCTCATAGTTCAAACCTCTTAGATCGGTTTAAACTCTAAGAAGAGCGACCAGGACGCGAACGTTACCTGATAGAATTGGTAATTACAAACTTTAAACCCGACCCCCATAAGTCCATGACGTCGCGGCCGCCCGCGCCCCCGAGATAAAGGCTTACACAGAATATTGTATTGGGGTTAATATTGTATGAAGATGCTTATGTGGCTATTGGGCTACACTTTGCTTGATCCTAAGGGATCCCACAGTTGGGGTTCGCCCATGTTTGTTCACAATAATTAAACGTATTTTTCCTACCTGCGTTGTGAAAACACGTAGGTATAAAAATATATTATACATTATAATTATATACCTCATATTATATTATTATTGTTTGAAATTAAATAAAAAATATTCTTTAAATAATATAAAAACTATGTTATTAACCAAGTTTTTTTATTTGAATGTCAAAACTAAATGTATATTATGCAAAAATTGATATTTGTGCTGTTGACCGCTGAAGAGTTCCTTTATCTAGAGCTAATCCTGGAAATCAATTCAGCTCATTCTTACCATAAAAATACATTGTCATCGGAAGTGAACTAACATAGCATAGCAAAAATTGAACTCCATAGGAAATGAGAAGTGGTTCTAATTCAGTTTGGAAGATTCTACCCGGACAAACATAAATATATTGCAAGTTAAATAAAAGCTTAACAAAATAAGTTAATGCAAACGAATGCGCTAATCTCCTTAGGACATAAAATTTGAACACCAGATCTACTGGAATTGGTAGTTTGAGTTCTGTTGTATATTATTGACACAACTTTGTGGTTTTTTAAACAACTAGCCATGAGGATCTGGGGGCTGCAATCACGTTGTATTTACGTACGCTCTGCCGGACATAACGGACAGCGTTCTACAAACAAAGAAACGTTTGCGTTAACTACGCTTTGTATGAATAAATAGTTTCCCATTCTCAATAGTGAACGCTATTTTCATTTTATACAAATCATTTGTAGCGCTTTTGAATAGGTAGAATAACTCCCACAAAGCACTCTGAATCGAATACTACTTAATAAATCGATGGATTTGCGTTTCGATTCTTTTGTAGGTATTCTATCTGATTCCATATTTTTTTGTCCATTACGGCTAGGCGATTATTTTCATAAAATATGGTATTTTATACCTGTAGAGTTTTACTCGAAAATACGATGGCTACGGCTTCATTCCTTAAAAAATAAGTAAAACATTTTTATTTATTTTGTTTACGCAAAGTTTTTGTTAAGTTAAGTAAGTTATTATTACAATCAATTGTTTCATTTTTTAGAATACTTCGGGTGTTATCAAGAAATCACTTGAGTATTCGACTAACTGTGGTCACTGGTGAACAGATAATAATGGGACCAATTTAATAACGTCGAGATTCGGGACAAATATGTTTAGGTAATACAAATATTTGCCCCTCGGGAGTGTCGAGCTGTGATCCCTTTTTAAGCCTGATCCTCAGCTACGTCAGGGCCGCGGTGAGACCAAATAAATACGAAGATGCTAGGCCAAATAGTCAAGAAACTCTCGTTATTTGTAGCAATTTACGATTTCTTCACTAACTGCTACGAAATGTTTATTTTATTTTTAAATTCAGATTACAGTATTAAATGAATATAGTAAAAATTTATGAAAAGAATATGTATTATAAAGTATAGCACTTATGTATTTTAGTGTGCCGTGTGGTTTCCGGCCTAGAATAGGGCCACCCGTACCCATCCCGCGGGTGTTGTTAGTGCGACAAAGAGAAAAATCCGGAGGATAGGCAGCAGCATCCTATTGTGTAATAGCAACCTTCTGCTACTGCAATCGCCAACCCCCTTGCCCAGGGCGAGCGTAGTGATTAAGGGCAAACACCTTTTGATGCGATGCGCAAAATATGACGCGTATTGGAAGAGGCCTATGTCCAACAGTATGTATACTATAGTTAAATACTGCATACATAAATAAATCAAGCTGGTTATACTGCATTTAACTTGGTTTGGCAAGTATACAAGGAAATGGTAGCCATAGATAAAAGCCGTAATTTCCGAAGCGCGAGAGATTTTTTTTTCAGAAAAAATGAAGCAACTGCGCAGATTGCGATATTGTATAGACGTGAGATGTGTGCGCGGGATTATAAGCTAAGGGGAAATATTTCGAACAATGGACTCATTTAGCTCAGTAATTAGTGATTATGTAGCCCCAACTACTGGCAACTGAGCGAATAAGTAATAAATACGAGACGAAATTTAAAGTCAAATTTCTTGCTGGCAAATTAGAGCTTATTCTAGTCAGAACCCATTATATTGTATATCTATGTATGTATATTATTATTTATATAAATATTTCATTTCATATTTTAGGTCATATATAATCAATATTTTTTTAGTGCATCTACTACTTAATTATCTCTGCATCACCCAAATGTTGACTGGTAGAGAATGCCTTTGGCATTAAGTCCGCCTTATACACCTGCTGTATAGAAGTATTAAATAAATAAATAAATAAATTAGTTGTTATCAATCGGCCTTTGCGCGAGTCTACCGCCGAGATATGTGTTACTATAATACAGGGTTATTAGTAAACACCAGCAATCAGCATCCTTAAATCCTTAAACTCATTATTATGAACAACTTTTACTATGGGACCAACCCTGAAATCGCGAAAAAAAATCCATACATTTTGTTGAGTCATGTGACCATAAATGTATGGAACAGCTGATTTCATTTTTGCGAATTTAGGGTTGGTCCCATAGTAAAAGTTGTTCATAATGATGAGTTTAATGACCCCTTTCAAGGATGCGGGTGTTTTACAAATAACCCTGTATATTTACTTAAGAAACGTCTTGAAAATATACCCGAAATTTCTATATCAATCAATAGTATCCAAAATGATCAGTCAGGTCTGTGAATACTTAAAATATGTAGTTGAATTTCACCTTCAGCAAATTGCTCTCATTTTATTTTCATTGGTGGAGGTCAGACTATATTATAATATTTAAATCGTATGAGTCACGATAGCCTAATGGTATGACCGTTGACCTCTGCACCTCTTACTTTTCGTAACTTATGTGCTTTTTATAAATTAATTATCACTTACTCCTTGCCACGGAAAGCATGTAAAGCCGTTGGCTCTGCGCCTAATCTCTCTACGGTCGTATTAGATTGCCGTCCCGTCTGAGTATGAGAATGAGGGGATAGAGAGTGCACCTGCGTTTGCGCACACACTTGTGCACTATAATATCTCCCGCGTAGATGGCTAATCTACATTGAGACTGGCCGTTGTGACTGAAATTAGGTCTAACCTATTGTTAATATTTAATTTTAAACCACCCACAAACTTCTAATATTGCTTTCCAAAACATGGGTCATGAACATGAATAAAGTAAGTTGGTATTCTCACCATGGTTTTTTTAGCCGTTTTTTTCACCGTTTTAAACAATTTCATTCATTTTCAGTCACTTCAAATTCACCTCAAAATGTCGCAAACATATAGTAGGGGGTTCAATTACCATACGCTGTTGAACCGAGATCGTTGAGGCACATTGAAATTAATTTTTGAATATGCTTTGAGTGAAGTTCAAACGTTCAAATTATAATAGATCAATCTAGCAGCTGTTTGCTTCGAAAATATTAGTACCCTACCTTAATTTTTCCTAGAACTTTATTTAAAGGTTTTTCTAGGAAATGTCTAGTTTTGTTTCTTGATAGTAATTATAATTTCAGCTGCGGTATTATAGCGGTCTCTGCTACAATAGGTACACACGAAATGTGACTTGTTAATTTGTACTTTAGCCGACTTTGTGCAAAACTGCACATTAGAAGTAACTTATTTTATTATTTTGTTCTTCTTCTTATCGTATGGTTGATGAACAACCTGGTGTCAGAGTTTAAACCGCCGTTGAAACAAATATTATTTTTCTAATCCTTTTTTTATTAAAAAATTATCTTGTATACTTACTTAAAAATTGTAATTTTTTTTAGGAGTCGTGATAGCCTAGTGGTGGTGACCGTTGACTGGCAAGTCAGAGGTCTCGGGTCAAACACAAGGCGCGCTCCTCTGACTTTTCGAAAGCTATGTGCGTTTTATAAATTAATTATCACTCGGATAGCACGTTAAGCTGTTAGCCCCGGCTGTCAATTGTAGATCTTTGACAGTCGTTACGGGTAGTCAGAAGCCCGAAAGTCTGACAACCAGTCTTACCAAGGGGTACCGTGTAACCTAGTACCTGGATTGTGGAGGTCTGATAAGCAGTCGCTCCATGTAAAACACTGGTATTCAGCTGCATCCTGTAAGACTGGAAGCCGACCCCAACATAGTTGGGAAAAGGCTAGACAGATGACTTAAAAATTGTAATTTTAAAAGTGCGGCACTGTTGAAGGCCACTATAGTTTCATAAGCCCTGCTTCCCAACTCGTGAACTAAGCATAATGTTTGTACATTGTTTCCATTCTGCGACCACAACAGAAGGCTCACAAAGTTGTGTGCAGTTTATTAGTTCACGAAATTGGCTCAGTAGTTAAATTAATTAAAAACACAAGAGAATTTTATGTACGGAACAAACATTTTTAGCTTTAAGTGTTCGTCTCGTACACATAAATCCATTTCAGTATAATCCTTCGACTCTCGAGTCATCTATTAAATAGAAAAAAACAATCGAGATCGGACTATTCGTTTAGGATCTACGATGCCACTGAGACACACACAGACCTTCACCCCTCTTTTTGCGTTGGGGGTTAAAAAATGAATGTTTGTATGAGTAATATTTACAACTTTTTAAAGGGATAAAACACGCGTATTTATTATTATTTCTATTCATTTTTAAACATAAAAAATACATTTTTAAATATATATAAAAATAAAAATATACATTTAAAAATATAAAATATAGTAGCCCACCGGTATCGGGAACAGGGTCCAAGCTACCGGATTATTATTAGTTTATTAGAAACGTGAGGCGTGTTTTATAAAAATAAATACGCGCGTTTTATCCGTTTAAAAAGTTGTTTCGTTAGTATGAGTGTTATTCTGACACCCACAAAGGTTCCCGGCTCAAAAAAAGAAGCATTGCAACGCGCGGGCGCAGATAGTAGGTAAATAAAACCAATTGCCACAAGTGCATCACTTCAAAGCGGCTGGAATAATTTTGATGATTTTTTGTGTGTATATTTGATTGGGTGCCTGGTTTTTATTCCCAATGGGGACCGACAGGCGACGATGCGAGGGGAAACCGCGTGAGGGTCCGCTAGTGGTTAGTAAAATGTTAATACAAGTAATTTTCTTATGATACCAAATCATTTTACAACACATTTTAAAATAACATAATTATATTTTTACTTTTTTATAGACTCACGCCTGTATTCTCCAGAGGGGGTAGGTAGAGGTGTGCAGTACACCCACGTTTTGCCGGTTATGCTATAAGTCCCATATAATAGGGGGAGAACCTATTGCCATTAACCGGGTAGAATTCCAGACTCCGTGCTGCTGCTGAGAATTTCCTAATGGAAATAACCCAATACTACTTTGCCCGACCCGGGGATCAAACCCAAGATCTCGTGCTCAAAAGTCGCGCTTGCTACCACTAGACCAACGAGGCAGTCAAATAAGTTATATTTTTGCAAAATAAATGCCAAGGTAAATCAAGTAAGAATACAGTTTTGTTTTTTGTTGAAAGATTTTATTAGCTTTAAATAAATGTGGCTATATCGTACCCTATAAACTTTAAGCCTCATTTTCACAAACATGTCGAATGAAAGTTTGTTTCAAACAAACAGTTCGACAGTTTCCCCGATGTTCACCTGAAACAGAGCTCTGTTCTCACGAAAGCAAAAGTTCTGAACAGCAATCAGCTTAGTGTTAAAATGCTCAAAACAACTGCTCGTTTGCCGGCGACACCGTTTCTACTAAATAAGTTAGCGAGTGGTATTAATTGCAGTTAAAATTCAATTTTTCTACCGACACGGGATGTTAATAACGTCATTCTTAACAAAGTTGTACGATATAATTATATATTTAATGCTGTGTTTATTAAATAGCATGGTAAAGTAATATATAAAGCTAGATATTATATAATCTAATCAATTGATAATAAAAATATAATATTATAGTCCCAGAAAGATAAACCATACAATTGAGATTAGCCAACTAATCAACTATGCAGGAGAGTGTACAATGTACATATACCCTCACTCTATAATCCGATGGGACTATCCGACACATCCGGGGAGAGATCATTATACAGCGTGTAACATAAGTCCGAAATAATACATTAAGGGCATATAAGGTACTCTATAAACAATCCTTGAGCATAGGTTTTGGAACCGAACCCCAAACAATTCTCGAGTAAATCACGGTCAAAGTTTTCACCAAAATCTTTCAAATACAGCCCTAGATATCAGCTGAAAGGTAAATCAACACGAATCCGGTTATTTACCTTCAATAAATTCTTTAAGTTAGCACTAGGCACGCGTAGGATAATGAAAACTGTCATTATTGAAGAAAATGAAATCAAAAGAATTATTTTGTATGAAAAAAAAAATGCCTCTTTTGCATTCAATATTTTCACAGGTGATTCTCTTCATGATATACATACATGCCCTTAAGTATTATTTCGGACTTCTGTTACACGCTGTATACATACAAACATACCTACATAGGCTCACGCCTGTTTCCCAGAGGGGAGGCAGAGACAACGGATTTCCACTAGATCATTATAAATGTGCAGTGTACTACTTTGATCACGAAGCTATCTGATGGTATGCCGTATTGAGGTCTACGTTAGAGCAGATCTGCCTTAAAATCAGGAGAATGGAAGTTGATGCTATCGTCCAGCCCTATCTCCCAGATAAGTTTGACTGATTACATTAAACCGGAATATGACAGTCGTTTGATGGCAAGAGTTTGTTCGGTGGAGCTACGTTCAAAGCCTACCAAAGGCACCTTATCTATAGATTGCTGCTAGTTAGTAAACTTAGTCCCATTGTTAACGACAGGCATAGGCAGAGCGATGGTGCTATTCTCCCAAAGAAGCTTTGGTGGAATCAGAAAGCGTTTTGCATAGCATCTTACTTACTTGATAACAGCTTACAAGATTTGTACATACCTGCAACAAAAATACACCCATACAATATGCTGGTTAGTTGAAAAAACAATGCCCAAAAAATTTGTTACCATAGACACACGGACTAACCTAAGTAAGGCGCCTTCCTGAGCAGTCGTAACGTTTCGTTTCGTTACAAAGACGCGTGAAAACGTACCGACCGTCAGGAAGGCGTTTAAATGAAATTTTAGTAAATTAGTTTTCTTCTTTAAGTTTTATGAGATTCTATAACGCATACTTCGATAAAAGCGATTCTAAACCATGGAAGCAACATAATGATAACCCCTCCTTTCGAAAGTCAGGTTAAAATCAATCTTCTAGGTCTTGACTCTTGTATTAGTTGTCATAAGGTGTGAATGATGGTCGAGAATGGGGGGAAGGATCGTCAACACTTAAAAAAAAACTCGATAAGAGTGTTACCGAGCGGGAATGACCGCATGCAATGCCCAAATAACTTAAGTACTTATGTCCTTTCTTATAAGCTTAGAATTTATTATACAACAAATTATGCTGGTTACTACTAAATATTTTCTTCCAGCAATTTCCACTAGGTTTGCGTTAACCATAAAAAAAATGTGCAATGAAAATATATCTTTTTCTTAAACCCACATTGCATACTATTATGACTTGGTTACACGCAGCGTATGAAGGTATGAGCAGGTGCATGATCGTGGCCGCCTGTGTATGACTACAGCATGTGTACTCATAACAACCACTTGTTTTACACTGCAGTGGCAATTCCGAGGTTTTATGGCCGCAACGCGATTACCACACAAAATTCAACCTTAATCCTAAACCAGAAGTTTGAAATTCCATTTTTTGAAACATTGATTGATGTCAACATCTGTGTTGTTGGAATTCTAACATAATTTTGACAACACAAGGTTGGATATCCTTTGGCATGGTACAAATAACCTTGAATGTTTGTTTTAATCCGGATTGAGTTCTATATATCAGGCATTAAGGTTAATTTTTGTGAATGAACTTGTTTAAAAGGTAGGTGACAAGGAAATTATGATTTAAGCCCGCGAACCTCGAGTAATTACTTGAAAATGTGTGTGTGCTGACTTGTGAGGTACCGTACGGTATTTGATTTTCCGACTCACTGGAAGTTTTTGAGCATAAACAACGGAGGTTTGTACATAAATATATGTATCATTAGCTCTTAACGTGCTTCAATTAAGTAAGTCAAAATGGAACATGTAAAATATTTTTTATCATACTTGCTCGTAAATCTATCTATACTTATAAAATGGTACGGCCATAAAATTATTGACGGACAGACAACGCACATCCTAAACCGGTGGACCTAGAGACTTGAAATTTTGAGACAATATTTTTTAAGTACCGTAGGAGTGCATTAAGGAAGGATTTTCTGAAATCCCCCCTCTAAGTAGGTAAAAAAGGGGGTAACAGTTTGTATGTAAATCCGTCGTTTGTTAAATGTACGAAACTTGGTATTCAGCTTTTCGGTTGATAAATGAAAGGACAAGAATTGTTTTTGTTTTTAAATCTACCCTTGAGTGAATAAAAAAGGGGGTGAAAGTTTGTATGGAAAATTCGTTATTTTTAAAGTTACAGGCATAAAAATGAGTATAGTATCGTATGCATTAATGCATTTTTTTATCATAGGTACCTGTCGGCTGTCATTTGTAGCATAACAAAAAAAATTGAATCCTCGACGAAAAAAACGTTAACATACCTGTTATTAAACACTATACCGAATATAATTGATATCAGGAATTCCCGATTAGACCTCATTGTGAGAGTGTGAGGTCCGTGACCGCGCCGCGGCGACATACACTGTCGCTTTTGAAAATGGACTCCGTTTGGACTCACCAAAACTAGTCGGGGATTCCCGAAATAAATCCGGAAGTAGAGCCGTTAGTATTTGTTAATGTATTAGTATGACACACCAAAGTTATTAATCTTAAAACATTGACTATAGTCTTATGCAGCTTTTCTTTAATAAGGTTGAAGTTAGGTATGCAGGTATGTGTTGAATTGCGCAGTATGTCATAAACCTGTCCATTTTCAATACGAGTTTTTCAGAGTGATATTGGATTCCAATCGTCCTTTTGTCGCTCCTTTATGCAACCAACAGGTATGTTTTGCATTTTACAGACATTTCTAATAACGTCTCTCACATACCTTGTCATACGTTAAATCTTTGCTTTGCTATTATTATTAAGCTTTTGAACTAATACTAGAGTTGCAAATCTCGTAGCCCAGTTCTGGGTTAACACAATTTAGATTCTCATCGATACGCTAAGAAGAAGTACAAGATTAGCGCGAATTGTATTAGTTTTTATGTTTTAGCTTTAGCACGATGAGGCAATGGTACGGCTCGCCAGAAATCGCGGGTTCAAGTCCAGTCCGAGTCGGTTGTTTTTGCGAGTTTCTTATTAAATAACTCCATTTAATAAGCAAAACATGTAAAAGAAAAAGCATGCCCTTCTTACTTCTTCAGTATTCAACATGAAAGAAGGAGGGCCAATATGACATTTGTCTTAACGACGCCTGAGAACTCCGACTCAGTTGCAGAGCTGTACGGCAGTGCAGGTGTTGATGTGTTGCTACTTTTTTCTAGGTCTTGACTCTTGTACTAATGTCACGAGGATCGGGAAGGAACGTCAACACTTAAAAAAATCCCACTCGTCAACAGTGAGAAGGACGGAAGGGTGTGACTGAGCGGGATGATCGGCTTTATGTAAGAGCCGCCAATGCCGCATGTATAATATAGTAAATGCATCCGTTAGAATTCGTTTTATGGACTTTAATAAAAGTTATAAATAAAGCATTTATATACATGCGATGCTAATACATAAAGTTTAAAATATTCGTGGGAAGATATAATAAATTACTTGCTACCTACTGGTTAATGCCGCCTGTCGCTCTGCCTCTAAACTATTTGTAACTCTTCGTACACGGGGTGGATACATGTATAACACGTGGGATGGTTGAATGTAGAAGAGAATTTGCAATTGGCAAGGTAATTAATAGTTCAGTATCAGAGCGACTAACCACCAGTTAACCAGTAGATCGCAGATTCAAATCCTGCTCGTTTTCCTTCTTCCGAAATTTAGAACTTTTATTGAAATTGATTATTAGGTAAGCGTATTACTTCATTTGAAGAAATTTCCTATTCAACCTTCCCAAAACAGCTACCACTATTATTTAACTGCATATTTGATTGAAAGGCGTTATTTTTTTAATGTAAAGTTAAAATAATATTTTGAATTCTTAGACCCTCCGTCTAAGAATTCATAATATTATAATTATTTAATAAGAAAATTTGAAAAAACAATTGATACGGATGGGATTCGAACCCACGATCTTCGACATACCGTGTCGACGCTCTAACCGCTGAGCCACCGTATCCCATCGGCATCAATCGAAATTTCAAATCTCTTTTACACGCCTAAGGCGTGTGGCGACATCTATCGAAATACATTACGTATTCCGACCCAGTGCTCTAAACTTTGCAGTTTAAGTAGACACCGATGCGATATCACCAATTTTCTTAATATTTTTGTGAATTTTTTTTACATGTTATAGCACATGATAGCTTATTAAATATAATTATTTAATAAGAAAATTTGAAAAAACAATTGATACGGATGGGATTCGAACCCACGATCTTCGACATACCGTGTCGACGCTCTAACCGCTGAGCCACCGTATCCCATCGGCATCAATCGAAATTTCAAATCTCTTTTACACGCCTAAGGCGTGTGGCGACATCTATCGAAATACATTACGTATTCCGACCCAGTGCTCTAAACTTTGCAGTTTAAGTAGACACCGATGCGATATCACCAATTTTCTTAATATTTTTGTGAATTTTTTACATGTTATAGCACATGATAGCTTATTAAATATAATTATTTAATAAGAAAATTTGAAAAAACAATTGATACGGATGGGATTCGAACCCACGATCTTCGACATACCGTGTCGACGCTCTAACCGCTGAGCCACCGTATCCCATCGGCATCAATCGAAATTTCAAATCTCTTTTACACGCCTAAGGCGTGTGGCGACATCTATCGAAATACATTACGTATTCCGACCCAGTGCTCTAAACTTTGCAGTTTAAGTAGACACCGATGCGATATCACCAATTTTCTTAATATTTTTGTGAATTTTTTACATGTTATAGCACATGATAGCTTATTAAATATAATTATTTAATAAGAAAATTTGAAAAAACAATTGATACGGATGGGATTCGAACCCACGATCTTCGACATACCGTGTCGACGCTCTAACCGCTGAGCCACCGTATCCCATCGGCATCAATCGAAATTTCAAATCTCTTTTACACGCCTAAGGCGTGTGGCGACATCTATCGAAATACATTACGTATTCCGACCCAGTGCTCTAAACTTTGCAGTTTAAGTAGACACCGATGCGATATCACCAATTTTCTTAATATTTTTGTGAATTTTTTACATGTTATAGCACATGATAGCTTATTAAATATAATTATTTAATAAGAAAATTTGAAAAAACAATTGATACGGATGGGATTCGAACCCACGATCTTCGACATACCGTGTCGACGCTCTAACCGCTGAGCCACCGTATCCCATCGGCATCAATCGAAATTTCAAATCTCTTTTACACGCCTAAGGCATGTGGCGACATCTATCGAAATACATTACGTATTCCGACCCAGTGCTCTAAACTTTGCAGTTTAAGTAGACACCGATGCGATATCACCAATTTTCTTAATATTTTTGTGAATTTTTTACATGTTATAGCACATGATAGCTTATTAAATATAATTATTTAATAAGAAAATTTGAAAAAACAATTGATACGGATGGGATTCGAACCCACGATCTTCGACATACCGTGTCGACGCTCTAACCGCTGAGCCACCGTATCCCATCGGCATCAATCGAAATTTCAAATCTCTTTTACACGCCTAAGGCGTGTGGCGACATCTATCGAAATACATTACGTATTCCGACCCAGTGCTCTAAACTTTGCAGTTTAAGTAGACACCGATGCGATATCACCAATTTTCTTAATATTTTTGTGAATTTTTTACATGTTATAGCACATGATAGCTTATTAAATATAATTATTTAATAAGAAAATTTGAAAAAACAATTGATACGGATGGGATTCGAACCCACGATCTTCGACATACCGTGTCGACGCTCTAACCGCTGAGCCACCGTATCCCATCGGCATCAATCGAAATTTCAAATCTCTTTTACACGCCTAAGGCGTGTGGCGACATCTATCGAAATACATTACGTATTCCGACCCAGTGCTCTAAACTTTGCAGTTTAAGTAGACACCGATGCGATATCACCAATTTTCTTAATATTTTTGTGAATTTTTTACATGTTATAGCACATGATAGCTTATTAAATATAATTATTTAATAAGAAAATTTGAAAAAACAATTGATACGGATGGGATTCGAACCCACGATCTTCGACATACCGTGTCGACGCTCTAACCGCTGAGCCACCGTATCCCATCGGCATCAATCGAAATTTCAAATCTCTTTTACACGCCTAAGGCGTGTGGCGACATCTATCGAAATACATTACGTATTCCGACCCAGTGCTCTAAACTTTGCAGTTTAAGTAGACACCGATGCGATATCACCAATTTTCTTAATATTTTTGTGAATTTTTTACATGTTATAGCACATGATAGCTTATTAAATATAATTATTTAATAAGAAAATTTGAAAAAACAATTGATACGGATGGGATTCGAACCCACGATCTTCGACATACCGTGTCGACGCTCTAACCGCTGAGCCACCGTATCCCATCGGCATCAATCGAAATTTCAAATCTCTTTTACACGCCTAAGGCGTGTGGCGACATCTATCGAAATACATTACGTATTCCGACCCAGTGCTCTAAACTTTGCAGTTTAAGTAGACACCGATGCGATATCACCAATTTTCTTAATATTTTTGTGAATTTTTTACATGTTATAGCACATGATAGCTTATTAAATATAATTATTTAATAAGAAAATTTGAAAAAACAATTGATACGGATGGGATTCGAACCCACGATCTTCGACATACCGTGTCGACGCTCTAACCGCTGAGCCACCGTATCCCATCGGCATCAATCGAAATTTCAAATCTCTTTTACACGCCTAAGGCGTGTGGCGACATCTATCGAAATACATTACGTATTCCGACCCAGTGCTCTAAACTTTGCAGTTTAAGTAGACACCGATGCGATATCACCAATTTTCTTAATATTTTTGTGAATTTTTTACATGTTATAGCACATGATAGCTTATTAAATATAATTATTTAATAAGAAAATTTGAAAGGGCGTGTAAAAGAGATTTGAAATTTCGATTGATGCCGATGGGATACGGTGGCTCAGCGGTTAGAGCGTCGACACGGTATGTCGAAGATCGTGGGTTCGAATCCCATCCGTATCAATTGTTTTTTCAAATTTTCTTATTAAATAATTATATTTAATAAGCTATCATGTGCTATAACATGTAAAAAATTCACAAAAATATTAAGAAAATTGGTGATATCGCATCGGTGTCTACTTAAACTGCAAAGTTTAGAGCACTGGGTCGGAATACGTAATGTATTTCGATAGATGTCGCCACACGCCTTAGGCGTGTAAAAGAGATTTGAAATTTCGATTGATGCCGATGGGATACGGTGGCTCAGCGGTTAGAGCGTCGACACGGTATGTCGAAGATCGTGGGTTCGAATCCCATCCGTATCAATTGTTTTTTCAAATTTTCTTATTAAATAATTATATTTAATAAGCTATCATGTGCTATAACATGTAAAAAATTCACAAAAATATTAAGAAAATTGGTGATATCGCATCGGTGTCTACTTAAACTGCAAAGTTTAGAGCACTGGGTCGGAATACGTAATGTATTTCGATAGATGTCGCCACACGCCTTAGGCGTGTAAAAGAGATTTGAAATTTCGATTGATGCCGATGGGATACGGTGGCTCAGCGGTTAGAGCGTCGACACGGTATGTCGAAGATCGTGGGTTCGAATCCCATCCGTATCAATTGTTTTTTCAAATTTTCTTATTAAATAATTATATTTAATAAGCTATCATGTGCTATAACATGTAAAAAATTCACAAAAATATTCATAATATTATTTTAACTTTGTGGTATCTATCTATGATGGGAATTTTTCATCTTTCTTTATTGTTTTTTCGATTTTAGTTCCTATCTGCCATTGTATTAGTACACCATAAAAGCTATATTAGTATAAAAAGCCATGAATGGGTTAGTGCTTGGCTTTATGAATAGGTTATTGAAAGATTTTGTTATCACAGACCTTCCAATTAACTTCTGAACAGGTTGTCCTATTGGCGGCAGGGAGCGAAGTCCTGGATACTGTCTGTTTGGAAAAAATATTTATTAGATTATGTGTTACAATATTGTAGTACCGAGTAGATGACAACGGGATGCGGTCTACTGAAAATTAAAAAAGGTCTTAAATAGCTATGCTACTAGCTGCCCGGCGTAACTTCGTACGCGTGATTGTCCTACCCCTACGGCTATTCTTCCCTACTCTACCTCTACCCAACACTACCCTAGTCTACCCCTACCATACCCTACACTACGCTACCTCAACCCTACCATACCTTAGGGGTATAATTCAATTTTTGGTTCTATTCTACTATTCTAGGCGGGGAGAAA
The DNA here is from genome assembly GCA_936450705.2 of Protodeltote pygarga. Classification (NCBI taxonomy): domain Eukaryota; kingdom Metazoa; phylum Arthropoda; class Insecta; order Lepidoptera; family Noctuidae; genus Protodeltote; species Protodeltote pygarga. The sequence continues at coordinate 20,780,199 of OW388248.2, read as the reverse complement.
TCCAAAAAAAATATGGTAATTGGTCCAGCCGAAATCAATCAATCCCAGCCGTAGGCAATCTGTATACCTAATCGAAACTAGGGATTTACCTAGTATTTTTTAATAGGTCTAGAATTTTACAGTCATTCTATAGAATTGTTTAATGTAAGTTGTACTTCTTAAATCCATATTGGTTTTGCCAGGGAGCATGACGTAACTAAGTAAACTTCGTTCATTTCTGAACTGTTGTGTTGTCGTGATAAATCGGACACTACATGCATTAGTCCTCAAGCGTTGTCTGTTATAACACCATTACAAGTACTCGTATAACAACGTCGAACAAATACCTCAAATTGGTCAACGTGTGCTGTCCTGTTAATTACCCCACTACAAGTAGAAGCTTTATGATTTTAGTAGTCTATTTCACTATTAGGGCAATAGACAATTTAAACCTATATTTTTTAAAACTTTATTATATTTATATTACTTTTTTATATAACTTTATATTTTTTAAATTTTATTGTAACCTATGAACGGGCAAATTGCATTTAATTATGAAATGCGATTAACATAATTCGTAGTAAGTAGAATATTAATGAATACTAAATATGTACAAAATAATAATTTGTAAATGAATACTCGCAAAAACAACTGACTCGGGCGGGACTTGAACCCGCGATCCCTGGCGCCCCATGCTATCTTAAGTCCCGCCCAACTCAGTTGTTTTTGCGAGTTTCCTATTAAATTATTTATTTTAATAAGCAAAACATTTAATGAATTATAAATATCATAGGTAAAACCCCGAATAGAATATCAAAAACAATTTTTACTGTCTAAAAAATGGCAGGACATACGTCTATAGGTACTGCGATAACTGTGTTGTATAATATAGAGCATTGTTCTTGAAGACAATGGACGGACTTGTCGAATAGCGAACGATAGCGTAAACAAATCTAGGTACTACACTGATGTGCCGAACCCCTCTGCGATTCATAATTCTGATATGACACATTGATTTGGATCTTCTTCTTATCGTATGGTTGACTAACAACCTGGTTTACGAGCCCTCTGACATGGCTTTACACACCATTGAAAAATCTCTCAGGTGTGCTGGTTTCATTAAGATGTTTTCCCTCATGTTTTAGCAGCTGATAATCAGTTTATAATACGCACATAACTTAAGAAAAGTCAGTGGTGCACGCTTTGGGATCGAACTCGAGACCTCTGGCTTGTCAGTCGACGGTTTTACCACTAGGCTATCAGTGCTATAAATTTATGTTAATTTATATTTATATTAATAAATTTATATTTAAAGAGTCGTGATAGCCTAGTGGTGGTGACCGTTGACTGGCAAGTCAGTGGTCTCGGGTTCGAACCCAAGGCGCGCACCTCTGACTTTTCGTAAGTTATGTGCGTTTTATAAATTAATTATCACTCTCCGTGCCTCGGATAGCACGTTAAGCTGTTGGCCCCGGCTGTTAATTGTAAATCTTTGACAGTCGTTACGGGTAGTCAGAAGCCCCAGTCTGACAACCAGTCTTACCAACGAGTATCGTGTAACCCAGTACCTGGGTTGTGGAGGTCTGATGGCAAACATTGGTATTCAGCTGCATCCGGTAAGACTGGAAGCCGACCCTAACATAGTTGGGGAAAGGCTAGGCAGATGAATAAATTTATATTTATATTTATTGATTTGGATGAGATACATTTAACAAACTACTTTCTTTATCTTATAATAGTTGACTTCACCCGGCTTTGCCCCTGTAGTTCAAATCTGATTAACCCGATTGCGGCGGCACATGTGCCACTGGGTCCAATTATGAATATAAACCATCCAGGGACCAACTCGAACCTTAATAAAAAATAAACCTAAAAATCGGTAAAATGCGGCAATTAATTTGAATTTAGGTACCTACTAGCTAACCCTTATGCGACTTTGCCCCAGTGGTTCTAATTTTACTCAATCGCTGCGCTACCTACCGGGTCCAAAAAATTTCAACAAAATCGGTATAGCCGCTTTGAAGTAATGGCGTGACCTTGTACGCGTGATTATCCTACCTCTTCGCCTATTCTACTCTACCCTAACCTACACTACCGTACTCTACCCCTACCCTACCCTATCTCTACTCTACATTTACCCTACCCCTTCTCTACCCCTACCTTATTTCTACTCTACCCCTACCTTACATTACCTCTACCCTACCATACCCCTACCCTGACCTAATTTACCCGTTAATTACCCTACCGTTAACTACCCGTAATTACGTTGTTTTTAATATTTTTTTCAGCTATGTTTTCTTCGGGACCGAGACAAAGACAACAAATTTAAAACCATGAAAATCGGTTCAGCGTCCTCGAGTTATACCTAAGTTTCGAACAAACCCGACTTTGTTTTATAAATGAATATAATTATAGATTGGTTGATATGAACCTAGTGTTATATTTAATAGGACTAGCTACTTTTATCATCGACAATTAGCAATTTAGTTGCTATTTGGAAGCTTCCTCTCCACTCAACGAACTCAAACAAACTCAACAATAACGACAAACGCTTGTCGCAGCGATTAACAACTACTTGTACAATCAACAGCAAAAGTAGATGATCAAAATCAGATATTCAATACTAATGAACGGAGTTCGCGTCAGAACTGTGTGGCGTCAAAATGATTCAGAAGTATGTGATTGTAAATTATACCAAACATTTACTACTAGTACAGCTGCCATATATTTCGCGAACTCCGTTCATTAGTATTGAATTTCTGATTTTGATCATCTACTTTTGCTGTTGACTGTACCTACCTACAGTCATTTCATTAATATGCTTCTCTAAGCTGCTCGTTCACTATCTCCCCCATTTACTATTGTTTATGTTTGCACTACGCCCTTTGATAATTGAAGCGTGAGCGCTTCGAGTAGCAAAGGGCGTGCTTTTGGGACACGATCTCAGTCTAAGTCATTTGTATGCATTCAAATTAGTCCAGGAGTACAGTACGGTAATATGGTCATGATAATTTTAATAAAGTGATATCAGTTATAAAGCATATGATCAAGAATAACATTTTTTTTTTTTGCTACTCTAAAATGTATACATTAGGCTAAAAAACTGTTTAATTAAGCCTATTTTGACTGTGCACAGCGCCTTAAAACCAGAAGTGCTAATCGCACCAACTCTTTTGTTGATTTTTTTTATGGAAAAAGGGCAGTAGGTCAAAGATCGTGAGTTTGAATCCCATCCATATTAGTTGCTATTTAAAATTATCTTATAAAAAAAACACGCCCGAACGATTTTTAGGATCATTGAAAAAATCATAGTTTGCTTAGGATAATACTATCACAAAAAGGTATGCAGAAACCATAGCGTGTGGCGTTCTGTAGTTTCTGCCTAACCCCAACAGGAAAATGGTGCCAATGTGAGTTTGAATATAATTACCTATGTAAAAGTAAAACATAGTCTTTGTTTGAATTAGTCGGTGGGTATAAATCGCAATTTTAATCTTATATCCTAAGTAATTTCGCTTTCAATTGAAGTTTGAACAAGATAAATACGCTCCGAAGTCCGTCCTGGTTTTGTGCAGTTATCTTGGCGAAACGCTGTATGACTGACTTTCTTAATGCAATGCAAAAAAGTTCCTTTTTCGGTTATAACTTTTGAATTATCTGCACTAACCGAGTCCGGCAATTGTATTACAGAAACCTCAGTCACTTCACTCATTGCACTGGTAAAATGTAAGGCGCCTGTGGCGCTAAACTGCATTGAACATATATAATCATTGAATATAGTTATAAAAATAACCAAAACTCTAGTTAAAAAAAAAAACTATTACAAAGTTACAGCAAATATTTCAGTTTTATTCGGTACAAGTTTTCATTAATAAAAATTGCCCATACAAAAAATAATTTAAAGCAATTTTTGGCGATCCTAAAAATAACTCGGAAAATGCGAAATTCTGCTTTAGATTCCAATTATCCGGTCTTTCGCAATCATCCTAGGATTTACGCAATTATTCGAATAATTGTCTGATTATCCTAAGCTGTTGGCCTCGGCTGTCAATTGTAGATCCTTGACAGTCGTTACGGGTAGTCAGAAGCCCGAAAGTCTGACAACCAGTCTTACCAAGGGGTATCGTGTAACCCAATATTTTAGTTGTGGAGGTCTGATAGGCAGTCGCTCCATGTAAAACACTGATATTCAGCTGCACCTGCAGACTGGAAGCCGACCCCAACATATTTGGGAAAAGGCTAGGCAGATGATGATGTCTGATTATCCTAGAACTTAAATAACTTCATCCACACTACAAGATAAATTCCTAGTGTACTAAAAGTGTCGAAACTTATTTCCATACAATACTCGTTCAAGTGTTTAAGTCAATGGATCGTGGAAGATAAAAAGGCTTCATATTGTAAAGTTTCCGCTCTAAGTCATATTATTCTCACAAGATTATAGATTGCGTGTCGTTGAATTGTTTTATTCTACCTTATTCTATTCCTTTTAGCCAAAATTATGTCTCTTTATAAATAATTGTATTATTTCTACAACTATATAATGAAGATACATTAAAATTTAACTTCAAATCTTGCTCAAAGTTTTAGTTGCAAATATTGTAAAACAGGCAATAATGATAATAGCATATTAGATTGTATATAAGATACAATTCTGCTCTATGTTTCGAATTGGAACGCAATATCTTCGTGAAAACGATACGTTGCAGGAATGTAATATCGTTTTTAATGGACTCTGACACATAACATCTGGAAATACTGCTTTCAGAAATGCTGTTATGAACTTGTAAATACTCTGGTAGTGTAAAAAAAGTCAGATAGACGCATTGTAACATTGTATTTACATTTTAAAAGTCAGCTATTTATAGTTCCTAGGTCTTTTTGGCTGAAGATGATGATAGCGATGATTTGTAGCAAAAAAAAAACATTATTTTAAATGATCATTATTATAAAACAAATTATAATTTCATTATTGTGTTTGTTTACTGCAAACCTTTTTGGCTTTTTTCGGCTTCCAACCTTCACGTGGTCCGCTTAGTGCCAGAACTTATAATACGAACAATGATATCTATTTCTACCTCCTTTATAATACTATATCTACAGAATGGAACAGAAAGACAGACATTTCTGAATACAATTATACCTACTGTATTTAGTTTATGGCTGTGTAATGGTTACTGTGCTTTATTAGGTTTGTATAAATAAGTATATATAATTGTGTAATTAAGATGTAAGTTTGTATGCGGATAGGTGCGTAAGGACGCGGAATCGAGTTTCCGAAAAGCAACAACTTGCTGATGCTAAAAGTAGCTGGAAAACAGGGCAGGTGTGAGATAAACTCGCGCACGAAGGGTCCTGTATGATGTTTTTTTAGAATTTTAATAAATTAATAGCATTTTGTATGAATAGTTATATAGTAGGGTAGAGGTATACATTTTACAGTTTTTTTTTATGGAAAGTATTAATATTTGAAACTTTAATTTAATCTTCCTTGAAAGTAATTATCAAGCCTATTGTGAATTTCTTATTAAAAATTTTTTGGCCTGCAGGTTTCAGAAATAGAGGTGAGGGTGACGGATATTTTTTGCTGGTTTTAGGTATAAATAAAAGGTCAACAAACACCTTAATATTTTCTTAAGCCTTAAAGCAAGTTATTTGGAATGATACCCAATATAGTTTTTCGTTTGTCAATCGTCATAGTCAACGAACAGGAAAACAAGTTATTTGTTATCTCTGTCATGGCTATAACTACATTAAGGGATCTAGGTAAAAATGCAAAAGGACACATATTTGCGAAAATAACATTACATAACCAAAAGGGTTGTCATTAATCTACATTAGAAAATTAGAGTCGAAAGCAAAAATGTAATTGGTATAAAATCTCAGAGACTTGGCATTCTGCCCACCACACTTCCGTTTTACTGGCGCGAGCTGGCTCGCTGATATTCTAGTTGGAAGCTAGTCGCCTGATTAAGCAGCAATTCAACTCCTTATTAACTCGATTTTGATGCGAAACCTTCAAAATGACGGCTTATAAAGATTTGTAACTAAAGTTGCAAAATTAATAATGACGATTAAGAAAGTCTTGTAAATAATTAATAAATTTAGGCGAGAGTTTGGATGTTTTGATTTTAATTACGCAAAATGGCGCACGAAAGTTTTATTTGAAAATATAATTGTGTTTATGTTCAGTACAGAAGCGAATAATTTATTATTTCGTGACAAATACGTCTGTTTGAGATCATATTACTAAATGCTGTGTACCTATTTTTATTTTTCTTATCAAAACTTTTTTATTATTAGTTTATAAAAAAAATATACACGTAACTTTATTTTTAAAAGATTTTTTTCTGGTGAGGTGTTTTGTCCCTAAATGATACCATTTATTAACATGTCTCTTATACCAACTAATTTTACAAGGTGTAGATGTAAGAACTACCATCTGATATGGCTGAATGTAGAAAGATTTTTTTAAGCACAACCAGGATTACGGATAGCTTAGTTGTTAGAGCGGCTGGTGGCTTTAACCAGTTGGGGATCTAATCCCACTATTACACGATTATTTAATCTAAAATGATTTGATGAAAATGAAATTGAGACATTGTTTGCATCGTATACATAATGTGCTTTATACAATTGTCAACTGTTTATGTATAATTGCAACTATATCATATTTTGTGTTGTTGATAAAGACTTGATCCATGATCCAGAAACACGCTGTCACCGTTTCGAGTGACACCGCACATAAATATTAATAACTAATAATAATATTGACGCTTTTTAAAATAATAAAAAACCGTTATCTGTAGTATGTCGACTCTACAGGTAAAATTAGCTACTCAATAGGTGCTAACACTTTATAAAATTCCTATTAACATCTCTTTGTACCTATATTTAGCTCGTGGCATCCACAATTTCTACGGTAGGCCAAAACCTTCTGCGGTAGCGGCTGGCTTTTGTTTCAAAAACATTCCTGAAATATTTTAATATTTTCAGACGCTGTAAAATTATAAATATGTAACAAACAAGTACTAAGCAAAGTATTTCATGAAATATTCATTACACGACATCAAGTTTAGAGAATTCAGTTTTTAAAACAAAAAAGGTTTTGAGTTACAAACGAAATTACGACGGCACTTAAGTGACTTTTAAAAGGGGCCAGTAATGCTCACAGCGGTGTACTAGTACCCTGGGTCTTGTTACAGCTTGGGGAGTAAGCAGTTGTTATAAACTCTCATACATACAAGTCTCCTTCGTATCGTATGGTTGATGAACAACCTTGTGTCAGAGTTTAAACCACCTGTAAGTCTCTGACTTGGCTTTACACACCATTGAAAAATTTCTCAGGTGTGCTGATTTCATCACGATGTTTTCCCTCACGTTTTGCATTTATAATACGCACATAACTTCCGAAAAGTCAGAGGTGCGCGCCTTGGGATTGAACTCAAGACCAGAGGACTTGGCAGTCGACAATCATACCACTAGGCTATCAGTGCATATAGATACGAGTATTGGCTAGTTTATTAACAAATCACAGAACTGTAATACATTGTTTTTAACTAAACTTATTAAATAGTCACAAACAGCCGTCGCTTGAAAGCGGTCGTAATTCGGGACAACCTAATATCGAGAAAAGGAACGTTGTATTATGTCATGTGCCAGCCTTTAAAGAAAATGTGAGATTAAAACGATTGTCACTTCAAGCGACTGCTGTGTGTGTCTGGCTTTATTGACTTACGGCTACTCAGAATTTTAGATAAATATCAAATAAGTCGATATCTAAGGACAGAACATAGGACAACGTGGTATTAGCCTCCTCTGAGCACTAGATGAATTTGATGGACAATTGCTTAACTTCATCATCATCATCATCATTTCAGCCATAAGACGTCCACTGCTGAACAAAGGCCTCCCCCGATGACTTCCTGCTTAACTTAATTATACCAATTTATAACCTACTAGCTGACCCACACGCGGTTCCGTTGCTTGTTAAAACCGTCCGCAGCGCCATTTACGTCCAATTGTGAATATAAACCACCCGGGCCCACTCAAACACGCAAAAATTTCATCAAAATCGGTTCAAAAGCTTTGAAATAATGCCCGGGCAAACCTTTGTGGCAATTGATTTTTATTTATAAAGATTTGAAACTCTCGAAAGCAAATTATAAAACAATCTAAACAAAACATTCAGTGTAATTATTCCTGTATGACGAATTCATGATGGCGCCGGTTTTTTGGGGATACGAAACAAATTTAATCAAAGGCAACAATGTTGAGGAAATACAATTCCCTTTTTCGTTTCGGGTCAAGTGTAGGCAAACATTCCTAATGGTCAATTCACGCTTGCGCTAATTTTGGGTAAGCAGGTATTTGTTTTCTTATTGCTTCCTTTTATATTTTTTCTAGGATTGTGTGCCAGTAATGTTATGAGTATATTGTGTAATGTGTGTTCGTCAACTTCGTCATTGGCAAAGTTCTGCGGTCAGAAACAAACCAATCGCGCCCGGCTGTGCTGAACCTATTAACTCGGATCGTTCCTGTATCTATCAAGGTGCAATCTGGCCTACTAAAATCAAACAGTACGATCCTAACTTAATCTTGTAGGTAATTTTATATAGACTACAACTTTATCAATTAAAAATACTTCCCACCAGTTTGGTAATATAAATTCTCTGAAAAATAAGTACGCTAACAAAAATTTATTAAGGTTAAGCAAAACTTTCAGGCTCTGTTTCACAGTCTATGGATAGGCATTATCTACTAGGTAGTCGTAATGTCTTCAGGTTACTAAATAACACTTTACTAAATGGTCCGTTAGCATAAGGCCCTGTTTCTCTGTCTAAGAATTGGAACTACCTACTAGGTAAATTAAAAAATTGAACAGAATTTGTATGCTTTTTCCATACTTCTTACATTCGAAGTTCCTATTGTACTTTGTCTTCCCAAAAGTGGACCTGCGCGTTAGTCCTTGCTTTTTTTATAAACTACTAGGTATTAATATTAAAACCTAGCATGTTCATCATACATAATTTAGAAAATGGAGGCTATAACTTATCTACAAAGTCATTTCACAATGAGGAAAGCTTGTAAAATTCATAAATCTATTTTAGTTAAGTGCGGAGAAAACTAAGTTATGTAAAGTGCCATTAAGGTTCATATCGTACAATGTGGTATTCTTAGTTTAGAGAGGCATTCAAAGTATATTCGTATACTTGAAGTTAAGCAGGCACTTGTCTCGCTCTTCAGAGGAAGCTGCTTACTTCTGTCTGACTTCAAATAAGTTTATGTTAATTCAAATGCGAAATAGGGTCCATACTTTAGAAAATTGATATAAAAAAGTCACTGTTTATAAAAACGATTTAAAAGCTATAACTAGGTAACTAATTAAGGAATAAATAAACTAATCCATAATATCCTATTGGTCGGGAAGGCCTGTCTCACAATAGTGGCATTAGCGTATTTGTAGCGGTGTGGTAATAGCGCATTAGGAGAGGCCTATGTTCAGCAGTGGACTAATACAGGCTGATGATGATAAGATTAGTCACACTCTCTAAACTATTGCGTGTTGGTAAAGGCAATACTGTGATTCTTAGTTAATATAATTATGACATTACTGACTAACGATGAAAGAAATTCTCTGTATGAGAAGAGGTCTTTGTCTAGCAGTAAGATAGTTACAGGCTGATTTATTTTATGACCTTTTCAAAAATTTTATTTTTTGGCACATTCTAAGTCAGTCTATAAGATTAATGGGTCAGGACATATCCCCCAATGGATACTTCGAATCTTTTGTATGCATATTCTTTAATGAGGATCATCAAACTCCTAAACTCTGCGACGACTGCGGAAGATTAATACTCAGACAAAACATCGTCTTGGGACACCACACACCACATCTTGAGCTCGGAGGATCTCAAGTCGCTCCCGGCTAGCCAAATCATCTGTTACATCGAAGATAAAGGCTTAAGGGAGAAACTATTAATGTGTGCTGATCATAATAGGTTTATTTAGGTCGACGTGACGTGACTAAGTATAGCTGTATAATTATAATTTTAATAAATAACTATGGGTCGCTTGTTGGTCCGAAATTAGATTTTTTTTCATTGATTTAGATTACCAAAAAAACTAATGATATGTAACTATTTTATGCCTGTCTATGTACGTAGACTATACGTCACGTATTAGTCAAAATTTGACCCTATATGTATTTCTTTTTTTTTAAACACTTACACACTTCTTTAATTGCTACTACTACAAAATTTAAAAAAAAAGATTAACAAATATAAGGAAAAATGGTCATTAACTATTTTGTGTTTAAATAAAAATAAATCAGCCTGTATCTGTCCTACTGCAGGGCAAAGGCCTCTTCTCATACAGAGAAGGATCAAGCATTAATCACAGACTTGCTCACTGCGTGGTGGGGTTTTCGGACTAATAAGTCCAGGTTTCCTCACGATGTATTTCTCTTCCGTTCAGAGTTTTGTGTTTGCCTGTTTATATTTAAATAGACTACAGGTCGCGTATAGGCCAACATTTCAAATATTCTATATTTTTTTATTGGTATCACTAGCTGCTAAACAAAATAAAAATAAATAGAAAATATTTACAAATAGAAGAGAAAATGGGACCGAACTGTTTATTTTTACCTGGTATTTATTTATTCTAATGATAAATTAAAAAGATTTTACACGGAAAAAGAAAACGTTTTGACTTTATTCCAAAAATAGTCGTCAGTCGTCACACAAAGTCATTTTATATCAAAGTCCCGTCATTCACATTAAAGGAAAGTCGAGTCAACAGTAAAGATAATTATCTTCAAAGGAAAATTCTTTAGATCGTTGATATCCCTGTTTATGTAAGGACCCCTTCTGGATATTGCGTGAGGGTTGTTGTATGTCACGTACCGCGTCTTGCCCAAGGGAAGTTGAAGTTCCAACATTTTCGCCACTTACTCAAAATGACCGGTAGAATATCGATGCCATGGAGGAAATAAATGACTCCTTTTAACCGCCACTCCAATCGTGATGTAATGCTTTTTTGTACGTACATTTTTATAAATATATTTTTTAATATTTACATGTAGATATTTGTGTCTCCTAATGTCGTGGTAGCGTATTGGTGACGAAACCAATTTACATTGGTGACTAACACATGGTTGTGGTTTCAAACCTGGCATTTACAAATGTGACATTTTCAATGTTTTATGTATTTTCTTAGTTAATCTAAGACACCACTGATGGTGAAGGAAACATCGTAAGCAAACCTGGACTTAAATAAAAATAAATAAATCAGCCTGTAATTGTCCCAATATAGGGCAAAGGCCTCTGGTTAATAGTCTGAAATCGCCAACACGCAGTAAGCTAGCGTGGTGAATGATGCTCGATCCTTTTCTGTATGAGAAGAGGCCTTTGCCCTGCAGTGGGAACTGTCCCACTGCAAGGCAAAGGCCTCTAGTAACTGTACAGGCTGATTTATTTTTTCATTATAATAATTTCTCATACTCATACTTTGACTCCCAGACAGCAGACAAAATGCAAATCCAAATGTTTGGCTGACAATGTGCACTACGGCGTTTAATGAATTAATAATCATAAACTTAGAGTTTCAAAAGTTATATTAAGGAAATATTCAAAGAAATTCAAATTGATACAACAATATCCGAAGTTAGTGTGTATAATACCTACTGTATAATGTAAACTGCCAAATGAAATAGTTTTGAAAAGTTAGTTAACAATACAACGATCAGGGTTTTGAATACAGATTCACGGGCTATCAAACAAAATATTATGATATTTATAATAGGTAATTTAAGGCAATGTATATAAAAATGTCTGGCCATTTGTTATGAAAGTAATGGATTGCTCAGATACAGCATTTCTGCATTAAATTTGGATAAATGAGTAATTGGGCATGAGTTATCGTACTCATGGTGCATGAACATTGGCTGACAGTAAGCATCGTACATTGAAGATTTATTTGGCTTGCTTGTGGCTTTTTATTAAAAGTGGCTTGGATTTTTCGAAGGGCTTAAATGAGTGGATCATGTTACCGTTACATGGATTTAGGAAATTCACATAAAGGGATTTCATTTTCCGCCTTGTCCGTTAAAATTACAGCCCGGTAAGTGTCAAACAAAAATTAAGATAATTTTCTTTATTTTATTTTTTAGTAGTTACCAAAAGTTTTGTTTACCTACCTACGCTGATTTGATGCCCATTTTCTTGTGGAAGAAATGTGATAATAGCGTGCTAATGGAATAATGTTCGTGTAAATAGAAAAGTTTCAAATTTTTTTTTAGAAAATTTTACCTAATAAAAATGTTTATGTACTTTCATCATCATCATCATTTCAGCCATAAGATGTCCACTGCTGAACATAGGCCTCCCCCAATGACTTTTAGATTGGCCGGTTGGAAGAAACCTGCATCCAGCAGCTTCCTGCGACCTTATGTACTTTATGGACTTGTAATTACTAGCTTCTCGATTTGTTTAAGCGTTTATATGTTTAGAGTTATCCTAAGACGTAATTGACCATAAAAAAAGGGTTCTGGGCAGCTGAATCATGCATGAGTAATTAATTAATATTTCAGACGTTGTCACAGCCGCGTAAGATCATAAAGTGTTTTATCATGTGGGCTATCTTTACCATACGGTTACGGCTCATGCGTGGTAACTAACATGACGTGACCGTAACGAAATTGTAATAGGAACTTTTCTTATTATTTTATACTTGCTGTCGAATGTACACCTACACATAAAAAAACTAAAAAAATTAAAAACTAAAACCCGACTACTTAAAATCTAAAAACAAGCTTCTTAGATTTCAAATAAAATTCTGTAGTCGGAGGCCACCAAATTTACCATTACTTCTAATAAATTACTTAACACTAAATAAATAATCTGACACTTTATTGTTCACTACACTACCTTTTCTGATTTTTTTCTTAATATTTTTTTTGCGCACTATTTTCTTAAAATTTGAATTAAACAGTTGTATTGAATTCCATTATGCATGAAATTTTCACTTACAGCAATAGAATTTCTACACAGTTGTATTGAATTTAATTAGAAAATGAGTATTAACTTGGGCGTTTTTTTAAACTACCTTTAAATTTAAAAAAAATGTAGGTACCTACAAAATGTAATTTTTGCTTACAGCAAACGAATTTCTACATATTTAAGCACACTCTTTTAAATCATGCCACTTAGTTACAAAAATGATGTAAAAAATAAAGCATATTCTTTGTTTAAAAATTCGTTTAAAAGGGACATAAATTTTCATTACCAATGTAGGAATCAGTGACGTCAAGATTTTCAGCGTAACACGCGTCTAAAGGCAAAATCATAAATCTTCCTTTTAGTAGCAAAACACCGGGTAATATTTCATTGGCTTTACTTAACATTCTGTCTACCCTCTTCAGAGTTATGGCGTAATTATAATGCATATTATGTGTGTCGATGGTGGGGCCTAATAATTAGCTATCTCGGGCGTGCTGCTAACAAAACCAAATCTTGTTTATAACGGTAAGGCCTGTGGTATTAGTTTTTGTAATTTATGGTTCAGAATATACACGTTTTAAGGAGACTGGTGCAAAGTATACATTATTACAACATCATAAATAAATACACAGAAAATACACAGAAATATCTAAGTTTCGTTATAATACAATAGGCAGTAAGTGTTTTTTATTACACTAGCATTTGGCCGCGGCTTTGCCAGCGTGGTCGTTGGACTAGGATGATAAGTAAATTACGTGTTAATCCAGGATATGATCCATCGATGTGTCAAGGTCCGTTTAATTCCGTGCAACGGTTTACGCGTAATTATAATAAACATCTACACAAAATTTCACATTTACATATAATTTAAATAGATTAAGTAGATTTTAGGCAACGAGACTCTCCAGGCTTGTAAGTAAAATTGATGCATAAAAAATAGATTCTTTAATATATGTAGTTAAACAGCTATTTGTTATGTTTTCTTTAAATGTACCTACTTAGGTTTATTGTTTTTTTCCCCACAATGTCATAGGTGTAATGTTATCATCGAACATCGGAATTATTGGAACATTAAAATGACTACAATGTAAATGAGTTAATATCATTATCTGTGAAAGAATGCAAGAAATAAAAGAAGTCTATGCTCTACTAAATGGTTATTTTAAAAAGATCAGCTGTATTTTTTTTTTTTGAAGTGAGAAATAAATATGTTTAAAGAGAGTGGAAGGCCATTTGTTCCTCCTGAATAAAACCCGATATTGATTACAGCGTAATTAAACCTGACCTAAGGTCGCGGGTTCGAAACCCAAATTAAACTTTGACGAGTGGTCAGTTCTAATAAACGGGGGTAAACAAGAGAATATGTTGTATTCAAGTGAAGAAATTATCGTAGCTTTACTTGTATTTTTAATCAGAATTTGGCTACTACAATAAATTATCCATTTGAACTTTTCTGCGTTGTCCAATTGGAAGACACAAATCTATACAGGGTTACTTGTAAAACACCAGCATCCTTAAGGGGTCATTAAACTCATCATTATGAACAACTTTTACTATGGGACCAACCCTGAAATCGCATAAAAAATCAGCTGTTCCATACATCTTGTCCAGTCACGTGATCATAAATGTATGGAACAGCTGATTATTTTTTGCGATTTCGGGGTTGGTCCCATAGTAAAAGTTGTTCATAATGATGAGTTTGATGACCCCTTTTAAGGATGCTGGTGTTTTACAAATAACCCTGTATAGTTTCCTAGAAAACAAAACCAGTATTTTACATAAGGACATACTCTTCTACAGTTAAAAAGTTATTTTCAATTGCAACACACAAGTCATAAAAATACCATAAAAAAATTAATATCTTACGACATCAGTTTACTATAAATTATCGAGTCGACATCGATATTTATTATTATAGAATAAAGTTTCGTTGTTCAAGGTGGGGCATATAGCCACCTCTCCATGGGGCCATGGAGCATCAAAGGAGGGCCTAATCATGAAACAGCTGCAAATCTAGCTTCAATCTTCATTGTACCTCTTGCCTCTTTCGGGGCTGAGTCGACTCCGTGGTTATCCATTTTGCCGAATCCTTAGTAGTCTCCTGTTGCCGTTTCAAACCTTTATATTATGGTAATGAAGTTTCTATAAGTACCAAATAAAATGGTCAAAGTGGAAGTGTTATTCAACACAGTGTGCTGCCGTCAGCGACCACTGCTCGTCTTTTTGGGCGCTTCAACAAGGAGTCTTATTTTTATAATGTCCACCCAAAAGTTAATCTGTTTAAATTCTTTTAACGCTAAGAGATTAATAGAGATTTAACAATACGAATTGTTTTGCAAAGGATACCCAGGGAAGAGTATCAGATTTATGTAGGTACTCTTGTTTGAGTTCGCGAACAGCAGAGCACTGGACGCTGATGGCGACACACAGCGTCGAATAATCCTTTCACTTCGACCATTTAACTTGGTATATATATAAACTTCACTGCCCCATCATCAACAATGAAACTTTATTAAATACTAAACATTCACATTGATCCCAAGAAACGATCTATTTACTGGGAGAGCGTTGAGATGTACTCTTCTTTAAATGGATTGTATCGTGGCGCTGTGGCACCACGGCGTTTGTCACGATAACTGAGATTAGGTTTGCACTTGGAGCGGTCAAATCCGTGGATGACTAAAGGTTTTCAAGTTCGTTCACCAAGCATAAAGCATGATTACTGA
The DNA here is from genome assembly GCA_936450705.2 of Protodeltote pygarga. NCBI lineage: Eukaryota > Metazoa > Arthropoda > Insecta > Lepidoptera > Noctuidae > Protodeltote > Protodeltote pygarga. The sequence goes on along the minus strand of OW388248.2, from coordinate 20,764,496 downwards.
TTATATTGTATTAGATTCTATCGTTCTTATAGCGACGGTTTGCGTCCATGCACTTGGAGGCAGGATAGGCTAAGCTGAGTTGGAAGATTTATGAGTCTTACACACTATTATTAATACACTATTCATTTGTGTATTTGGAAATAGATTTTTGTTTTCCTTACGCAATACCACCAGCACAAATAAGATAAAAAATCCTTTGCTATTTTGGTTATCAGAATAGGACTCGTGCTTGTATTGTATGTTTGCTCAACCATTTAGTATTTTTCCGCGCTCCACTGCGGCCGCACCACGATTCGGCGAAAATAGACCGGCTGTATTAGTTTTACAAAAAAAAAACACTTTTTTCACGTACAACGTTGTTTGTTAAGGCTATACAAGCAAAACCATTTAGTAAATATAAAATTAATAATTGTTAACCATATCTCTTTTCAGACTTCAGAAATTATTTTTAGTCTTTAAAGTAAATTATTGAAAACGCTTTATTGGCTATTAAAATACATAGCATTAAATTATTTGAACCAATATATTCGCCATTTAACAAACACATTAACGTCCGTAAAATCACTCGTATTCATACCGTTAAAAAGTAAATATCAGTCCAAATTGATAAGACTGTTTCTCATGAAAAATTACTGACGGGCAGTTACTATAATGTAGGTACTCGTATTATAAAAATAAGGGAAATTAACGACATCACACCACCAACATTAATCGATGCCATCGATCGATAGTAGATTTATTTTTCTTATCGCATACGTGATGAACCAGCTAGTGTCCGACACCATTGTCCGACAATGGTGTCTGTCACTAGCTTGTTCATCACGTATTATATAAACGATACACGACGACGATATAGAAACTAATAGGTACCTACATCAACTTACAAAGGCAGTGTTGCGTTCATTCTTGTATTTACACGTGTGGGAAACCTTTTATGGATAAGCCGAAATCAAAGGGCAGGAAAAACTACACGATGATCTACCACGAACCTCTGGGCGAACCACTTCCCTTGCGCATTCATCGCGCTCCGGCGAAGTTTTGACCCGCCGATGCCGGCAGGTCCCTGCCCTGTCGGCGGCTTAGCCACCCCCAAATCCTTCTTGATAAGCGCGCTTAGAACACGGATCGCCAGCATCTCGGGCAACAGTATTGAGTGCCTGGGTTCAAATCTAGGACTTTTGATTTGGCAGTAATATTAAAACAAATATTTATGTCCCCATACTTAAATTTACAACAGTCAACGATGATCGACAGTGCTTATTAGACACGACAACGACAACTGATCCCAGTCTACCTTACACATAGACATAACATAACCGATGATGCGTCGGCCGTACTAAACTGTCACGCCCGACGGCCCGACGCATCTGCGTCGGCTCTAAATGTGTAAATCGAAACTGACATTTGATTGAATGAGAGACTAGAGCGAGCGTTATAACGAGTGACGTGCCAGCAAACAGGTTAATTTAGTTTGTACCTTTGCGTGTTTGTGTTTCAATCATTTCAATAGCGACTTAATGGTAGAATGGATTTGCATAAAATTTGGTACATACAAATTGAAAACATACATTTATTTTAATTTATGCGGATGTAAGTAGCAGGCAGCAGTTGTTACAAACCAAGCAGAGGTGTATGCAGTACACCCACGTTTCGCCGGCTATGTTATAAGGTCCACGTGATAGGGGTTGAACCTGGCGGCCACGTGATAAGGGCTGGCGATGAGGTTATGTCCAACTCGCACGGACTAAAGACCACACGGTGTTTCTCCACGAACCTCTAGGCGGAATTACGGTTTTCGCTTGCGCATTCACCGTAACCGGGCGCAATTTTAGATTCCGTGCTGCTACTGAGAATTTTCTAAGGGAAAAACCCAATAACACTCTGCCCGACCCGGGAATTGAACACAGGACCTCGTATTCAGCAGTCGCGTTGTTACCACTGGACCAACGAGGCAGACAAATTAAATATTAATTAAATAGGTACCTAATAATTATTCACCATATTTAATACTAAACCATAATTAACAATATTCAATAAAATAAGTAATCCGATTGAAGCATTATATCAATGAGTACGTCTACGTAAACAAGTTTAATAAATTCACGCACACTAATACAATTACAATAGTAAGTAGATAAGTATCGGATCATCAAAGTGTGCATCACGTAATAAGACGTCTCGTTACTGGCAAACGTTCCCGGTCTATAATCTCCCCCTTACATAATTAAACTAACCAAACATTATTATATAATTATTTAATAAGAAAATTTGAAAAAACAACTGATACGGATGAGATTCGAACCCACGATCTTCGACATACCGTGTCGACGCTCTGACCGCTGAGCCACCGTATCCCATCGGCATCAATCGAAATACATTACGTATCCCGACCCAGTGCTCTAAACTTTGCAGTTTTAGTAGACACCGATGCGATATCACCAATTTTCTTAATATTTTTGTGAATTTTTTTTACATTTACATTTTTACAAACATTATTATACCTAATTTACCTAGTTTAGTCTAGTTTATTACCAAGTCTGTTGGGTATACAACCTCTTTCCTCTACTTCATTTCATTATGTTTTTATAGGACATCTGTCATGTGACTCATTGAAAAATAAATGATACGCAATTACATGAATATTATTTAATGAAACAAAAAATACACAATAAAGTCTAATTAAATTTGGAATTAAGATTTGGAAAACCGTTTAAATTAATGGGCCAATCTAAGTTGAAAAATAAAATTACAAAAAAAACGGACTTGAAAACACTAAAAAGTTAGAAATAACACAAAAATGTTAATTTAAATTGTGTCATTTGGTATAAAGTAAGTTTAAGTTAGTATAAAGTAAGTTAGTATAAAGTAAGTAATATTTTTAAGTAAGTAGGCAGGTAGGTAAAAGACAAGTGGAGGATAGAGAGAAGTGGCGATTGCTCCACCGACAAGAGCCTAGCTGTTAAATATAAGAAAGGTAGGCGGTTAAACATATTAATTAAAATGCATTTGAATGATCCCTTTTTGACATACTTATTAATAGCGGAATTTACACTACATATTGCTTTTTCATAATTCTAGACATAATGGATTTCCGTAACGTAAAGTAACGCCTAATTTCCGCAAAAACGTTATTTTTCGAGTCGGTACCAAGCTAAGCGAGCCAGATTAAAACACCTTATCCTAAACACTAACTCTAGTCTATGGATAGGCATTATAATCTCTAGGCACCTAAACTCAGAACTATAAATTATGAAATCATCTGTCAGGTTCATAAATATCACTTTACCAGTTAGGTATAAAACAGTGTCTTATCGGAAATGTAATTCATAATCTAATAGTAGCAAACTAATATTTTACTCCAAGAGGATCCTCGACCTTTCTAAATTGTTTAAGTGATTAAACAAATTAAGTGAACAGATGCAGCAATGAAAGGCTTTTCAATTGGAATCGAATTTTAATTATGAGTGACAGATGTAAAGTGGGCTTGCGAATCCGAACGTTAGAGCCGTCCTATTCGGATTCCATCAAGTCCGGCATCATTTCAAAATTGAAATGAACTCGATATTCAATTCAAATTTAATTAAGATTTTAATATTACATAGGACTAATCTTCTACATTTAGTAATCATCAATCTATACTTATAAAATGGTAACGTGACTGACTGACAGACAACGCACAGCCAAAACCGGTGGACCTAGGGACTTGAAATTTTGAGACAATATTCTTTAAGTACCGTAGGGGTGCACTAAGGAAGGATTTTCTGAAATTCCCCCCCTAAGTAGGTAAAAAAGGGGGAAACAGGTTGTATGTAAATCCGTCATTCTTAACGTTAAATGTACGAAACTTGGTATTCAGCTTTTCGGTTGATAAATCAAAGGACGAGCATTGTTTTTTTTTTTAAATCTACCCTTGGGTGGATAAAAAAGGGGGTGAAAGTTTGTATGGAAGATTCGTTATTTTTTAAGTTACAGATGTAAATATTAGTATTAAGCTTATTCGCTAAAAATAAGAAAGACGTGTATCAAAATATTTGGATGTTTTCCCCCTAAGGAGATATAAAAGGGGGTTAAAGTTTGTAGTTATGAAAATCCATCATTAAACTTGATAATTAGCATTTCGGTTAACAAATAAGACGTGTTTCAGCTTTTTGAAAACTCTACCTATTAGGGGGAGGCGGGGGGGGTGAAAGTTTGTGTAGTAAATTCGGTAGGTATTAGCAAGAGACATCAAAGTGGCATAACTAACGCACGTATATCTCGACATTCAATGACTATAGGGAGAAAATATAGAAGACTAGTTTTTCCCGCGTGGCTTCGCTCACGTAGACTATAGAATATTTTTAATAGAATTTATTTATTAAAATCGAATTAATATAATCTAGGTAGTACTGCTCACGAGAACAACTTGTACAGCTTTGAGTCACTACTTTTAGTGTCCTTGTATAAGCAGAATTAGGTACAGGGCGAATAACAGTCAATTGTCTGTATAGCAATCACAAATGCCTTTAATAATAATCTAATTCTAAAAGATTTCAAGGAATTTTCAAAGGAAAATCATTGTACACTTTGGCAAAAAAGAGTCTGTAAAAATTGGAGGCGCCACTGCTGCACTTTTCATACTACAATTCAAAATTTCAAGTTATTTGGTGCTTACGTATTACTAAAACGAATTTTTTGTCATCAATTATTATGTAATGACTCACTTTATGGCTATTTTAGTACTCACAAACTTAGTTTTTAAGATTTTTATTTTTAGTTCCATCCAGCTGTCACCGCCTCAGACTCTTTTTTGCCAAGCTGTATAAGGTAAGTTTTTCTTTCAAATATATAAAAACAAATAAAATTGAAATATCGAATTCGAATCCGATTTATATTTGACATTCCAATTTTAAAGGGTAATATATTGCACCAAGCCAGTTTAAATCAAAAGCACTAAGGAGTATTGATATCAACTTCGATGCAAATCACCCCCAAAATAACTTTCTACCCCTTTTTAACCCCGTTAGGCGATGAGTTTAAAGAAAATACGAAACACGTGTTCCATCAATTTTGTAAAAGAATGTTTATGCAAAATTTGAAGTAGATTGAACCAAGGAATCACGTTGTCCCATACAAACTTTGCCCCCGTTTTTCTCCCTCTTAGAGGTGGAATTTCGAAAAATCCTTTCTTATCGGATCCCTACGTCATACAAAGAATACACCCTCCAAGTTTCAGGTCTCTACGTTCAGCGGTTTAGGCTGTGCGTTGATCCGTCAGTCAGTCAATCAGTCAGTCAGTCATTCAGGACAAAGCATTTTATATGTATAGATAAAAGTTTGAATGAAATTCTGCCATTTTTAAAGTTGAAATCATGAAAATGAGTAGGTATACTCGAGAACTGCTGGACCGATTTTCATGGTTTTTGATTTGTTGGATTAGTCTCCGCCTATGATATAATAGAAGAATCGAAGAAAAATATAATGGAATTATACCCCTTGGGTAGGGTAGAGTATGGGTATCGGTAGGGTAGGGTAGGGTAGAGGTAGAGTAAGGTAGGGCAGGAATAGAGCGGTAGGATAGAGGTACAGTAAGGTTGGGTAGGGTAGGGTAGATGTGAAGTAGGGTAGAGTAGGAGTAGCGTAAGATAGTGTAGGGTAGGGTAGGGTAGGTTAGAGTAGGGGTTGGGTATGGTAGGGGTAGGGTAGGGTAGAGTAGCGTAGGGAAGTGTAGGGTAGGTTAGAGTAGGGGTTGGGTATGGTAGGGGTAGGGTAAGGTAGAATAGCGTAGGGAAGTGCCTACACTTCCCTACGCTATATAGCTACGCTATATATACGCTATAGGTACGGTAGAAAAAGCGTAGAGGTATAATAATCACGCGTACAACGTCGCACGGGACAGCTAGTAATCAATAATCTTGTACATTTTGAATGAATAATCCAGAAGTAATGCAGAGATACTACTTTTTTTTTCACGAAGTGTCCGGTTAATGGCAATAGGCTCGCTTCCTATTACATGGGACTTTAACATAGCCGGCGAAACGTGGGTGTATTGAATACACCTCTGCCTACCCCCTCTGGGGAATACAGGCGTGAGTCTATAAAAAAAAGGTATATAGATAACTAGAGGTCAGACCGTAATTTGTTTGTTGTTTTTACATTTTTTTCTGCAAATGTGCAAAATAAAAGTATGTTTTTATAAATTAGTGGCACAATGGACGGTCTTATCATTAAAAGCGATGTCTTCATCTGGAAGATTAAAGGTTATCTAACCTTAGGATGAACAAGAGAGTTAAGATACTAAGTATAATTATATAACATACTTCACGATACTAAGATAATATTAATAAAAACGTGATTTAAAAGCAGAGATATGGTTTTTACTGGCTACTCAACACTACTGGCAGAATCTAGAGAGCTGCAGACAGGCCAAAATGGCCCTGCCTCGAATCAACCCACGCATCTCCAGAGCACTAATGCAGCTAAGTAGAAAACAACTACGCCTGGTAACGGGCGCTATAACAGGACATTGTAATTTTAACAGACACCTTTTTAATATAGGTGTCACTGACAGCCCCATATGCAGAGGATGCATGGAGGCAGAAGAAACGGCCACCCATGTTCTGCTGGAATGCAGTGGCGTGGCAAACTACCGGGCTAAATACCTCGGCTCCCTGCAGACGCTCCAGGACATCACTACAAATGTGAAGGCACTGGCTGCGTTCCTGAGCGAGCTGGGATGGCTGGAGTGATCCAGCCAACATCTGCGTACGCAAAACAGGCGCACAAGTCGTCGATTTGCGGACACCGCCCGTGTGAAGAAGAAGAGAAGAAGATGGCTTTTACTGTAGAATAATGTCCCTTACAAAGTATCGGCGTAAAATGATATATTAATTAGATAGATTTTCATTAGATTTAAAATTGAACAGACTACTCGTAAATTAATTACACTTCAGAATACCAATTACACTAGATAATTTGTATTCTGAAGTATAATTTATTTACGAGTAGTCTGTTCAATGTTAAATCGAATGAAAATCTAATATTATCAAAAAATAAATAAATATTACGGTTTTTCAAGCATTCAATATATTGTTATCCTATAAATTTGTATGACAAGTTAATTTTTTTGACAAGATTCAAAGTCTGCTTTAAACTTGCATTTCACAAAATTGATTTTAAAAAATCTACCTATTACGCTCTAAGGTCGTATTTTAGATTTACTATTCACTTTCCTAGCATAGAATAAACCTATTGAAAAACAAGTAGGTATGATGAACAATGTAATAATGTTTATATTAAATAATATACTGTGTTTTAAAATAGCTATAATGATTTATAAATATGACCGGCAAAATATAAAATATCTATATTTACATATAGATATTTTATAATATAGTGTGCATAAGTGCATATTTACATATAGATATTTTATAATGATGATAAACTTGACTGCCGTGTGATTTCCGGCCTAAGAATAAAACCACCTCTACTCATCCCGTGGCTGTCATAAGAAGTAACAAAGGGAAAAATCTGGAGCTGCCAGCAGGGCTGTCAGCATTCTACGGCACAAGCCACACTGAAGAGATGTAAGGCGAGGATGAGGCGCAGATGCAAATTTGTCCATACATTACATACATTTCTAAAGAGTCTGAACCGTCGCGTCGGCGATTGGAAATGTATGGAGAAACACACGTCTTCGCCGTATCCTCGCCTTATGTCTCTTCAGTATGGCTTGCACCTTCTGTGTTAAGCAACCATCTGTTACTACGATCACAATCCGGCCTGGCCAGCGCAGCGCCCTTCTAATGAGTGCACAAAAAAGTGATGCTTATGAAAAGAGACCTACGTCCAGCATTAGACTGATACTTCTTCTCTAACTTCTACCCACATGTATAAACCTTTTGGAAAGTCACATAAAGCCTAAGTAATTAACTAAATTAGGATAGTTCGCAAATAGAATAAGATCATTTGTGTTACTTCTTAAGTTTTTATTAATAAATAAAAGACATTTTAAAACAAAAAAAAAGACTGATTCTAGAAGTATATGGTAATGGTAGAGTAGGTAGGTAGACTGTTTTAATATAGTGGTAAAAAAAAATTACGATCGAATAAACTTGATAAGAACTCAGTTATTAAAGGAATGTAACACGGTATAACGAGCTCCCTTTATAGTAGCACTTTCAACTAAAAGAGGATTACTCCGATGCGTATCAGAAAATATTAACGGTTCAATAAATTTGCAGCAACAGTAAGCGGATATAACAGCTGCAGATTTATTTAACTGTATATTTACTAGATTATGCACACTATCAATATTATGCCACTGATAAATATTAAAAAAAACTTGCTGCCTACTTTGCCTACTGCTACTTTGTACGCTTTATTATTCTACCTCGAAGCCTAGATTCTACATTATCCTACCCCTACTCTACCCTACTTTATCCACCTCTACTCTACAATACAATACAATACTTTACTCTTACTCGACCCCCACCCCACCTTACATCTTTTCTCTCTCTCCTGTGCAATTATTATTCGCACATGATAGTGGGGTCTTCTTTTCGGGTTTTCGCTTCCACTTCGCTTTATCCATCGCATCGTCCTGGGTAACGTTGCAGGCATTAAGGTTTTTTTTATATCATCCATTCATCTAGTTTATGGTATACCCCGTCTTCGAGAACCAGGTATGTTCAAAACGCTTCTTTGCCTATGTAATCAGATGGTCCTACCTTCGATCTTTTATCAATTTCTAATGATCTCTTATAGAATGAAAGGAAGGGAGTCTAGATTATTTTAGAGCGTTTGCAAGAGAATTAGTACCATTATCTAAACACTTTGAGAAACTTGCCAATAAGTGACATCTGATTCTTGTATATAGTCGTAGCCAAGTCATTAATTCAGCAGCTAAGTTATTACATAACAGAAAAAAAAACTGTCAGTTTTTTTTTTTTTATAGACTCACGCCTGTATTACCCAGAGGGGGTAGGCAGAGGTGTGTAGTACACCCACGTTTCGCCGGCTATGTAATAAGTCCCATGTAATAGGGGGCGAGCCTATTGCCATTAACCGGGCACAATTCCAGACTCCGTGCTGCTACTGAGAATTTCCTAATGGAAAAACCCAATAACACTTTGCCCGACCCGGGGATCGAACCCAGGACCTTGTGCTCAGCAGTCGCGCTTGCTACCACTAGACCAACGAGGCAGTCTGTCCGAGGCAAAACTGTCAGTGCAGAAAATAATTGTTAGTATAGCGTTTGTCTTTATTACGAGTGGCTAAAACCGTACAAAGCTGTATATGTCACCAGTGATGTGCGTCCTGCCGTACCTAAGTTTTTTATTATGAAAACATGCTTGATGTTTTTTATTAAAAGCAAATGCGTGTTTACATTCATTCTGCTTTAGACTAAAATTACGTTATGAATTTTAATTCTGAGTCCACATTACGTACATGAATGTTGTGTTAACAGATATAAGTTTTTTTTAATAAGGGTAATTTTAATTAAACACTGTGGGAATGCTACTCGAAATTGAAGGATATAGGTTTAATATTTTCTTGTTTTTAGAGACGAGTAGGATTTTTTGTAAGATTTTATAGGTATTGTAAACGTTTTGTTATTTTTTAGGATTCTGTACCCAATGGGTAAAAACGGGAACCTATTACTCAGACTCAGCTGTCTGCCTGTCACCAGGCTACCTCAAGAACCGTGATAGCTAGACAGTTGAAATTTTCACAGATGAAGTATTTCTGTTGCTATAGGTTGCAAATACTAAAAACAGAATAAAATAAAGATTTAGGTGGTTCTCCTATACAACAAACGGGATTTTTTACAGTTTTTACGGCAACAGGCAATAGTGTCAGTCAATGGTGAGCATTGAAATGTGAAAATATAATTTTTTAAATTATAATTTCTATTCATTTTTGCAAAATTTAACCATGATAATATAAGCTAAAATGTAACTTTTTCGCTCGTGGAGCTTAGTTGAACCGCAGTCGATTGAGGCATGATCGCGGACGGAGCTCGAGTCGTGGCTGCGTTGTTCACCCTTGCTTACGGTTCATACATCTATCGGGTTGCTCTTTATTTTCTTATACACTCTACGGTTATACCCCTTCGCATCTTGTATTGTAAGTATGAAGTCAAATCGCAACAAACTGAAGCACCGTGACATCATATCTAACTAAATTCTGTTATTTCACACTTCGACGGTTGGTCCCGTGCGCATCGTATAAACGTTTGTCACGCTGCAAATCTTAATTTATATGCCGTCCTGTGTTATTCCCCCATGTAAAAATCCTATACGGCTTACTAAATAACAGGATCGGATTACATTTACGTACACGTTTTGTTTATTAGCGCAGTGCGCGGCAAGGAAATACGATTGAACAAATCAGATTTGTCCTGTAATATGAGTACAGAGCTATATTAGCCTCATATAATAATATGCATAAAAAAGTCAGGTTATTTACACCTATTGTAACTGGATTTAAGTACAAAATACTATACAAAATGCATTTGATAGACACATCGTATAATGTTTATTAGTCAAACTTAATTATTATAGATTCCGTAAAAGCGTTCCAGGTGTTTTCTGCATTTGTATATTTGTTTGTATTCTATGTGCAAAGACCACCCGCAGCTTCACAGAGTTAAATAACCGTGAGGTATAGATTTAAATTCCAATTTAGTGCAATTGACAGAATGATGATTGAATATTTATAATTATCTCTTTGTTCTTTTTGTGTGGTTCAATTAAAGACTAATATCAGAGCTCAGACTAATGAAAGAGATTTATATAGGGCTCTATTAATTGATCGGCGTTAATCCTTTTAAATCGAATAATTATAAACGCTCAAATACTTAATAGGTATTTAATATTTTTATTTTTTTACATTTATTTAAAAATGTATTTTATATGTATTGTAAATGAATAAATGATAATAATCGCTCATATTAATGAGTGAAGTGAAACTGTGGATCCCTTTTTAAGAATATTGCGCGCACGGAGGTGTGTGAAACTTGGCATAGTAAAAGTTTATATGGAGAAGTAGTGCAGAAAGCTAAAATTTATAAAAAAAAAAATTGTCGAATTACGACCACTGACTCGTAAGTTTTAATTGGGAGAGTAAGTTTTTTTTTTACCTTTTCACGCCTAAACTACTAAACCATCATCCTGAAATTTTGCATTGCGTTGTCAGGTGTACAGAAACGGACATAGGATACATTTCATCCCGAAAAAAATACTGTTCACTAAAAAACAACAATAATATTCATATGATAATAGATGGCGCCACGTGTTCTAAATTAACGCGAGTAAAACCGCGGGTAAAAGCTAGTTTACAATATATTTTCGATGCGGCTACGGTGCGATGCGATACGGAATTTGAGATTTGGTATAGTAGAATTTTATGTAGGGAAGGATGTTTATAATAATTTTTAATTTATATGTAATTAACGATTGGTAGATTTTCGATCACTGGACCATGGAAACCATAGAGTTATTATTACTTGCTGAAAAGTTAAAAACTAGATAATTACTAAATAAATATAGTAAATTAAACTAAAAATAGTAACAAAACCAAACCAAATCCAAAATGAGTAGAAGACGTTTTAAGGGTATGTTATATCTACGGAGAAATGAAACCGTCCACTGACACCGGTTGCATACCAACTCACCAATATAATAGATATATGTATATGAAATTATACGAAATATAATGTTCCATTGACAGTTTATTGATTAACAAAATTGAAAAAAAAAGTTTACAAAAAATCACATTAATGTCATAAAATACGATAAAAGTAATTCATTTACTTATAAAAGTAATTAAACTTCTACGTTTGTCAAAGACAAGGTTTTAAATGTAAGATTCTAACAAAACATTTTTTTTGTAATTAATCATAATGAGAATAAGAATTTTAACCTGAAGTATGTTGAAAGGACTTTTTCAAGAGTACTATATAATTACCTACACTAACCGTGATAATTATTACTTACTTCAATATTTTTTAGCACTGTCTGACATAATAACGCATGATCAAACCACTATATTAAAATAAAATATAATGTAGGTATCCACAAAAAAAATTATAACTTTAGTCAAAAGTAAAAAATACCGCGCAAAAAGTTTGCTAAAAGTTAAACTTTGCGAACAGAATTAAAATATTTAGAATACGCAACAAAAATATTTTAATTATTCCCATCTTTCCTTACAAAACATCCCAAAAATTCCTGTAAACAATTTGGCTGTCACTTATCTCGACGTCCTAAAGACGTTCCATTAGAATTTTTCAAATAATCAAATTAGGATTAATTAATGATAAATACAATACACATTTAAAAGTTGAATAATGTCGATTAAAAAAAATAATGTTTGAAAAAAGAAGTTTTTAGTAACGTACCTTGATCGCGACGGTCGTTCTTCGCTTGTGGCATGAGGACGTCTATCACACACCGGTTGCGCGCGGATACTGACTACTGTCAACTGCTTCAACTGGCTCTTTTCGTTTCGGCGGGATTTTCACGGTGTGAGTGAAGTGACTATCGCCCAACTTGACCGCGTGAACTATCGATAACTTTATCTAAGTTAAATTTTGTTGTTATCGCACTTATAAATGGTAATCAAAATATTTTTTTAATGTTTTAAAGATATTCGTATTCCTTGTTTCTGTTTAATAAATAATTATTTTTTTTATAGGGAATGATAGTCCACAGAACTTATCTATGCAACACAAATGATATACTTGTATATTTAAAAAAAATACGTTTAAAATAAATAATATTACAATTATCGATAACATTAAAGCCTGTGACGTCCCGCCCAATCTTCAAGATGCCCGAAAATTCGATATCCGAAGTTTCACGCACAAAAACATCGAGTCTAACATCACTAGTAAAGAACGCATGCGCTGTGGGTGCCCTCAACGATTGCCCAGCAAAATAACCACGTTGATTGATTCTGCAACTTGTGCGCAGGTTAACTCTACACGTGCGTAAGCCGCCAACAGTTTAAGATCTACCCAACCCCCCGGGCTCCTGAGGAAGTAGATGAAAAGGGGGTGTTTAGAAAACAATGACGGCTCAAGTGACGCCGGCTGTTCTTATCTGGGCTCAGTTGTTTTAAATTCTACAAACAAGTTTTGCGCGCGGATTTTTTATGGAGTATTTTTTTTTTCATTTTTGATTCAGAAAACCATAACATTGTTCCAATAAAAAAAAAACACTATGATAGAATGGGTTCTTGCTTACATTTTTTTTACAAAATTTATTTTTTTAGTCATTTTCAATTAATTAACATATTGCTTAATTATTTTAAAAAAACCTGCTCATCATAATAAACAATAAAAATTGTTGTAAAAAAAAATCTTAAAAGAGGGTAATATTAAAATGAGCGCATTGAAGTTGGACGCTAGTCGCGACACTCACGACTCTCGGCGTCGCGGGTCAACTGAATGTTACGTTCTAATCTGGAATGGCTAATGGCGCCTTTACACAATGGGCCATGCTTACTTTACTTCAGACTCTTTTCTAATTAGTCATTGCAGAATAAACCCGCGATATTCAATGTGCTCCAGAGTATTTGGAATTTTGTCGTTATAATCGTCAATTTAGAACAAACATACATTGACAATTCTTCAGAAATAACTATGATTCCAAGTGTACCCACGTTTTCATGTCTATAACTTCACAAGCTTTTATTTATCTTTACTTTTGCGTGCGTATATGCTTGTTTTGGATTCTAATTAGCGAGCCAAATTAGAACTGCATTTACGTACTATGACATTTTGTATGCAAGATATACCTAACGTGATTCTGCAGTCAGGACGGTCTCCTTGTGAGGGCACTTATGGTTAGCAACACAGGCAAGAAACTATAACAGTCACACTCCTAAAAAATATTGCCATCGCTGCGTAATGGTACCTATCCTCATTGTATCCTCATAACAAATTTCATGATAATTATACATGTCAGTTGAGATGGGTTTTATGGCCATTTTATCAGGGTGGTTTTTGCTGACTAGTGACCAAAATAGCCTCTGCCAACTCTTGGGCGGAGGAAGTCCATCTTTTCTATAGTGGTAATAACCTAGCGTTATTTAGAAAAATAAATCATAAAAGTAAAACTATATCTCTTAGCCATTAATGAAAGAAAACATAGGCACCTAGAGCTATGATGATAAGTGGTTAATACAATCATACAATGTTGTATTACAGTGTGCTCAGAATTGAAACAATTATAGTTTAGCTTTGAACGATTAACTATTATTGTTACGCTCAGGATGCAAGGTACGAAGCCTCACAATAACATGACACACAGATTTACAAACCATTATCGTCGTTAGAATTATAAATCTTCGTGCGATTTTAAAAATAAAAGTCAATTTTATGAAAAAATCGAAAAATTCGTCAAAATTACAGGCATTAGCAGTATGATTTTCCTGCTTTTTCCTTTGCCATTGTTACAGTTGAAACGTCGTACATACATCAGAGTTATTGAACTCGATTGAGCTTCAAAATATGTAATCGGTTGGCGTTAAAAAATGATTTCACCAAAAGCGACACTTAAGAGGTCTTAAAGTTGCAACGATGTTATCAAACTTTTGTAAAGATCATTACAATTATGGCAGCTATCGGTAAAATATTATTTGCAATTGCACAAGCATGATGTATTTCGTGATAGCCTAATGGTATGACTGTTTGAACTTTCTACTTTAGAAAGCCCGTTTATTAAGCAAGGTACAATCCTATTTAAAATATAGCATATCGGCTGTACGTACGGGCGGACGAAGTCACGGGCTACAGCTAACGCTAAATACTTGTACCCACCCGCACTTACACGCATTCGATAGTAACAAAGCATTCCAGCCTCAACCAAACTGTTCAAACTCTATGTAAGCCTACAGATTAAACTGAAAACAATTGTAGGATCACAATGTCCCTACACAAGTACACATGTCTAGGAGCTTACACACACAAACTATCGATATCGGCACTCGTATTACTGATGGATGCACCTCTATTTTGCGGTGTATGCCGGTAATATGAAACTATTGGTTCTACACGACGCAGATTGGCAGGTCAGAAGGATACGAAAAGGATGTGATGATAGGGAGTCCGTATATTGTCCTAAAATTAAATCATAATTATTTTAGTCAATATTTCATAACATACTAATTAATATTATAAATGCAAATGTAACTTTTATGTATGTTTTTTACATGTTTTTTGCACATGATTTTTCATATTAAAAGTGCAAAAGTAAGTTTATTTGTGTTATTTTCACGTCTACACTTATCCAATCATCCTGAAATTTTACATATACCTTGTCAGGTATTCAGAAACCCTTTTATCCTGAAAAAAGTACTGTTCTCAAGGAAAATAACAATAATGTTTTTATGATAATAGATGGCGCCACGTGTTCTAAATTAAGCGATCAAAAACCACATGCAAAAGCTAGCTAATTTTTTTTTATAGACTCACGCCTGTATTCCCCAGAGGGGGAGGCAGAGGTGTACAATACACCCACGTTTCGCCAGCTATGTTATAAGTCCCATGTTATAGGCGGCGAGCCTATTACTATTAACCGGGCACAATTCCAGACTCCGTGCTGCTACTGAGAACTTCCTAATAGAAAAACCCAATGACACTTTGCTCGACCCGGGGATCGAACCCAGGGCCTCGTACTCAGCAATCGCGCTTGCTACCACTAGACCAACGAGGCAATCATTAAATTTTGTTTACTTAATAATAAGTTTAGTCAACTTAATCCCTGCACATGCTGAGATGGTAACCTTTTTGATGTTGGTGGCACTTTTTTTTTGTTACTTTCGTTAAAATAAAAGGTAATTACTCTTGTCTATGTTTTGTTAGTTTTATGATAATGAGAGCGTAATCAGCTTTTGTCGCGTAAAATAAATATATCTTTACTTTCTTTCTTTACCTAACTTTTAACTAACAAGACAAATAAGTACGTAGATACGTGGACATAGTATGTACATGGACAAGGACATAAAACTAATTATCCTTCATACCACTAAGAACACAATTAAGTGTAGAATGTGAACAACAACTTTATTTACCCGAAGAAATACAAACAGAAAGTAATTTTGTAACGTTAAACAATGCAAGTGTTGAGTCCTACCCGAGCCTGTACTGCGAGCATGGATATTTTTGTCGACTTTTTATCGAAAGTTTATCGATTCTAAACGTCAAGTTTGACGTTTAGAGTTTTATTTTTCTTTATTTATTTTTAAGATAATTAGTTTTGTATACATATTATTATATAGATAGTTTTATTTAGTATTGTTTATTTATATTAATTGTTAATTCCTGAATAAATAATGATTTAAAAAAAAGTTTGACATAAAGTTCATTAAATTGTGTCAAAATTGACGTTTAACATTGATATATTTTCGATAAGAATTCGATAAAAAGATCCATGCTCGCGCTACTGTTACAACTGTGTGAGTTTTTTTATGTAACACAAAGTTATTTCTACGGTTTCTACGTTACAAACGAGGTCCAATTCAATATGTCAAGCTTAGTTCAGAAATGAGCTGCAACCGACATTGATAAAGAGAAGTAATCTCGTAGCCCAGTTCTGGGCTGACACAATTTAGATTGCCATCGACACGATAAGAAGAAGTTCTGACTAGGTGGATTGTGGCTGCTAAACTAGCGGGTACTAAAGGGAGCGACTTTTATTTACATTGTATCTGTTTATGATTATTATAATATTTAAATCTTAGATTTAAATATAAATAATTATACATTGAATGTACGTAAAATATAATATTCTCAAATATAATTGACTAGATTTCGCCCTCGGTTTCGCGCGCATGGTATTTTGATCAACGCTAGCCTATGTATTATTTTGATGTATAGGTACGCTATAGGTATTACTGTAAACTTTCATCAATATCCGTTTAGTAGTTTTTGCGTGTAAGAGTAGCAAAATCCTTTAGAAAATTTCACGTTTATAATATCACTACATAGATTGTCATCGACACGCTAAGAAGAAGAAGAATATCACTACATAGTATAAAACAAAGTCGCTTCCCGCGTCTGTCCCTATGCATGCTTAGATCTTTAAAACTACGCAACTGATTTTGATGCGGTTTTTTTAATAGAGTGATTTAAGAGGAAGGTTTATATGTATAATACATGCATATTAGCGTAACCGTGCAAAGCCGGGGCGGGTCGCTAGTAAATTAGAATTAGAATGTTTTTGCTCCTAGTATTGACCCAAATTGTCATAAAACCCTAGTAAATATTTATTAACCCTACCACAATTGATGTTATCACGTTTACTTTGTCGATTAATCTGATTTTTCAATTAACATTTAAAGTTGATCCCCAAGAGTGTTTTTTACCTTTTATAATCCCGACGAAAACAAGAGGGAGTTATAAGTTAACATGTGTAACTGGTGTTAACCCCTCATCAACCCTTCACTATCGCCTCTCTCTTTCCGTGACGTAAACGTTGAGTAATCATAGAAAAAGGTTACAAACTAGCTGAGACCAACTGCTAAGCTACTTCTGGTGGAAAGTTTCACCCATGGCTAGTTTCGACTCACCGGACAAGCCTTGCTACCAAGCGTCTAATTCAAGTGCCAGCACGGTTGGTGAAACCTATCTTTCACCATCTTATCTAACTTCTGTCCGTCTGATTGAAAGGCAATTTACCCTTCATCTTAGAACATCGCTTACTGCCAGGTGGATTCGTGATCAAACACGATACCTTTTCCAAAAAAAACTGAGGTACGAGAGGTAATCAACCGTTTGTTTAGTGGCCATCTTTTTACGGACAATTTATACACTACGTGTGGCATTATGCAAAAGAAAAATATCCTCCTTTATTTTCTTTGTATTATTGACTTACTTTCGATTTCTTTGTTAGTCATAAACTTATTTTCAACAATAATATTAATATAAAACAGCATGAAACTGAATCTAGGCGAGAGATAATTGGTCATACTGTACCAAGAAGAACCAGAAGTGCCACAAATATTTTCTCATCTATAGACTGAATAAATTAAAAAAATAATATATATCTGCCTAGCCTTTTCCCAACTATGTTGGGGTCGGCTTCCAGTCTTACCGGATGCAGCTGAATACCAGTGTTTTACATGGAGCGACTGCCTATCAGACCTCCACAACCCAGATACCGGGTTACACGATACCCCTTGGTAAGACTAGTTGACAGACTTTCGGGCTTCTGACTACCCGTAACGACTTTCAAAGATCTACAATTGACAGCCGGGGCCAACAGCTTAACGTGCTATCCGAGGCACGGAGAGTGATAATTATTTTATAAAACGCACATAACTTACGAAAAGTCAAAGGTGCGCGCCTTGGGTTCGAACCCGAGACCACTGACTTGCCAGTCAACGGTCACCACCACTAGGCTATCACCAAAGTTAAAAAAATAATAGATAATAATAAATAATTTGTTGTCATAAACATACCAATTATATTTTTAAACTTCAAAGAAAATTCCCAGGATTGCGCTCTATAGCAGCCCCAGGCTTGCGCTTTGTAGCTCAGCTGAAAGCTTGCCGCACTATGGAAGGCTGGTTTTTCTAGGCCAATCAGTATAATGTAATTACCAAGGTAGCTATGGTTGGTAAAAGGTGGATAGTCACAGATTATTATATTTTAAAAAACATTTACTTTTGAATTAAGTCTATTCCAACATTATCCTGTTGGTGTTTAATTTTGGCCGCGGCTTTGTCCGTGTGGAGGTTGAAACCAAATAAAACAGGACAGTATCCAGGTGCAGGACAGGGCTATTTATGTGCCAAGTTTTGAATAGGATCCTGGAGGGGGTACGGTATACCAATGTGCAAATGAAAACTGTATTTCCGCCCAAAGGTTCGTGAAGGAACCCCGTGTCGTTTTTAATCCGTGCGAGTCGGAAATAACCTCTTTGCCAGCCCTTGGTGATGGGTTACTCATAAAGGGTTTTCCACACGACAAAAAGAAAAAAAGGATAAAGTAGGACGGGATAAATACTGAAATTTTCAATAATCAAAAACAAATCGGATGAAAGGACGAAATTCCTAAACAAAATTGAATTTTAGCTTGATTAAAAGTCTTATCATGCATGGAAATAAATGCTAGGAGCTCCATTTGTCTAAACAAGACGTATATAGAAGAGCGGTACAGAAGAGGCCATCAGGCCTGCGCTTGACAGCTGATGGAAACTGATTGCGTTCAGCCAATCTATTCCGTAAATTCTGCAATCTCACGGACAGCAATCATTGACTGTTGATATTGCCTGATTGCCTAAATAAAATAAAAAGACTTACAGTAAATCATTTGGGATATACAGGATTGGTTATTTTTAAAACACCAACAACCTAAAAAAGGGTCAATAACCTCATAATTATGAACAACTTTTACTATGGGATCAACCTTGAAATAATTAAAAATATAGCTGTTCCATACATTTTGTTAAGTTATGTCAATATAAATGTATAAAACAGCAGATTTTTTCACGATTTCAGAGTTGGTCCCCCTAATTGAGAAGTTGAAGAAAAGTCCTTAATTTCGTTGAAAAAAAAATTAAAATCGCATACAAAACATTTTTATACTGAATTTTATAGCAATTTATATTTTCAATATAATTATTTCAAACATTCAAAACTTCGTTTTCAGCAGAATAAAATCATTTCACGTCTACAACGTTGTCTGCAATATCGGTATGTGCAGGCAGTACAAAACGCTGATATTTTGTATAATGAATTGAATATAAAATGAATGAAATAATCTGTGGTGCGAACGCAGTGATGGAATTTGACACTCTTTTAGCAGAAACCATAATTAAAAAGGTAACCTTTTGTAGTTATAGTCATGTGACTATACATACATTATAATTATGAATTTGAAAAAATAGGATCACTAAAAAATCGTATTAGCTTTATTAATTTTAAAATACGAATTGTCATTATATAATACAATAATTGACCCGCAAGAAATGACCATATCACGCACCGCTGAACATAGCGAAGACCACCAAGTAATCACAGTGCCTTGAGACAATTAATATCATAGACACCGCTTACTGAACAATATAAATTGCATGCCAGTGCTAATGGGATCGCGTTGCAAACTAGATTGGGGTAGTTTTAATTAGATTCTAACAAGAAATTGCTTAATTGCGCCAGAGTATCAGACAACACTATACAGGAAGGCTAAATATCTGGTTGAACAATAATAGAACTATTAAAAACCTCATTTTACATTATAAATAACATTTCATATTATAAATAACTTCTAAACATAATCACTTCATTAAAACCTATTAAAACTGATATCCTAAATATTATAAAAAGTCACACATAAATATTAAATAAATAGTTGAAGTCATTTTGCGTTGAGTGCTTAATTCTACCTCTGCTGGTGCTACACGCACTATAATCGATTATGAGTTGCCGTTGCCAGCAATATAGCCCTAAGCGGCAATATTGAGGGCAATATTGCCAGGAGTGGAAATATTGGGGAATGTTATTATTTAATAAGAAATTTGAAAAAACAACTGATACGGTTAGGATTTAAATCCACGATCTTCGACTGACGTGTCGCTTATGTATCCTACCAGCATCAGTTAAAATTTCATTTTTTTTTAACCACGCCCTAGTGGTAATATCTATGGGAATACATTACGTTTCTAACTCAGTATTGCAAACTTAACAGTTATGTGATATTACCAATGTTCTTAATATTTTTGAGAAATTTTTACATGTTATAGCACATCTTAGCATTATATTACATACTCGTATATAATTATTTATTAAGAAAATTTGAAAAAACAACTGATACGGGAAAAATACTTCTACATTTGTCTACATATCATAGACCATAACACTCAAAGAGTAAAATGGATCGCAACTAAAAAAATAGAAAAACGTTTTGGTTTGAGAAACTTGTTCTCAATCTTTCGAGAATTAATGTTATCAATTTAACTTAAACTCATACCATAACTCTCCTTTTCGGCCTACGTAACCATATTTTTAAACAAAAACAGCAAGGGGTAGAAATGTAATAATTCAATACCTGCACCTGTATTTATCATAAAATTTTCTCGCGTTTTTGCCTCGTCACAGCTTGTGGAGAAACTTATTATTATTTTTAAGAGAGGGGTTTAACGCAAACGAAGTTTAATCTTAATCATTCACATGTATAAATTTTTGAAAATATATTCATTTTAATTTGAATTAATCAATACTTAGATAAACATTAGAAAAAGCTTATGAAATATTATCAAATAATGTATATCGCATCGGTTTGACAAATTACCGGCCCTAATGAGAGCCAACTACATCTGAATGACGAAATGAATGAATTGTTATCAAGATCGACGAGTAGTCTTAGGGCAATGAGCATCGATTAATGATCCAATAATGATATTTTTAATGCCTCCAAATATGATGTCATACAATTAATATTCGTCTAAAAAAACGAAGTTGGCAGCACCATTCCCTTAACTGATAAGTAAAATTAATCACAGTCGGCGCTCAGTGAGTTACCTCCGCTGGGTAACAAACGATTAATCTTGTTCCAATCGGACTGCCAGACTGTCGTTAGTTAGAAATCGTTGCAGTATATACCTACCGGCCAGTCTAATTACTTAATCTTAATTTTTTAATAATAGATTTCTTAATTTAAGAATTTAAGACGACTTTGTTCTAGAAATAACTAGTAGTACTTATAAAGCTTAGATTTTATTAATGTTTTCTATTTTTATCAAACATACAAAGAACGACCTATTTTTGCAGAAAGGGAAATGCGCCTTAAGCATACCGTCCCGCTCGGGGATGCGAGACGGTTATGAAGGGCTCTCCGGCCTATAGATAGTGGGCGGCTGGCATACCGACTAAAACCCCTCTCTCTTTCATCCGCATAGTGACGGGAACGCGGTAACTCCATAAGTATATCTTTCGCAAACCCGTCGCCGACGACCGTCGCCGGGTGTCAGAGTTGAAATTCTGGCTCTCTGGCTGAAACCTGCCAGTCCAACTGCTAAACCAGCCTAGCTAATACTAGCCACCTAGCTCCTCTGCAAAAAGACGTGAGGCGACCACTTAATTTACAGATTTGTAAGAGAAAGCATGTAGTCTTACATTAATATATGGCAAGGCAATGAAAATATTATCGACCAAAACCGTCGATGAGAAAGCCAAAACAGATTTTATGTACAGCACCAGCAACGTTAGTTACTGAAGATGAATAAGCAGAATTAAAAACAACAATTCAGATTACTGAACATCGCTCACGAGGGAAGGAAAAGGTAACTAAAGTGCTTGTCATTTACATCATTATCGTCAAAGCAACTGCAAATGAGACGTGCTTATACCGAGTTTTACGTTCAGAGCAAAACAGAAGCACATCTACGGAAACAAGGTGATAAAGGAAACTTAATCTATGGGTTCAGTACATGATTCAAGACTCCCCAGAGCGTTGATTATTTTCGTTGTTTTTTTCTGTATTGCTATATTTCTTGAAGTAAGCAAAAGAACAATAATGTCCTACCGCGAGCTGCATTGGGAGCTGTACGGTGATCCTGCGAGTTTATTAGCGAAACAGCACATCAAAAGCACTTTTTAATTCAATATAAATTGCAGATACAATCGAAAATGTTTTGTTTAATTATTTTTTTTATTTAAGGATAGATTGCAATAATGCTTTTGTTGTAAATTGAATTGTCATCTGACATATGAAGTGTCAGTTTTTTTATTTGTATGCCTAGTCATCCCTAATATGTCTGTGGTGCGTAT
Source organism: Protodeltote pygarga (assembly GCA_936450705.2). NCBI lineage: Eukaryota > Metazoa > Arthropoda > Insecta > Lepidoptera > Noctuidae > Protodeltote > Protodeltote pygarga. The sequence goes on along the minus strand of OW388248.2, from coordinate 20,741,738 downwards.
TATTTAATTCGCAATGTTATGCACTTCCAAATACTTAAACAGATTGAATGGCGTGGTTCTAATCAGTTAAATTAGAATTTAATGGGCATTTATCAAAAGTTCTCATAATTCTCAAACACCTTTAAATTAAAGCAGGGTCGCAGATTTCTGCTAATCTTTCGAATTCTGATTTTGTCTGATCCAGTGGGGTCTACGTTTACGAAGTCCAACATCAGAGGCGAGTATCTTACTAAGTTCACAAATCCTTCACTAGGTCAGAAATAAGATCAGATAAAAGGGTAAACGGTCTTCTGATTATACATTCATACGAAACAATAGACTTTTACAAAAGTATCACAACAATTCAATTGTTTAACAAGTATTTCTTTTCCAAATAAGTTGATTGTTGTTGTGCGTATAAATATTTATTTGTTTATGCGGTTAAATCACAATAACATTTTGTCGGATAACATCAGTAGTAACATTGTGATCTAGAAACAACAGCTTTTGTATAGCGCCATCTGGCATAAACTAGCGAGAAACTTGTATAATTACTAAGTTCCCACTACTTGCTAACAGATGGCACTATTTTATTTCTTTTTTATCTCTACAGAGCAAAAGCTACAAGTGACTTCAGTAGTTCTTCTCTTCAAAACTAACAATAACTTTCGTGAGTCATTCTTATATAGTGAGGTCCACGACACCGCGCGCCGCGTAAAGACTCGTTCTTGAAAATGGACTCCAGTTAAGATCGCAACTAGTCAGTCATTCCCCGAAATCAATGCGTGAGTAACACACATAATACCAAATACTACTTCGAATTATCGCACGTATACTGCAGTCAAGTATCTTTCCGACGTGCCTCGCATCCAACTCGATATCACAAAACTCTCTAACAACTTAATTAAAGTAAGCTATTCACGTTAAGATTATATTTTATGATCCCTTCGAATTATACCACGGGTTCATAAGCTTGCTATCTACATTAATTTGTAGACACTTCTGTATAGCTTTCGTTAGAAAAGTTTATAAGTACATTTGCAACTGCTTTTCATGAGGGTACAAAGGTGAAACCTCGAGAAGAATCTGATAGGCAAATTATATAGTTTGTAGGAAGCCTACCTATCTAGCCAACCTACAGTATTTGTGTGGGCAATCACGTCTGTATTTACCTGAAGGTTTAGGAAGGTATTTAGAGGTATGTAGAATTTCATTTAATGGGTGTAGTCTGTTTCCAGTTCCAAACTTAGTGTTGGTAAAAAAAAAGAACTAGAGGTTATAATTATCAACAAACTTGAACTTTGATAATTTGAAGAAGATCATGATTGCTTTTAAAAAAATACTTCAATAAAATGATGGGACGGCATCAGCAGCATAGAGTCAGCATTATTATTAAAACAAATTATTGTTCTCAAGGTTCCAAATTTATGGCTCTGTAAAAAGGAAAATAAACAAAATAATAACGTCCGTCGAGAATATTCAAGTCTAAAATTGCAAAGCAGTTCAATTTGACTATAAATTATATAGAAAAAATAACAGAGGTATCATCCTAACTACATAATTATATCTCAACAGAAATGTTCATAACATTATTTACAAAAATAACTAACATATCAACAAAGCACTCCACCTTCGTTTCATACAACTAGATGGCGTTGGCATCGAATAAGAAGTCGCTATCGTTTGGTTCACACTGTTTAACGACCCTCCGCAAGTAGTCCTACGGAATTTAGAATCCATCATTAAACATCTAATATTTTTTGCAAGCTATCCTATGGAAATAGAGATAGTTTAGTAGAGATGTTATATTAGGGTCATATTTGGGTAATCCTATTATTGAATATATTAGTTTACGCATATTAGGATACCATACCTATTACTGGATATTAGTCAAATATTAGTGAACCGATTCATTATAGCTACTCAATCTATTATGCATATCTGCGTAATATCGGTAATAGTCTCCATAATAATTAATATGAAATACGAGATTCTACACGTTTATTATTCACGTATGACTATGAAAGAAGTGAAACGGTGATTAAATTTAATTCGGAAATAATCGGAATCGCCGCGATCAGTCGCCTCGCTATTACGCGACCCTATTATTTGACTAATACCTGGTAACCTATTATTCTTTAGTCGCATATCCTAATATGAATATACGTGGCTTGTATTATGATACCTGTACCTATTACGAATATATTAGTCACACCTCTATAGTTTAGTGATCCTTGTGTGAAACAGATACAGAACAGTAATCAGCGGAAGCTAACGGTGACCCATTTAATCCCACTTTTATGTCACTCTTTTCATTCCCATCTTATTAACCGTCAAAAGACTAAAAAATGCCAAAACACCAGAAATTGGTAGTTCGCCATTAGAAGTATACAAATATGGTTGTCCTTGTATACAAGAAACACTTTTCGCTCTGATTTTCAAGGTGTGGGATGCGGAAATAGTACCTGAAGATTGAAGAGATGCCTCTATTTTTAAACTAGGCAAAGGCAAAGTAGAATTATCTGACTGCAGCTCTTACAGAGGTATCTCTCTGCTATCTTCTGCTGGAAAGGTACTGGCGCACATCATTAACAGACGCTTGTCCATCTTGCTGAGTCTATCCTACCGGAGTCACAGTGTGGTTTTGGCCATGTAGAGGGACAGTTGACGGCATTTTCGTTGTGAAACAATTTCAAGAGGAAAGCCTCGAGCAAAACCGTCCTTTCTACGTGTGTTTTGCCGATAAAAGCAGTCACAAATGGCTAATGAAACAACTTTTAAACGGAATACTCGCGTATAATAATATTTTATTTTTCAAAACATCTGACGTTTCGAGAGCTTTGCAGCTCTCGTGGTCGCAGGTCAGGTGTTTTGAAAAATAAAATAATTATACGCAAATAATCCGTTTAAAAGTTGTTTCATTAAGTCAAATGTTCGCGAAAGTTTAAGACTATATTACACAAATGGCTGGCCTGGCTAAGAGGTCGTTGTTGAAGTTAGGTTTTGGAAAATGAAGGAATACTCAATTAAGTGACCTGTTGGTCAAAAACTCAAGATGGACCACGATTTCCACGATTTCATACAACCTTGTTAATATTCAGCGTCGCTGTTGATTTCCTAAATAAATTATATTAAAAAATAAATAAAACATGTGTAGTAAAAAAAATGTCTTTAATTTCTCACTGCCTATTTATTACACAAACCTATATAACGTACTTACACAGTCATAATTATATATAACCCCCTTCTTGTTGACAAATTAATCTGATATTTCGCACACAGCTTTAGTTTTGATAACAAACCGTTTTACGTAAAAAAAAAATATTAATTTATAAATACATTTTTGCTTTCGAGACACTTTTCCTTCATAAACTTTTTCACGCTTCTTTGCACGCAATATTTAAAGGGGTCCAAAGTTTACGCTCTCCAGATCTAGGGCTCATAACTTATATAATATGGTTACTTAAAATTATGAGAACATTATGGACCCTGTCGGACACAGTACAAGTATAAGTTATAGGTCGATCGCACCACTCCTTGCTGTGGTAGTTTCTTCGGAACAGTCCATAGTTTGGCCCCTTCCTGGAAGAGTGAAATTGTGTTAAAATTAAATAATCTGCTTGTCGGAAGTAAGTTAAAAAATCTAAAACCCGATTGCGCCAAAAGGAAATAAAACATACAACAAGTAGGTAGTTTTTCATTAAGCTTTGTAGAGCCTTAGGCAATCATGATACGATGAAAACTGTATTTGTCTGCGTTTCAATCAATATTACCCAACAAAAAACCACTTGTTTTGGGTGCCTTTACTTCTAATCTTAACTAATAATTTTTATACCTAAATGAGAAAGCAAGTTAGTTTGTTTATTACCTTTTCACACCTAAACCATTGAAACAATCATCCTATCTTTTGCATAGAAGTTGTCAGGTGTACAGAAACGGACATAGGGTAGTTTTATCCCGAAAAAAAGTACTGTTCTCGAGTAAAACAACATTACCGTTCTTGTAAGGATGATTATAAGGACAATATCGTGTCATATACCGACACTCGTCTGTTATTTTATATTATACTGATAATTTTAGGAGAAGATTACTTACTATCACAACAAATAAGACAACTCGTACTCATGATGCAACCATATTCATCGTCCAATCAGCAAAGTTTACAATCTGCACCTGCAATACAGGAAATCTATGTTTAAATAATGTGATTCTAGCAATTTCTGGTAAAAGAAAGCATAAAATCTTTCTACCATAAAAACAATCCAATTTAATGGTATTCTTGGGATGCCCGACCGACTGTCGAGTCAAAACTTGCAAGGTTCAAACCCAAGACATGCCAAGCACACGCTAAAAAAGGAGGATACAGGTACACCTGAGAGATTTTTCGTCCAATGCAAAAGCAATACTTTCTGAATTTAGTTTTACATGATAATAATTATGGTCATTTAATTTTTAAGTACTAACTCATTACTCATTACATTACGAATCCACTCTTAAAATTAAAATATGCCTAGCCAGTCACTCTAGAGGTCAATATACCCAGAAGGCATGGGGAAAACATTCAAATTTGCTAATTTTTCTTTTGTGATCATTTCATAGTCTTCATGACTTCTTGGAGGAAAATAGGATTTAAGTAGTTCATAATATAAATTGGTACTGGCCGCTCGTCCTATTGTCCCTCTAAAAGGCTTTAAACAGGGACGTCTTTTAAAGCATTTATTTGTATTTTTTTCCATATTATAAATTAATTATAAGTGACTCGTGATAGCCTAGTGGTGGTGAACGTTGACTGGCAAGTCAGAGGTCTCGGGTTCGAACCCAAGGCGCGCACCTATGACTTTTCGTAAGTTATGTGTGTTTTATAAATTAATTATCACTCTCCGTGCCTCGGATAGCACGTAACGCTGTTGGCCCCGGCTGTCAATTGTAGACAGTCGTTACGGGTAGTCAGAAGCCCGTAAGTCAAACAACCAGTCTTACCAAGGGGTATCGTGTAACCCAGTATCTGGGTTGTGGAGGTCTGATAGGCAGTAGCTCCATGTAAAAACACTGGTATTCAGCTGCATCCGGTAAGACTGGTAGCCGACCCCAACATAGTCGGGAAAAGACTAAGCAGATGATGATATAAATTAATTATCACTTGCGTCATGCCTCGAAACGTACGACTTCTTCTTCTTAGCGTGTCGATGACAATCTAAATTGTGCAGCCCAGAACTGGGCTACGAGATTGACGCCTTCAGTAGTATACATCAGTTCCTGTAATGAACAAACGACAGGATATTTAGGACACGGTATTAAGTGCCCCATTGTTTGTGGAACAGCAGTATATTTACAGTCCAGGATAGAGTCATTAATGAATCTCCACCTGAGCAGGTTTTTTTTGCTGCGGTCAATCTGGGTCCAAAGTTTATTTAAAGACTTCTAGGTCAGCCATGGCAATTCATGTCCAGGTGGAAGATTTTCAGCAGTGGAACAAATGGGTTTGGTAGGGATGCACTGTATCGCCACAGCCTCAGGCGTTCCTTAGATCCCTCGACAGTGAGTGGGGTGATACACTTTAAAAAGCTTTTTTGATTTTTCCTTCTTTGCGACACTAGGGTACCTATTTCTGTATATAAGTAACTGCTATAACTTGCCACTGCTCTTCGAAGTTCTTGTGGTGCCAGTGGATACAGCATTTGTACTGGAGTCGGCAACCGGTGTTAATCAGGCATGTTTCTTTAGAACTGTATCCACCAACTTCGCATGAGCTGAACGTCTCTACAAAGGGGATGCAAATTCACCAGCAGAAAAAGATAGTGCCAGCGCAGTAGTCCACAAAATGGGTAATTAGAGTTCACCAGAATTGGCGTACTCTTGTGAACTGTAATATTTCATATATGCCTAGTCTCTGTTTAGATTGGGTGATGTAACCAAAATTTGGCTATAAAAGATATTTAATTCAAGTACCTGGAAGATATTCCCTCTGCTCTGACTAAACCATCAACTTTCCTCATGCGCTCAGCTGCTAAATAGTGGAGATGAAAGAGAGTTGCGAGAGACTTGCGTTAGCAACACGGAGTAGTCTGTCTCGAGTCCCACCATCTGTAATATATGAAATGTAATATTACAAATAAATATTTAAAAGGCAATCTATACTTATGTATGGTTTGACACATTTAATCTATGAAAGATTCGTTGCAATCTAGTCTATTTCTTGAAATTTAAGAAAGTTTATACCTATAGTATAGCTCCTAACTTTGCCTAACCCTTTAGGCTAGTACAAGCTGATGCTACGTACATCTTGAAGTTATACACAATCATTATGGTATGCACCAACCAGGATCAACAAGCTTGTCTTAGAATCATGGGCAAAAGTAAAATCCTTGCACTAAATATTTCATTATTCATAGTTCATCAATATTTTTCTGCAGACTGAATTTACAGATACAAAATCAAGAACTTGCTCGGTTCATTAACTATATCTATGTCTTTCTTTTTCATCTTGCAACTATTAGTAGACGTACTATTCAAGGCTGGTTTCCACGCAGGTGGCGACGTCCAACCTCTATCTCGGTTAAAATTCGGACGAAGCTAAGATAATATTTCAATAGCCTCTCGTACCTTCAGAGCCACGAAATACTTCTCCCTCGCATTTTAGCTTGTAATAATATTATTATCATAAAACACTCCTACCTGCCTACCTCTCCCTCTCTTTCTATTGACTTTTCCTTCTATAATTTTTAATAAACGCATATGAAATAACATATGATTTTAATAAAAGAAAAAAATACGTACTTGCTTTTATTTCTGAACGATAAAATTTAGTTTCGGTGTTTATTATTTTCCATGTGGTTTTTATCTTATTATCAGATTTTTTTATTTGATGACTTATGTGAATAGCTTTAGCTTGTACGCATACTTTTTGAAAATTCTAGAATAGTTTCGTACGTAAATATGAAATCATTGTTAGGTGTATAAGATTTTTTATCGTATAGGTCGTACATAATGTCTCTACTGCGCCTTATACCTGGAGTTGCCCAGGCACTAAAAGCTACCTTATTTCTAATATTAATTTTTTTGACTTTACAAGCTTTCTGGAACTCTATATTTATGGCATCAAATAAAGAACTGTACATCATATTAGGATTGTCATAGTGAGGATCTAATGTATATAGTTGTGACTCTAAATTTGTCTTGAAATTTTCTAAACATTTGGTTGTTAGTGACCTACATTGTATCGACTTATGCCCATTGACAGCTTTATGATTTAACTAGCTGTTGCCCGCGACTTCGTCCGCGTGAACCACTCTTATCACCTAGGGGTATAAAATTTAAATTAAATAGAATGCAAGCCTAAACTCATAAAAAACCAACAGGACACCTTCGTGCAATGTACTAATCACATTGAATTTATTGTACTAATCACCGATGCAAAGTTTCCCGATGACAACGCCTCCCGTCCCGTTCGTGCTGCCCGCACTCGCCTAAGAACCGATTGACTTTGATCGAGATTGCACCAAATTCAAATTTGAAAACCTATTGGGATGACGCGGATCTCATTCCGTACCTCAAAAGGAAAATATGGAACTCTTAGAGGATCTTATAAAATGTACCTTCGTTTTTAAGCTAGAAGGTTTCACTGCGATTCTTAGGTACCTACCCAAAAAGTATTTATCGTCTATGTCGAAGCCGTCCTGCCGCTCTTAGAAACCTGGCTGAACAGAAAGGAGCGCAGGTACATGCTGACTCAGGTGCTCACCGGGCACGGTTGCTTCGGTGAGTACCTAAACTGGATTGGTCGAGAAGCTACGGCAAGTTGCCGTGTGTGGATGCAGTGTTGATTCTGCACAATACACGCTCGAGGAGTGCCCTGCGTGGGTCTCCGAGCGACGAGTCCTGACGGACCGGATCGGCAGGGATTTGTCTCTGCCCGTAGTAGTGAGGGCTATGTTGGCAGAGACAGATAACTGGGGAGAAGTAGCCTCCTTCTGTGAGACCGTAATGACTCAGAAGGAAGCCGCTGAGCAGGAGCGAGAGAGAGCCAATCCCGCTCGGAGGAGAAGGAGGCGTCGACGACGCAACCGCCTTAGCGTCTAATACGCACAAACAGCAGCATCAGCAGGCGGGGCCTTTGGGGTCGCGGGCGCTCAGATTGGGGAGTTGTGCGCCCACTGAGCGACCCCAGAGAAGACGGTGGCAAAGTGGTCACATGCTACCGTGCACAGCGAGGCTCAGGAGAGACCCCTTTACAGTCTCTCCGGGGATGTGCCTAACATGCGTTGCGCAGGGGAGGTTCCGGAGCTGGTCTCTTAAGAGGACCCGGGATCTCCCCTCATGTGCTGATGGTGATCACCGGGGTGGTTTTAGTGAGGTAAGAATCCCATACTCCCCGGTGTCTTCCCCTGGAGGCCGGGTGCCTTTTGAAGGTTTCCCACCGTAAACAAAAAAGAAAAAGAAAAAAAAGGTACAATAACAACTTCATTTGAAATTACGAATCTCTTAATCGGCTTAATCGCTTGTGATGACATATACCGGAGTAGTGCTGCACTGCTGGTCCCATGACCTGAACATGACATGGCATGAAACGGGCAGGACTCGGTAGCTTAGTTGGTAAAGCGATGGCACGCCGGGGATTGCGGGTTCAAGTCCCGCCCGAGTCAGTTGTTTTTGCGAGTTTCTTATTAAAATAATATAATTTAGAAAATATACATAAAATATAATATTTAAGAAAAAACACATAACAAAGAGTTATAGAGTTATATACATAACAAAAGGTACAGCTTGGCAAAAAAGAATGAGGCGGTGACAGCTAGAACTAAAAATAAAAATCTTAAATACTAAGTTTGTGACAAAAAATTCATCATAAAAATATTAAAGAACTAAATGACTTGTTATTTTGAATTGTAATATGTGAAGTGCGCTAGTGGCGCCCCCAATTTTGCAGACTCTTATTTCCGATAAAAAAGATTCCATAACACCTTTGCGAAACGACTGAAAAGTATGACTGTATATATTTTTTTGATACGCTCAATGTTTATGGCAAGACGTTTCGTTTTACTTTGTTTTTAAAATGAATGGCGCGACGTATTGAGTGGTGAGGCGTATGTGCGCTAGTATTTATTTATTTATTTACGGATGGAAAACCAACAGCTATTCATATGTATAATTACAGTGGAATAGGATACATGGAGCCAATTACAAACGGAATGTTTATTAACTACTCAAGATGTCATCCGGTGTCAGTGCCGTCTTGCTAGAGTGGCCAATATGGCAACTGCGATTTTGTCTGTCAGCATCATTAAAATTTAACAAAATACTCGACAATCCTAATTTTGTGGATATATGTTGTCGACTCGAAATCTTTATTTTTTCATATTTTATTATTCTGGTGAGGTTTCGATCGAGTCTACCGTACCCCTTGACGAAATTATTAATATCGATTTCTTACACTTTTAAAATAAAACCGTTATTTTACTTTAAATATTAAAGATAGATATATGGTGTCACGGACTTTTTTATAAAACTAATAAAGGCTAATATTTTTGCTAAACATTATAGTCACTTATTTTAAGCCGTTTAGATAGCGCACGTCAATAAAGCAGCCAGATAGCATTTTTTTTCTGACTTGGATCACGGATATTGTTATTTCTTGCTGATAACTTATCTTTATCAGAATAAAAGATAGCCCATAGCACTCAAGAAGAATGTAGCTTTCTATTACTGAAATAATATTTTGAATCGGACCAGTAGATCTGGAGATTACCCCCGACATACATACATACATACATACATACATACATACAAACATACAAACTTTACCTCTTTATAATATTAGTATAGATTTAACAATTAGGCACTTATAATCAGAGCGAATTCCCGATATAAGGTTTTTACCTTTTATTTTAAAGTTGGTTAAGACATTGTCTATACATGTAGCAGAATCTGTTGTCACCCTAGTTGGCTCAAAGAAATTAAAATTAAAATTGAACGATTTACATAAAGATATAAAGTCTAGTTTTGCGATGGTATCTACTAAAAGATCAATATTAAAATCATCACATACTATAATATTTTTGTTCATTTTTATCCTCCGGAGGGCATCCTCCAATGTCCAAAATCGCTGTTACGTTTCACACGAATCTTAAGAAATGCATCATCCAACACGTTCGAAGACAGTCGTGCGACAGCATTATTCTGGAATAAGAGGAATTATGTCGATTAATTAAAACCCCAATCAATGATCTGAGGTGTAGAGACTTATTGAAATTATAGTCCTAATATGCGGTGTCTACAATTTAGTTGAGCCGTATTATAGAGACTAGAGACCGCTATTTTAACGCCATCACTGCAACAATCTATATCGTTTTCCAAAAGCCCCACGTTAAATTTAATAAGTATTGTTTTAGGCGAAAACGACGCCACCGGTGATAAAATAAACAATAAAAATCTTTAAAAAAAGAAATTGTGTCAGACAATCTGTAAAACTAAGAATTCATCAGTTACCTCGTGTTATGATAAAAATCAAAACTAACAATATAAAAAAAAAAGAATTTTTGACTAAGTTGTTGTTTAAGAAAAATAAATTTACAATAGATAACATTAAAGTAAATAAATTATAGAAGGACAGACTTACTCTTTCCATTATCAATTTTACACATTTCATTACTGTGCGTGCCCTGGTGACTCCGGATTTTTATTGAGACATAAAGGCCTCCAGCTAAGGCTGCTAGGGGCTAGCTGGATCTGATTTTGATTATTTAGGGTCGGCGAGGACGACGATACGATAAAAACTGAAGGTTGAGATAGATTTGAATAACTTTGTGGACGCAGGTCGGCGACTTTGTGGGCGCACTAGCACTTTTTTTTTTGTTTTTTTAGCTCCAAGGAGGTCAGACTGATACACCGGACTTCTAGCGAGATCTCCAGCAAAAGCAACGCCGCACAGTGCACACCCAGTGCGCACTGGTTTTATAGACGGTGACTCGTCCCCTTCCTTCATTGCACCCATTCGGACAACACACTTATTGATAAAAAACATTAAAAAAAAACAAAATATTCACAATAAAAACCTAATAGCAAACACTTTAAAATATTCTGAATTAATATAAAACGTATTTTAGTGTCGGGTGGGCAGGGATCGATTGCCGCGTTTTCAAGGCGCGAAGTAGGAGACTGTTGGGCCGCCCGGCCGTTGCGCTGCCGTTGGGCGTTGACGACGGTTCGCCCTTGCCCCTTGCCCCCTCCTGCCCCGACCTGTCCCCTCGTGGTCGATGTTAACAGCCACGTGGCGCGGCACAGTATGATAATGGGCGGGAATATCTTTATTTACACTATATTTTGTATACTGTTTTACACAACACACACTAATTAATTTTCGTTCGTTTACTTTATTAAACATTAAAGTTTTTCAATTAATAATAACTAATCTTTTAAGCTTACGCGTACGTTTTGTAGGTTAAGCAGTACATTTGTTACTATTATGTAAAATAACTAGTTCAATAGACAGCTGCAGGCTTTGTATCAAAAACGTCCATTGCGCATCGAGACGACTAACTTCGGGGCGACTCACAGTGGGCTGCATTTTGAATTTTATACGACATAATTTTATCGTAGCAATGTAGTAAATTAGAAATGGTTTAATGTAAATATTCCAAAACAGGTCTTTTAATGCCGCGTATTTTTTTTACTTTTGTTTAAAAAATACTATTTGGTATCTCGCAAACTTGCAATGCGAAACATAACAGTTGATAAAACTGTATGTAAATCATAAGAAGAAGTTTTTTAGAAATCATCAAAAATACTTCACAAATAGATTTTTTATCTATATCAGATTTTCTGTCTAGAAACTTATTTATTGATATTTATTATTAATCATATTTTATTGTACATAGATCATTCATTTTGTGCATGATTAATCATATTCCTGACGATAACAATTACCTATCTATTTTTGAAACATAGGTAGAATATTTGAAAAAATATTATTATTTTCTTGATAGGCCCGCGTTTAATTATTATTTCAACTGAAGGTAATCGATGATGGAGCCGACGAAGATGCACGGTTACTTAGAAGTATTCACTCTAGACTTGAAGATTTCTAGAATACTCCTGAATATAATGTCGTATGATTTATTATAGTATTTTTGGGTGTTAATGATCTATAAATAAATTTTGATGATACGAAACATGATTTAGATTAAGATAAATTAAACTCCTATGAAACTCGAAATCCAGCCCACTGTGTCTACCGATGCTGTGTGTAATTATAACAACGCCATGGTGATCGCGCCCCCTTCAGATTTTTTATTCAAGCACAATTCAATAGATGCTTCGAGCCAGACAAGCACGGGGGCAATCATCTGTCACTACATGTATCAGTTTAAATGATTTATTTTTAAAGAGATTTTGATGTTCAGAATTTGGAGTTCGAACCTTTGTGGCATACTTAGCGGGCCGACGCCATTTTGATTTTTTTTCAAAGTGGCGGCGCAGGATGTTACTAGTATATAATTATTTGCATAGAGGACACCTTAACAAACAAAAAATGTTAGCAGAATAATGTCATGTCAGAGTCGTGATAGCCTAGTGGTGGTGACCGTTGACTGGCAAGTCAGAGGTCTCGGGTTCGAACCCAAGGCGCGCATCTATGACTTTTCGTGAGTTATGTGCGTTTTATAAATTAATTATCACTCTCCGTGCCTCGGATAGCACGTTAAGCTGTTGGCCCCGGCTGTCAATTGTTGATCTTTGACAGTCGTTACGGGTAGTCAGAAACCCGAAAGTCTGACAACCAGTCTTGCCAAGGAGTATCGTGTAATCCAGTAACTGGGTTGTGGAGGTCTGATAGGCAGTCGCTCCATGTAAAACACTGGTATTCAGCTGCATCCGGTAAGACTGGAAGCCGACCCCAACATAGTTGGGAAAAGGCTAGGCAGATGAGATGACACCTTAACAAACAAAAAATGTTAGCAGAATAATGTCATGAAGTGTCGCGTTTTCGAAATATTTAAAGTTAAAGATCACTAAAGTAGTAATAAAGTCTTTCTCATACCTGTAGCGGTCTTTAATTCAAAATATCTCAGCAACGTGGCACTTTAAGGCATCGTGTTTGAGTCATTTTCTGTTTATTTAAGTGTCCTTTATCCATAATATATACCTCTATAATAACTTTCTAACTCTCTAACTTTTAGTGTTTACATAATACTAATTGTAACTTGTAATTAATGTAAAGTTGTAATTAATTACAAAAGTGGATAATATAGGAAAGCTATAGGTATCTATGATACCTATTATTCTACATTTAACTTTCTGAGTCTCTTTGCACAACACTAATACTTACTATCTAGACACGCGGCAGCGTGTCAAGCCAAGTTCAAGCATTGGCTAGCCAGCGCCAAATCGTATATAAAAACTAGTCAGGTCAGACCTTAAGCTACAATATATTTCCTAAGTTATAAGAAGCAATATTATTTTAAGTTATTATAAAATATTTTATGTTGTAAATAAATTTCAGGACTGACCATTGAATTTGGCACCCATTTAGATATCACTCCTTTTGTCGTTGAAGTCATCAACCAAGGCATATATTGAACTTGGCTCTCATTTTACATTTATGTTTTTGATGGGATTATAATATTACCAGAGGGCTAGCATGTCTAATATCTACATTAAGATTTTTTTTCATTATAGGTACCCAGGATAAATGTATTTTTTGACTAAATTTTGATAAAATTAATTAACAGAGTTATCATCGTTAGACTAAAACAAAACAAATAGTTATTTATCTCACGTTTGTTGTACGAGAGGAGTTTACACAAATAGTAAAAAATATAGGTATCAAAAAATCCGACCTAATGACATAAAAACGAATCGCCTTTTTCTCAACTATACCAAAACGGAAAATGTTATAAACAAGTAATCGGTAAAAATAAAATCTCAAGTATGCCGAAGCAAATAGCAACACAATTTGAATTTACCAAACTGTGAACAGTATACTGGGCTTTGTTACAAAAGAACGTCAGCGCAACTGTAAGCAGATTCTGGGAAGAACTTGACAACGTTAAAAAGACATGGAGGATGGAAATCCAGCACAGTTGGGGAGGGCTACATTCAGGATTCTGTCCAAAATAAAACTATAATTTCAAACAAATTAACTAGGATTATCAATTTACGCCCCACTTTGCCTCAACCAACTCCTTCAAGGGAGTCTGCACCAAGGATTCCACCGTCAAATTAAATACTGGAATGTCCTCCTTTTACAGAAATTCTACACAGCTTTTGTAATAACATATCAAACAACGTAAATATTCCAAACAACAATGTACCTTTAAATTTTACGAATTGTTCAAACTTCTCAATTATTTTTAAATAGATACTACTCTATTATCAACTATTATCAATAAATATTTACAAAAGACTACTATTTTTTACTTTCCTTATATTCGAAATAAAAGTAGAGTGACACGAGTAAAAGACATCTATTCCTTACTCGTAAATAAATACCTCGTATGGGAATTGATTCCTTTCGACCCTTGTGTAACATCTACTATTTCATACTTTTGTTTTTGTGTCATGGGTCAAAATTGTTTTAAGAAAAGAAAAGATACTTATACACAGTAGGCATCCGCAGTACGAACCGGTCATTTTGGTTATTATTTACTAATATTGTGCGTTATTTTGTTGTTGTAGTAAGTAAGATGAAAAACATTATTATTAACGACGAGCAATAATAGCCTTCGATACTTTTGTGTGGCCTTACCACCCTTACCTTATCAACAGACCAATGTATTTTTAACAGACCATTAGGGCTTCATAACAACACTAGTCAAGGCGACGGACGCACTGTAGAACGTCCCCATACATTAGGTCGGACATTGGACTTCAATCGTTAATATGTAAAATAACTATAAAATCTTATACCTATATTCGTTAGTTTAAGGACTGATTTATTTGATTTAATTAATAATTGTCTCATATTGGAATTATTTTGTGTATAATAAAAGTTAGAACATGACGTAACGTAATTTGCTGAAAATTTGTCAAACTTTAGAATTTTTTGAACTGCATTAGTTTCAAAGTATCTAAATAAAAAATTGGTGATTTTATGTAGATTATAATACCTATAATACCTAGTAATCTAATTGTTTTCTACAGCTGTTTGTTAATAACTGGTTTGTATTTAGTTATTTTTGTTGAACCTATAGTAATTTATTCTTACTTTAGACTTTTAAAAAAATGTCCTGACTTATCCAGGCTAAAATTTACATGAAGTGAAAGGCCAGAAAATTAGCTACAAAAAGAAACTAAAATCTCGGCCAAATACCACTAACTGTTGAACAAACTTGTTTTTTTAATGCAGAGCTTACAGACAGACTTCCTGTTGACAGATTGATCTGATATTTGGTACACAGCTTTAGTGTTACTCATACTGGGAACTACTACTACTAGGGAACTCATACTGAGGTCCCAACACTTTGGCACTGAATCATTTCTGTCAGAGGGACGAAGCAAACCTCTATATCTGGGATTCGTTCTTTCGATTTTATCGTCATAGTTACTTCTATACTTGAGACAGCAAGTGAATTTTATATGCATTAACCTCTGTAACTGAGATAACATCGTTTTGTTTGATTACTTACTTATTCTTATTTTAACCTAACCTAATCTCCATAACCTGTATTCTGACCTCTATTAATGGAACCCTCTGTAAATGAGACAGATATTTATTTATACCTGGATATCTGAGACACTGGGTAAGTGGAATATCTCTATAAGTGAGACAAATTTGCAGGTCCCTTGATGTCTCACTTAACCAGGTTTTACTATATTTTATTTAATATTCATATAGCACTGGCTTTCAAGTATAAGTGTATACATTTTCATGCACATCCTATGTAAGAATCAAAAGCAAAAAGATTCGCGCAGTGTCGCGTGTGACGTGTCCGACCTAATGTATGGGGACGCTCCACAGTGCGACGGTGAGACGTCTAGTGAGCTACAAGTTTAATGTCAAACATAAAATTATATGTCGTAAATACATTGCTTACGCCATTCCAATAGTAGTTAATATAAACAATAAGTAATTGCCTACATAAAATTGAAATGTATTTTTTAACAATACCACAAGCGTGAAACATGAATTTTCACTAGCTACAAATTTTAACCAACGATTGAATACTCAGCATACAAGATATGTTTGGAAAAATTATAATTTTCACATTTGTTGCGGTATTGGCCGCACGCAAACTTAGTTTTTCCAACAAAATTTCTCATTTAATGTACAAGAACAGTCCTCAAAGAAGTTTAAGGATCCACAGAGGTCGTGACGTTCCTCCTGGACAGTATCCATACGTAGTCACTCTGATGGAAATGTATTCTCAGGAAGGCATTGAATATCCGTTTACGTTTTGTACCATGTCGTTGATTTCTGAAACCTGGGGTATATCCGCCGCGCACTGTATCGATATGGAAAGCAATAACACAATGTATGTTTGGTATGGAAATTTGACTGTTTCACCAATAAACACTGGTTTATATTCTAAAGTACAGAAAATATTTCTACATCCTGCTTATATTCAACTGTATGATGGGATAACAGGAGAAAACGACATATGCTTATTGTTAGTGGACAAAGTAGATTTGAAGAGCTATGGAAGGCTGCTGTCCGTTGACCACGTGACTTTGAGAGGATTGCCTGTTGTGTTCCTGGGTTCTGGTACAACACACGATCCAGATGGAGATAAGTTCAGGCCGATGCAGATCGGTGAAGGTGTTATAGACAAATGTGGTGTAAGAATGTCTGTATATAACAAATGTTTGATATGTGTTTTACCGAAATGTTCCAACAGGGAAAACAGCGTCGACAGTGGTGACTCTGGAGGGCCCCTTATTCTTGATGGTGGCATAATTGGAGTGTGCGCTTTAGTTGTACCTCAAGGAGAGGTTTACTCAAGTGGATATACTCCAATCAGTCCGTATGTCGATTGGATTCATAAAGTTATAAGTTCTGAGCAATAACATTGTGGGTGTTGTTTTATGAATGTCTTCAAAAGGACTCAATAGCTTGAAATAACATTAATACGTTTTGGAGTCGGTTCAAAGCCTAGTTAAGGAGGTTAGAGCTTGGAAGCGATTCCAATACGTCTTAGTTATTTCAAGCTATAAGTTCCTTTTGAAGTAGGTTTTGTTCTTTTATTAAAAATAAATGTTTTACGATGTTTAGTGGCACCTCAGATTATTGCACCCCAGACTTTTGTGAGGCTAATGTTTAAAGTTCATATGAAAAGCATCGGCACTCTTATGCACTATATTAACTCTTGCCTGACTAATCTTCGTTGAGATTGGCTGCTGTGACAGAAATTCACTGAAATTCACTGAAAATTAATAATTTTCAACAAATTTTGAGTAACGAGTTATGAAACTATCCAACAATTCAAT
Source organism: Protodeltote pygarga (assembly GCA_936450705.2). Taxonomy (NCBI): domain Eukaryota; kingdom Metazoa; phylum Arthropoda; class Insecta; order Lepidoptera; family Noctuidae; genus Protodeltote; species Protodeltote pygarga. The sequence goes on along the minus strand of OW388248.2, from coordinate 20,724,341 downwards.
AAAATTGTTGGACTTCAAAAAATATGGCATAAGAAGATGCCGCCTAAGTCCAAAATTATACCGAATAATTTTTTTTTTTTTTTTTTTTTTTTTTCTACGTGGTCTCTCTCAGTTATAGCTCTAGGGAGCTCAGACTGATTAACCGGACTTCTAGCGAGACCTAAAGGCCTCCAGCTAAAGCAATTAAACTAAACCTAAAGCAACTGCAGCTAAGGGCGCCCCCTAATGGGACTCGGGCCTCGGCTTAGGGCGTTGCTTGGGGACATGCTAGGGACTAGCTGGATCTGATTTTGATTATTTAGGGACATGTTTATGGCTACAGGCTCAGCCCGGGCTGGCATAAGCAAGGGTCGGGGAGGACAATTACTGGGTCTTCGCGACGGGCCTCGTCGGCGAGGACGGAAAATCGGGCGGTTCTGTGCAGTGTTTAGAGCTTTTGCTCGTTCGGCGGTCTCTACCTGACAAATGGTGATATCATCGTCGGGGTAGGTGAGCGCGTGCCTCGGACGGCGGATCTTGGAGATACGAGAGGGAGCGTAACTAACGGCCGAAACTAACAGAGGGTTAGGATGGCGGACGGCAGACTCAAAGTATCGTTTAGACGTACGTTTCATAAACTGCTTGATGGTCGGCAGTTTCAAATCAACGTGTAGTTGTTTGTTGCGCAAATAAAAGGGGGCACTGGTGGCCTTGCGCATGAAACGGTTTTGGAGGGTTTGGAGGCGGTTGAACCTAAGGTCGGGCACGTGGGCAAATACGACACTAGCGTAGGTCATAATGGGCCGAATGCAAGTTACGTAAAGTCTCACCTTATTTCTAAGGGATAATTTACTGCTCGCATTGAGGAGATAGTGTAGACGTCCGAGAGCGAAGGCGGCGCGGGCCCGCACCGCTTTCAAATGCTCACGGAATGATAGGCGGTGATCGAGGATTACTCCTAGGTATTTGGCCTTGAGTTCCCAAGGGATTTCTTGGCCAAACATAGAAATGGGACGTATGTGCTCAGGCTTAGGGACACCTGGCCTTGCGAATAGGACGGCTGCGCTCTTATCGGGGTTAACCTCGATCCTCCATTTCCGAAACCATGCGCCGAGGGCGTTAGCTGCGGTTTGGAGGGAGCGACTGATCATGTCACAGCTTCTACCGGTATAGTAGATAGCCGTGTCGTCGGCAAAAAGAGCCAGTTTGGTCTTTTTGTTCTTAGGGATATCGCTGGTGTACAGCGTGAAAAGGAGGGGTGATAGCACAGAGCCCTGAGGGACTCCGGCACGGATGGGACGAGGCGATGAGAGAGCGCCTTCGATGCGATAGCGGAAGCTACGGTTCGACAAAAAGTCTCGAATGATGAGCACGAGACGATCTGGCACACCGAGTTGGTATAGCTTATATATTAAGCCATTGTGCCAGACTTTGTCGAACGCTTTCGCTACATCGAAAAATAGCATACCCGTCATCATCTTGGTTTGGAAACCAACACTAATGTGTTCGACAATGCGGTGGACTTGGTGGACACAAGAATGCTTAGCACGAAATCCGAACTGCTCATCAGGCAGAAGACTCTTGGATTCGGCATAATCCTTGAGTCTCTTATAGATGATGCGTTCGTATATTTTGCCAAGAATATTGAGGAGGCTAATAGGTCGGTAACTGGATGGCTCAGAGGCAGGCTTGCCGGGCTTGGGGATGCCGATCACGGTAGCATCTTTCCACGCTTGTGGAAAGAGATTGTGACTTAATGACGCATTAAAAATTGCAGTCATTAGGATGATGAGCGGGGCGGAAAAGAGCTTGATCACCTTATTGGTGATGCCGTCTGAGCCAGGGGCTTTCCTGGGTTTGAGATTCCTAACGATCATTCGCACCTCGTCTACGGTGACAGGGGGCAGAGGGTCATCCGGATCCTCGGTGGGAGGGAGAGCAGCTTTACGTTCGACGGTGGCGTCCACCATGTCGAGGTGGGCCTTGTTTACTGGTAAAGTGCTGGGCGAACATTGGGCTTCTAGACTGTCAGCTAGGCATTCGGACTTCTCATCGTCATCGAAGGCTGGGCTACGATTAGGGCGATTGAGAGGGGGCATGGGTGATTCCTGCTTGGACTTGAGCTTACGTTGGAGTTGCCAAAAGGCCTGGTGAGTCGGCTCGAGACTACCCGTGAGCTGGCCCCAATGCTCGTCTCGCATCTCTTGCACGCGGTTCCCCACTTTACGTTGTAGAGAACGCGCGAAGGCGCGATTCGCTTCAGTGGGGTAAGCTCTAAGGGCTCGGATAGCCGCATTCTTCTCCGTCATCAGTTCACGCACATCATCCGGCAGTTTCCCCCGGTCGATATCGACCGCCGGAACCTGTCGTGAACAGTCGTTCACTAAGGATTGTACGTGACATGTGAGAGAGTCGATTGCGCCCACCGTGTCGTCGATCGATACTATGTCATCGGGAATAGAATCAAGGTGGGCGGACGAAGTAGACTGGAGGCGTTCCTCTAGTTTCCTCCAATCCGTTACCACCTTGGTAGGGACGGGCAGCCCTGGATCTGGGGGGCCTACGCGCGGAGCTAAATCTAAGATCACAGGGCGGTGATCGGAATTGAGCTCGTCTAACGCCTCTAACGAGCGTATACGTAAGTTTACGTTCTTTAGAAGCGCTATGTCGAGCACATCCGGACGAAGGCCTAGTGTCTTTGGAAAATGCGTGGGGTGCATTGGAGCTACAACATCAAAGTTGAGAAAGCTACTCAAGGATTCTAGGTTCTTACCCCTCGTGTTGTTCGAGTGGGAGTTCCAGGATATGTGTTTCGCGTTGAAGTCCCCTGCTATAAGGACAGAGTCGCTTAAGGCAAAGAGGGATTGGAGATCGGACTGGATAGGAACGTTACGTCCAGGAGGAATGTATGCCGACACGAGTGTGATCGGGCTGTGTCCGGTCATGCCTATCCGACAAGCAGAAGTCTCAATGTGAGAGAGGGTCGGGGGCTCGATAGGTATGCAGTGCAGGGACCTTTTGTAATAAATAAGGGTGCCGCCTTTGGCAGAGCGGGTCCTGTCGTTTCGAACTAACTGGTAGTTAGCGATACGAGGATTCCGCTGTGCGGGTTTTAAGAATGTCTCCTGTAAGAGGAAGACATCAAGGTGATGGTCGCGGAGGAACATGGCTATCTCATCCCGTTGATTCGATAAGCCATCGGCGTTAAAGAAGCCTATTTTAAGGGATCGCGGTTTGAGTCTGCAATTAATTGTAGAATTCATGATTAATTAAGGGTTATTAGCGATGCGGAAATTGGCCACGGCCTCGGATATGTCCGTGTAAGTGGCCAAGACTTTGAAGTAATCCTCGACAGAGGTAGCACGGGCGATGGCCTCGTAGGCATCGTTGATCCTGTTCCGTTGGAACATGGAGAAGAAATTGAATACCACTTTTTGTTTGTGGGAATCGGGGACCTCTTGCGCAGTGGGGGCAGCGCGGGATTTGGGGGCTTGCTTGGGAGCAGGCGCTGCAGTGGGTTTTGGGGGCAAGGTTAGTGCGCCAGAGGGTGCTGGGGGTGGTGACGGTTGAGGAATACTAAGATCCATCAACGATGGGATGATACTGGGGGTGGATGGCTGTTGATTCAGCTTGTTCCACGGGGAAGGCCTCTGTGGGCCAAGCCGTTCAGGCAAGTTGGACGACGGGAGGGAAGGAAGTTTATTCCTCTTAAGGCTGGCCTCATTGCGCTTTGCCACCTTTGGGTTTACGCGTGGGGCTTTCGGGCATCCGCGATAGTTCGCAGGGTGTCCGGAGCTCCCGCATAGAACGCAGCTGGGTGGCTCAGTGCATAAGGCGCGGTCTTTAGGGCGCTGGCAGTCACTTGTGCCGTGATCCCCTAGGCACTTGACGCACCTGGGTTTCGCGTAACAGTGACGCTGGGAGTGGCCGTAAAGTTGGCAACGGTGGCACTGGGAGGGAGGGCCCGATTTGTGAGGGGGTTCAGCCTTGATGCCAGATAGGTGGCACAAGGTTTTGATGTTGAAAAGGGATTGTTTGGCGGCAGGGGTGAGTTCGCTTATGACGAGGACCATGTCATAGGCTACACCTCCACGGCCACGGTGCATGCGATGCACTTCTAGAGCGGGGATATTTTGTGATTTAAGATCACTGAGGATCGAGTTCGTGTCGATCTGTTGGGGAATGCCTCTAATGACAACGCGGAGGAGGCGTTCTTCGGGGAGGGCGTACGTGTGGAAGGACACGTTACGCTCCCGGAGGAGTTTGGAGAGCGATCTAAAGTCGCTGGAAGACGGCACCTGGACTTTGATGCCGTGTTGGGTTGAGCGGGCGTTGGTGTAATTGATCCTAAGATCAGTGCACCATTTGGACACATCGGTCCATTTGCCCTTGTCTTGAATATACAGGGGCGGAGGGGGCGGTATTTTCCTCGGGGCTGAGGAATCACCGTTGGCTTGTGGGGTGGGGGTCTGCGGGCGGGAAGCCTGCGGGGAAGATGTCGGGGAGGGCACTGGAGAGGGGTCAACCCTCTTCAGGGATTTAGGGGGGGCATGGTTTGCAGACGATTTCTGCTTGCGTTTTTTGCCGACGACTGTAGTGAAGTCGTCGGAAGAAGAGGAAGAGAAACAAGTGTTACACTCTTCGGAATCGGAGGACGATGATGACTCAGAGGCCATATCGACATCGTTGATGGAACGAGTCGATGAGCTGCGCGATAAGGAATGCGGCGCGGGGGGATAAGCGTCCGGAGACAATGGGGCGGCCTGGGACAAAGGCACTTGGGATTCCGCGAATTCTATTGTTTGCGCAGGTGCGCTAGCGGCGGACAAAGGGCTATCCGAGCAGGTAGCCAGACAGGTTTCTACCTGTGAGGGGGCAGCGGAACGCGGAAGGAATTCACGCGGGATTTTATTGCCAATTTTGGCGAAGATTTCTGGATCTTGTAGAAGATCCCTTAAGATGTCTATGGCTTTGGCCTCGGAGGCCTTAGCCTTCGATTTCCTAACCATAGCGGGTGCGCATTTACACCGATTCGGAAAAACGCGTCGCGTTCCGGGAAGAAGAATCGGTAAGAAACTTCCCGGCAGTCGCGCCTATAATAATGTCTAACTAGACCGCTCCCCGGGTTGGACAGGCCCGGGGGTGTGTATTATTCGTATGATCCTCCCCGCCGGGTATAAGCAGGGAGGAGTGAGTCCTACGGTGTGCCCTAAGCTTGTAATCCCGTCGCCAGTCTTATTGTGCGAACGGGTCCCTGACAGCTTTAGTGCAGAGGGTGATATGGGCCGAAGCTTGCAGCACCCAAACAACACTAAAGGATAGGAGAATAGGGAGTGGAAAGGTGGGATGAAGGTGATAGCTAGTGTCGACTAGGAGACCCCCCAAGGCCGGTGGTACTAGCTCCTTCCGATGGATTGCTTTGCCCTGAAGGGGCGCAGCGGGTGTATCGGGTCCACACCCCACTCGGTTTCGTTAGCACCGTTAGGTTTCCACCGAGGACCACCAAATAGTGGCTTTACCCAGATGGGGCTAAACAGCGAGAACTGTCAAAGAAATAGATCGTCTGCCGCCTTGAAAAAGGCAGCTTCGGATCAAAATCTGGCGGAGCTACGGCGGGGCGTAGCGCAGAGTCTCAGACAATAGCGGTCAGAGCGCGCGCGGACACGTCCGTGCGCGGTGAGAGCCAGTGAGCGAGTCATACCGAATAATAATTTTGATCAGGCAGTTAAGTGTTCTCGGTGAACGAAACCATAGCGACTTCTAATTTTTCCTGTGGCGCCATCTATCCATAACATTGTTCAACTTATGCATAGCAGCTAACGTTGCTTATTTAATAATAACGTAGGAAATGCTATGTATTTAAATAAGCTAAGTAATTTTATCGTGTTAAATAAGATAAACACAAACCGATTAATGTGATTGTTAACCGACTTCAAAACAATGAGGTTAATTATTTTGTGACGGCTTTTTAAGAAATATAAACTAATTATTATTCAGCTTCACTCAATATTAATCATTTTCGACAAATGTCGAGTAACGAGATAAGACTATCCAACAACTCAATAAAATTGTTGGACTTCAAAAAATATGGCATACGAAGATGCCGCCTAAGACCAAAATTGTACAGAATAATAATTTTGATCAGGCAGTTAAGTGTTCTCGGTGAACGAAACCATAGCGACTTCTAATTTTTCTTGTGGCGCCATCTATCCATAACATTGTTCAACTTATGCAAAGCAGCTAACGTTGCTTATTTAATAAAAACGTAAGAAATGCTATGTATTTAAATAAGCTAAGTACTTTTATCGTGTTAAATAAGATAAAAGATTAATGTGATTGTTAACCGACTTCAAAACAATGAGGTTAATTATTTTGTGACGGCTTTTTAAGAAATATAAACTAATCATTATTCAGCTTCACTCAATATTAATCATTTTCGACAAATGTCGAGTAACGAGATAAGACTATCCAACAACTCAATAAAATTGTTGGACTTCAAAAAATATGGCATACGAAGATGCCGCCTAAGACCAAAATTGTACAGAATAATAATTTTGATCAGGCAGTTAAGTGTTCTCGGTGAACGAAACCATAGCGACTTCTAATTTTTCCTGTGGCGCCATCTATCCATAACATTGTTCAACTTAAGCAGCTAACGTTGCTTATTTAATAAAAACGTAAGAAATGCTATGTATTTAAATAAGCTCAGTACTTTTATCGTGTTAAATAAGATAAAAGATTAATGTGATTGCTAACCGACTTCAAAACAATGAGGTTAATTATTTTGTGACGGCTTTTTCTGACGAATTCCTTCGGATCTCGTTACACCTTTATTCGCTTTTGTTATTCATGCATTGTTGATACTTATTGTAGGTATAAAAAAGTTACTATACATCACTTTTTCGTACCACTTGCTAAAAAAAAGTGACATTCTATGCCACAAAAAGCGCAACAATAGTCATTATTAATCTGTTAAAAACAGGGTACTGAATTTCATTCATGCTCTAGGGAGAGAATGTGATTTAAATTTGGAATACTTACCGAAACTTATACTGAACTACATCTGTGTTTACACCATTGAGTTTGTATATTAAAGCATTACTCATGTTTTTGAAAAAGGAATACGCATTTATTATGCAGATATGATTATTAAATAAAATTACGAAAACCGACGAGGCCGTATGAGCTTGATGCCTTTGCTTTTCCGACAATAAAATATTGGTCTAGGAATTTGCAGCGTTTTTGTTATCTTCAAATACTTACATAAAGTTTATTTGAATTTATTTTTATAAATAAGTTAATGTTCTAAAAATACGTTACGATGTTAAATCAAAGCGACAGTGACAGTGAATTGTCGGATTCCATCAGTGCAAATGCTGCCGCAATTATATAAAATTTGCTTCTAACAAAATCCAAGGAAAATGATTTTAAAACTTATGAAGAATTTTCAACGTGGAGAATTGCGAAAGGTCTATCAATTTCAGAATCAGTACGTATCATTGTGTTAATTTTTTCGCAAATAGTACGAAAAGTAGAGTAGAGTATTTTCTTAGGTGATAAAGCTGTCTTAGTCTTGGCCTCTTGGGTGAACTTAAATCCCTCGCTACACTCAGGACTCGTCTTAAATCTCTCGCTTCGCTCGTGATTTAAGTTTTTAACACCCTCGCTACGCTCGGGAGTAAACCTCGAGTCCTTCGTTACGCTCGCGATTTAAATCGTCACCCGTGACAGAAGACACTGCTTTATCCCCTTGGTTAATAATCTACGATTAAGTATAGATTTTAATATTAATATTTTACTTACTTTTACACCCGCATTAGGTGGGCATTATTACTACCAGGGACTGTGAAATAAAAATACAATTTTATATTAGGCTTCTATAAAATGTGTCACTAATTATTACTACAAAACTGATTTATGATATCAAATTACCCACCTATAATATAATGAATGGCAAATCATTTCGTAGTGTACGGTAAAACTAATGTTTTTATGTTAAACCTACATAGAAATGTAAAAGTATCTATTATTATTTATTCGGATTAAATGATTTTTTTTGTTTAAAGTTTTATTTTAAATTTTTAAATTATGCAGATAGCGCTAAAGGAATGTTGGTGCTGTAAAATTTGTTTTGATTTTAGTTTTTTTTTTTTTCATTATTAAAATAAAGTTTGATGTAACATGCATTCATCATTGTGTCTATGTCACATAAAGGCTTAACTAAGAATGAGAAGTGCAACTTTACGAAAACGGAAAGCAAAGCTTGCTAAAACGTATAACCTGAAAAATATTTCATTTTTTGTTTCTTGATTGACCTGATTTGCTGTAAGCAGCCAAACTAGAACATTTTATATTACGTGTCATCATCATCATTATCAACCTGTATTAGTCCACTGCAGAACACCGGCCTCTTCCAATGCGCGCCTCTTTTGTGCGCTCATTGGAGGTATTTGCCCATAATAGCCACGATGGGCAAGCGGGTTGGAGATTGCAGTAGCAGATGATTGCTGTTACACAGAAAGATGCTGCTGTCCACCCTCCAGATTTTTCTCTTTGTCGCTTCTTACGACACCCGTGGGACGAGTAGGGGTGGTTCTATTCTTATGCCGGAAATCACACGATTATTTATGTGTCGCGGTTCCATATTCTTGCAAGAGGTACTATTTTAGTACTTCTCTTCTGGTACCTACCTACTACTGGTCACGCTTCTATTTTAAATTTAATTATGTATGTGGACATTAATTCGGAGTTGTTTTTATTACAAAAGATAATAACTGAATTTATATAAATTCTATTATTTGTGTTTGAATTATGTATTTCAAAGGATTCATTTTAAATAAATTAATTACTTGCTATTATTCTTATTATAGGGTAGTCCGTAGCTTCACTCGCGTTAATTTTGTATTTGAATCAATTATGATTCACAAGCCACGTGGCGCACTTAATACAAGAAAACGCGAAGCCATTTAGGAATATCAGGCTTTATTCTACTCACATGTTCACATCCAAACTTCCAAACTAATATTATAAATGCGAAAGTAACTCTGTCTGTCTGTCTTTCTGTCTGTCTGTCTTTGCTTTACGCCTAAACTACTGAACCGATTTGTGTGAAATTTGGTACAGACATAGTTTGGAACTTGAGAAAGGACATAGGATAGTTTTTATTACAAAAAATAAAATAAAAAATAAAATTTATTCCGGACATACAGCGCCATCTATTGGTCAAGAGTCGGCATCAATTCAGTACTGAAAATTCATCGGAAAAATGTAAATAAATAGTAAAAAGGTATGAAAATATAATACAATACAACTTTTAGTACAAAGAAAATGCTCTAACGGAATATAGATACCTAATTCTATTAGTACTATAATGTCGAGTTGGTGATCGCGCAATGGTGGCGATCGTTACACGAGTTCGGTTCATGTTATTGTTTTAATTCATCGGAAAAAAGTAAATAAATAGTAAAAAAGTATGAAAAAAATAATATCAATATAATAAAACTTTTAGTACAAAGAAAATGCCCGAACGGAGTATAGATAAATAATCCAAGTTGTCGCTATGCTCGATAGATGGCGTTGGGATCGAAATAGATCACGCTATGATTTCGTTACACGCATTTGGTTGGGTATCGGCCGAGCGCTTCGTAGGAAATTTGTCAAGGGAGAAACAGTATTTTTTTCTGAAATGGCAAATCAAAATAATATTTTGAAAATAAGGACAAATAATATTTTCACCTTTTTCGATCGGCAATAACGGCTTTAATGCCCTAAGTGAGTGTTCATACATACCTATCTTCAATTCAAACGCAGAGCTCATTGTGTTGATTTTTGAAGAGTTCCCTAGAATATCTTCCACATTTCATTTTTGAAGAGATCCCGCGAGATCGGGAACTATGTGGGTAAAACAAAAAATCTGCCGGAAGTCACTATTCCACGCGAACGAAGTCGCGGGCAAAAGCTAGTTATACATAAAGACAAGTAGGTAACATTGACATTATAATATGAAATAACATCATAGACATTCACGACACATTTATAATATCAAATAAGATTTTAAAATATTATACTTATCAAAAAAAAATCTATGGTGATGGCATGCATGCTCTTGATATTTTTCATGTCAAACATAAAATTATATGTCGTAAATACATTGCTTTCGCCATTCCAATAGTAGTAAATATAAACAATAAGTAATTCAGCCTACATAAAATTGAAATGTATTTTTAAACAATACCACAAGCGTGAAATATGAATTTTCACTAGCTACAAAATTTAACCAACGATTGAATACTCAGCATACAAGATATTATGTTTAGAAAAATTATAATTTTCACATTTGTTGCGGTATTGGCCGCACGCAAACTTAGTTTTTCCAACAAAATTTCTCATTTAATGTACAAGAACAGTCCTCAAAGAAGTTTAAGGATCCACAGAGGTCGTGACGTTCCTCCTGGACAGTATCCATACGTAGTCACTCTGATGGAAATGTATTCTCAGGAAGGCATTGAATATCCGTTTACGTTTTGTACCATGTCGTTGATTTCTGAAACCTGGGGTATATCCGCCGCGCACTGTATTGATATGGAAAGCAATAACACAATGTATGTTTGGTATGGAAATTTGACTGTTTCACCAATAAACACTGGATTATATTCTAAAGTACAGAAAATATTTCTACATCCTGCTTATATACTGATTGATGGGCTAAAAACAGATAACGACATATGCTTATTGTTAGTGGACAAAGTAGATTTGAAGAGCTATGGAAGGCTGCTGTCCGTTGACCACGTGACCTTGAGAGGATTGCCTGTTGTGTTCCTGGGCTCTGGTACAACACACGATCCAGATGGAGATAAGTTCAGGCCGATGCAGATCGGTGAAGGTGTTATAGACAAATGTGGTGAAGAAATGGCTGTACATACCAAATGTTTGATATGTGTTTTACCGAAATGTTCCAACAGGGAAAACAGCGTCGACAGTGGTGACTCTGGAGGGCCCCTTATTCTTGATGGTGGCATAATTGGAGTGTGCGCTTTAGTTGTACCTCAAGGAGAGGTTTACTCAAGTGGATATACTCCAATCAGTCCGTATGTCGATTGGATTCATAAAGTTATAAATTCTGAGTAATAACATTGTGGGTGTTGTTTTATGAATGTCTTCAAAAGGACTCAATAGCTTGAAATAACATTAAGACGTTTTGGAGTTGGTTCAAAGCCTAGTTAATGAGGTTAGAGCTTGGAAGCGATTCCAATACGTCTTAGTTATTTCAAGCTTTAAGTTCCTTTTGAAGTAGGTTTTGTTCTTTTATTAAAATTAAATGTTTTACGATGTTTAGTGGCACCTCAGATGATTGCACCCCAGACTTTTGTGAGGCTAATGTTTTAAGTTCATATGAAAAGAATCGGCACTCTTATGCACTATATTAACTCTTGCCTGACTAATCTTCGTTGAGATTGGCTGCTGTGACAGAAATTCACTGAAAATTAATAATTTTCAACAAATTTTGAGTAACGAGTTATGAAACTATCCAACAATTCAATAAAATTGTTGGACTTCAAAAAATATGGCATACGAAGATGCCGCCTAAGACCAAAATTGTACAGAATAATAATTTTTATCAGGCAGTTAAGTGTTCTCGGTGAACGAAACCATAGTGACTTCTAATTTTTCCTGTGGTGCCATCTATCCATAACATTGTTCAACTTAAGCAGCTAACGTTGCTTATTTAATAAAAACGTAAGAAATGCTATGTATTTAAATAAGCTCAGTACTTTTATCGTGTTAAATAATATAAAAGATTAATGTGATTGTTAACCGACTTCAAAACAATGAGGTTAATTATTTTGTGACGGCTTTTTCTGACGAATTCCTTCGGATCTCGTTACACCTTTATTCGCTTTTGTTATTCATGCATTGTTGATACTTATTGTAGGTATAAAAAAGTTACTATACATCACTTTTTCGTACCACTTGCTAAAAAAAGTGACATTCTATGCCACAAAAAGCGCAACAATAGTCATTATTAATCTGTTAAAAACAGGGAAAGAAAATTGTACTAATTTCATTCATGCTCTAGGGAGAGAATGTGATTTAAATTTGGAATACTTACCGAAACTTATACTGAACTACATCTGTGTTTACACCATTGAGTTTGTATATTAAAGCATTACACATGTTTTTGAAAAAGGAATACGCATTTATTATGCAGATATGATTATTAAATAAAATTACGAAAACCGACGAGGCCGTATGAGCTTGATGCCTTTGCTTTTCCGACAAAAAAATATTGGTCTAGGAATTTGCCGCGTTTTTGTTTTCTTCAAATACTTACATAAAGTTTATTTGAATTTATTTTTATAAATAAGTTAATGTTCTAAAAATACGTTACGATGTTAAATCAAAGCGACAGTGACAGTGAATTGTCGGATTCCATCAGTGCAAATGCTGCCGCAATTATATAAAATTTGCTTCCAACAAAATCCAAGGAAAATGATTTTAAAACTTATGAAGAATTTTCAACGTGGAGAAGTGCGAAAGGTCTATCAATTTCAGAATCAGTACGTATCATTGTGTTAATTTTTTCGCAAATAGTACGAAAAGTAGAGTAGAGTATTTTCTTAGGTGATAAAGCTGTCTTAGTCTTGGCCTCTTGGGTGAACTTAAATCCCTCGCTACACTCAGGACTCGTCTTAAATCTCTCGCTTCGCTCGTGATTTAAGTTTTTAAGTTTTTTTTTGTTTTAAGTTTTATTTTACATTTTTAAATTACGCAGATAGCGCTACAGGAATGTTGGTGCTGTAAAGTTTGTTTTGATTTTAGTTTTTTTTCCATTATTAAAATAAAGTTTGATGTAACATGCATTCATCATTGCGGCTATGTCACATAAAGGCTTAACTAAGAATGAGAAGTGCAACTTTACGAAATCGGAAAGCAAAGCTTGCTAAAACGTATAACCTGAAAAATATTTCATTTTTTGTTTCTTGATTGACCTGATTTGCTGTAAGCAGCCAAACTAGAACATTTTATATTACGTGTCATCATCATCATTATCAACCTGTATTAGTCGACTGCAGAACACCGGCCTCTTCCAATGCGCGCCTCTTTTGTGCGCTCATTGGAGGTATTTGCCCATAATAGCCACGATGGGCAAGCGGGTTGGAGATTGCAGTAGCAGATGATTGCTGTTACACAGAAAGATGCTGCTGTCCACCCTCCAGATTTTTCTCTTTGTCGCTTCTTACGACACCCGTGGGACGAGTAGGGGTGGTTCTATTCTTATGCCGGAAACCACACGGTTATTTATGTGTCGCGGTTCCATATTCTTGCAAGAGGTACTATTTTGGTACTTCTCCTCTGGTACCTACCTACTACTACTGACGCTTCTATTTTAAATTTAATTATGTATGTGGACATTAATTCGGAGTTGTAAGGATTAAGGTCTGAATCCTCAAGAATAAAGTAATTTAAATATTGCTGACCTCGGGTGGAGCACGAAAGGAATCTGACAAACTCACCACTGACATAAGTCATACCTTATGGCTTTTAGTTAGCCAGACTCCTTACATACTCCCCCTTTTGTCCAAAATACGTGCCCTCACGATTGGACAAACTCCTAAGGACGCCAACCCTAATTAGGACGATACCTGGCCCTTCTTCGGCCTACCGCGACGCCGTTTGGGTGCAACAGGCTGAGGAACCTCAGAGCATTCACCCTCTCGGGCATGGTATCGCCTCAAATCCGCTGTTTCAAAACGCTTCGCAGGTACAGGTGTCTGGATCAATCCCGTAGGCTTCTGGTTAGAAGGCTTGTACCTCTGACACTCGACACATGTCTTAAGGTACTCCTCTACATATCTTCGCATGCCTGGGAAGAAAAACCGTTGAGAGATACGAGATAGTGTTCTCTCTATCCCTCCATGCCCGGAAGTAGCAGCATCGTGGCACTCTAACATCACCTTCTTTCGCAGGTTTTCAGGTACGACGAGCTGCGGTTCTTCGGACTCAGCATCAGCGTAACGGTAAAGTACTCCTTTACTCATATAATAACCTCTTTCTGTCCATCTCTTAATAGCTACTTCCTCTTGTCCTTCCAACTCCTTGACGATTTTAAATAACTCAGGATCGGCAATCTGATCTTGTCGTAAGGTCGTAGCATCCCAGCTAGGCGTTTCGACGATGACCGTGCAGATTCCACAGCTATCCTGGTCTTCCGCATCACAAGGCGGGCGACTAAGAGTATCAGCGATAAGGTTCGCTTTCCCTGGAGTGTAGTCTACTTTTAGGTCAAAAGACTGCAACTTCATGGCCCAGCGTACCAACCTTCCTGTTGGAGTCTTCAAGGTAAGTAACCACTTCAGAGGCTGATGATCACTAGCCACTTGTACCTTATGTCCGTCAATGTAGCCGCGGAACTTCTCTACAGCCCAGACGACAGCCAACGCCTCGCGTTCTGTTGTGGAGTAGTTCCGTTCCGCTGGTAACAACAAACGGCTAGCGTACTCTATGGGTCTCTCTTCACTTGGTGACTCCCCCTGGAGTAAAACCGCTCCAAGTGCGTAGTTGCTTGCGTCGGTCCTGAGTATAAAAGGGAGATTATAATCTGGTTGGGTAAGTATAGGCGCAGTGGTAAGTAGATTCTTTAATTTAATGAAAGCATTGACCTGATCTTCTTCCCATTTCCAGGTCTGATCTTTCTTAGTAAGAAGCGTGAGCGGCTGAGCGACCTTAGAAAAGTTCGGTACGAATTTCCTAAACCAGGAACATGTTTGGAGAAACGTTTTCAGATGCTTAAGCGAACTCGGCTCTTTCATATTAGCAATAGCGGCTACCTTATCGGGATCCGGCGACACCCCATGTGGTGTAATAATGTGTCCTAGATACTTAATCTTGTCACGCGCAAAGACACACTTGGTGCGATTGGCACGGAGGCCAAAGACACGAAGGCGATCAAAAACGGCTTGCAGATCTTGCAGATGCTGCTTAAAAGTTGGCGAGATCACAATAATGTCATCAATGTACCCTAACAAGGTCATATCCTTAAAAGCAGCTCCAGAACGAAAACGATCGATAAGCCTTTGAAAGGTGGCCGGCGCATTGCGAAGACCAAACGGCATTCTTTTAAAACGGTGTATGCCAAATGGGGTCACGAAAGCTGTCTTATCTTGGTCCTCCTGCTTTACGGCCACTTGCCAGTAACCTGAGCGAAGATCAATCGTGCTCATAAAGCAACTCTTCCCAGTATACTGCAATAGATCGTCAATAACAGGTAGGGGATAGGCATCGCTTTTTGTGACCGCATTTAATTTGCGATAATCAACACAAAATCTATAAGTCCCATCTTTTTTGGGTACAAGTAGAGCTGGAGCGGCCCACGCCAACTCACACTCTTTGATAATTCCTTCTTTAAGCATCTTATCAAGTTGGGCCTCCATCACGGCCCTCTTCGCTGGTGTGAGCCTATATGGCGGTACGGAAATAGGTGGATGGTTACCTGTTTCGATGCGGTGTTCCGCAAATGAAGTAGGTGCTCCTAACTCGCCGAAAATATCGTCATACTGCTGAAGAAGCTCCGCTAAGCTGCTCCTGTCCGAATGCGGCAGCATCACTCCCTCGTCAGTCCGCAATACGTCTGCAGCTGCGCAGTCGACATATCTTCTGGACGTCTCGCATTGGAGTAGATGTGCTATCTGAGGACGATCAGTCGTAAACCATTTATCAGTAGCTAAGTCAAGGATAATACCAGCCTTCCGTAAGAAATCAATTCCTAACAGCGTGTCATTGTTTCTAGCCTCAGGTAAAATTACAAACGTTGTTGGTATTACTACACCTTCCAGTTTTACATCTATTTCCGCGAGTTTCACGTCTAGATCCCGTACTAAACCATCAGCTAACTTGATACTAAGATGACTATCTTGAAACGAATGATTTTGTTTTCGAAGCAACGCGTACAAACTAGACCCTGCTATACTGCGCTTGGCAGCGGTGTCAACTAAACCAGTGCCGCGGAAACCATAAATTTCAATATATAGAATGGGACGTCCGCGGGTATGATAACTAATGGCAGACGCGGATTGCTCGTTCAAAGTGAAATTTTGTAACTCAACAACCTGATGATTATTAAACATATTAGGCAAACATACATTTCTACTAGGTGGGCTGACCCTACTAGTTACATTCTTATGAATATTAATCATAACACTACTCTGTGGTACACTGGTGTAACACTCCGTTTTAACATTACTCTGTGGTAAACTAGTGTAACACTCTGTTTTAACATTACTCTGTGGTACACTATTAGTATTAGAAAATACATCACAAGTAAAGAAAGAATCTTTGTTACAATTTGTGAATTGAGCACGAATAACACCCGATGCACTACAACCATAGCACTTCAGAGTATTTGAATCAGTTTCACGTGTTCTTCTTTTGAGCTGAGCGCAATCTGTGCGGTTATGTCCACCTTTTTTGCAATATACACAAAACTTGTTACCTTGTTTGCGTTGCGTAATTACCGGTGCTTCCACGGCTGGGCAAGCTGATGTCGAAGCCGGCGTCGCGATCATAGACGTTGACTTCAAGACATTATCACGCTATGTAGTAGCGGTGTGGGCAGCGACTCGAGCAGAGCGGCTCAATGGCGCGAGCGGCGCAGCATGCGCACTCGGGCCGGAGTCACGAGCTCGGGTTTGCAGGCACGACGACGTTACTGCACTGGAGAGCGCATCCAGCTCACCTGCATCCTCTACTTCACGAGCACGGCGAAGAAGCTTGGCGAATGTAGCTACTTCTTCGCGTCGGATCCGCTCGCGAATTCTCTTTTGAAGCAAGCCGTACACCATGTCCAGCTCCACCTTCTCGCATAGATCGTTCTTAGGACGGCGCGCAAGTATGGCGCGTGCTCGGGCAACAAAGATGTCGGTCTTCTCAACCCCCTGAGGAACCGCAAATAGCTCTCTGTATATTCGATGGGGCGGCCGACGGTCACCGTATGCGCTGCGGAGATTTTCAATGGCGGAGTCCCAGGTCGTAGTATGAAATTTGATGCCTTGCCACCAGGTTGCAGCTTCGTTCGTTAAAAGCATTGAAAAACCGCGGAGAGCGGCGGAATCCGAGACGTCAGCACACTCTTTAAAGCTCTCTACCGCATCAATGAAGCCATCCACTGACTCGTGCGGGAGACCGCTGTATCGCGCGCTGCACTTGGATAGATTACCTGACACGCTAAAACTTTGGGGGGTCGGTGACGATTCAGTCGCCGTCCTGGCGGGAACCGAGTCGAAGACCCGCTCCAAAAGCTTTTCCATCGAAGCAGTTTGAGCGCGCTGTAACTGTTCCAACATACGAGGGGTGGCTGATATATAATCTACTTTGATAAATAAAGTTACAAAAATCGTACTACCCACTATGTAGTTTTAATACTTATAGATTCCTTATTTGAAAACAATAGCATTCATTTGTTTTTATTGTTTTCGTTAGGAACAGTGCATTAACATAGTAAACATGTCGGAAGAAAATATTAAAATGCTTAAAATCGAGCAGCGTGCCGTGATAAAAGCCTAACTAAAGAGGGAAATACTCCGCCGCAAATCAAACAACGGATGTTCTATGTGTTTGGTGACTCATTTTCTTCCGATTTTGTAATAAAGTTTTGGTCAAAAGACTTTAAACATGGCCATGAGAGCTTAGAAGATGGTCCCCGTAACGATCGGCCTGTTTCTGCAGTCACAGAAGACACAGTGGACCTAGTGAAAAAAATAATGCTCGCAGATCAAAGAATCAAGCAGTGGGAGATCGCTAAGGATGTCGGGATTATTAAGGAATGTGTTCACGTAATTATTCACGGACATTTGGGGATGTCAAAGGTGAGCGCCCGATGGGTGCCCAGAATGCTAACGCCCTTCTTTAAACAACGACGTGTCGAATGTTGTGAGGCATTTTTGGTTTTGGTAAAATACAGAGAAGAAGAAACTGTCTCCAGAATAGTAACCTGCGACGAAACCTGGATTCGCCAATGGGAACCCGAAAGCAAGCAGGAGTCAATACGGTGGAAATTTAAGGGGAGAAGCCACCGCACAAGTTTAAGGCGTTTCTACGAGCAAGCAAGCTTATGGCAACATTTTTTTGGGATGTAGAAGGGATTCTTTTGATAGCTTACCTACCAAAAAATACTACGATGAACGCGGCTTACTATACCAGTTTACTTGACCAACTGCGAGCAGCCTTCAAAGAATAACGAAGAGGCAAACTCGGTAAAGGAATTTTAGTTTTACACGACAATGTTCCGATCCACACAGCTTCCCATGCAAGGTCGCTCTTAGAAATAACGGCTTCACGGAACTAAACTATCCACCCTATATTCTAGATTTGGCCCCCTGTGACTATTTTCTTTATAGAAATTTAAAGATAAACCTAAGGGGAAAAAGTTTTTCAACCGATGAGGAAATGAAGGCCGCTGTGGATGACTATTTTTACGACCAATCTAAGAATTTTTTTTTTGACGGTTTCATGTCTCTTATTTACAAATGTAATAAGTGTATTACAGTTGCAGGGGACTATATTTAAAAATAAAAAAATATTTGCTTCCTATGTCAATTCTTTCTATGTTAGGTAGATAACTTTCCAGCCGCCCCTCGTAGCAGTAACGCAGGCGGGGCTAAAAGTCTCCGTGGGGGTGACGACAGCGGCGGCACCGGCGGCGCGGTCTGCAGCATCATCAAAAAATTCAGCGTCACGGTCGCTTCCGCGACGAGAATCGCGACGTGAATTTCGACGTAGGCGCGGCATATTAACTTGGTTCTTGTGAATTCGGGCCGCGAGTTGGGCGCCAATGTAAGGATTAAGGTCTGAATCCTCAAGAATAAAGTAATTTAAATATTGCTGACCTCGGGTGGAGCACGAAAGGAATCTGACAAACTCACCACTGACATAAGTCATACCTTATGGCTTTTAGTTAGCCAGACTCCTTACAGAGTTGTTTTTATTACAAAAGATAATAACTGAATTTATAGAAATTCCATTATTTGTGTTTGAATTACGTATTTCAAAGGATTCATTTTAAATAAATTACTTGCTATTATTCTTATTATAGGGTAGCCCGTAGCTTCACTCGCGTTAATTTAGTATTTGAATCAATTATGATTCACAAGCCACGTGGCGCACTTAATACAAGAAAACGCGAAGCCATTTAGGAATATAAGGCTTTATTCTACTCACATGTACACATTATACATAAAGACAAGTAGGTAACATTGACATTATAATATGAAATAACATCATAGACATTCACGACACATTTATAATATCAAATAAGATATTAAAATATTATACTTATCAAAAAAGAATCTATGGTGATGGCAGGCATGCTCTTGAATTTTTTTTCATATTTTTTTGTGTCATGGATCAAAATACAAGATACGTATTATCAAAAGACCATTAACGGACCATCAGGGCTTTATAACAACACTAGCCTGTGCGACGCCGACGGTGAGAAGCCTAGTGAGCTACAAGTTTCATGTCAAACATAAAATTATATGTCGTAAATACATTGCTTTCGCCATTCCAATAGTAGTAAATATAAACAATAAGTAATTCAGCCTACATAAAATTGAAATGTATTTTTGAAACAATACCACAAGCGTGAAAAATGAATTTTCACTAGCTACAAAATTTAACCAACGATTGAATACTCAGCATATAAGATATGTTTAGAAAAATTATAATTTTCACATTTGTTGCGGTATTGGCCGCACGCAAACTTAGTTTTCCCAACAAAATTTCTCATTTAATGTACAAGAACAGTCCTCAAAGAAGTTTAAGGATCCACAGAGGTCGTGACGTTCCTCCTGGACAGTATCCATACGTAGTCACTCTGATGGAAATATATTCACAGGAAGGCATTGAAGATCCGTTTAAGGGTTGTACAATGTCGTTGATTTCTGAAACCTGGGGTATATCCGCCGCGCACTGTATCGATATAAAAAGCAATAAAACATTATATGTTTGGTATGGAAATTTGACTGTTTCACCAATAAAAACTGGTTTATATTCTAAAGTACAGAAAATATTTCTACATCCTGCTTATAGTTTACTGTATGATGAGGCAACAGGAGAAAACGACATATGCTTATTGTTAGTGGACAAAGTAGATTTGAAGAGCTATGGAAGGCTGCTGTCCGTTGACCACGTGACTTTGAGAGGATTGCCTGATGTGTTCCTGGGTTCTGGTAGAACACACGATCCAGATGGAGATAAGTTCAGGCCGATGCAGATCGGTGAAGGTGTTATAGACAAATGTGGTGTAGGAATGTCTGTACATACCAAATGTTTGATATGTGTTTTACCGAAATGTTCCAACAGGGAAAACAGCGTCGACGGTGGTGACTCTGGAGGGCCCCTTATTCTTGATGGTGGCATAATTGGAGTGTGTGCTTTAGTTGTTACTCAAGGAGACGTTTACTCAAGTGGATATACTCCAATCAGTCCGTATGTCGATTGGATTCATAAAGTTATAAGTTCTGAGCAATAACATTGTGGGTGTTGTTTTATAAATGACTTCAAAAGGACTGAATAGCTTGAAATAACATTAAGACGTTTTGGAGTCGGTTCAAAGCCTAGTTAAGGAGGTTAGAGCTTGGAAGCGACTCCAATAAGTCTTAGTTATTTCAAGCTTTAAGTTCCTTTTGAAGTCGGTTTTGTTCTTTTATTAAAATAAATGTTTTACGATGTTTAGTGGCACCTCAGATTACTGCACCCCAGACTATTGTGAGGCTAATATTTAAGGTTCATATGAAAAGCATCTGGGATAGTGATAAGGAAACGGGGGGGGGGTGACCACCTATCCCCCTCTTCCTCATCACTCGTCAGTCTTCGACTGCATGTATAAAAAAAGCAATATTACTTGTTACTACAATGGCGACGTGGTTTCCGAGGTGATAATCGAGTGATAATTAATTTATAATACCTACGAACATTCGAACATAACCACGATAAGAAAATTAAGATCTTAATTTTTTATTACTTTATGAATAGTAAGAGGTGCACCCTGGGTTCGAACCTGAGATCTCTGACTTGCCAGTCAACGGTCATACCGTTATTACTAATTACGTACATGAATAAATTTGCCTCGTTGGTCTAGTGGTAGCAAGCGCGACTGCTGAGCACGAGGTCCTGGGTTCGATCCCCGGGTCGGGCAAAGTGTTATTGGGTTTTTCCATTAGGAAATTCTCAGTAGCAGCACGGAGTCTGGATTTGTGCCCGGTTAATGGCAATAGGCTCACCCCCTATTACATGGGACTTATTACATAGCCGGCGAAACGTGGGTGTACTACACACCTCTGCCTACCCCCTCTGGGGAATACAGGCGTGAGTCTATAAATAATAATAATAATAATAATAATTTTATTTCAGAAAAATTTCCATAAAATTTGTTAGTAACATGAATTATACCTTATAATCTAGTGTTAGTATTATTGATAAGTTTATTTACAGATTCCTTCATGATAGGAGAGCTAATTCTCTCCGCTACGGTTCTCAGGATGCTGTTGCGACTGTCTCGTACTCGTCTCAGTAACGACGCCGTTTTTTTGCGAATAATCGCGTAAAAGTCGTCTGTTCGAGCTAACGCAAACATCTCTGACGCACTGCAATAACGTGGCAGTCTCAACAACATCCTGAATGCATTGTTATATTGGATGCGCAGGACATCTAGCGATCTTTTAGTATGATTGACCCATAGACTGCTAGTGTACAGATTCTGGCAGTAAGCTTTAAAAAGCGTGATTTTAACTTGGTCTGTACAACGAGCAAATCTACGGGTCAACATATTGCAGCGGACCGCAAGTGCCCTCCGCTCCCTCTCAATATCAACATCGTCTTTAAGGTCGTCAGTAAGAAAGTGCCCTAGATATTTGAAGGTTGATACCTTTTTAATTACTGAGCCGTTTATTTGTAATTTAGGTCCATCTTCACGATGCTTACTGCCGCCCTTAAAGACCATGTATTCACCTTTCTTGACATTGTATTGTAATCCATGTGCAGCCGCATAAGTCTCACATTTCCTCAATAACGCTCCGACTGCCCCCGCCGACGGACCCAGCAGCACCATGTCGTCTGCGTAGCTGATGTTGTTAATGTTAACCCCACCAACACTGCATCCGACACGCATGCTGCTGAGTTCAGCTATGAGGGTGTCAACATATAGGTTGAAAAGCCTGGGAGAGGTCAAATAAATAAATAAAAATAAATTTGCATGTCTTTATAGGTACAATTAGTATTTGATTTTTTTGACAGCTGTGATGATTGCTGACTGGCAAGTCAGAGGCCGCAGAATCGAAACGAAACCTCTGACTTTTCGAATTATGTGCGTACTGTAAATTAATCAACACATGCAGCGTGCCTCGGAAAGCACTTAAAGCCATTGGTCCTTTGTCTTATCTCTCTCGGGTCGTGTCGGACTGCCTTTTTTTTTGTCGTGTGGAAAACTCTTTATGAGTACCCCACCGCTAAGGGCTGGCGATGGAGTTATGTCCGACTCGCACAGACTAAAAACCACACGGTGTTCCTCCATGAACCTCTAGGCGGAAATACAGTTTTCGCTTGCGCATTCACCGTACCCCCCGCCAGGTTTGACTCGCCCGCCCAGGCGAATCCCACCATCGTCGACGGCCTAGCGACCGCCGAGCTCTTCATGAGAGGCGAGCGCGGAACACGGCGCGCCACCTACTCGGGCCTGTTGCTGATCGGGCGACGGACTGCCCCTGAGCCCGACGCCCACAGGCCGGCAACTCATGGAGGCCGGAGGTCATTGGTTGCCCTCCGGCGCCCGGTGCGTCTCCTGCGAGAGGGATTTGTGGTCGTTCTTTCCCTCTCTCGCTCTGCCGCCTTCTTTGCGGACATCACGTCCTCACAAAAGGTGGCGACGGCATTCCACGCTGTCTCGTTCCGGACCATCGCTTGAATGATGTTCGGGAGTGAGAGGCCACCAACTGCTGCATCGAGTACACAGCGCTGCTCTGCCCAAGCTGGGCAAACCTCTAATGTGTGCTGCGCCGTGTCCTCGAGGCATTCCTCGCAGTGGTGACAACCGGGCGATTGCTCCCGATCTATGCGATGCCGATACTTCCCGAAACTGCCGTGTCCGGTCAGTATCTGCGTCAGCCGGAAGGTTAGGGCGCCGTGACGGCGCCCCAGCCAATCCTCCATGACGGGCTTTACCGCCGCTCTCGTGGCGTGCCCTGCTCTGGGGCTCACAAGTGGTCCCTCCCATTCCTCCAATAGGATCTGTCGGAGCTCAGAGCGACGCCGCGAGCATTCCCGCGGCATCGGTCGCTCGCCCCGCCCTCGCGCGTTTCGGATTGCCTTCACATCGTAGTATGAGAGTGAGGGAATAAAGAGTGCACCTGTGACTGCATACACTCTTATGCACTATATTAACTCCTGCGTAGATGACTAATCTCCGTTGAGATTGGCTGCTGTGAAAGAAATTCAGTCAGGTGAACACACTACTACTTAATATATAATATATAAAACTATTTACTACTTTTTTAGTATTTGATTTTTTTTAATAAGTTTAGTCGAAAACAAATATCTCCGAATATGTGTACATAATATAATTACCTACTACTATATTTAAAATTGATTATAATAGGGAAGATGCAGATGTAATATTTATGGAATTTGTATGATTAAAACGTTAAAAAAATATAAAAGAAAGGCCACTGCAACGTTTTTATTTTACATATTGTTGTTTTTTTACAATAATTACGATTTAAAAATGACTTGAAACAATACGTATTTTAAAACACGAATTAGCGTTTCGTGACGTCACACTTGTTTTGACAACTTATTTGACGTTATGGTTCTAAAGGTGAATATTATTTTATGAGAATATTAATTGCGTTTTTTTAATAAAAATGGGAGTTGGGTTTATCAAAGCAGACTCCAGGTGTTTACCTAGAGTTAGTATTGACATAACATCATTAGTTTTTCTCTAGTTTAAATATTTTGAATAAAATAATTAGTTAGGTATGTTTAGTTCCAGGCCTTTGTAGTAATAAATATTGTTTATATTATTTTAATCAGCATTTTACATTAAAATTGAAGAAGCTGGATTTCTTCGTAATGCCGAGTACCCTTTTTTGGTGCAACACCTGACGGCTGAAAATTACACAGTAGAGGTGAAATATCCTTAACAGAAGCTGACTACCATACTTTCCTATGTGAAAGACAATAAAATAACACCAAAATATTGGGCACAAGTACAACTTCAAATGTTTTTCAGCATAAGGCAAATATCACTTTTCTGTATAGCACACACAAGCTTTGAAAAATTAAAAGAAGTATATTTGTATTTGTATATAGGTACGATAAAAGCATTTTATCTGTTATGAATGCTGCATAGAAATTCTGGATAGATGCTGTATTTCCAAAATTAAAATGTAATAACTATATAATATTTAAGTTATTCTTTTTTGTAAATTTATAAAATAAAATTCTATGCTTTGTAAATACTATTTTTTATTCGATTTAAATAAATATGCAAAAGTATGAAAGCCAACGGCGAACCAGTAAAAGACAAGAGTGACGTCATCAGCACCATAAGTCCGTTTTCCCGCGAACTGTCAAACTGTCAACTTAAAACAGCATTTTTTCGGATAAATTGCAATGTTTTAATTTTTTTAATATATTTGTGGTCTATTCTACATGGAATTCTTTAAAATGAAAACAAAAATAAAAATAGTGCATCTTCCCTATTATGTTAACTTGCTTCTATTGTTTCTGTTTTGACATCTATTTACGTCCGCTGTCCACTAATTGGCGCTGTCATCGTGCGACATGCACCTAGGCAACAGCTAAGAAATATAAACTAATCAATATTCAGCTTCACTCAATATTAATCATTTTCGACAAATGTCGAGTAACGAGATAAGACACTATCCAACAACTCAATAAAATTGTTGGACTTCAAAAAATATGGCATACGAAGATGCCGCCTAAGACCAAAATTATACAGAATAATAATTTTGATCAGGCAGTTAAGTGTTCTCGGTGAACGAAACCATAGCGACTTCTAATTTTTCCTGTGGCGCCATCTATCCATAACATTGTTCAACTTATGCATAACAGCTAACGTTGCTTATTTAATAAAAACTTAGAAAATGCTATGTATTTTAATAAGCTAAGCACTTTTATCGTGTTAAATATGATAAACAGTATTTTTTGTGAAATTTTTACATGTTTTAGCACATGTTAGCTTATTAAATATAAATATTTTAATAAGAAATTTGAAAAACAACTGATACGGATGGGATTCGAACCCACGATCTTCGGCTTACCGTGCCGACGCTCTAACCGCTGAGAACACTGAGTTGGATACGTAATGTATTCCGATAGATATTACCACACGCCCTAGGCGTATAAAGAGATTTGAAATTTCGACTGATTCTGATGTGATACGGTGGCAGTCCACTGCAGAACACCGGCATCTTCCAATGCGCGCCTCTTTTGTGCGCTCATTGGAGGTATTTGCCCATAATAGCCACGATGGGCGGGTTGGAGATTGCAGTAGCAGATGATTGCTGTTACACAGAAATATGCTGCTGCCCACCCTCCAGATTTTTCTCTTTGTCGCTTCTTACGACACCCGTGGGACGAGTAGGGGTGGTTCTATTCTTATGCCGGAAACCACACGGTTATTTATGTGTCGCGGTTCCATATTCTTGCAAGAGGTACTATTTTGGTACTTCTCCTCTGGTACCTACCTACTACTGGTCACGCTTCTATTTTGAATTTAATTATGTATGTGGACATTAATTCAGAGTTGTTTTTATTACAAAAGATAATAACTGAATTTATAGAAATTCCGTTATTTGTGTTTGAATTATGTATTTCAAAGGATTCATCTTCTATACTTATAAAATGGTAACGTGACTGACTGACAGACAACGCACAGCCTAAACCGGTGGACCTAGGGACCTGAAATTTTGAGAAAATATTCTTTAAGTACCGTAAGGGTGCACTAAGGAAGGATTTTCCGAAATTCCCCCCTAAGTAGGCAAAAAAGGGGGAAACAGTTTGTATGTAAATCCGTCATTCTTAACGTTAAATGTAGGAAAATTGGTATTCAGCTTTTCGGTTCATAAATGAAAGGACGAGCATTGTTTATTTTTTTTAAAACTACCCTTGAGTGGATAAAAAAGGGGGTGAAAGTTTGTATGGAAGATTCGTTATTTTTTAAGTTACAGATGTAAAAATGAGTATTAAGCTTATGCGCCAAAAATAAGAAAGATGTGTATAAAAAAATTTGGATTTTTACCCCCTAAGGAGATATTAAAGGGGGTTAAAGTTTGTAGTTATAAAAATCCGTCATTAAACTTGATAATTAGCTTTTCGGTTAACAAATAAGACGTGTTTTAGCTTTTTGATAACTCTACCCATTAGGGGGAAGGAGGGGGGGGGGGTAAATATTTTGTGTAAGAAATTTGGTATTATTAAGAGATATCAAAGTGGCATAACTATGCACGTATATCTCGATATTCAATCACTATGTGGATAAAATATAGAAGATAAAGGTTTGAATAAAAATCTGACATTTTTAAAGTTGAAGTCATGAAAATTAGTAGGTATACACGAGAACTGCTGAACCGATTTTCATGGTATTTGATTTGTTGTATAGCCTCCGCCTATAATAGAAGAATCGAAGAAAAATAACATGGAATTATACCCCTTAGTAGTATGGTAGGGTATGTGGGTAGGGTAGGGTAGAGGTAGAGTAGGGTAGGGCAGGGTAGGAATAGAGGGGTAGGGTAGGGGTAGAGAAGGGTAGAGGTAGAGTAGGGTAGGGTAGGAGTAGAGGGGTAGGGTAGGGGTAGAGTAGAGTAGGTTAGAGGTAGAGTAGGGTAGCGTAGGGTAGAGTAGGGGTAGGGTAGGGGTAGGGTACGGATAGAGAATGGTAAGGTAGGGTAGAGTAGCGTAGGGTAGGGTAGGGTAGGGTAGAAAATGCGTAGAGGTAAAATAATCACGCGTACAAAGTCGCGCGGGGCAGCTAGTTTTAAATAAATTACTTGCTATTATTCTTATTATAGGGTAGCCCGTAGCTTCACTCGCGTTAATTTAGTATTTGAATCAATTATGATTCACAAGCCACGTGGCGCACTTAATACAAGAAAACGCGAAGCCATTTAGGAATATAAGGCTTTATTCTACTCACTTGTACACATTATACATAAAGACAAGTAGGTAACATTGACATTATAATATGAAATAACATCATAGACATTCACGACACATTTATAATATCAAATAAGATTTTAAAATATTATACTTATCAAAAAAGAATGTATGGTGATGGCATGCATTCTCATGAATTTTTTTTCATATTTTTTTATGTCATGGATCAAAATACAAGATACGTATTATTAAAAGACCATTAACGGACCATCAGGGCTTTATAACAACACTAGCCTGTGCGACACCGACGGTGAGAAGCCTAGTGAGCTACTAGTTTCATGTCAAACATAAAATTATATGTCGTAAATACATTGCTTTCGCCATTCCAATACAAGTAAATATAAACAATAAGTAATTCAGCCTACATAAAATTGAAATGTATTTTTTAAACAATACCACAAGCGTGAAATATGAATTTTCACTAGCTACAAAATTTAACCAACGATTGAGTACTCAGCATATAAGATATGTTTAGAAAAATTATAATTTTCACATTTGTTGCGGTATTGGCCGCACGCAAACTTAGTTTTTCCAACAAAATCTCTCATTTAATGTACAAGAACAGTCCTCAAAGAAGTTTAAGGATCCACAGAGGTCGTGACGTTCCTCCTGGACAGTATCCATACGTAGTCACTCTGATGGAAATATATTCTCAGGAAGGCATTGAAGATCCGTTTAAGGGTTGTACAATGTCGTTGATTTCTGAAACCTGGGGTATATCCGCCGCGCACTGTATCGATATAAAAAGCAATAAAACATTATATGTTTGGTATGGAAATTTGACTGTTTCACCAATAAAAACTGGTTTATATTCTAAAGTACAGAAAATATTTCTACATCCTGCTTATAGTTTACTGTATGATGAGGCAACAGGAGAAAACGACATATGCTTATTGTTAGTGGACAAAGTAGATTTGAAGAGCTATGGAAGGCTGCTGTCCGTTGACCACGTGACTTTGAGAGGATTGCCTGTTGTGTTCCTGGGTTCTGGTAGAACACACGATCCAGATGGAGATAATTTCAGGCCGATGCAGATCGGTGAAGGTGTTATAGACAAATGTGGTGAAGAAGTGTCTGTATATACCAAATGTTTGATATGTGTTTTACCGAAATGCTCCAATAGGCTACACCACGTCGACGGTGGTGACTCTGGAGGGCCCCTTATTCTTGATGGTGGCATAATTGGAGTGTGTGCTTTAGTTGTTACTCAAGGAGACGTTTACTCAAGTGGATATACTCCAATCAGTCCGTATGTCGATTGGATTCATAAAGTTATAAGTTCTGAGCAATAACATTGTGAGTGTTGTTTTAAGAATGACTTCAAAAGGACTGAATAGCTTGAAATAACTTTAAGACGTTTTGGAGTCGGTTCCAAGCCAAGTTCTTAATGAGGAGGTTAAAGAGATTGGAAGCGACTCCTAAACGTCTTAGTTATTTCAAGCTTTAAGTTCCTTTTGAAGTAGGTTTTGTTCTTTTAATAAAAAAAATGTTTTACGATGTTTAGTGGCACCTCAGATTACGGCACCCCAGACTTTTGTGAGGCTACTTCCCCATTTATAAAGGAATTATCCTTTTTTTAGAAATGGCAACATGATCTAATTTAAATCTACAAAATAGAGCTTCCCCTTTAATAGAACAAATTATTTTTAAAAAATCATATGAAATGCATCTGGGATTGTGATAAGGAAACGGGGGGGGGGTGACCAGCTATCCCCCTCTTCCTCATCACTCGTCAGACTCGTCAGTCTTTGACTGCACGTATAAAAAAAGCAATATTACTTGTTACGATAATTCTGCTATTATCCTACCAGTAGTTCTGTTCGACGTGGTTTCCTAGCTGATAATCGAGTGATAATTAATTTATAATACGAACATTCGAACATAATCTCGAGTCTCGTTTTGGCCGCGATTTGATGCGGACGTGTTGCTGACACTCATATTACAAACCGTGCAGCGTGGCGCGAGCCGTCGCTCGAGCAAATTTAACGCCATGAGCAATCAACTTGTGGCAAACGAATTACTGGCGTTCCTGCAGCAGAAGCTGGACGTGATGGACGAGGTGTCCGCAGTCCAGATCTGCTCCACCAGCTTTAGCGAAGAAGACATCGCCGCTTCCAAGCTGCTCTTGTTTAAACTCTTAAACAAGACGGACCAGATGGTGTTCCGCCGACGTGACGGGACCAAGAAAAGCGTGCAGGACATCATCACGCTGCTAAAGGAAACCGATCCGGACGACGTGCCGACGTTTGTGGCGAAGGACTTATACAAGCTTCCTCCTGTCACCTTCGACCACGTCGATGTCACAAGCCTGCTGAAAGACATTGTATTTCTAAAGGCAAGTTTAGTGGATGTGCAGAAGAGGTTGGATGCATCCCAAAACACCATCGCTGATTTGCGCAACGAAGTTATAGAGTTGCGTAAAACGGTAGCGGTAACTGGGTCAACATCGAGTGCATCGAACGTCAACACGCGTCGCGGAGCGAACCTTGATATATCGGGGGCAAGCTTCGCGTCAGCAGTTTTGTCGTCGCCGTCACCGTCGAATGCTGAGCTTGCAGAGTGCACACCGTATGCGCCCCGCAGCCCCGCTCCCGTCCCTGCGGCTTCTCACAGCGCCGCACGAGCTACCCGAGCATCTAATCCGCTGCCCGTATCTGCAGCGTCAGCGAGAAGCAATCTCACCAGGAGCGTCACTGTAAGCAATCCCGATGCTCCCCCTACGAAGCCCTTGCCTGAAAAGGCGTCGAATCGGGCTGATGATGATGGTTTCGTGACGGTGCAAAGAAGGAAGCGTCGTCAGCGAACCAATAAGAACCGATGCGGCACGGCTCCTGTGGAGCCCAACGTAACCATACGTGCTGCGAAACCGAACACTCCGGTGTACATCTCCCGCCTACACTACACCACTAAGGTGGAAGACATTGTGGAGTACGTGAGCCAAAGGATCAAGTACGTGCCGAGAGTGCAGCTGCTGGAATCGCACCGCAACGTCAACTTCAAGGCGTTCCTGGTGCGAGTACCTACGTGTTTGCTGCATCTCGTCATGGAAGAGACCTTTTGGCCGCAGAGCGTGGTGTTCCGTCGCTTCCGTGGACAAGTGCAACAAGATCGCACTATGACTATGCATAAGTGAAGTGTTTTACTAACATAGGCTTAAGTTTATATACTAACACAAAATGTATTATAATTATATATATGTTAGTTTATAAGGTATGTATCTATGAGCCACAGTAGCTCGAAAATAAAGAGTTTTATTATTATTATTATAACCACGATTACATTATGAAAATTAAGATCTTAATTTTTTATTTCCTATGAATAGTAAGAGGTGCGCCTTGGGTTCGAACCTGAGACCTCTGATTTGCCAGTCAACGGTCACACCATTATCACGCTAATTACGTACATTCATTAATTTGCATGTCTTTATAGGTACAATTAGTATTTGATTTTTTTGACAGCCGTGATGATTGGTGACTGGCAAAAGTCAGAAGTTTCGATTCAATTCTGAGACTTCTGTCTCAGAATTGACGAAACTTCTGACTTTTCGAATTATGTGCGTACTGTAAATTAATCATCGCTTTCTCCGTGCCTTGAAAAGCTTGTTTTTTGTCTGATCTCTCTCCGGTCGTGTTGGATTGCCTTCTCATCGTATTATCAGAGTGAGGGAATAAAGAGTGAACCTGTGATTGCATACACTCTTATGCACTAGGTATATTACTCTTGCCTGACTAATCTCCGTTGAGATTGGCTGCTGTGACAGAAATTCAGTGAAATTCACTGAATATTAATAATTTTCTAAACAACGTTCTAATTTTTATAAACGTTAGAATTTCGTAACCCGAAAGTCGAAACACTCCAACTTGAAATTGATTTGAAAGTTTAAAAAAATTCGCTCCGATTTTCGTAATAAAACTGGGTGTCCAACCTTAATAATTTTGGCATATTTTGGTGACAAAAATATAACATACTCGTAGGTTAAAAACCATTGCCATCGAGTCTGTTACTGATCCTGAACAAACTATTTTCGACTTTCGGGTCAACAAAATCGAACGTTTTATAAAATGTCTTTATTTATTTTTAGGTTAGTTCTTCATGAAACATGATTGTACTGATCCAGGAAAGGTAAGGGCTGATAGGTATGTACATTATTAAATTCAGTGGTGGATGATAAGCGTAAGCAATGCCAGCAATTTTTCCATCGAAAAGCAGCGGCCCGCCAGAGTCACCTTTCAGCTCATACGATGAGTATTGCGGTGCCACACATATGCACGGAATCACCTTCCCATGCGCAGGACATGGCACCAAACTCCCAACACCCAGCTGAAGTGGCCGATAAATGAGTATCTCATAATTTTCTTGCTTTTCCGAAATTATATCCAGGGCAGTGTATTGTACCTGATAACCCATCATAATGAAACTGTCCACTGCCGACAGTCTACCAAACACTCCCACAGGAACATCCTCCACCAACAACATTGCTATATCGTTAACGGTTGAGTCTTCGGGATCACGATGTGGTCTAAAACCTTGATGTGGTATGAATTTCCGCACTCTGCTTTGGTTTATGTCTAATGGCATTGCTGACATGTCGCCATATTGCACGCTAAAAACATTTCTATCACAATGAGCGGCAGTGAGTACCCAGGTTGGGGACAAAAGGGAGCCAGAGCATGACCTGATCAAACCAATAACTGAAGGAGACAGAAGAGAGACGACGTATAAATACTTTCCATCGGTGTTGCTTTCTTCGTTGTTTGAGAATATTTGCTTAGTGATAGGCTTGTACTGCGCGCGCTTCTGTAACAGTGCGCTACCCACCATCAGGGCTAAAGCACTACACGCAGCCATAAACATGCACTTTATCATTTTCAACCCTACTTGATTTCTTAACAAGCTTGATTTTATTATCTTGCTTTGACTCATATTGCTGCTTTATTCTACTACAAAACAACAAAAGTCTTTTAATATAAATATTTTAGATAGTCAAGTGAAAATAAGTAAATTTCTTTATATATGTACCTATATATTTAGCTACAGGTATGCTATATATTTTACCTAACATATGTGAGATTGGGTAATATTTTACTGAATCGTTGCGAAATTGAATTTTTCTCCTTAAAACTAAAGTAATAACACGTAGGTCGTAAACATTTTATAGTTCATTGTGTTACAAGGGTGTGTGCCCATGTGGTTACCGGCCTAAGAATAGAACTACCTCTACTCATCCCGTTGGTGTCTGGGGTGAAGTTGGTGAAGTTGGTGAAGGGAAGAATCTGGAGGATAGGCAGCAGCATCCTTATCTGAAATAGCAACCATATGCTACTGCGATCGCCAACCCGCATACCCAGCGTGGCGATTAAAGGCAAACACCTTCTAATGAGCGCCCAAAATATATGATGCGTATGAGAAGAGGCCTATGTCCAGCTGTGGACTGATACGGGCTGGGTATGTGTATCTTATTTAATATTTCTATGGTATGTTTTATAAGGGTGGTACGTTTGCAATCAATATCGAAGGAACATTCGAAGCCCGAGCCGCGAGCGAGGGATATATCGGTCCTACGTAAGTAGTTAAGGTAAGTAATTGTCGTTCCGCCCGGCCCGTGTCACATACAATATTTTTGTACTTGCAATGAAATAAACAACGTTATTAACACAATATAAGGCAAATAAAAAACAAAATTTCGGGTTCATACTGCGCTTATCTTTGATTACGTGCTTTGAAAAATCTTTCGGGTGTGCTGGTTTCATCACGATGTTTTCCCTCACCATTTTAAGCAAATGATAATTCAAAAAGTCAGAGGTTGTCAGTCGACGGTCATACCATTAGGCTATCAGTTCTAGTAACTAGTAGTGCTAGGAAGTTTTTCTTATAAAAATCTTATACGCACTAGATTCGTATTTTAGGTTTACTTTCAGCTCTTGTAACGCAATGCAATAGCGATACCTTCGTGCAAGTTTGAGAAAAATAAATTAAGATTTTTCTGAAGTTCGTGTCGTCGGGTAGTTCAGGCTAGCGAGGCGGAGTCTTCCAGCGTTCCTCCCAAAAAAACCGCACTGACCGAGCCATCGAACGGGCACGACTGTTAGTGCTGACAGGACAGGATTTCCTAATGGGAAAACCCAAAGTGTTATTGGGTTTTTCATAAGGAAATTCTCAGTAGCAAACCGTAGTCTGGAGCTGGGCCCGGTTAATGGCAATAATGACTTATAATATAGCCAGCGAAACGTGTGTGTACTGCTTACACAACTGCCTACCCCCTCTGGGGAATACAGGCGTGAGTCTATTTTATATTGTAACAACATTATAAAGGATTTTTTTAGTTAACCGCTTTCTATCCAATACTAATTGCTATTTAGCTAATTTTATTTAGTAATTGCAAGCATCTTCTTCTTTAGAATTTTTGTAGTGAGTTGAATTGAATTTGTGAGTGTACTTCACCTTGTGGACAAACAACTCGACAAATAAATAGATTAAAAAAATATGCAAGAAACTTTTTCTGGCATTTTTGGATAGACCGATCTTGCTCTTGGCCAGTATTTTTTATTTAAAAATACATTTTTAAAATAAATTTGTATATAAGCCAGAAAAAATCAGGTAGTGCCAATTATGTTTCTAGTAAGGGCTGTAAAGGATAGCGTCATATACCATTTACCTACGTACTAAAAAAAAACGAAAATTCTTCAATAATGAAGTAGTTTTTATTTCCATGCTTATTCTAACAAATTGTTTGCTTTTTACGATGTGTTTCTAGTATGGCTTATGTGACGATACGTGGCATATTGGAGACAAAATGGTAAATCACTCAATACTAGGTGGACGCGACACGCAGCCCGGAGAGTATCCTTTTGTAGTTAATATGATATCAATTTACGAAGAAGAACATCATAAAGACACTGTATTCAGACAATACACAGGATCCCTAATAGCTGCACAGTGGATACTAACAGCAGCACACTACGTCAGAAAAAACATTCATTTAAAAATTTTAGTTTGGTATCGCATCGCAACTTCACTATTTCAGCTTTTATAACGATATTTTATTTAAAGTATAAACCGTTATCACTTTTATCTATAAAATAAAATATAAGTACGATATATGCTTGTTTTATGTGCAAAACATTCGAATAAAGAATTAAGAAAGATTATTACTAGCAGTTGATCACTTGACGATGATAGGACTGTCTGTGACATTATCTAGGAATTTTGGACACAAACTACATAGAAGGCGACGAATTTACTTATTCATTTACATATTTGATAACAACCAAAGAAGGAGAGTAGATAGCCGCAAATAAGTTTCACAAACGCTTCACCCGCGACGTTGTCCGCGTGGATATTTAATCCCCTAATTTACAATTTAGAAGTGGAATTATCGAAAACTCTTTCTAAGTGCACCCCTAGAGTACTCTAGGAACATTTCCACCAATTATCAAGTCTCTAGGACCAACGGTTTAGGTTGTGCTTATCCGTCAGTCAGTCACGGTACAGTTTTATAAGTATATTGGCGAAGATTCAACGTACCTCACTGTTAGTGATCAACTACTACATTTTCTACACACAAAACAAACTCGTATAACCTTTGGTATACAGTTTCTAATACTTTAAAGTAAAATAACCGATTTTGCGACGGAGTTTGTTGCTGCTAGTATCCACTGTTATGCTATTAAGGATCCTAAACATTATCAAAATACAGTGTCTTTGTGATGGTCTTCTTCATAGATTGACATCAGATTAACTACATAAGGATACGCTCAGGGCTGCGCATCGCGTTCACCTAGCTAGAGTGACTTACCAATCTGTGTGTTCATGTCTTACACGAGTCCAAGATGTCAGAATTACTAGTCTGAATGTTTCGAGAGTCCACTGCAGTTTGATTGTGTACAAGTAAATGCCTCATTTTATATGATTTTTGTGTACCTACAATATTTACATGTTTTATTGTTAACTACTCAATTCCCATAAAAAAGATTGTGCAAATTCCGATTTTCGCAATCGATTTCTTATTTTATTTGTAGTTTTATGTTTTGCAGGTAATATAAATAAAAGTCATTAATATTTATGCAATGAACTTGAAAGTACTTGTTATGTATTTTTCCAGCAGTGCAGGACCGACGTGTATGAAAATCCTTGGAGAGGCCTATGCCCAGCAGTGGGCGTCTTCCGGCTGAAATTATGATAATGATGATGTTGTATCTTTTCCAAGCTTATGTACACAGAGACATAAGCCCATCAGCACTATGTTTTTATTCCTTAGATGAAAAGATGAAAATTAGGTCATTATTTAATGTGCAACGGAGAGCACTTTAAGCTGTTGGCCCCGGCTGTCAATTGTAGATCTTTGACAGTCGGTAGTCAGAAGCCCGAAAGTCTGACAACCAGTCTTACCAAGGGGTATCGTGTAACCCACTGGGTTGTGGAGGTCTGATAGGCAGTCGCTCAATGTAAAACACTGGTATTCAGCTGCATCCGGTAAGACTGGAAGCCGACCCCAACGTAGTTGGGAAAAGGCTAGGCAGATGATGTTAGCAATGCAAATAGCTATGAAAAGCAAACAAATACTCTAATGAGTGAGTTTACTCAAGAAAGTAATCCTAGTAATATTATTAAAGAGAAAGTCAGTGGGGATGGATAGATGTTTGATACTCTTTCACGCAAAAAGTACTAAACAGATTTTGATGAAACTTTACAGTAATAAAGCTATACATCACAATAACACATGGGCTACAATTACTTTATACTAATTATGTTATGCTTTGTTAATATTCCTTTGTTTTATATACAGTTCTTACCCATATTTATAAATAAATGATTTTAATGAAAAAATGTCAATTGTATTATCAATACCTACAATTTTTGTGTAAAAGTTAGTTGCCCAATATTGTGTGAAGTAAAACTAATAAAACATGGATTAAGTTTGCTGAACGCCTCCTTTAAAATAATCCCTTTGAATTAACCTTGAACTCTGCACCCTCTATCCTTGCATGCATTAGGGGAAAAGGTTTCCACCCTCGCGTTTTACAAAAATCAATAATATTTAGGTCAATAGAATACTATTGATTTTTGCAAAACGCGAGGGTGAACAACCTCCCTTAATGGTGTTTCAAGGATAAAGGGTGAAGCATATACAGTACAATATATAGGGTGATGTGCTGGTTTCCTCACGATGTTTCCTTCATCGTTTTAGCAAGTGATAATTAATATCTAAAAGGCTCTAAGATGTCATACCAATACCAATTTCTTCATATTGCGTCTACCTACTTACATACTTACTTGAGAGTACACAAAATATTGGCGTGATATGACAGTAGGTATTCGAATGATTAGTTTCAGTGATATCTCCTTCCCGTCGATAATAAGGACGAGGTCAGCAACACGCAATCCCTGCTGCTGCAAAAGCCTATAAGTTACAGTAACCGCCAGTAGCAGAGACTCCATAAAGTCGATTCCTACTAATTTTCAGGCCAACTGGCTGTGCCATTGGTTTTTTTTTCCAGGTTGGCTCAGGCTTATCTTTTGGAAAAATTCACCCTCCGCCTCTGATATAACTGCACAGCATCTGGCCGTATGTTTGTTAAACATTTTAGTTGATTAGAAGGCTTTTTCGCTGAACAACCATCTCGCTCGCACATTGAAGGTACGAAATCAAAGAATATAGTTATGAAGAAAATAACAAGTTATGAAGAAGAACATTACTGAGTGTCAGCAAAAATATTTTAATCGTAACAAGTTGTCACACATAAAAAATTGCCTAATGGGTACCTACCTAAAACTTTTTTATGTTTATCAACTATAATCTCCATGTTAAAGATATCATTGGGGCTCCTTCATAGAGGTATAAAATTCTAATGAGTGGTAAAAGTAGTAGGAGAAAAAATCCATGAAGAAACCATACGACTATGGTCTACTATAGTAAAGTTAAAATCTCGCTGCAGACTCGGTCATAAATCATAATCCGAGTAGGGATGTGCGCTAGTTGCGCGCGCGCAAGGCCGTTATCGATAAAGGAATCATTAAGGTTATCACGTAAACTCTTCTTGTAAGAACATATTGGTACCCATTAGTTAATTCTATAAACAGAAGGTAATTATATAAAAACTAATATTTTACGCTTTTAATTACATAAAAAGAGGGTAATTAACAAATATGTTTTCGTCTCCTTTGCTACCCGCTAGTTGTGCCGTGCTATGAAGTATATTATATAAATCGCTACATAAATATATTAGATTATTCCTATTTTGGATTACAAGAGTGACACAATGGCTTTTCAAAGTATTACCTGTTGGCGACAACATTGCTGTTCAAGCGCGTATTGTTATCAACAATGTTTTAAGTTTTCTGACAAATATAAAAGAAGATCCCGAAACTTATCGATATCACTTATCGACTGCAGTAATGCACAGGACTACGTGTGAGCGAGGCCTGCTCATAAGGCCCGTGAGTGGGAAAGAGAGCGAAACACTCGAATGATTTATGACCGAGTCTGCAGCGAGATTTTAACTTTACTATAGGTACTTACAACATTCTATCTTCACTCAGGTTACGTTAATCCGACACTGAATTAGCCATTGAGTTGAACAGAACGGAAAAAAGCGTCTAAATTCCGTTCTGTTCTACTGATAGAACTAGGCGAAAACTAGACAATTTTCTTTTCGTCTTGTTCTGCTAGTAGATTTATTATTTTATTTTATTCAGTTTTTTTTTGTTCTGTTCTACTAGTAGAGCAAAATTAGTAGAACAGAACAGAATAGACCCTATTTTTTACCTACTTATTATTTTACCACCTTTTTTTTTACCTAATATGGAATGGAGAATATAGTTTCATTCCAGTTGGAGAAATCGATTACCTTCTAATGTTTTATGTGTTTCAATTGATTCCATTCTTAACACTTTGTGATAGTGAATGACAAGCATAGTTTTTTAACAATATTTTCAAAGAATGGTACTAATAAAATGGTCTAAGGGTCAGTTTACAAAATCGTGTATAATTGACGTGTTCATAAGTTTAATATTATGTTATTTCTACCACATATAAATGTATCTGAACGAATAATCAGAAATGTGTGTACCTAATGTAAATGTTTCCTAATGCAAGAGGAGTTTCTTTTTAAACGGTTTTATTTGGCTTGCCCCATTTATTATTTGGTTTAAATTTAGTAATCTGATCTTTGTTATACAGCTTTAGTTCTGATGACGAAACCGTTTTACGTTAAAAAAAAATACTTATATTATTATTTTGTATCGTTTTATTTAAAATGCCATTATTTAGATATTTAGGTATCTCAAACACTGACATTTTAAGTTTAAACTTATGTAAGTATTTGTTTCTCTTTGTACCTAAGTGCATTTTATTTTAATTTATACGCACAACACATCACACTGAAAACGAAATTCCCACACATATTTTTATAACGAAACGAGTGCCTAATTCCCTAATTTATGAACACAATTAAAACCCATTATTTATCCGGAAAATGTATCTACCATAACTTAAATCTACTTTTCTGAGTTCCAACACAACTT
The DNA here is from genome assembly GCA_936450705.2 of Protodeltote pygarga. Taxonomy (NCBI): domain Eukaryota; kingdom Metazoa; phylum Arthropoda; class Insecta; order Lepidoptera; family Noctuidae; genus Protodeltote; species Protodeltote pygarga. Next base: position 20,685,614 of record OW388248.2, on the reverse strand, counting down.
TCCCTTAATTAGATTCAACAAATTGAATGTCTTTAGATTTAATATACAAATCCTAAAAACGCAAACAATAACTTTCATCCCTTTCATAACCTCTATCACTGTAAGACTGACTGAATTGTATGCGTTCAAAAACGATATTCCCGAAACCTTACGTTCATAACTAAATCAAATACCGCACAATCTTAACCATTAAACTATTCTTGTCTTTCACAAATCGTTCAAACCATAACTGATACAAAAACAATCCCATTATCGATAACTGTAACACATAAAAATGACACAATAGATTAAAACATCAGAACTCAATTTACATTTTTACGATCTGAATCGCGTTTCAGGGAAATTTACTACCCCTGTCAGAGCGACACCTGTAGACCTTTTTATGAACTGACAATTACATACATCTAGATTGTATAGGTAATACCAAACATTGACGTTTGTTATTACAATACTTCGAAAGTTGAAGTGACGCTAAGTGAATCTGCATTATATTTACATAAAAGTGTTAAGTTGCTTTTGGCTTATTTCAGCATTGATCCAATCTCGGATAGTGTCGTTTATCTGGTGGTATCATTGGCAACAGGTATTGTCTTGTTATTGTTTATCTGCAGCAAAATGCATTGCAATCAATATTTTTAGGGTCGAATCTATATATAGATGCTGGTTTATCCCGGAACCTACGTCCGTTTTGGGCTCGAAGGACATTTTATCAGCTTGAACATCATTTCGCATCAAATAGATTAATTTATTTGTTGCACTTATAAAATATTTGCTTAGTCTTTGGAATCGATAAATTGTGATCTGAGATTTGGATAATGCTGATGTACATTGCCTTTTTACTTTTGCGTTTCGTTTAATTATTTTGGTCTGTGACTGTTAGTTTGCAAAGACAATCAACAAAAACAAATGCAACAAGTTTTTGCATAAATTTGTTTGTCATCGTCCTCAATCAGTGTAAATCAAGTAAGTAACAAAAGTGTTCTATGTAAGTAAATAAAATTTCCAAAATTCCACATATAAGAAAAGTTTAATAATATAAAACGTGTATGCTACGTCATTTGTCCCAGTGGGGACCTACCATACATACATCAGAAAGGAAAATAATAATAATAGCTAATATTATTATTATTCATTCATATATTTGTAAATATTTATGATTAGTAACTATGTGTTTATATACAACACACGGCTCAATGGAAATATAAACGCCGGTATAGTTATAGACTATAAGATAACATAATTATATCTTAAAAACTACGCCATTTTTAAAAATTCAATATTTATTTATAAAAAAAGACATCATTGACTACCCAGGATCACCAAATTTCAACCAAAATCGATTTTGTGTAGGTATCTACACATGATTTACCAATAATTTATATAAATTTTATTTATCATTTGCATTTTCTAACTATAACAATACTAAAACAAATACAATTTATTATTTATGATAAGCAGCTTGCAGCTTTTAAGCTTGCCAAATAAATTTGGGTTATATATCAAACAAGTACAACTTATTTACTTATTAATTGAATAAGATAAATTTATTTATTATAAGTTCTCAAGTCAACTTTCACACATTGTATACCACAGGCTTGAATAAATAAATGAATTTACTAATGATTTAAGCTCATTGCTCAATGATCTCAACATTTATTTTAAAATACAAACAAGATAAAATTGATCAAAATTTACTTTATAAGCGAATAAATAGGTATAAACTATAAACGTTAACATTATTTGTGATGTATATTTTATCACGATAATTATTTTATTAAAAAACATATTTGAGCTCACAATCATATACACAATTATATTACCTATATCTGGCAGAGAATAACAACATCACACACATCAGCATGGGTAGTCCTCATAAAGTAATATAAAAATGGCGCAGTTTTTCAGTCAAATAATCAGAGCGATGACACAATTTGGCAATTTAATGACGTAATAATAGAGGCGTCATCGCAATGGTAAATGACGGTATAAAATAGTACTTTTAACCGACCGCGGATTTAAAAAATATTTTTTTTCATTTTAAGGTCTGTGCGATAGAGGTAAGTTTTCGGAAAATATTTCTAAAAGCTCTTTCTAATTTTGATGTGATTTTGTTTTTTTTTTCAATCAATAACTACAGTTTGGAAGAAAAGAGTAAGTATGCAATAGTTAGGGGCGCCACTGGCGCACTTCTCATACTACAATTCAAAATTACAATTTAATTGGTATTTTTTTAATATCAAATATAATCAAATGAATCACTTTTAAGTTATTTTAGTACTCACACTAGTTCCTACTCAACTAGTTTTAGTTCTCAATTAAGTTTTTAAGATTTTTATTTTTAGTTCCAGCTGTTACCGCATCAGACTCTTTTATGCCAAGCTGTAAGCAATTATTGACTTAAAAATTGATTAGCCTTCTGGATTTGATTATTTAATACAACCTTTTAGTGTCTTAGTATTCAGATGTTTTTACAGCAGTACAATATAACCCACTTATGATGTTATTACTAGCGTTATTATTACTTTATTTAAGGTATATATATCATATACAATATCAATCTAACATTTGCTGTATTTGACCAAAAAAGCTTTTAGAAAAATTAACTACTTATAATATTACAAAAAGATATCAAAGACTGATGATTTCTTAACACTTAGCCGTTTGGAAATATAAACATACAGAATAAAAAACTTTTTCATACTAAATAACTTAAAAATAAATTCATCACTTGTCATAATCGTCATCTTCTTAGTTATAAACATTTGAAAAAACATTATTAATAATATTTCATTTCCGTCAGCCGGTTACAAGTCACAAAATCGTACTAAAAACATGATATTAAAAATATCCATCCGAATCGGGAACACCATGGAATGTAGTAACGTAGTAAAATTAAACTTAACTGTAGATAAACAAAAACAATTCGATAATAGTTAACGTAAGGCACCAAGTTAGTAAATTAATAAACTTAAAAATTCGCGGCAGTATCAAATACCATAAATATATCAAATCATAATGTCAGGCAAAAACAAAACAAGAAATTGGAAAAGAATATAGTCGTATTCATGTGTACTTGAAGAAAATCAAATATGGCGCCAAAAATGGCGCTGAATCACAATGTTTAGACTGTCCGGATAGCAGGTGCGCTTATTGATTTTTACAACCATTTTATGATACGCGTGGTGGGCTCGCAAAGAGATCAAATTTAGTACCTACTTTAAAACAAAATGAATGTTATAAGAGATCACTAACATTTTTTTAATGTTTACTGTATTATTTAGCGTTTCTATCGTGCTCGTGTAAGTGATTGAGATTAGTTTTTTCGTTTAAAAGAACTACAAAACAAATCTTCTATTATTTTTTCAAGGAAATTCAGAGAAGCTTTCTTTATTTAATATATATATACGTAATCGAGCGTTTATGGTGGCATTTTTAAAGGTATTATTTTGAAACAAAATTAGTTTCTAAATGTTTGTGTTTAGTTTTGTCATTGTTTGAATTTGTGTTAATTTTGTTTAATTTACTTCTGTCCTTTGTTTTATTATTTGGTTTAATAGGATATTTATACAATTACAATACGTACACGTACAATTATTGTGAAATAAAGGAGATTGCATTGTCTTTAGATAAAGCCCTATAATACAGTTGTGAATTAATTTGTGCTTTTAATAATACAGAATTACACAAATTAAAAAAATCTTTGCTAAAGATGAGCTATAGGTATGCTCAATTTATAGGTACCAACATTTTGGCCTGATAATAATATGATAGTATTCGTTGTGATCAAGTTTACTAATAGTTTCTTTTTTATTATTTTCTAAGTTATTTTGTGGAATTATGAATGAAACGATACTTTGCCTGCCTGATTACAACTTTAGACCAAACATTATAAATTGGCTAATTTATTCTTTAACTATTTTTATAAAGATGTCGAAAACTGTTTCCCGAATCGGTGGAGTCAAAAATGTTATATATCAATACAAGAGTTGATTCATTTAACACAGCCGCAAAATCTTGAATGACGAAAGATTCACTATGTTTCAAAATATATAAGAATATAAGATAAATGTATATTTTACATATTTACGTTTTCTAATACATATTTTGACGCTAAATGGAATAATTGTATTGATTTTATGAAATCGCCCGCTGAGTAATGGAGAATTTCAAATCGCTTTAAGTGCCGAAGAAGCTTAGCTCAGTCTTCTTTTTAAAAATGCAAGAAAGGCCTTTGACTGATTATGACATTTGCTTAAATAGCAGCGACACAACTCCTGTACCTTAATAAAAATTAAATTGGTACAAGGAAGGTGGAAAACTGCCATTACACTAGCGGGTACGACAACATATTACTATATATTTAAGTATATACTTAATCTATGAAACTACATAATATGCATTTACCAGCCGTCGTGCATATAGCCTAACACAATACCATTCATAAAGCGGTTTATACCGTACATTTATCTATGAAACATTTACTTCTATCGTGAAATATTATATATAAATATAAGATATATATCTATAACATATATAATTATAATAAACTTATGAATCACATTAATTTTTTTTATTTTTTTTGCTTCTTATTCTATGATTTTACTGTTTTACACATAAACATCGATCTAGAAAAATGCTGGAGATTATTTTTTTGGTTGATAAATGAATGATTATATAAGCTAAATTCGTACAGCTAACACTTGATTTTACGTATATAGCCTTAACATTTAAATGTGTTTAGAAACACAGTCTTTCAGCCTAAGTGAAAGCTTTGGGGCTTACGCAGGTGCCATTTTCTAAAACATCCACGCCTTTACATCTACGCACAAGCAGTATTTTTGAAACTGCAATTCCATTCACCCCGTTGTGAAGGAAGCGTGAGCAGTACATTAAAAAACTCCTGTTTAAGCCCATGCGTTAATTACGTGTTTTCAATAGCAATTTGATAAAAGCAATTGACGTTTCCAATTCCTAAAGAAATTCACCTTCTTTGAAAGTGTAAATTTTGGTTTTACCAAAGTATTAAAATGTGAATTCATTTACCTATACGTATTTAGTTTTTATATATAATACGTTTAAAAAAGTGAATTCATAATACTATGGCATTTTAATAAAACATAAAACTAATTTAAAAATATGAGAATTTTATTAGTTTACAATCGCTATTGAACACGTAATTCTTGTTTTGTCTACTGTCAAAACAAAACAGTAATTATTATAGATTAACCATTTTGGCAGTTGACAACAAATGCAAAAAATATGTATAATAATGGTATGTAACTAAATAAACAGATTGACCTAAATAAAATAATACTTTAGCGTATTTAAAACAATAATATTATGTATTTACCTAAATGTCATATTATATTTTTATAAATTGGTTAATGTGCAAAAACCAGATAGAGTTCAGATTATTTAGTTATTATGCAAACAATCTAATTAATAGTTAAAATGCGAAGAAAGTTCACTCACTGTCTAGTTAATCTATAGATACGAAAGTTAATATAAGTAGATTAACTTTATTACTATAGATTAACGAAATGTTAATTCTATATATATATCAATTTGTTATCAATTGAATATAGTTATTTTTTCCAAAACGGATTATTCTCAATTGAAGGTCGCTGAACATACATTCAAAACATAGAACCCCTCCTTTTTAAAAGTCGGTTAAAAAGGCTAAAGGTTAACTATTAATGTGCAAAAAAATGCACCTACGTATACGTTTAAATCAAATTTTACGATGTAATGTCAAAATAAAAAATCTTATTGTAACGGATAATAAACCGTTAAAATGTTTTTTTAATATTTATGTTGATTAACTAATTAATATGCACATAAGTGATTTAAGCACATCAACTCTGTAACATAATATATATTTTTTTCAAATAACATGACTAAATATAAAAAGACTATATAGACTATATATATAAATAATAAACGAAATACTTTATTAAAACTAATGTAAGTGAAAATGCTGAGTAAGTCCGTGTGATAGAGCACTAAGTTACAGCGTCACACGCACAAAATCTATCACTGCAAGTGTACTTAATCCAATTTCATAAAAAAGTAAAATACGCCGCTTAACAAAATCTTAAAACTTACTTTGTTCGGAACTATAAGCGTTATGATTGACACTAACATCTGATTGATCAATCCAATTATCAGTCAAAACACAACACCTAAATAACATCTGAATTGTCACTCGTTCAATCAACTAATGTACACTGAAACAATTTATTTCGAATTTCAGTCAGTTTTATTTTATATCTTTTAATATTTATAAATATTAAAATTGGTAAACTTTATAGTTTAATTATATTTTGATTAAATTTCATAGCAATGTGCGTGTAAACACTCTGCAGAAAAAAACATTACAGGTAGTGTATTTTTTTAAATTATTAGGACACACTAAATTATTGGCCCCGGGAGGTATTTTTTTTATAAAATCCACAACTACTTCTGTGCGTTTCAATATTCATGGCAGTTATTTTGTTTATTATTTTTTTAACTAGATTAATCTAATGATTGAGATGTTTTGTAACTACCACAACCTGCGTATTTAAGTTTGCAGAGATACGCGTATTTCATTCTGCTGAGTTGCAGAGTAAAATTATCGACAACAGTATAGAGCTGGGCTTTTAGTCGTTTTAATTGTGGTGTGAAGTGAATGTTGAATAAGTCAAGCAAAGCTCCGCGCTTTCGAAAAAAAATATTTACCTACGTTTTTTTATCAAAAATATTAGCCTAAACATAGCGTTTAGCCAACCGAAAGTTAGTGGCGTTACGCATCCGGCCGGTTAACACGCCAATGCCTAAGCGTGACGTTTGTAACCGACCTAAAAATTTTGATAAAAGAAAAACTAGCGACTGTGTTTAGACAGGCGACAACGAGAACAACCGACGTCGGGTTAGGAGTAGTGCTGTTCTTGTATATTACTGAGATCAAGATTGAACACGCGTAAATCGCCTTTGACCAGTCGTTGTCACCGGTCCCAGAATCAACCTTAGGCCTCTACACACTTAGCGTTTCATACAATACAAAAATACAAAAAAAATATGTACTATAGATGTTACCCTCCCTGTAGGCTAAAAAAATGATTTTACGCTATGTGTGTACGGCACGACGAAACAGTGCAGACATCAATATCTTAAAACTAGCGAAATAAAGGTCAGTTACCGCACAATATCGGAATGAAAGAGTACAAGAGAAAGCTTAAATTACTGAATAAAATACAATTATATTCATGATTAGTCTTCGAGATCTTGATATAATTTACTATGTAGTCCCACTACTTCTACTGTATGACACGCGAATTTCAGAGGATTCAATCCTGAAAATAAAAAAGGTTGCGCTGGCAACACTACCCAGCTTACGTCATTCACTATTTTTTCGCCGTGATCACGCGCACGTTATTTTTTCCCTAATTTTTATTTGGGTGATAAAACTAATTATTATTGTTGTAAATACAATTACATTACAATATTTCCAATATGCAACGTGAAAGACGAGTCAAGGAAAGAAATAATATGGAGAATACTAAGGAAAGCAGCGAAAAAACATGGACGTCGAAACCGGCTATTATTTATTACACCACCGGCACCGTTACTGGAACAAAAATGTCAATAAAAGAAATATCATCATATCAGTATATTTCTGAGAAATAGATTCAGGTATGTTATCTATAAGAAAAGTTTCTTAATTTTCAGCAGAGGACCCATCGGTGTCGTGCTTTTTGTACATGTAAGTTCATGTTACAAAGTTTTCTCTAGTTGAGAAAATAGCACAATAAACTGGTATATCTAGAAGTTCTATGATATACGCGTACCTTATTATCCCACGAGGGAAATATTGGATACGTTTAAGATCAGTGATCTTGTAAGTTGTACATCAGACTACGATATAGTTATCTAATAATGTCTGTTTTATAGAAGTTCAGTCGAGTGATAGAATGGAACGAGTCCATATTACTAGCATTGGGCATAGGTTGCCGCTGCTGACTGATATGATTTATGTAGAGGAAATTCACTCAGAAGTGATTTAACAAATGTAGAAAATGTATTTACATGTTGCTAATATACTACTTAATACCTACTACTATTAACTAATAAATGAACATGACACTGGCAGTGCCAGATAAAAAGAAATGTACAATTCATTTACTTCAAAGTTTACATAAGAATTATTGTACTTACCGCTACCATAAGAGAGTTTGCAAAACTGTTGGGACCTGAACATCTTGTTGTATTGCTGTGAGCTATCGTTTTATTTATATCAGCCCCTAAATGAACACTGACAATATCAAAGTATTAGAAGAACAAATGGTATAAATTATTTGATCATATTGACTTTCTCAACAATAAAAATAAAATTATAGTGTGTAAAGGATGATGGCAATGACTATAAAAACTGCAAAAAACCCTATTTGACAGTTTAAGTGGTATAGAAAAGAGTGTAAAGGATATCATCTTATAGAAATATAATATAACTTACCCTAAAATGTATACTGTTAGAAGCGCCTAACTCAATATCAAGCCTGCTGATTGATAATATAAAGGGTAAAGACAAAGGAGTAGAAGAAAGTCAGCAACAGTTGGGTTTAGCTCTGTCAGCAGTGCTGAAAGTAGTAAATAAGTTGGTATTTAACCAACAAAAATGCTGATGTCTCTAACATTGAGATATTATTAATTAAGATGTCTTGAGAAGAATCAGTGTTTACATTTGCTGACACAGTCATTCGCAGTAAATTGATTCCAATTAATTTGGATAAAGACATAGTAAAGAAATAAATTTAATAGAGCGGGATAATTATCTGTTTAATGAAAAATTCAATGAAAATGTTAAATCTATAAACGCAGTGTCAAAGGAAGATTCTTTAATGTAAAGAAGTCTATTATTACATGGAGGCTTATTAGCCTGTTAAATTGTTTCTGCTGTAATCAGCAGGAACAACATTGTTACAAAAATAAGAATAACTTCCATGCCATGCCTCCTCCCATGTGTGAGTAGACTCTAAACGGGGGGGGGGGGCAATATCATCAGGAGTACAGGAAAGGAAAGGAACACCAATCCAGGACCTCAGGCAAGCGGACAGGCACATCATCACAGGTCTGTGAGACAGACTTAAAGGTAAAGGCTTTTACAGGCCGCCTTATATATTATTATTCTTGTTGGCAAAAAATTACACAGGATAAAGTTATCCTATCATAGCAACAAGGTTATCATAAAAACTATTCCATAATATTTTACATCATGTTCAGTCTTAACTGAAAATATGGACTTTTTAAACAAATAGATAGACTATTGAGTTTAAGTGTTTTTAGCTTACCAAGCTGTTCAGAGTACTTAAATTGTTAAAAAACATTACAGTGACTCCTATTGGCAGTATGAGACTTATATTAGTATTAAATTTAAAGTGCCTTAATAAGTTTATTAATTTTGAACATTTTAAATGACATACAAACACCTTGTAAACTAATCTTAAGATTGAATCTTGATAATCTTGATCACATCACCATAGATTGGAAAGGTGTAGGTATATTTTTAATACCTATTGACAGTATACAGGTATACTTTGGTTTTTACTATCATAATATTATTTGTGAGTTCAATTTCATGTGTTTTAGCTGATGTATTGATCCACTGACTTTCACTAAGATACTTACCTACTAAAATTAGTAATATCCTATCTTCAGAGTAGAGATATTTAAATCAGTTATCATGGTGATAGTATTTGTATTTTAATGAATTTACAGAAACACCATTTAATGAATGGTTAGAAAATGGTAGTTAGACTATGTTCCTGTTAAAATAGGTATCTTGTTCTTTGCATAAATATGGAAAAATAGTAAAGAATATTCAAGTGCATCTTGTATTGTTGAATATTTTATAATAATCAAGTACCTACCTGATTAATGGTTTTTGGACTGAGGAGGATAAGAAAAATCACATGAATATTTAGAACTTTTAGCTGCAATCATTATGTGAGTTTACAATGTTTTGTCAAAGAAATTAATTCTTGCCACAGCAACGCTTATATATTAATAGGATAGATGGTATTCATTTCATGAATTTTAATAGTTTGTGGTATCTTAATGGTGTACCTAAGGCTCGCAATATTTGTATATTTGCATCCTATGTAAAGTCTAAAGACAAAAAAGCTATCTTTGTCTAGAAATAGAGGTGTTGATTATGAGTAAGAACTATTCTATGGTTTTATGTGAGATAGTTACAATTTGGTACTGTCAGCCCATATCATCCCACTGCTGGGTAAAGGCTTTCTGTTTTATCTGAGGTAGTACCTAAGATTTAAAAAACCTCCCACAGATTTATTTGTTTCTAGAGCCAGCACAAATGTCATAATATCAGTTTTTGGTTAAAGATCTATAATTATGCGGAATATAGGGATACTTTTACAGTTAACTGAAAAAATTACCCATTGTTTTATGCACTACTGTTTGCATAATTTCAAGAGTTAAAATTAAAGAAGATAATGCTTTTGGCCTTTGTCTAGTCAAGACAATTATTATTGTCACCTCCCAAAAAACCACATCCTTTTGACAGCAGTCTTTCTTTTGGGCAGGTGTATTACCAGGGAAGCATTAAGAGACTACTGATATAAGATGACTTTATTCAGGTTATGATATCCTCATTATCGCATTCACAATACAATATACAGTGACATTAAAAAAGTGGTAGATTTTCTCTGTAAGGATGAAAACAAATTTGAATTATTTGTTTCAAAAGATAGTAGAATTTCTCACAAAGCATTTTTATAATATATAGTTCAACATACACTTCCTTTATTACTATTAAATAAGCTAAGTATATCATTGATCATAAGTTATGATATAGGCACAGATTCACAGATAAAAAGATTTTGAAGGAATTTTCAAATAAAGAGCGGCTCATCCTAATGATACTTAGGATCTGTCGCTAGTAATGAACTTTAAAAAAGGTAATTTTATATAAGGTAATTAATAAATGAACAAGAATTATACTCAAAAAATTCTGTTAGCGTTTACAAGTACACAGAGAATACGGGAATCTATATAATGAGATGTATAAACATAGAATTCAGTGATTCATTTGTAAAGATGATAATTATTGATTTAATTAGGACATCAAAACAGTAAAAATAAGAAATTATACTTCCTTAATTTTTCAAAAAATCTTCTATTTGTCCTGTGATTACTTACTCTGCTATATTGTATAAATGATAATTAATCATTTAAAAAGCTTGAATTAAACACTGAAAGATTATATTGTTGAGTTATAATTATGTCAGTAGGCAAACAAGTCGTTAGCTAAAACAAGTAATGTTGAACAGGGGGTATACATCAATAACAATTAAAAAATTCACACCTCATTTATAATGTGACACTCATCCACCTCATTAGCAATTAGAGGTGCAATTTTTAAAACTGCTGGTTACTCTCAGTGGGATCTTAAGTTTTCTTTTGCTAATCATTATAATAAACCTTTAGCTAGGGAAACTGATAATTACCTACCTACTATTTATTTGCAAAGGCTGTTTGAAATGTTCAGACTGATTAATGTGATTATTTAATAATAACACAAATGATTGTTCAGTACTGTTTGTTAATGAGGATTGTGATGTTTAAAGGGGGTTCTAAAACACTGATATAATTATTCAGTATTATTTTAATTTTCATAAAAAAGATTTCATGTACTTAATTGAAATGTTTTCTTGTCATAGGAAGGATTGTACTTACCTATTTAATTATTTTCTTTTTCAACTTCTTCTCTAAACATCTACATAGTAAATTATATCAAGATCTCGAAGACTAATCATGAATATAATTACTAAATTAAACGAACTTACCTTAAGTGAAGTTCTATTGTAATTATATGAAATGATTAGTCTTCGAGACTAACAACCCTCCCAAGCCCTAAAATAATTGAAGTTTGTTTTACCCTGGGATTGAAGTTGAAAAAGTATTTTGTATCCTAAATATATGACCATACATGATATATATGTGTATATATTTAGTATTTATTCCAGAATTGCTCTAAATAGAATGACGTAAGCTGGGTAGTGTTGCCAGCGCAACCTTTTTTATTTTCAGGATTGAATCCTCTGAAATTCGCGTGTCATACAGTAGAAGTAGTGGGACTACATAGTAAATTATATCAAGATCTCGAAGACTAATCATTTCATATAATTACAATAGAACTTCACTTAAGGTAAGTTCGTTTAATTTAGTAATTATACAAAATAAACATACGAATCTGCGTCGAACCGCGAGTCAGCCGACGAACTATCACTGTTGAAATACATCGAAGGTTTGGCTCAGGGTTGTATTACATTATTATAACAGTGGAGACAAACCTTCCGACTCACTCGCGACTTCGACAAAACATCAGGTAACGCGACGCACTAAGCCTAAAATAATAAAGGTCGTGCTCGGCGTCGGTGGGATGGTTAGCCGAACTTCCCAATAAATAATATGACCGCGATTGAAATGCATGTGGGGGACGCTCGCCCCCCACTCATGGCACACAAACGCTATCGCTTCGCGACAGCGCTAAAATACAAGCTCGCAAAAATTACAAAATACACAACGGCTATAAATCGAACTCTTAGCAACAAAGAACCGTAACGATAATTGCCGAAACATCAAGAGATTTTTCCCGAATAAAAAAACTCGTAAAACTTAAAAAAAATAACTTTAAAGCATTAGGTGCAATGAGTGTTGACTCGGCTACGAAGTAGCGGCATTCTTTGGCTTGACGCTCTAAGGAGCAGCGCGCCCTCTCATCACAATCAATTCCGTGTTCACAACTCACGACAACCTATAAACGGAATTACTTAAACGTGTAAATAAATGGAGCGCGCGCGATTTATTTGCGTTTGCGTTGCGGCGCGCGCCCGGTGAGAGCCGCTGATGAGGCCCCGGGCTATGCGTGGCGCTTAGCGTGCAACGCCAGGTGGTCGGAGCGCGAGAAGCAGCGCTCGCAGTGGCGGCAGCGGAACGGCTTGGCGCCAGTATGCTTGCGGTAATGCCGCGTCAGCTCATCGGAGCGTGCGAACCGCCACTCGCAGCCTTCCCACGAGCATTTGTACGGCTTTTCACCTGAAACCAAGTCACACGTTGTTATTAGTTGACGTAATGCAATAAAAAAAGTCGCTATGGAAAACGTCCTGATTGGAAAATGCCCTTTTCTTTTTTTTGTGGAAAATGTCCAAACAACTGCTTCAACTTCAACCCTGAAAATTAGTCATAGTTAATATTAATGGCAATAATTGTACGGTTTATGTATTTTGTAACAGCGCCATCTATGGCTGTAACAATTAACTACGCCTGTTAAATACAGAGTGTAGTTTTGAATCATACATTACGAGTTGGTGCACAGCACCACATAGAGCTGTATGCAAAACTTTTGTTTTACGCCATCTATAATTTGTAACAGGCAACTCAAGAGCGCGTACCTACTCTATTCTCTCGAGTCACGCACAACATGTTTACTAGGTACTCTAGATAGAGCTATTCTCAACTCGAGTGTCTGCTCAAACATTTACTTTGTTACCCCATAGATGGCACCATCATAATGGCGCTTAGCGTATAGTTTTTGTATAGTAATTTGACCCAGAATTTACCTATTATGTACTTTCCGTTCAATACAATAATTTTTTTTCCGGAAAAATATTAAAATAGGTATTCGATTTTGATTAAAACAGAAATTTAAATTCTTGGAATCTTTTATGACACTCCAGTGACCACTAATAGTCTCGTTGTGACTCAATGTTCATAAAGAGATATCTTTCTTCACGGCAATCATGTTGTCAATGTATTCCAAGTAATTTTGTCATACTATGTGAACGTTTTTAATATAAGGATACTTGCAACTAATAAAAAATGAATATTGTGGACTCGGGTTTTTTTTCAGAATTTATAGTAGATTATTTACCTACATGACTGGTATTATATAGGTAACTTATCATCTTTTATTTGGTGGATAGTGTGTGTGAAAAAGAAAGCCATCCCTAAGATATTCATTTAATAACTTACCTACTACAAGATACAAATTTGATAATTTGATAGCTAAGACGACAAAGAATAATTCGTAATAATAAAAAATTAGCCAATTCAAATTTTGCCAATTATTCAGAAGACGATTGTAAAAATATCTGATTTTCCGTAAATTCTATGTCAATCATTAGTGACGTACGTACCTACGTCAAATTGTAATTCATAGTCATTACCTGTTAGTTACAATTATTACTTTTTAAGTTTTAACCCGATGGACCACTAGGGTCGAAACTCACATTTTCTTTACAAGAGTCAAGAAAAAAATTAATATGTCGTCCAAAACATTTTAATTTTTGATTTTTTTTTTGATTTTTTTCCCTCAATGTCGAGTTGCATAGCGCACTTGAGGGAGACACACAGTATAGTAAACTAAATATATATAAAAGCCAAATATGCAGAAATAATAATATAATTGTATGGCATTGTTTATTGCAGTATTCAAATTGGTCAACGCAAATTAAATTGGCGTGGCGTTCGGAATGCATTAATATTGTGTTACGTTATTACGGATATCAATCATCGAATTCGATCAAATTCAAGAGACAGAGACGTCGCCAACGCCGTTGTTTGGAACAACATTTTCACACTTCCTAGAGAAAATTATAATAACATCATTTATAAATATTATTCTCCTGACCGAATTTCGGTCACAGCGGCCAATCTGAACGGAGACTAGCCAATTACGCAGGAGATATTACAGTGCATAAGTGTGTGCGCAAACACAGGTGCACTGTCTATTCCCTCACTCTCATTGTCATCGGCCATCGGGCATTGCCCATCGGGGCATTTATAAATAACAGAAGAACAATTACTAACCGGTGTGGGTCCTCTTGTGTGCCTTGAGGTGCGAGCTTTTGGTGTACACCTTATCGCATGCGGGAAATTCGCAGCGATGCACCCGGCGGCGAGGGTCAGTGGCATGCGCGTGAGCATGGTGGCGCGGTGCATGCACGCGGCGCGGCGCCACGGGAATTGGGCTCGGTGGCTCATCTGGAATTGTTGGGCGTTAGATTAGGTCTGAGATTTAAAATATCTTTGATTGATTTAACAAGATGTCCGGGAACGGTTATATTATAGGTAAATGTATTAATATTACTCTCCGTGCCTCGGATAGCACGTTAAGCTGGTAGTCAGAAGCCCGAAAGTCTGATAACCAGTCTTACCAAGGGATCCCCAGTACCTGGGTTGTGGAAATCTGATAGGCAGTCGCTTCATGTAAAACACTGGTAATCAGCTGCATCCTGTAAGACTGAAAGTCGACCCCAACATAGTTGGGAAAAGTTAGGTACAACTTACAAAAATAATGACAATTATGTAGCTCGCAAAATCGGGTGAATCCTTTTTTATTGGAACTTCACAATATAATATCTGAAGATATAATATTTTTCCAAACATATCGAAACGATAATAAGAGCAACAGACATTATTTTCTTAATTATTGTTTATTAGGTCCTAAAATATCAGAAAGTGCAATTATTATTTCTAAAAAAGTAAATACTCGTATACACCCGATTGCCCGACCTATAATACTGATGACATACCTCTTGGCTCATCCGAATCGCTCGGCGGTTCGCTCTTCACTGCGGTGAATGTGAACGTCAACTGGGGTGATGGTGGGGATGCTGGCGCTGGAGGGGAGGGGGTGCGCGATGACACCGCCCAGTCTTCCTCTTGCGGAGGGTCGGGGCACTTGTGCGGCTCCTCTCGAAGATACCTCTCCATCTCGTAACATGTCTGGAAGACAGAATATTTTAGATCTTTGTCTGAAAAAGTTGTGACATCTGATGTGAATTCGACGTAGAATACCGATACCTCATCCAATGATAAAGACATTCTAAATATTACGCCAAGCTTGCTTTGAACAACCAAGTTAGCAATTGAAAGCGCTGTTTTAAATTTAGTTAGTAGTTTTAGTTTGTAGTGTTAGTTAGTATTTTTAGGTGTAAATATATATAGTTAGAAATTGTGCAATTACTCCTAATTGCACAATTTCTAACTTATTAATTGAGAATACATTAAAAAAAAAAAGTAACGGACACAAGTAGGATGTAGGTAGTTGTTTTCTGTCAAAAAGTAGGTATAGATATATACCTCATATCACCTCAAAGGTTTAAAATAAAACGAACGAAACTTTTAGAGGAGGTTATTGCTATCCTCTTTCCGCAATATCAAGTAAAGTAGGTACGATGTGACCACATGTGACACTATGTGACTTTGAATTAGAACCTATGATATATAAGTAGTCTTTGTCGAATAAATAATATTCAGACCCTTAAAGAATAGTATTTTCTTAGAATATTAAAATATATTGTTTACTCATAAAAAAAATATATATAACTTACCTATACCTATTTAAAAATTAACAAATATAGGTAACTTATATTTAAAAAGGAAATGCTAACATCAAAATGATAATTTTTTCTTTTTCTATAAATGATAAATTATTATATTTATTGCTATTGTGTAGGTTATTTGATGGAGATCAAATTCATTTTATGACTGCAAACCAATTCATAATGATGATTATTTTATTTATATTTTCTTTTGTTTTATTAAATACAATCAAATAGCTACAAGCAATCACCCGATAAGGTAAATTACTTTCACATTTACAGAAGCATAAAATATTACTTGGTAAATTGGTGAATAAAATATGAATGGTGACTAAATAATTACGAAAGTTTAAAATTAAATTATCCTTCATAAATTTACTTGAGTAAGAAACCTGAACACTAATTACCTTTAATTAGCTAAAGACAAAGCGTAAGAAGTTAGTTATCTTTACTTAATTATTGGCACTCTTAGCCATATTATTCGCGTCTTTGATGTCATTAAATGACAATGTCATTAATAGACACCAATGTTATTATGCTGAGTGACATTTACTATCTACAGTGATGGCTTGTAACTACTGCTTTACAATATACTGACTACATTTGGCAGAGATTTTGAGATTTAATTTTTAAAGAGTGCGTAAATTTTATATTATAGATTGAACCGAACCTGAAATGACCGGTAATTAGAGTTAATTAGTTTTTTAGTATTATATATATAGTAGGTAATATTTTAGTATTTATTTTTTAATATAGCAAAATACTAAGAAATATTAAGATCATCCTCTTAGCCTTATTATTCCCAAACTTTGTTAGCGTCGGCTTCTAATAATTTATTAATATTAAAATAGGTATTTATTCTAAAACTATTTTATTTTTTTATTTATTTTTTTACATAGCCGTCTATGTTAGGGCCTATCCTGTACACCAAGATATGATCAGGTTTGCACATAAATTGATCATAAACTTAACCTTGTTTTATTTTTAGTATTCTGGTGTTTAATATTAGGGTTAGCATTTGTACGCTCGTACCTAGCACGCACTAATGCGCTACTGGCGAAAATTATAATTTATTATGAGTTTTGGGACTGCTTTCAAAATTATAATTTTATAAATGCATATTTTTTTTAATTTGGACCAATTTGGATGAAAAAGTTTTGTGTGTGATTGAGTAGGTCTCTGAATAGTTTACATTCAAATACGATAGGACCCGGTAAGTACTGCGATAGCTAATGTGGGTACGGGTAGGACAACGTCTAGCAGGCCCGCTAGTTTTTATATTTTGTTGTCTTTTATTCAGACATCCAACTCAATATGCAACTTAATTAAATCAAATAAAATAATAATATAGCTAGGTACGCTAATTATGCGTTCATTGTGTTCAAACACTGAGACTCACTTAATTTAATTGGCTCAAACCTATTCCAATAACTTGACTCAATATTTCACAGTTAATTGCAATCAGTAGGTAGTTACTTGAATTATTGATAAACAAGAAATTTCTGAGAACCCGGAATACGACTATAGATCCAAATTGTCGTGGATAAATTTATTAAATAACTTTTTGAACCATCATTCCCTTAGCGTAGTAAGTCCTAAAATAATTAAATAGATGAGACAAAAAAATCGTGCTATAAATCCAAAAAAATCACGCGAATACCAACAGTTTGATTAAGGTCTTATAAACAAATCTGAATTATTTCTTATTATTAATTATATGTATTCTAGGAATATAGATGAAGCCTAAAATATAAATATATATATCTATATATATATATTATATATATCTCCTTGCCGGTTTTGGCTACGGCGATTTGGCTTCTAATTTCTAAGAGCTAGGATGTTTAGCTCGCATGTGGCTAATGTACCCTATTTTTAACCCTATACATATGTATAAGCACTATAAGAAACGTGTAGGCCACTTCTTACCCACGGAGAAGAAAATATTCTATTTTATTTATATGTACAACAATCAGTGTAGGAAGTACAAAGCCCTTTAGACCACAGTCTACAAGCTTTGTAAACATAGGTTCAATGCCCCCATCCAAGGTTACTAAGTACTAGCCAAGTTAACGGTACAACTTAAAACCATCTTACATTTACATCAGAGTCTAACTTAATTCTTTAACATTAAGGTTGACTTTCGGTTGGTATCAATAAAATTATGTTGGCGCGCCTTGAATAGTATTGTTGGGTATGAAGTGCCATTGATTCATTCATGGTGTGGTTCTTTATAATTTATTTTGAAAGTGATACGAGATTTTATATTATTTACGATGATTTATTTTTACTTCTTATAGCGTAAATATAGCTAAACAAGAACGAATCATGACTTTCTTTCTTCTTTTTTATCGTATGGTTGATGAACAAATTGGTGTCAGGGTTTAAACTGCCCGTAGGCCTCTGACATGGCTTTACACACCCTTGAAAATTTTTCAGGTGTGCTGGTGTCCTTACGATGTTTTTGTTGACCGTTTTAGCAAGTGATAATTAATTTCTAATTCGCACATAAATCCGAAAAGTCAGAGGTGCCTGGGTTTTGAACCTATGAACTTTGACTAGGTAGTCCAACGGTCATACCACTAGGTTATCACTCCTTCGATCAATCATAACTGAATATCTGGCCTTTTTTCAATTTTTATTTCATAAGTTTTTTTTTTCATAGATCAGATATCGATTTTAGAAATATCACAAAGTTCTAAGTTGATGGTGAATTTGAAGCTTCTTACTGCTTTTTCGTGATCGACTGAATCCGAGTACGGGGTACTTATATTTATTTATCGATGGACAATTTTTCCGCGGTCAGAAATGACCGTTTTTCACCACTGGTTTATCGGTCAACGCCAATTGGCGGTCAAGCGGAGAGGATCGATAATTTTTGAGTGAGGACAAATCCTTTATTGTTTGCTCAGCGACTTATCTACAAGCTAAACTAACAGACGTTGACCTGTCCTATTCATAAGAAAGCACTTTCACATTTTCCCAATATTAAAATTTACCGGGCAACTTTTCAAATTTCTCTTTACCCTAAAACCTTATTCGGGCTTTATGAACAATGAAAAAAAAAGTTAAATCGGTCTAGCCGTTCTCAATTACATACATTAAATAATTCATTATTTTCTATACATATTTATACTTCTATGTAAAAGTAAATCGTCAAAATAATATTATGTTATCAAATATTTCTGTTCGATTGACAATGACATCGTAATATAATGGTGCCAACAATGGTGGGAAAACTGTCCCCTAGCATGGGAATTCAAAACATTGAGGGAACGCGATTCGTTATATTATATTTATAAACTGGAATATCCTGAACCGGAGTTAAGTATTTCATTGCTTATTACCCGACTACAATAAAGGAGGGTTATGATTTTAGCAGTCTATGTATGTGTATGTAAGTTTTTTCATCTGTTCCCTCGTAGCTCCTAAACTATTCATTGTAATTTAAAAAATAAGGTGTCTATTGATGCGTCTTAATAGTCCACGAGTTAATAGCATTTAAGTAGTCGGGTTTTAGTTTTTAAACTATATAATTTTATTAACAGATAAGGATAATATACTAGGTAAAATTCAAAATATGCACATCTTGAAACTCTATTACTAATTACTACTCTACTTTCTTTTCTTTCTTTACTACTCTGTTGAGAAATTCCTAAATGATAAGTTACTTTATGGCCCTAAATGTTTTTTTGTTGTTGCTGTTTTAGTTTTAAATTGTTAAAAATAATCTTAAGAACTATATTTGTATACCTTGGTAGATTGTGATACAAAATTGCTTAAAAAAAATTCAACTGTTCTGTATAGGTACTTATTTTGTCTAATTATGTGAACATAAATGTGGTCTATGGTATTTTTTGCATTTTAGGATTGGTTGCTTAGTTTTTAATAATTCATGAGCTCATTAACCATCAATGTACATCATATATGTATAGATATCATAATATCATAAATCCTGTATATCTAACGAAACTGAAGAATCGTAAGTGTAACACCCATAATATTTTTTTAAGAATAATTATTTTTCTTATAACATATATATATATAGATGATAAAGGTTAAAGGTTAAAGTACCTACATGTGCTATAAAAAGCAAAAATTTTTATAAAATTCTTTCATTCATAACTTTGGTTTATGTGCGGAAGTTAAATAAAAACTACTAACTATATGATATAAACTCTAATTTAGGGCATATTTTCTATTTTTCATATTTTAGTTTTCTACTTACGATGCAGCGATGTAGAGTTGCGGAAATAAGCCCGTTATACCTAACTAAGTAGTTTAGCATTCTCCATTTTAATTTTCTAACAAATTTCGCTGCAAGTTTTAGGTAATAGGGCATTTTGTAACAAGAGCGGTAAGTACTCAATTACATTCAAAGCCCGAGCCACAAGCGAGGCCGATAACCTCCGACACGTTATAATAAAAAATCCGAAATATGACAGACTTTTTAAAAAAACATTTCTTTTTGAAATTGTTTTTTCACTTAATGTAAAAAAAAATCTAAAATAAATTGAACCATTGTTTTGCTTCTTAGCTAAAAACTATAGATATTGTCGTTCTAGCACCGTGAAAGGAATATGTATGACGTACAAAATGTGATTTGATATCAGTCACGTCAATTAAATATGATTCATATTATGAGGATAAGGCCTCTGTGTCAGAAGTCTAACAATAATTGCGGTGCATTCAACAAGAATGTAATTATTACAGTTATTAAATAATTCTAAAATTATTAGTAAATATTTAGTGATTATTATTATTTATATGAGAAGAGGCCTTTGCCCTATATTGGGACAGTAACAGGCTGATTTATTTATTTATTTAGTGATTGACCAATTTCAAGATCATGTTTTTTCAAATTACCGAAACTCGTAGAACAAAATGTTTAGATAAATTACTTCCCATGAGGTCTTGCGAGCGCTATCTTATTCATTTACCTAATGCGTAGATAGATTAGTAGAAAGTAGAACAACTAGCAACTAGGAATGATCGTCTTACTAAATAATTATTAAGCTTCTGCTATTCTTTCCACATTCCGTGATTGATCGCTTTTATTATCTTGTGTTGTTATTTAATAATGTCCTCCTAACACAGCAGCAAACCTCCACGGAGATTAGACAACTTTGCAGAAGATATTATAGTGCATTATTGCGTGCGTCAACACAGGTCCACTTCTATTCCCTTACTGTTATATTCTAATGGGACGGCAATCCGACACTATCGGAGACCACAAGACCAACAACCTTACAAGCTTTCTGAGGCACGAAGCACGTGATAAGTAATTTTAAATACTCACATTACTACGAAAAGTTAGATGTGCACGCCTTGGGTTCTAATATGACCTCTTACTAGTCAGTAAACAGTCATATAATATCACTAGGTTATCACGGATCAGCTTAATATCTATAAAATCGCTGTTTTCGTTTGTCTGTTTCTCCGCTTACTAACCACGTAATGAATTTTGATTTTCACTACCATTTAGTAAATTTTTTCTGGTAGGTTTATAATTATGTTTAACGTAGACTGGCAAGTCAGAGGTCTCATTTGAACCTAAGGCGCGCAGCCCTAAATTTTCGTAAGTTAAGTGCGTATTATATATTAATTATCACTTACCTACTCCGTGCCTCGGAAAGCACGTAAAGCCGTTGGCCGAGCGCCTGATTTATCTCCGGTCGTGTTGGTTTGCTGTTTCATCGGTCAATGAGGGTGAGTGATTAGAGAGTGCACCTGTGTTTGCACACAATTATTGTGCACTATATTATTATCTCACCCAAAATTCGTGACCAAAATTGTAGAGAAAAGCTGTTGTACGGCTAAATAAAAAAATGAAGGGCTATTCAGGGTTACCTACTCCTACTAAACAATCCTTTTTCTTTTATATACATACATACACATACACGGAGTTGTTGTTGGTTCATAAGGCGGTGCCTAAGCACGCTTTTTAAAATTAACTTAGCATCTTTATTTCTTTGTCCTGGCTGATAAGGAAATTACAACTTTAGCTGTGTAAAGAAAATATAGTCAACATTTCTTTCTGATATTTAATTAGATTTACCTAAAGTATTTACCACCACACTCAGTCTTGCCATATTATACTAATCTTTTATTTTATAACATAATTTTTTTATCAATTGATCTTTAAAAAATAATTTTAATTTTTTTTTAAATGCGATCAAGACCCACTGCCCAACAGTAGACAACGTAAATACAACCGTAACACCATGCCAGGAACTATGCTTTATAGTAATTTATGGTCAATCTGTTCATTGTGTCGACCGACTCGCGCGCATCGTAACGTTACTACTCGGGCGCATACATAATGGCGTGGGATGGAGGGGGCAGTGTCATACAAATGTATTGTTGTGACCAAGCGTCGGGTTTTAATTTCCTGTAATTAAAGTGATGTACTTTAATTAATTACAGGTGTAGGTAATTATGAAATCGAACAGAAGTTACCTGTACGTATTTTATGTTTTTAAAAATTGAGTGTTTCCATTTTTAACCCGCAATTTCATACCTAGTTTTCTTCCCACAATACCTATTTATTTCCATATTCTACCCTAAAATAAATTCCATTTTGGTTTTTTTTCGTACAGATACAAAATATTTTGTAGGCATAGACTTAGAGATTTTTTAAAAAAAATATTTCTTGAGCAGAGGTGTACTAAGGAAGGATTTTTAGAAATTCCACCCTGGTAACCCTTAAGTAAAATAGGGGATGAAAAAACCAGCGCTGATAGTTGCCCTCATTAATTTTTTGCTTGTCGTTAAGTGTAAAAAATTTTGGCACCTCATTTAATTTGCTCCTTCCCTAACTCTGGTCAATACAAATCAGGGCCTTGCAGTTCATATAGGCAAAAAGGCACTGCCTTCCCTGACAGATACTGAGTAGAGACACTACACTAGAGTGCTGATTTCTTTACGATGTTATTTGTTACAGTGTTTGAGCACGTGACAAAAATAATATCACTATTGTGACCATAGAAATACTTTTTTTTAATATCTTTGATTGTGACCAACCCCTACCCTACTCTATATTACAAATTGTTTTATTACCTTCACGAGTCACTCAATGTACAAATGTACCTACCTATTTGAAATATTTGCATGTTGATGTACCTACGGCAAAACAAGTCATACCCGAGTATAAATAATTATGTAGGTATTTCCTTGCGTTTTTGATGCTATCTGATTTGTATACATAGAAGCAATAAATGTATGTATGTAGGTACTAAAAATAAGGTCTGACTTTATTCGCCCAGATCTGATATTTGGTACTTACCTACCTTTAGTTCGGATGACAAAACCGCTTGACGTAATAATCAAATTTTTACTTAATATGATAATAATATAGATAATACTTACATAAAACTTAATAATAATTTTAAAAAATGCATGCATAAAAAATCGCTTCGCTTAAACATTTTTACCAAAATTGCAATAAAGTAAAATGTTAATTCGCAACATTATTACATACTATACAATATTATTTTTAATTTAAAAATAATTGCTGAAGCAGGGCAAAAGCACATTTAGTATTTCGCTTTGCATGTGTAATAATTAAAAAGTAAATTGACTGTATCTAGCTAAATACCACTGCAAAGTTAGACAGGTAATGCTAAACGCTAATTGTATGAACAAAGGGCAGATATCACGACTATCTAGGACGGTTCAATGCTTTATCATCGTTTATGGCAGTACAATTGGAAGTAAAGTGACTGAATTCCACCTAACTATTGTTCAACATCCATTGCGTAGCATACAATGTTCCAAAGTCCTAATAGCCGTTCGGCAATGAGGTTACTGCCGAATTCGCTGGAAGGCTGCCATTCGTTTTTTGTTGTAGGTATTTCTATTATTTTGAGGAGATTAAGCTCAAAATATTGAGTTCACAATGTACGTTCTAAATTTCCCGCGGTTTTACTTTCTTTGTGAATGACAACCCATTGATGGCAGCAACCAATCGGAGAACAATCACTCTTTCGAACAAAAAAAATATTATTACTTAAATAGGCTCATTACGTAACTACGCACGAAGTAATCGGTAAACAAACATAAAATAAAAAAGCATACTCATCGAATTGGAACAGTTTTGGAATAACATAGGTACAATTGCAATTTATTGTTTTCGTGGCCGATCGGTATTTAAACCTGTAGAGTAAGTGAGCCCATGCAATGAAAAATTTCTCGTAACAGTCGTTATTAGGATAACTAAAATAAAAACAGTTATAATTTAAGTTTCTAATTTTCCTGTGCCATAATGATGCAAAAACTTAAAAAGCTAAAATTCAATTTACGGTTTTTTTAAGTAACTTCTACAGTGATCTTTTACAATTTCTAAAACTAATCTATCGTACCTATACAGTTATTTTAAATAATAATAAATTTTTATTGCTACTTTTATTCCGTCAATTGTACCGTCAAAGAATAAAAGATAAAAATAATATATCTTCATGCCTTTGCTATATAAATGTCTAGCAATATATCTCGGTTATTTATTACCATACGTGTTTCATTGCGGGGTGCGGTCCGACAGTAGATGTATGTATGTTAGAACGAGGACGTAATGCAACGGGAAGACGAAGTGTGTCACGCAAGTCTATCCAATGTTAAATAAATTTTATTTCTTAAAATCAACTGTTAAAAATTGGCGGTGTAATAATCTTTTTTATGCTCAGAACATTACATTATTTGTTTCGAAAAAATAAAGAAGTTTTGAATTACACAATACGTAGGTACCTAGGTACTTTTTGTAATTGCACGATATACAACCAACTAGATATGAAAATTTCATTTTGAAAGCTATTTTAAAAGATAATACTCTTTTTACCCGACTGCTAAGGAAGGGTGAGTTTTTTTTTTACTTTGTTTATAGTTTATTTTAATTCTGTTTTCTATTCTCAATCTTGTTTTGTTATTTTTAATGCAGTCGGGTTTTTGACTTTTTAAATTATTTATTTTATCTCTCTAGTGTTAATTGTTGGTATCGATTTAGATATTTTTTCCCGCAAAGTATTGTATGTATAATACCTGCATATATATAGTAACGATAAACACGTGTACGACGTGGTCACCGCTAAAGCGTGAAATGTACATTAAGTACCTACATTTTCTTAGTTTAATGACCTCTTTTAAGGATGGTGGTGTTTTACAAATAACCATGTATAAAAGAAGAGGATCTGACTTACTCATCAACGTCTAGCCTAAACCCGTTGACCGAGATAGCTGTTATTGTGTTATTTTTAGAACATTGACAAGGAATAAGAAAGGATTTTTAGAAATGACTCTCTATGACTATCGCAGCGCAACCTACCGGGTCCAATTGTGAATTAAACAAAACTATCCAAGGACCATTCATATACATTGTAGGCTAATTAAATGCAATTGTCAGCCTACTGTGCCAGGCAACCAGTGCACAGTGGAACAAACAAAAAAAATGTAAGGCAAAATTTTCTAAACGAGTTTCCCGATTACCTAGCGCTTGGCCACACTACATAGCGACGTCTTTCCGCTGCGCATGAGTGACTTTCACAACCGCCTTTCTCAGTTTCTAGTATGTTTCCACGCTCTAAAGAAATATTAGCGGTTTTATTAAGTGTTATGTGAATTGTAACACTGACGGATGCAATGTGATATAATCATTTAATATTTTATAATTACCAATATTGAAATTGGTAATTTTATATTTTTTTATTGGTAATTAATGCTGAAGTAATTAGCTCTCGATATTTTTGGAGGGAGCGATCGCTATCCTCTTCCCACGAAATTCAATTGAACTGTTTTAATTTATAGAGATAATTTAATGTTACGTAGAAAAAGTCAATAATATTAAGTGTTAAGTTCGCACGAAAAGTGCGAATGAGTTCATTCGCACTTTTCGTGCGAATGCATTTCGTGCGAATTGACCAATAACCCAATAACACAAGTTTCAAACTCTTTAATATTTGATATTAATTGACCAATTTAAATGATTTCTTCAGACGGTATATCATAATTAAATCTTTTTTTTTATTTCTTTTTAATTATAGAGAGTTTTAAATGCAATGCTACCCTCATCGTGACTCTCATGAACAACAATCCGTCCAAAAACAAAAATATAAAACTATATAAACAGTTATCACCCCATTTTATTATAAATTTATTCATTTTTTAATATCATCATTAACTAATATCGAGCTACCTAGCATCAGAGTTAGGTGCACATAGGCCCCTGATATGGCCCTATTTTTAACACCATTATTCTTATCGTGTGGTTGATTAACAACCTGGTGTCAGAGTTTAAACCACCCGTAGGCCTCTGACATTGCTTAACACATCATTGCAAAATCTCTCAGGTGTGCTGGTTTCATCACGATGTTTTCCCTCACCGTTTTAGCAACTGATAATTTTATTTATAATACACACATAACTTACGAAAAGTCAGAGGTGGCGCCTTGGGATCGAACTCGAGACCACTGACTTATCAGTCGACGGTTATATCACTAGGCTATCAGTGTTTTAACACCATTGAAAGTATTGTACAGGAGTGTTGTTTTCCTCATAACGTTAAGTCCATAGCATTTGAAATGTCAGTATTGATTGTCTTTGATTAGAGATTGGTCCTTTTGTGACGCCCGCTCTGTATCAAAGATTAACTTCAGAGGCTCCAGTTGAAAGTTACCGTACTGAAAATCCAATCAAAACTGTCTCTCATTAATTTAACTTAGATCTATTCCAACATTACTTAGATATTCAATATTTATTCTGCACCTGCAGACTTGTGGCTAACATTTGAAGAGACACTTATGGACTGAAATTCGTTTCGCAATCGGTAATGCCGCTTGGATAGTGTTTACCTAATTTCTGTATTCTACCGTTTCTGTATAAAACCGGTTATGGACTAAACGTTCGGGTAAACTTTTTTGATTAATGTTTACAAGCTTTTGCACGCAGCTTCACTCGTTAATTTAGAACACGTGGCGCCTTCTATTATCATAAGAACGTTATTGTTGTTTACCTCGGGTTCTTTTTCGGGATGAAAGGTACCTACTCTAAGTACGTTTCTGTACACCTGACAAGGTACATTATAAAATTTCAGGATGATCGGTTCAGTCGTTTAGGCGTGCAAGGTAAAAACAAATATTAAGTTTCGCATTTATAATATTAGATAGAATTGTACGAAGAAAGTAAATCTAAAAAAAAATAATTTTAAAAAAATACAAGAAAACGCCTTTGTAAGCGTTACTGTAGATTCTAATTGATAATGGCGGAGATAGCCTGCGGAAGTAATTGTATCGAATTATGACATACGAGATTCTGATACAGCTGAACTACGCCTTCGGCAGAATCCAGATTCAATTCATTACTACACATTTGTTTGTACAAAGGCAATTACAGTGGCATGTTAATGGTAATAATGCATCTTGTTTCAATTGTAACAAGTACGATTTTCCAATAAAACTGTACGATACTGCTTACAAGTTGCTGACCTGACAATACTTTATGTAAATAATTGATACCCAGTGGGCCTTGTCCGACGCGGTTGTGGACTAAATTAGAATTTACTGCTAAAAATTTGCAAGGTGATAAACAGTTCAGTGATTTTAGAGGTCGATTCGTGAAATTGATGTTAATCTAGATAAACCTGCACATTCTTGAGGTAGTTATTGTGATACTCAAAATTAAAGTTTTTAATTTTGTTACTAGGGATAACTGGGATCCATTTTTTAACCTTTCAAACCACGGACACAATAAAAAAATGCAACAATTATTGCCCAACTATCGCGTCATACGCTGATTAATCTAAGGTGATGAACCCATAAGTGTGGATATTCCTTTATGGGTACCCCATCACCAAGGGCTAGTGAGGAGGTTATGGCCGACTCAAATGGACTAAAAACCTGCAAGGTGTTCCTCCATGAACCTTTACGCGGAAGAGAGATGGTTGAATGTAGAAGATAATTTCGGTATTACGAATAGCTTAGTGGCAGAGCGAAAATATTTATTTTATTTTATAAAATGGAACTAATGGCCGCGATCTCTTTGGTAGAATGCGTGCATTGCGCTGCAGCTACAGAAGAAATTTAAAAAAACGGACAAGTGCTAGTAGGACTCGCGCACGGAATCCATATGATATCATTATTATTACCTACTAGATTATTATTAAACCAAAATCATGTCAACATAAAACGACCTATTTACCTTCTTTTCAAAATGTCCTCTTTCTAGTGTACAAATAATAATAAATTATAATAATTGTACTCAGCTCAATGTCTAAAAGAAAACTTTTTTTAAACAGCATTACTTACCTTCGAGAAATATCAGATATTTCTCGCTATTTGAACAATTGCATTTGAAAAGAGAAGACTTTACTATCTGTAGAGGCCATAGAGAGGCACTCCGGCGCCATCGGAACAATGCAATTACACTCACCACTCGCTTTGCTTTCAAAGACAAATGGTGGAAAATATATTAATAAAATACTTTTACGCTTTAGTTGTTTGGTATACAACGCTGAACATGTATATATCATACTATAAGTACTACAATATAATTTTATATCATACTATATACTATTTAAATCTACTTACATGATGATAATCATCTTTGTTTGTAATCATGTTTATCTTAAGGTTTTATAACACTGATTGTAATCTTTTCTTTATTTTTGTGATTATTTTTACGTGCTTTTACAAATTTTCTTATAAAATAATTATATCTTCTCTTTTTTTTTTAATACTTAATCATTTTTAAAAAGTATTTATGCATACTATGCATATAACACTTAAGTTTAAATTTTTGTAGAAAGAAAAAAATCAATAACGAGCGAGACATAAACCCGCGACCTACTTTTTTTATCCCTCCATGGGTGCCTCATCACTCAAGGTTGGTAAGAGGGTTAAGTTCAACTCACAAGCTATTTGTTTTTGTGTTAGTTATTTTATCGTAAGTCTTTGTCAATTGAAAAATCATAGTTACTACATTATGACGAACAAAATTGATTATAATGTTATTAATGACTATGATTTATTTCTTTGAGAAGTCTCATATCACTGGGTTCACACAAGTTCAGAGTATATTTAGAATATTCAGTTAGAATATTCAAACGTGGAGCACGAACTAAGTACTAGCTTAAATACCTACTCAATATTATTTTTCATCAAAAGAAAGTGATAGGAGGACGTTGACGCACCCCTCCCTCTCCTTTTTGATAGTAGTCAGTCATCGATTACACATATAAACAACAACAGTTACAACAATTCTGCTGTAATCCTATCCCGTTTTTCGAATCCGAAGTTCTTGATCAGATTAAGACGATACAGTACTATAATTCAACAAATCGTACGAGTGTGAGCGTGCGAGCGTGTTAGCGTGCGAGCGTGTGAGCGTGCGAGCGTGTTAGCGTGCGAGCGTGTTAGCGTGCGAGCGTGTGAGCGTGCGAGCGTGTTAGCGTGCGAGCGTGTTAGCGTGCGAGCGTGTGAGCGTGCGAGCGTGTGAGCGTGCGAGCGTATGAGCGTGCGATATTATATGATGTGTATATGAAAGGAGTCAGCCAGTGGTATTCTGAAGGTTCACAGGTGTGACGGTAAATTAAAACACAAAATTGTTGTTTATATTTTACTCTGTTACTAAATAATTGTGTCAACTCAAACGTTCCGCAATTCCGGGTAAAAAAAACTAAACTGCGTAACCAACTAACGGTAACTTAAAACAATTAATTACAATTAGTCTCCATAAATACAATACAACATATGTACTTACTGATAAAAAAATTGTGTACAAAGTATAATATTTTTGTATATCTCTACAAGTTGCGAGTACTGTGTATTTCGATAGTGACAACAAAAGATTCATTGTATTTCGTACAATATCTACTTTGTCGATAATGGAATCGAAATAACTGAATCGATTTCACTGGCGTTTAGTCGATTTAGCAGAAAGAGGTCACGAGTAAAACCATTTGCAGTGCGGGTTGCGGTAAT
This sequence comes from Protodeltote pygarga, assembly GCA_936450705.2. NCBI lineage: Eukaryota > Metazoa > Arthropoda > Insecta > Lepidoptera > Noctuidae > Protodeltote > Protodeltote pygarga. The sequence continues at coordinate 20,655,262 of OW388248.2, read as the reverse complement.
TGGTGTTAATTGAACTGTTTACTGTTAAGATAAGCAATGTAGTGATTGTAGTATAGTAGCTTACAGTGGTCTTATTTACACCTGGCGTATTTTTCTACAGCTACCATAATTCCCCGTCAAAAATATTAGTACAAAATACAGAAATAATAATAATATTCAGAATAAGGCTTCGTCAACACTGTCTTTTTATATAAATACCGGATTCATTTCTGGGTAAACTTTCGCTGTTAAATTGTTAAAGGTCTTATATCACTGTGGTGAAGTATAAAATGTTCATTTTATAGAAAAAGGGTAAATTAACAGAAAGGTCATCGCCTCCCAGAGGCCGCGATGCAAGGAGAGTTTCAGGTGTTTAGCTTTTTAGATAGTAAGTACCTCTCTACATAGGAATTTAAGCCATTTTTGCATATATTTTACAAAAAGCGAGGTTGATGCGAGACAGAAATGTGTGAAGAAAAAAGTACCCATGCCTCGCCTCCACCTCGACTCACGTTCAGTGTACGACCGGCCTTACAATGCTAGAATTTTTATTGAATATCATTGAATATCACACTGAAGGAACCCACGTTGTGCGGTTGTATCCATTGTCATGATTACATGCAACCGATTTTGTATCGGTATTTTGTATGTACTTGTAATAATAAAGGTGAATAAAATTCCACTCAATACCATCAATTCCTGTGGTATCTTGAATATTATATTCTATCAAATTTAACTTGTACCGAAGCAATAAAATAGGTTTGCACTGTATTTTGTATGCAATAGAAGGAAAGATGTTAGGTTTCTTTTCAAATTGCTTTTTCCTGCAGCTTTGCTTGCGTACATATCTATTTATAGTAATAAATTTATTTATTCAGGACATAGTATTTCTGTGTGCCAAGTTTTATCTAAAGTTTAAAGGTTTCGCTTGATTGAGAGCCGATTTCACCACTAACATTAAACCTTTTAAGCATTTCACTGAGTTCAGAACTGCAATTTGCGTAGTGCTGAACTTAGTTTCATTAAACTCGGTTTTTAAAGTGAATGGTGAAATTGGGCCTGATCTTTTAAAGCTTTTTCATTTGTTATATTACTAGCGCTTCGCTTGCGACTTTGTCCGGGTAGGGATTAGATTTTCTACTTTTTCTTTCTTTCTATTTCAGAAGAATCCTTCCTTAATTCAAGGGATATATGATTATATCCAGGAGTATACGCCTGAAATATACAATACAGTACAATATGGATGCAAAAAGGATAAAAGAAAATTGTATTTATACTATACCTAGCTGTTAACGAACTAGTTACAATTCATGTGCCCATATCTGCAAAGGTATCCAGTATACATAAACTAGTAACATAATTGCACATTTTAACGTGTATTTTAACACTAAGTATAGATTAGGAAGTCTCCAACCGGCCATAGTCACGTTTTTATCAGAGCACTTGGTCGCATTAAATTTTAGTTATAGAATTTACCTTAACTTTTTGTTTTTTTTTAATTCCATCCTTAGATAGGAATGTAATTTTATAGTATAGGCCTCCACTTAGATTTTTCAGTCTAGTCCTCAAATAGATGATAATACCTTCTTTTTTTTTTGAAATCCGTCCATAGATAGTCCAGGAATGTAATTTTATAATCAGGCTTTCGCTTAGATTTTGTCTATTCCTTATTAGATTGTAATAACTTTTTTTTAATTCGTCCAATGTCCATGTATTATTTTCAAAAATCATGTCGAATATGTAATTGTACATACTTTTAACTTTTGTCTACAATATTCTTATTTAATGCTCAGATAATTATTTCGATGATTCAAACCTAAACGTAGTAAATATGCATCATTATTTCAGGTACCTGGTTAGGTTATAAACCGGTTGGTCGAGTGAATTATCACTCGCTTAGGATGAAAGGCGTGACGGTCAAATTATATTAGACTTGTTTATTTATACATCCATGACTCATGTTAGTCACTCAGTTGAGAGTAGGACATGTCTTAAAACTATACTTTCCGTTGCCATATTAATATTACTTTAATACAATTTTGTAGAAAGAAAAAATCGATTACGAGCGAGATTTGAACCTGCGACCTAATTAATAAAGCCCCCAGTCACTGCCACTAAGCTATTCGTAACCCCGACCGTGTTTCTAAAATTCTCTTCTACATTCAACAATCTTAGATGGTAGTTACATATACCCACAGGTAATCTGTGTATCTAGCCCTTGTACGGAGTACTAGAGGTCTAGCGTGTCTAACTTTGCAGTTGGAGAATAATGCTGTAGAGATTTGTAACTTATGCTTATAAATAATATTTTTATAAGGCATTTATGCATGCTATGCGAATATTAAAGTCCCTAGAAAGAAACAATTTTGAGAAACCATTTTGTCAAAAAAAACTCGGCCTATTACACTGGGGCATCAATACCCGAAATCACCGTATAGTCTGCGTATAACTTAACATAAAAAAGTAAAATAAACTGCACATTCCCACTAAATTATGTACAGGAAAAAAAAACTTACTTAAATGCATCCAATCATAAGAGTGTGTATGTTTCTGTCGATGACTCATGCAGTATGGCGGCAAAGTTAGGGTTGTCAGTCTGAGATCATGCTTAAGCATTAAATATTCAAGTTTCAATGTTAATGTCCAATCTTAACAGAGTTAGCCAATTTCGCAGAAGATATTATAGTGCACAAAGGTACGAGCAAACAAGTGAACTATTTATTCCCTTCGCTATAGTCTGATAGAATGGCAGTCCGGCACGAGCGAAGAAAGATCAGGCATAGGACCAAAGGCTTTAAGTGCTTTTTGAGGCACGCTTATAATATGACAGCCAACAGCAGGAATAAGCTGGCTCTACCGGAATAGTACAAATAATATCTACTCTTTCTAAAATATCGATGCGTGTTAAACAGTATTCATAGGCTAAGGTAATATTACAGTGACCGTATGCTGGTTTGCCACATATATAGAATTAAGAAATTAGGTAAGTTTGCTCTTCTAATAGCGTCGTCGTCAGGTTCAGAGTTGAATATGTGTCGTATAGATCAATGAGCTTAGAAACGAAGCCTGTTTTGCTGTGAGATCTAAGCGCCAAAAAAGTACTCAAAAAAAATCAAACCTCACTCAAACGAAGGAGTAAAATGCTGATTCCGAATATGAATATGACTCAATATCGCAAAAAATGTCGCTTAGACCAATACTTTCAACCGTCGAAATTTTTAACTAATTTAGTTACTATACACTTTGTTTAACTAAGTACCTATTCATCATTTATTCATTAATTTAGGTAGTCCAACTTAACTTTAGTACTTTACAACGTTTATCAAACTGAGTGCAAAACTATGTTGTGACAACCCTTAACACTCATAGGTCATAGTTAGTGAGACAGGACAAAAATATTTGCGCCATTCACACGCGCTAGTAGAGAGTATGCACACTGTACGAATAGACGCGACATCATTTTTTTAACAGAAATACTTATAATTATATAAATTTATGTTTTTATAAACAAAATGTAGCGCTTACTTGAAGCTACTATTAAAGGCTACAAACTTCAATAACATTAGATATATTAAAAATTTAATTACAGCACAATTTGCCGTAACAACGACAACTGGCAGATTGCTAAGTAGCACGAATCACGATACTTCCGACTTCAATGCAATATATATTGTATTTTGTATTGTATTGTATAATAAATATTTATTCAAAAATTTTACTCACATCAACTTTTTTACTAACTGATACATTACATAAACAAAAAAAGTGCAATGTAAGAGCAGTTGAGAGATAAAAATGTGGAAGTCTCACTTCATACCGAAGATCACACTGGTCGACTGTTATTCCAAACAAAACATTTCATTATTTCATTCTTAAATAAACAAAACATGATTCAGTTATCCATCTGTCAGAACTACTTAAGTGTCACTTATTCCTCTTAATTCTCACCAACCACTTAAGGCAAAGGTCGAGACTGCATTAAATTTGACGACAAAAAAACTATAACATCATCTGTCGTCAATTTTTATAACTTAATCTCTTGGAAGATTGGGGAATGTAATGATTACTTTGTTATGTACGGTCAACTGTGCAAACTTTGTTAAAAAAATTTGCAAACTTTTGTGAGCACATCGTCTCAGTATGCATAAGTATAGTGGTGCCCTTATCTAGGTGACCTAACTTTTGATAGCATGAATTTATTGTACGCATAAATCCGCATCGTTGTCACTATGCTGTGGTGAGGCTGTCGACAGCCTTGGACTCCGTTGGACTGGCCTGCTGCAGGAGTGCTGGTCGCATAACTCGTCACGCCAATATTAATGACATTTTTCGTCATCGGGCTCTTGTTACACGTAACACGTATCAAGAGCCCGATAAATAGTGTCATTAATAGGTATTGGCGTGACGAGTTATGTGACGAGTTTCAATAAATTGTTACCGATAGTCAGTGCTTTATTAGTCAACCGTATATTAGCTACAATTATCAGTGTTCTTATCACGAGATGCATTGTTCAAAAAAACACTTAGTAATACTAACATTTAAAAAAAACTTTGTGTTCGCATATTATAAACTTAACTTTATAAAAATGAATATGTTACTAAAAAATAAATAAGTAAATGTTCTTTTAGATGTAAGTACTCATACATATTATATTGAACAGTATCAGAGATTATAATAATTTCCTTAATGGATATTCTTCCGTAATAATGATAGACAGACTAACACGCAGAGTCCAGCGTTTTGTCGCAAGCAATATGTTGTCCATTCTGACCTCTCCCTAACTATTAATCGTCACCCACATACAAAAGCGACAAGGTCAACATTGCATCATGACCAAAAAATTTAGTTTTATTTTGATAAATGTCGGTTCAGACTATATTCCATTTGTTGTCTTACTTTATGTTATTAACATTTTCAGCCGTAGTACGCACAATCTTAATACTTACACAAGTTAAAAAAGCAACAATAACGTTCTTATGATGATAGATGGCGCTACGCGTCTTTCGAATCTTGATTGAATTTTCAACAAACTAGGCAAAGTCGCAGGCGAAAGCTTGTAATATTATACATAATAATATAATACTACTACAAAGCAGTATGTGTAAATTACCATGGTGTTCTACAGGTACTTTACAGTAATGGAGTTATTGTAAGGTAGCCGCTGGGCACCTACACAGCGGCAACGGTTATCCTATTATGTCGCTGCGCCCGCCGGGGGACGGAAGAGAAGAGTCCAGTGTCCACAATATGTATTAAGTTATCTAGGGACTAGACGATCACAGATTAGATAAGCCAGACGCTACGATGATATTGATACACTAAGAGCCACTTTCACTGGGTATCTTCATTTGAATTAACGTCTAATATTAGAAGTAGATCTCAGTCGGAGTACTCTGAGTCGGTTTGCCATAATGTCGTCGACTCAGAGTACCCCGACCCGGATAGGTTAGGTAAGAAGGCTAAGGCGGGAGCGAAGCGGAGCGGAACTCCCGCCTTAGCCTTCTAACCTAACCTAACCGCCTTAGCCTTCGTGGTTTTTTTTAAACCACCCAAAAATAGGAACCCCGCGAAGCGCGGCTCCGTCGAACTATATTAGCGTAAATTAATGAACTTGGGTGTATCAAATGTTGACATTTTGAACTTAGGTATAATGACTATCGATATTTTAAATCATTAGATATTTCTATCACTCGGCATTTCATTTTAAGGTTAGGTATAACAATTTTCGATATTATGATACAATCGATATTTAAATTTTCGATGTTTTGAACGTCGACATTTTAGCCGTAGGTATTTTAATTTTCGATATTCAAATATGTACCCGTCTAATTATAGTGTACGTGTCGCTCAAAGCAAGCTACATAATTACCATAACATCATTAGGATACCGAATTCCTTGTTATAACGAGGGTAGAGAGACGTAACCTGCTATTAAGTCTCAGAAATCAATAATTACCGTGTGTTATAATTGCTGAATTAATTTAAAATAGGTTCACAGCGACACGCTGCTTGACAAACAAACATATTAGTAATGTACGTAATTATACTGTTATTATCTTACTCCTTGTGTCATTATTCCCAAACATCTAATGTATCCAGTTGCAGCTGGACTAATGTATCATTTTTAATGGATAAATGTATGATCTAATGTATCATTTTTACTATGGAACCGACTTATGGTATAACTATCTAACTCCGATACGATATTCTTAAGTTAGATCAGTTGTCAGAATTTTATGAGGGTATTGATTCGCTATATTTAAAGTCAAAAATCTCCAAGACAGCTGCTTTTCGAGGCACGGAGCAGGTGATATTAAATTTCTATGAGCCAGTTCCAAAAATCATATTATCTTTGAGTAATATTGACTAAATTTTATTTTATGCAGGATAAAGTATATTATAACTACTAAAATATGCCATAAAGTACTGCATACATCAGTCACGTCATCATCGTAAAACCATCGCATTAACCATAATAAGTCACGTTAAAAATTATAGTTTACTAGAATTTGTGTGGGGCCTATGTGCAAATCGGCACGTCAGTTTTGTTACGACCACTTATTCTCGTAGACTCATACATCGGTCACGTTTATATGACTGATCAACAGTAATTTGATATGTATAAATAGTTAAATCGAATCACTTAGTAATATTTCTAACCTTACAACAGTTACCTAAGAGATGTCATTTTTCAATATACATTTAAACATTTTTAGTCATTAATTCATAATTAATTTCCAAATTTCAGAAACAATACGGATGAAATATTTCGCTGAAGTTTGTCAAGCATTTTAAATAGCTGTATAAAAAAAGAAGTGTCCATCTATTAATAGTACTAATAGTATCTTCGCGGACGTGCTTAAATCTCTTTAAAGTGCCCTTTGTCACGCTTCCCGCTAAAATAAGGCGGTTGCCGTGACACGAGGCACGACACGGTACTCAATTAGTAAATGAAGGTACATTATCCCTGAATTAGTATTGTGATGGCGAGAGATGATTTATAAATAAAAAGTTTATTAGTCTAGAGAAACCATTTTTTTTTAATGAAATAAACTAGAATATGTGAATAACATTCTGTGATGCTCCTGAGTCCTACTCCTGCTATCCCTGCGTCCTAACAGGCTAATTGTGTTCCTGTCTTTATCACCCTAATAGTGTAAAACAGAGATAGCGTAATAGTAATCGCGTGACGCAGGTAGAAAGAGCATAAGTAATCGGAGGTAATTCATTCAATGTAAACAATCTTAATTCGTCTTTTTTATACAAGAGATCGCTTATTGATCAAAATGTGACCGTATTTTTTTATTGATAAAGTTCTAAAGCTTGTCAAAAGCTACCAAACCAAAAAAAATAAATAAAAAAATCAAAACAAACAGAAGAAAAGGGACTTACCCTTTTTATACTTAACTAAAGAGGTATTTAACAAACTTTTTAAAGTTGGAATCTACCCTATTATACTTATTACTCAAAGTTCACAAAAGTTTTCATATGCATTTATGTGGAAGATAAAATCTTTACTTAATAACATAAGCAGACTAAGTAGGTATATAAATACATCGTACCCGTGGGCGACCGACAGTTTAATCAAATAAACTTTTCGCAGATTTTTCTGATTTCCGTTCTTCAATTTCCGCTCAGCAGTGGAAATTAAACCATGATAAGGATAGCTAGAAGGATCCCGAGATTAGGAGAGCTGTTTATTGGAAAATGATTTGAGTGGAAATTCTGTTATATATATTTTTTTTTATAGACTCACGTCTGTATTTCCTAGAGGGGGTAGGCAGAGGTGTGTAGTACACCAACGTTTCACCGGCTACGTTATAAGTCCCATGTAATAGGAGACGAGCCTATTACCATTAACCGGACAAAATTCTAGACTCCGTGCTGCTACTGAGAGTTTTCTAATGGAAAAACCCAATAACACTTTGCCCGACCCGGGGATCGAGAACCCAGGACCTCGTGCTCAGTAATCGCGCTTGCTACCACTAGACCAACGAGGCAGGCGAAAAATTCTGTTAGAACTATTCAATTATGAAGATTTTTTTAAACTCATTAATTGATGAATCATATTTGATATGCTGCCAGCTGTAAAGCATAACTGCATCAGCTGAAAATATCATATCAACTGAAAATTGTCGTTCTTGCGATGAAACCGCAGAAAAACTTTATATTAATATTTAAACGAGTTATGACTTCCGTCCGTTTGTTTCCGTCGTTGTCGGACTTTTTTTATTTGAATTTAAATTAAAGTTAAAGTTTTTCTGGTGTCATCTGCCTAGCCTTTTTCCAACTATGTTGGGGTCGGCTTCCAGTCTTACCGGATGCGGCTGAATACCAGTGTTTTATATGGAGTGATTGCCTATCAGACCTCCACAACCCAAATACTGGGTTACACGACACCCCTTGGTAAGACTGGTTGTCAGATTTTCGGGCTTCTGGCTACCCGTAACGACTGTCAAAGATCTACAATTGACAGCCGGGGCCAACAGCTTAACGTGCTATCCGAGGCAGACGTGTTTGTTTTCTGGTGTGTTGTTCAATAAACGATTTACTTTCTCTATCATATAATTCTTTTAAAAACTACTACAAGAAATATCCAACATTTTATTTTTCAATTAACTAGAAGGATTCTCTATTTCAGCATCAATATCTGTAATTGTAGACACCTAAGCTGCTGAACGATACTTGAGCGTACTTAATTGGCCACTAATGCTTAGCCTCGTTAAGTAGAGGTGGGAATAGGTTAATGAGGCACTCCGCTACACTTTTCCTGGAATTTAATTCTGCAATTCGTTCTAAAGTGAAATAAAATGCGCATTAATTATGGTTTTTCAATTATTTTTTTAGGATTTAGTAATAGTATGGGAATGAAATAGACTTAATTAGTATACTGATGAATAGTCGCGAATATTTATTATTTCAAAAATTATCTACAATTTGTTTAAATTGAAACCGTAAACCTACAATAGGATTCCCTGTATCGCGGGGTCTATATCTCTTTCATAGACACACTTGAAAGAATGCAATTAGATGATGTCTAGTTAAAAGGGACGATCAATAAGATTCGAACCAATGACCTTTCAAGGTAACTATGGTAACCTAGCTCTGTGTATAAATCACAAGATTTCCTTTGTTACAGACGTTCAGCAAAAAATATATTGTAGTTTCCTTGTTAGGACAGAATTAAGTAGGTATGTGTCGTTTTCGTTATTTGCCGCCCTGACATGAGATAGAGATACGCGTGGTGATAGTTATTTTTTTATACGCTCTCGATCATAACTTACGAAAGTTAGACTTGCGCGTTGTAGGTACGAACCTGAAGACTCGGTAACCAATGTACAACGTATAATTACTAAATTAAACGAACTTACCTTAAGTGAAGTTCTATTGTAATTATATGAAATGATTAGTCTTCGAGATCTTGATATAATTTACTATGTAGTCCCACTACTTCTACTGTATGACACGCGAATTTCAGAGGATTCAATCCTGAAAATAAAAAAGGTTGCGCTGGCAACACTACCCAGCTTACGTCATTCTATTTAGAGCAATTCTGGAATAAATACTAAATATATACACATATATATCATGTATGGTCATATTTTTAGGATACAAAATACTTTTTCAACTTCAATCCCAGGGTAAAACAAACTTCAATTGTTTTAGGGCTTGGGAGGGTTGTTAGTCTCGAAGACTAATCATTTCATATAATTACAATAGAACTTCACTTAAGGTAAGTTCGTTTAATTTAGTAATTATATTCATGATTAGTCTTCGAGATCTTGATATAATTTACTATGTAGATGTTTAGAGAAGAAGTTGAAAAAGAAAATAATTAAATAGGTAAGTACAATCCTTCCTATGACAAGAAAACATTTCAATTAAGTACATGAAATCTTTTTTATGAAAATTAAAATAATACTGAATAATTATATCAGTGTTTTAGAACCCCCTTTAAACATCACAATCCTCATTAACAAACAGTACTGAACAATCATTTGTGTTATTATTAAATAATCACATTAATCAGTCTGAACATTTCAAACAGCCTTTGCAAATAAATAGTAGGTAGGTAATTATCAGTTTCCCTAGCTAAAGGTTTATTATAATGATTAGCAAAAGAAAACTTAAGATCCCACTGAGAGTAACCAGCAGTTTTAAAAATTGCACCTCTAATTGCTAATGAGGTGGATGAGTGTCACATTATAAATGAGGTGTGAATTTTTTAATTGTTATTGATGTATACCCCCTGTTCAACATTACTTGTTTTAGCTAACGACTTGTTTGCCTACTGACATAATTATAACTCAACAATATAATCTTTCAGTGTTTAATTCAAGCTTTTTAAATGATTAATTATCATTTATACAATATAGCAGAGTAAGTAATCACAGGACAAATAGAAGATTTTTTGAAAAATTAAGGAAGTATAATTTCTTATTTTTACTGTTTTGATGTCCTAATTAAATCAATAATTATCATCTTTACAAATGAATCACTGAATTCTATGTTTATACATCTCATTATATAGATTCCCGTATTCTCTGTGTACTTGTAAACGCTAACAGAATTTTTTGAGTATAATTCTTGTTCATTTATTAATTACCTTATATAAAATTACCTTTTTTAAAGTTCATTACTAGCGACAGATCCTAAGTATCATTAGGATGAGCCGCTCTTTATTTGAAAATTCCTTCAAAATCTTTTTATCTGTGAATCTGTGCCTATATCATAACTTATGATCAATGATATACTTAGCTTATTTAATAGTAATAAAGGAAGTGTATGTTGAACTATATATTATAAAAATGCTTTGTGAGAAATTCTACTATCTTTTGAAACAAATAATTCAAATTTGTTTTCATCCTTACAGAGAAAATCTACCACTTTTTTAATGTCACTGTATATTGTATTGTGAATGCGATAATGAGGATATCATAACCTGAATAAAGTCATCTTATATCAGTAGTCTCTTAATGCTTCCCTGGTAATACACCTGCCCAAAAGAAAGACTGCTGTCAAAAGGATGTGGTTTTTTGGGAGGTGACAATAATAATTGTCTTGACTAGACAAAGGCCAAAAGCATTATCTTCTTTAATTTTAACTCTTGAAATTATGCAAACAGTAGTGCATAAAACAATGGGTAATTTTTTCAGTTAACTGTAAAAGTATCCCTATATTCCGCATAATTATAGATCTTTAACCAAAAACTGATATTATGACATTTGTGCTGGCTCTAGAAACAAATAAATCTGTGGGAGGTTTTTTAAATCTTAGGTACTACCTCAGATAAAACAGAAAGCCTTTACCCAGCAGTGGGATGATATGGGCTGACAGTACCAAATTGTAACTATCTCACATAAAACCATAGAATAGTTCTTACTCATAATCAACACCTCTATTTCTAGACAAAGATAGCTTTTTTGTCTTTAGACTTTACATAGGATGCAAATATACAAATATTGCGAGCCTTAGGTACACCATTAAGATACCACAAACTATTAAAATTCATGAAATGAATACCATCTATCCTATTAATATATAAGCGTTGCTGTGGCAAGAATTAATTTCTTTGACAAAACATTGTAAACTCACATAATGATTGCAGCTAAAAGTTCTAAATATTCATGTGATTTTTCTTATCCTCCTCAGTCCAAAAACCATTAATCAGGTAGGTACTTGATTATTATAAAATATTCAACAATACAAGATGCACTTGAATATTCTTTACTATTTTTCCATATTTATGCAAAGAACAAGATACCTATTTTAACAGGAACATAGTCTAACTACCATTTTCTAACCATTCATTAAATGGTGTTTCTGTAAATTCATTAAAATACAAATACTATCACCATGATAACTGATTTAAATATCTCTACTCTGAAGATAGGATATTACTAATTTTAGTAGGTAAGTATCTTAGTGAAAGTCAGTGGATCAATACATCAGCTAAAACACATGAAATTGAACTCACAAATAATATTATGATAGTAAAAACCAAAGTATACCTGTATACTGTCAATAGGTATTAAAAATATACCTACACCTTTCCAATCTATGGTGATGTGATCAAGATTATCAAGATTCAATCTTAAGATTAGTTTACAAGGTGTTTGTATGTCATTTAAAATGTTCAAAATTAATAAACTTATTAAGGCACTTTAAATTTAATACTAATATAAGTCTCATACTGCCAATAGGAGTCACTGTAATGTTTTTTAACAATTTAAGTACTCTGAACAGCTTGGTAAGCTAAAAACACTTAAACTCAATAGTCTATCTATTTGTTTAAAAAGTCCATATTTTCAGTTAAGACTGAACATGATGTAAAATATTATGGAATAGTTTTTATGATAACCTTGTTGCTATGATAGGATAACTTTATCCTGTGTAATTTTTTGCCAACAAGAATAATAATATATAAGGCGGCCTGTAAAAGCCTTTACCTTTAAGTCTGTCTCACAGACCTGTGATGATGTGCCTGTCCGCTTGCCTGAGGTCCTGGATTGGTGTTCCTTTCCTTTCCTGTACTCCTGATGATATTGCCCCCCCCCCCCCCCGTTTAGAGTCTACTCACACATGGGAGGAGGCATGGCATGGAAGTTATTCTTATTTTTGTAACAATGTTGTTCCTGCTGATTACAGCAGAAACAATTTAACAGGCTAATAAGCCTCCATGTAATAATAGACTTCTTTACATTAAAGAATCTTCCTTTGACACTGCGTTTATAGATTTAACATTTTCATTGAATTTTTCATTAAACAGATAATTATCCCGCTCTATTAAATTTATTTCTTTACTATGTCTTTATCCAAATTAATTGGAATCAATTTACTGCGAATGACTGTGTCAGCAAATGTAAACACTGATTCTTCTCAAGACATCTTAATTAATAATATCTCAATGTTAGAGACATCAGCATTTTTGTTGGTTAAATACCAACTTATTTACTACTTTCAGCACTGCTGACAGAGCTAAACCCAACTGTTGCTGACTGGTATTGGTATTGGTATTGGTATAACGGGCTGTTTTCCGCAGGTCCACGTCTTAGCGCGTATTCTGCGTGATGGTGGGAATAAAAAGTCTTTCTTATTCCAGCCACCCTAGCTCCTCGAGAAAGGCCAGCAGCTTTTTAATGTTGCTAACCGTCTCGCGGAGAGTACCTGGGTTGCCGAAGTACTTAGCCCTGTATGAGGCGACGCCTGGGCATTTTAGTAGCACATGCGCCGCCGTCTCGTCCTCCTCCATGCATGCTCTGCACAGGGGGCTGTTTGTAACTCCTAAAACAAAGAGATGTTTATTGAAAGTGCCATGGCCCGTAAGAGCAGCCGTGACAGTTCGTAGTTGCTGCTTGGTTAAACGGAGCAGCTGCTTGGTGAGTCGACTGTTTATGACCGGCACCGCTTCTCTGGCTTGTCTGCACTCTTCGTGGTTTGTCCAAAGCATGCAGTGACGATCCCTTGTGCGTTGCCTTACCAAGGTTCGTATGTGTCCAAAGGGGAGAGGTACTATGGGTTCAGGTCCCATCACGTTCATACTCGATCCCCTTCTAGCGAGCTCATCTGCTGCATCGTTGCCTCGAGAGTCGCTGTGTCCCTTAATCCATTGGATAGTTAATTTGTTGAGATTACCCACCTTATTTAATTTTTGATGGCACTCGTGTATCAGTCCCGACGTCACCGAATGGCTGTTGAGGGCCTGTAGTACTGACATACTGTCTGAGAGTATTCGAATTTTGTGTTCTTTTACTTTTCTAGCCAGGATAGCTGAGGCTGCTAAAGAGATACCTATGCACTCTGCCTGGAACACTGTATTGTGGGCCCCTAGAGGGTAGGATAAGTGTATGTTAAGGTCCTCTGAGAAGACCCCCGATCCGGTACCCATGTCTGTTTTAGACCCGTCTGTAAAGACACATAAGTCTGAGGGGTCTAGTCCCTCCACATGGTGGTCTTCATGAAGCTGGATCTTGTACTTTTTATCAAAGGTAAAAGTCTTTGGTGTGCGATCATTAATTGCTAGTGTTATAGGGAAATCAGTTGTGAGTTCGTCTAGTATGGATGTGTGCTTAGTTCTACGGGATCTCCAGAGACCTAACTGTTGCTGACTGTCTTCTACTCCTTTGTCTTTACCCTTTATATTATCAATCAGCAGGCTTGATATTGAGTTAGGCGCTTCTAACAGTATACATTTTAGGGTAAGTTATATTATATTTCTATAAGATGATATCCTTTACACTCTTTTCTATACCACTTAAACTGTCAAATAGGGTTTTTTGCAGTTTTTATAGTCATTGCCATCATCCTTTACACACTATAATTTTATTTTTATTGTTGAGAAAGTCAATATGATCAAATAATTTATACCATTTGTTCTTCTAATACTTTGATATTGTCAGTGTTCATTTAGGGGCTGATATAAATAAAACGATAGCTCACAGCAATACAACAAGATGTTCAGGTCCCAACAGTTTTGCAAACTCTCTTATGGTAGCGGTAAGTACAATAATTCTTATGTAAACTTTGAAGTAAATGAATTGTACATTTCTTTTTATCTGGCACTGCCAGTGTCATGTTCATTTATTAGTTAATAGTAGTAGGTATTAAGTAGTATATTAGCAACATGTAAATACATTTTCTACATTTGTTAAATCACTTCTGAGTGAATTTCCTCTACATAAATCATATCAGTCAGCAGCGGCAACCTATGCCCAATGCTAGTAATATGGACTCGTTCCATTCTATCACTCGACTGAACTTCTATAAAACAGACATTATTAGATAACTATATCGTAGTCTGATGTACAACTTACAAGATCACTGATCTTAAACGTATCCAATATTTCCCTCGTGGGATAATAAGGTACGCGTATATCATAGAACTTCTAGATATACCAGTTTATTGTGCTATTTTCTCAACTAGAGAAAACTTTGTAACATGAACTTACATGTACAAAAAGCACGACACCGATGGGTCCTCTGCTGAAAATTAAGAAACTTTTCTTATAGATAACATACCTGAATCTATTTCTCAGAAATATACTGATATGATGATATTTCTTTTATTGACATTTTTGTTCCAGTAACGGTGCCGGTGGTGTAATAAATAATAGCCGGTTTCGACGTCCATGTTTTTTCGCTGCTTTCCTTAGTATTCTCCATATTATTTCTTTCCTTGACTCGTCTTTCACGTTGCATATTGGAAATATTGTAATGTAATTGTATTTATAACAATAATAATTAGTTTTATCACCCAAATAAAAATTAGGGAAAAAATAACGTGCGCGTGATCACGGCGAAAAAATAGTGAATGACGTAAGCTGGGTAGTGTTGCCAGCGCAACCTTTTTTATTTTCAGGATTGAATCCTCTGAAATTCGCGTGTCATACAGTAGAAGTAGTGGGACTACATAGTAAATTATATCAAGATCTCGAAGACTAATCATGAATATAATCAACGATACAATATAACAGCACAATTATCTATTGTAAATGTTGAATTAAATGCCATATCCAACCCTTCCCTGTCAATGTTTCAAGTTACTGACACATGTCAATTTAGGGGTGGGGCGCCAAACTAGGGCTGTAATCTGGCCGGGATTCCCCGGATTTGTCATAGTTTAAAGGGGGAAGTCCAGAAGCGGAATTCAACAAGTATTCAGAAAGGGTAAAGTACTCCACACTTTGTGTCAGGGGTATCCTCCTGAATTCCTGATTTATATAATAAATTTAAACATACCCTCAGTTATGAACTCATTCGTAATCTTAAGTTACATAAACTAACTCCCTGCGGTCGCGACGTTGCAATACAGCTGACGACACTCGACTATTATACCACTTTGTGACTGAACGCAATCCGTGACCTACCGCGGATCCCACCACAACTACCGGTCACTCACTCACTCACTTACTTTTTCAGGGGCGTCCGTGAAAAAATCTCAATTTTTTAAGCTTTTTGCTCGTCGTTGGCAGTTTAGGCGATGGCAACCCTACCATAAACTAAATGTGTCAGTACGTCGGTGAATCTAAAAATACGACAGTTTTCATTATGTTGGACCGTTGATTGCACGGATACGGATGAAATGGGGCCCGAAGATGGTGCCTTTAAAAAACGTATTGAAAGCAAAGTTTGAAAGCGCAATTTTTAATTACACGATGTCAGTAAAAGTTTTGGTTTTTTAACGAGAGGAGCGCTCGAACACTGCGTCCGATCCAACATTCGAGGTATCTAGCCAAATCACTACATAGTATAAAACAAAGTCGCTTTCTCTGTCCCTATATCCCTATGTAGGTATGCTTAAATCTTTAAAACTACGCAACGGATTTTGATGGCGTATTTTTAATAGATAGAGTGATTGAAGAGGAAGGTTTATATGTATATTGCACCCGTGCGAAGCCGGGGTGGGTCGCTAGTAATTTATAAGCGATAGTGCACGCATTTAATCATAACTGCCTATGCTGACTGTGAATAATAAATGTGTTCCTAATTAATCGAAATCAGAACCAGCTTATCGCCGTGCAACGCAAAGATTTTAGCCGAGAACAGATGTGATGTTATGTGCTGTATGCTCTAGTTTATTATTGTTGTACGAGTATGTATACATAGACGCCTACTAGGTCTTATTAGGAGCCGTGTTAGCTCCGTATAAGCTCCTTCAGAGACATAACAAGTGAGACTGATAATTGAGTAAAGAGACGCGATTCGATTTTCGATTTCAATTCTATCTGCTCCTTTAAAAAATTCGAACCGTATTTTCGAATTTCGATCGAACGCACGTGCTCTAGGTACTTTTTGTTTCAGTATTAGTAGTAATGTAATTGAGTTGTTTTTTATTTTTGTATTTGGAATGATTGCTTGAGAGCCACGATGAAGATGGCATAAAATTTTAAAACCCGTTATAAAAATTAAAAAAAAAGTAATATGTTAGACAGTACAGTTCTGATATTTATTTTCAAATATGTCACAGTTTCATGTCATCTTTATAGACAAGGGTATAGTGTATAGACGTCTTCAATACACCGCACAAGCGGAAATACGATTACATATTGTATTTATTATCTAAGTCATTGAACTCGGCATTGTGATACTCATTGAAGAAGACAGACTCAGTTTCTTCGTAATTTCATGCGAGAAAAGGAGAAAAAATCGTTTTCTCCTTTTCTCGCCTGTCTTGATCATATCAATGTCATGCTCCTGGCACAAATTACAAAAGCCCGGGCACTAATCAACAACACTCAATGGGGGCCATCTCTATGCATGAGTGATAGGTACGAGTGAGCGTCTATGTATGAGTTCACCTGTTTTAGAGCGTTGTATTGAACCATACAAGCAGTTAAACAAAACCAATACACATTAAACAGTATAGTAATGTAGAATTGTAGAATGTCTTTAGTCCGTTTTTGTAAATTGTTGGAAGAATCGTGACTGAAGTCGGTTACAACTGAGTCCGACAACATCTTACTTGACAGACAAACGTGACCAGTGTCCTCCTATCATCTGACAATACTGTGTTAGGGTTGGCAGACGTCCACCAAAAAAAAAATTGCCATGGAAATTAATTGTATATTTCGAGATTTAATACAATTTTTATATCATAAATAATAAAATGTGGTACCTACTTATATCTTGAAGACGTACTTATATCTTTTACGTTAAATTTGTTTCTTGTTTATGGCAACGAAATCGTAAATTCTTGACAGAATTTTCGGTACAAGCTTACTCAAATCATAACTGTTATTAAAGGTACACTTTCAAAATTTATATAAATCCGATTACTGTTTCCCCGAAAATGGTTTACTTTTCGATTTAATTTTTTTTAACGTTTGATTGAAGCAATGCCGAGGGTAGATTCTGCCTGTGGATAAATGATAATAGGTATTTTTTGTTTTTAATTTATTTAACATTCCCTAAAAACATGAAAAATACATAAACAATTTTTTATAGTATTTATGAATACTATGCTAACAACACAATATTCGAAATTTTGTAGAAAGAAAAATGAAGAACTTATAAAAACTTAATTTATAATAACCGTTTTCGAGCGTAAAAATTCAGTACCTATCCTATTATATTTTCGACTAGGACTAAACTAATTTAATTAAAGAGCAGTCCTATTGCTGAGCTGTGTGAGTGGAACTGGCAACTAGAGTTACTCTTACAACAAACAATATTAGAATTACGACTATTCATAAGTGCCTAATGGTCTACATGAATAAAAATATTTTGATTTTGAGCATGCCGTGCACATGTGGATCGGTTTGTCAGGTTGCATGTATGTTTACTTTCCCCGGATGTTTACAATTCCCGCGAAAACCCCATGAAGCCTCCATGACGCCTCCATGTGCGGCTTGTTTAACGGCTTGTATAGTCGATCATGTCGGATTGCCATCATGATCATCGGACTATGAGAATTCCCGTGAGTTTACGCACACTTATGCTCTTTATCATCTTCTACGTCAAAGGCCAATCTCCGTTGAGATGTGCAACCACAATTCGTTAGAAGTACATTGTTATTTGTGCGTAGCGTGTTGATGGTGGTGGACGCCTTCTTTAGATATTGATTGAATAGTTAATTTACTACAATTAACATTTTTTTTAATTTGTGCCTTTTTTGTCAAATAAGAGGTTTCAGGTTCGAACCCCACCTCTGTCTTTTCGTAAGTTATCTGCGTATTATGAATTAATTATCACGTAGGTACTCCGTGCTTCAGATAGCACGTAAAGCCGTTGGCCCTGCGTCTGATCTCTTTCCGGTTGTGTCGGATTGCCGTCCCCTCGGACTATGGGAGTAAGGGAATAGAGAGTGCATCTGTGTTTGCGCACACACTTGTGCACAATAATATCTCCTGCGTAGTTATCTCCGTTGAGATTGGCCGTTGTGACCGAAATTCGGTCAGGAGAAGATTATTGATATAAAAAAAGATATCCATCTGTAATAAAAATAATTTACAATTGATTTTCATAAAGTTTTCGCGCTCAACATCAACAGTACTTACGAGTACACAAGTATTGTGATATTTCCGTAACCTTTTGACAATAAAATATACCGAAACAATTTTTTCGTTTACAATTTTTCTACTAGTGGTCAGCCCTATCGAAAGTTTATTTCGGTGCGATATTCCAACAAGAGTAACACTCGTATTGCTTGCAATTGGGTCGATTCCCGGTTTCGTAAACGTCTAATGAGATGTTTAAAAATGGCGTGGGTATTTTTACAACTTGTATTACAATTAGGTGTACTTGCATTAGTTTTTTCCGCAGCTTCGTTCGCGTTAGATATATGTTGAACGTTTTTATTGTTTTCCTCGAGAGCAGTATATTTTTTCGGGATGAGAGGTACCTTATGTCCGAATACAACATATATGCAACATTTAGGAATAATAGGTTCAGTAGTTTACGCGTGAAAAGGTAACAAACAATTGTATTGATGTATTGTGAGATTTACATACATACATACAGGGTTACTTGTAAATTTGTAATTCGACGTTTATCTGTCAGAAGCTGATAGGTGGGCCAAAATGCAACTAACTGATCACCATATGTATGGCCAAAATTCAATAGATTTTAAAGTATTAGGTAAAAACATACAGTCTGGTATAGTAACATAAAAGTAATAATATTATATAGTCGTGTAGTTTGATATAAGTGATATTAGTTTTTAAAAAAAACATAAAAAGATTATGCAAAAAAAACTTTTCTATTAAAATAAAATACCCAATAATTACCAACAAATGCCTGGAGCCTATAAAAACGAGTTAAATGAAGCAAGTTCGATTACACCCCGGGAGGCTTATATCCCTTCTACCCCACACTCAATACCCCTATCAACCCCTTCGAGGGTGTACAAACAATTACGCAATCAGAATATCTTTTGAATTCCTATCTGCATTCCCGGGGCTAGTGTTTATCCCTCACTATTGTAATACCGAGATAATCCCGGGATAAGACTCGGGGATAATGAGTTTCCTTTCAAACTGTTGTCAATCGCCTAGTTACATGTTATCATTATCCAGTGAGTCGTGATAGCCTAGTGGTGACCGTTGCCTGGGAAGTCAGAGGTCTTGAGTTCGAACCCAAGGCGCACCTCTGACTTTTCGTAAAAAAAGAGTTAGTTGACCGGGGTAGTGTCACTTTTATACAGAATATTGGCTTAAAATAACTAGAATACTGTTGTGTTGTAATACATACGTAACGGGGCTAATTTTGTAGGTACTATTTTCTCAAATATTTCAATGTAAGTAAAGCAACGTAATTAATAATACTAAGTAATTTATGTAGGCCAAATTTTGTTCTCAATTTGAATTAAACGTCTTAGGTCTACGTTTTTCCAAAATTCTGTAAGTATTGATTTAAATGATTAGGTACCTGTTATGTAGATGTCAGACCAAATAAATATTAGAAAATGGAAAAAGAAAAAAAAAGGTTTTATTCCCTCTGAAATAATCATAATATAGTCGTTTAATTTAAATTAAGAATTTCAATTTAAATAAAAAATCTAAATATGGTTAACAAATCACTATAATTTTTATCCCGGGGAAAATATAAACACGGGAGTTATCCCTATCCCACTATAAATATTAGGTCTTTAATTAACCCTATAAAAACAACCACAAGTTCTCTCGAATAAAAACCGATATTTTATAAATTCCAACGAATACAGGCAAGAAAAGTTTTTCTGAATTTGCATCGCTTTTCTTAACAATAACACGTAGAGAGCGGTTATATCGGAGGGCGCTGCGCTGTGTAGTTGAACGTTAATATTTTTTAAATTCATTAACATTTTTATAAAGTATTCATGCATAGATACTATGCGAACACTAAATTTTGTAGAAAAAAACCGATTATGTTTATGAGCGCGAGAAAAACCTTTTTTTGTTGCTTATAACATGTTTTTAAACGGTTATACTTAGCTTGATCTGTTTATTATTTGGTTCAAATTTAGTAATCGATATTAAATACTTATCCATTATTGTGATTGCAATTATTTGGCTTTTTTGGCTTGGCACTGACTTCGAAACGAACGTTTTTGCAGTCAGTTTTGTTTTTCGTTGAAACTTTATTATGGTATTTGTATTTGTGCTATGGTCATCAACATTAATATGTAGTACCTAACAAGCTGGTAACTCATATGCATTTTGGCATGTAGGTACCTGCAGCTACGGAATAAAGCTGTCTTCAACTATCCGAAGTTATTTGTTTTACGTTTGGGGGCTTAGCCAAGTTGACTATCTACAATCGATAACGCTATAGAAAACGAAAGAAATCTATAGGATTATCGTTATGTCACGTGGTCAAAACACACGAATAGAATCTTAATCCTATACATTTCTTTCGTTTTCTATAGCGTTATATTTTTTCGTTGATTGTAGATAGTCAACTTGGCTAAGCCCCCTAAGCTTGGAAGTAGTGAATAAAAGTGCCGTCAATTATTATGAAGCAGGAGGTTCAATATCATTAAAAGTTATATCTATACGAATTTCACTAGTGCCAAGTGTTGTTACCTAGAACTTATCTGTGTCGTAAAACTCGGCGTAGTACGAAAAGTAAGTTTTAAACTTTTCGAAAACTGAGTATTGAATAACACGTCAAACTAAACACACGATCTCACTCACATTTTGAATTACTTAAGTTTCTTCTGGTATCAGGTCATCAACTTTTAAGAACTATTTTTCTTTAGCAAATAAGACTACACAAAAAAAAACCGATAGGTAGGTACATTTAATCAATTTGAGAACTCCCAGATTCACGAAATCGATGCGGCGGGAAAAAGTTAGCCATAAGTTCCACTTCAATTAGAGTTCCAAATTGGTTGGAAGGAAAGAGATGGATAAATAATCTTTACACGAAGGAGCGAGATGGATAGTTTGAGGAAAACCGACCCTTTTGGAGTACAATAAATAGAATTTGTATTATTAATAAATGTATTGAGGAACCCAGCTTATTTATATGTATATTCCTTGTTTGCGATAGGCAGCGGTTCAAGTTGTATGAATTATAAGACGTAATTTGAAGTGAGCCGTGATAGCCTAGTGGTGGTGACCGTTGACTGGTACGTCAGAGGTCTCGGGTTCGGACCCAAGGCGAGCACCTCTGACTTTTCGTAACTTATGTGCGTTTTATAAATTAATTATCACTCTCGTTGCCTCGATTAGCACGTTAAGCTGTTGGCCCCGGCTGTCAATTGTTGATCTTTGACAGTCGTTACGGGTAGTCAGAAGCCCGAAAGTCCGACAACCAGTCTTACCAAGGGGTATCGTGTAACCCAGTATCTGGGTTGTGGAGGTCTGATAGGCAGTCGCTCCATGTAAAACACTGGTATTCAGCTGCATCCGGTAAGACTGGAAGCCGACCCCAACATAGTTGGGAAAATGCTAGGCAGATGATGAATTTGAAGTGAGTGCACCGAGGGCTTTTAAATATTAAATCTTCTGAAAAGAATATCACTAAAGTTTTTTTAAGAAGAATAAAATTAAAATCATTTTAAATTGCGCATAGCCGACGATAATCTTACTTATTTAGACTATTTTTGTAATTTTAAACATACGTATAAGTTTCGTTAGCCTTGAATAATGGCCAAATATTTCTATTTAACAACAATGTAAATAATTCCCGTTCCTTCAAAGTAACCTTTCCCACATAACATAAAGTTTAGTTCAAACAACTGCTAATGAGTTATATCAGAGTACAAAGCATTCTTTGTTAAACTAGTTAGAGTCATTATTAAACTCTTTACATTACTCATTCTGAAGTAGAAATGGGGGAGAACGTTTCTGCATAATGAGAACTAAGCTTTAGGATAGATTCCCCGACAAGCTATTAGAATTTATTAGGACCTTGTTGGTTTATAGATTACGAAACCGGTTTGCAAATAAGCACGCAGATAAAATTAAACGTCGATGTTTCTGAACGAAATGTAGGTACCTAATGGGTTTCTTTGAACTTTTCAGTCAATAATTAATTGTGTCCTTCTTGTTCCAGAGACAAGTTCAAGACATTTCTTTCGTTTTCTATAGCGTTAGCAATTGTAGATAGTGAACTTGGCTAAGCCCCTTGCTCACGCTCCGCACAAGGCAATGTTGTTGACGTTATCACTCTACATTTTTTCACCCAGATATTAAAACACTTTCTAAGCTTTTTATACTATCTTAACACCTGGGTGTAGTTTATGTTTTAATAATAATAATAAAATTATTTATTTCATTCTTAACTTTGAGTGGAGGATAATGATACGCTTAATTCTTAACTAATTGACTGTAAGTATAACCCGAGTGACTGGCGAGATTTTGTGTACATTACAATTAGATTTATAATCCATAATACTAAAAGTTCGTCAATGTACTATCGCGGACATTAACGGTGCACCACTTTGGGATCAAAATGCTTTGAACGATGCTACGTGCGTAGAGACGGGGCTAGCGCTACGTTCGGATGCCGGGTGCAAGCGATTCTAACCTTAAGAGTGGTGCACCGGCTTTGTCCACGATAGTACAGTAGGCGTAATATTAGTCGGGTGAAGAAGTTAGGCTCTCAGATTGTTCGTGCAATATGAGTTTTCGTATCTCTTTCCACCTCACCAGCTCAGTTACAAAAGCCTCTCTGTTCGTGACTAACTTTATCCCGGCCTAGTTAGTATGCGCCTATTGTAAACAGTATTATTGTGCGCTTAATTAGTAAGTACCATTGCGCCAACATTCTTGTGTGTTAGTAACGTGTTACCACATTTTCCATTGATATTTATGCCCATAACTATAAAGGCGTCTTTGTAGTAAATATCCGGAGTTACTAATTAGTGCGTACTGTTGTTGAAATTACCTACAAGATAAATATTGTTTTGGTACAAATTTTTCTTACATCTGCCTACTCCCTAGGTTTATTGGTACCGTTAGTAAGTAACCTTATACCCTTAGTTAGTAAACCATGCGAATAGAGGCAGTTTTAGTGAAACGAAATAAACCAGTTTTTCTCTGTTTCGAGATGTAGTAATAAAAGTAAGAATTTTTTTTAACTTAAAACGGTTTTGTCATCAAAAGTAAAGCTGTGTACCAAATATCAGATCAATCTGTCAACAGGAAGAGGGTGAAATATCGATTACTAAATTTGAACCAAACAGGTAATAAACAAGTCAAGCTAAGTAAAACCGTTTAATAATAAAACGGGAGAGATATAAATATTGCTTTTTACTAGATCAACAGGTAGGGTAATCTAATATTTGCATTGTACCTACTTGAAATTATATGGGCATACTTTTGTCAAGTATACATAATCATCTGCCTATCATCTGCCTAGCCTTTTCCCAACTATGTTGGGGTCGGCTTCCAGTCTTACCGGATGCAGCTGAATACCAGTGTTTTACATGGAGCGACTGCCTATCAGACCTCCACAACCCAGTTACTGGGTTACACGATACCCCTTGGCAAGACTGGTTGTCAGACTTTCGGGTTTCTGACTACCCGTAACGACTGTCAAAGATCTACAATTGACAGCCGGGGCCAACAGCTTAACGTGCTATCCGAGGCACGGAGAGTGATGATTAATTTATAAAACGCACATAACTCACGAAAAGTCATAGATGCGCGTCTTGGGTTCGAACCCGAGACCTCTGACTTGCCAGTCAACTGTCACCACCACTAGGCTATCACGACTCTTCAACGGTCACCACCACTAGGCTATCACGACTCTTAACAAGTCTCTCTTAACAACTCTTGTCAAGTATACATAATATATATGTTAATTTCTTGTAAAAATTAATTTCGCTTTTTATGTTTTTGTTATTGTGATCCGAGTAGACCATTTAATTTATTGACATTTATTTAAAAATACTTTTTATGACTGCATGTATTTAATTTTTGTTACTTATTTTAATATTACTTACTTGTAACTATTATTTAATTTTATACAAAATTATATTATAGACCCACGCCTGTATTCCCCAGTGGGGGTAGGCAGAGGTGTGCAGTACACCCACGTTTCGCTGGCTATGTTATAAGTCCCATGTAATAGGGGGCGAGCCTATTGCCATTAACCGGGCACAATTCCAGACTCCGTGCTGCTAATGAGAATTTCTGAATGGAAAAACCCAATAACACTTTGCCCGACCCGGGGATCGAACCCAGGACCTCGTGCTCAGCAATCGCGCTTGCTACCACTAGACCAACGAGGCAGTTATATTAGATTTTAAATTTTTATGCCCAACAGTCTGTAAAAACACATGTCAAAGGCAATAATTGTCTGTATTGCTACGGCTCTTAATGAGTTTACTTATACCTACTATTTATGCTAAGACCAATATTTTTGTGACGACGCTTTTTGAATATATAGGTACTATATTAATTGTAATTTTCTTTGATCACAGGTACACCGTCTTCGAGTAAGGTAAATCAACAGTTACTTATAATAATCATTACTAGGGTAATCAGTGGTAACTACCATGCACTTTGTAGTAATAAAGTACTATTTTCCAATTAAACTTACCATTGACATGTTGTAGACTGTTTGAATAAGTTACCTAAATAAGTCAACAAGCTTAAAGGGAAATGTAAGCGGATAGAGGAGATAGATATACAACATGTAACAAAAATAATGGGACCCTTTAGGAGATCAATCTGCTCATGCAACTGAACAACTAGTACGTAAGACATTAGTTTGCATTATTTGTACGTAATGTTTTTAAAACAAAAATCACTTCCCATACAAACTCTTTGTACGAAGAACCAACAATTTTTTTTGCGATTTTCGCAAACTGATGTTCTACAAGTTATTCATTCATGGGTAAATTGACCTCCTAAAGGGTCTAACATTATTTATTTTACACGTTTTAAGAGGATAATATTCCTCATATTTATTTTATCTCTTCTACTATTATAGGTACTCTACTATTTAAAAAAAAGCCGTTCGTAAGTAAGCGAAATGCCTGGATCGATTTGGCATTTTTTTTAAATATTCGTAAAAGTCAGAATAAAGTTTTTAGAAATTGAAAAATTTGCTCGAAAAATTCTGGATAAACTGACTGGGAGCGAAGCTGCTGGACAAAGGTAGTATAAACCTGTTCTATTTTCAAATTTACCTAATAGATAATGCCTATCCAATATCCAGACTGTGTGTCATAATTAACTTGTTAAATTATTTTGAAATAGATATAAAACATTACATAGACTCACGCCTGTATTCCTTAGAGAGGCTAGGCAAAGCTGTATGCAGTACACCAACGTTTCTGGCGAAAAGTGGGTGTACTGCATACAGCTCTGTGTAATTATTATTAGCAGACCTTCAAGAGGCTTCGTTCAAATTTAACCTGATCACAGCGTCACTTACCGGGTCCAATTGTGAATATAAACTATATAGGAACCCATTCAAACACATATAAAAAAAAAATCATCAAAATCAGTACATCCGCTTAGAAGTTATCTCGAACAAACATATTTTTTACATCATATAACATTTGGCTATTGTTTTTTATTTAGATTATAATAAAGGTAAATATTTTTCCCACGTTTTCGACGAGTTACATTTGCCGTGGTCATGAAGCGACTGGGCTAATGAGAGTTCACCGCCTACAAGCGCGGGCAGTTTTAACTACCCTCATTTGAGAAGCGACACTACTGTATCGATACGTTTGTTGGAGTCTGTATTATATTAAAGTCTTTATTATAAGTCGGACGTGCGGCATGCGGAAGGCATTTTTTACTCCCCCCGCCCACAAAAAAAAAGGTAAAGTACACCTACTAACGACTGGATTCCAGGATATTGACACGCCACCCTCTGTCAATAAAAGGTGTCCCACCTCCAATTTCCTGTCTACATTTTCAAGCTACGTCATGCAAAATACTGAGCAACTCGTTTATATAAAAATTGTGTATTTAAAATCGCATGATCGACGTTTCCTAGATGTTGAATTTTTCACGCACCGTCGGAGATGTTAGACGTGAATTGAGACTCCAGTATAAAATTATTTCTGCTATATTTTACTCACTTCCACATTTGAATAATATGAGTGGTCTAATAAACGGTTATATCTAGTATATTTATAATTAAAATAACGTGATAATTATTCTTCTTAGCGTGTCGATGACAATCTAAATTGTGTCAGCCTAGAACTGGGCAACGAGATTGGCGCCTTCGGTAGCATCCATCAGTTCCTGTAATGAATCGACAGGGCATGCAGAGCACGATAATATTAAAAAGACGGTTTTATTATATTGCGGTTTTATTTAAGCACAGATTACGTTTTGATCAAATTTCATTGTCCGCGGTTATGACAACTGATATTATTTGTATTTATTATTTGTGTGAGAATAGACCCGAATAGAGCCTCTGAATTCCTCAAAAAATTGTCATATTTATAGTACAAAAAACTTTAATACACTCGGCGGAGGGATTTAGGGGGATTACGTAACCTTACGAACTATTCGGTTTAAACGTAGCGGCAACATTTGTGTCTATTAATAATAGAGGTCAAAGAACCTATTAGATAGCCGTTTAAATGTACTGGTCAATTTGACTAACATGACTGACTTTTGATAACTATCTCAAATTCTTTAGTTTTCAAATTTAAAAAAGAACGTCTAAATTAAATCTATCCAACTCTAAATTTAAATTCATGGTGTTATACACTATAGCTTCCTCAGATCCAGGGTATCAATGATGGTTCTCTATTGTGATACCTAAAATTTATATCTATAACTAGCTTTTGCCCGCGACTTCGTTCGCGTGGAATATTGACTTCCGGCAGATTTTTGGTTTTACCCACATAGTTCCCGATCCCGCGGGATCTCTTCAAAAATGAAATGTGGAAGATATTCTAGGGAACTCTTCAAAAATCAACATAATGAGCTCTGCGTTTGAATTGAAGATATGTATACTCACTTAGGGCATTAAAGCCGTTATTGCCGATCGAAAAAGGCGAAAATGTTATTTTTCCCTTATTTTCAAAATATTATTTTGATTTGCCATTTCAGAAAAAAATACTGTTTCTCCCTTGACAAATTTTCTATTATTTTAGGCTTTAAAGATTATTAAAATTTCTTACACCAAGACATTTCTGTATACCACGTTTTTAGTTTTGCCATCATCATCTGCCTAGCCTTTTTCCCAACTATGTTGGGGTCGGCTTCCAGTCTTACCGGATGCAGCTGAATACCAGTGTTTTACATGGAGCGACTGCCTATCAGACCTCCACAACCCAGTTACTGGGTTACACGATACCCCTTGGTAAGACTGGTTGTCAGACTTTCGGGCTTCTGACTACCCGTAACGACTGTCAAAGATCTACAATTGACAGCCGGGGCCAACAGCTTAACGTGCTATCCGAGGCACGGAGAGTGATAATTAATTTATAAAACGCACATAACTTACGAAAAGTCAGAGGTGCGCGCCTTGGGTTCGAACCCGTGACCACTGACTTGCCAGTCAACGGTCACCACCACTAGGCTATCACGCCATCCTTTGCAAAAATATATACCTAGGTCTTGTGGTTTTGTCGATCCCAACGCCATCTATCGAGCATAGTGACAACTCGGATTATTTATTTAAACTCCGTTCGGGCATTTTCTTTGTACTAAAAGTTTTATTATATTGATATTATTTTTTTCATACCTTTTTACTATTTATTTACTTTTTTCCGATGAATTAAATCAATAACATGAACCGAACTCGTGTAACGATCGACACCATTGCGCGATCACCAACTCGACATATAGTACTAATAGAATTATCTATACTCCGTTAGAGCATTTTTTTGTACTAAAAGTTGTATTATTATATTTTCATACCTTTTTACTATTTATTTACATTTTTCCGATGAATTTTCAGTACTGAATTGATGCCGACTCTTGACCAATAGATGGCGCTGTATGTCCGGAATAAATTTTATTTTTTATTTTATTTTTTGTAATAAAAACTATCCTATGTCCTTTTTCAAGTTCCAAACTATGTCTGTACCAAATTTCTCACAAATCGGTTCAGTAGTTTAGGCGTGAAGCAAAGACAGACAGACAGAAAGACAGACAGACAGAGTTACTTTCGCATTTATAATATTAATTAGTTTGGATCTAGAGTTCCATAATATTATTTGACCTAATCATCATTTGACCGGATGATATTTTGCTTTAACTTAATACCACATGCCATAAAATTGAAATCCTCAAATACAAAATGCCCTTAATTTGTTTGTCATAAATATTATATTCAATAAAATATTTGTTTAATAAACAATTTATAGTTTTATAGAATTTGTTTTTTTTTCTCATATTATTATCTTTTCATAGAATAATAAATACGCAGAATATTTAGGTAGATACATCAAACAAATTTAAATCAAAGATTTTTGTTACAAATAAATTCTAATGTTTTGATTATTCATATCATAGAATAACAAATCAAATATTCTTAATCAAATATTCTCTATTCTATATGAGGAATATTTGATTATATTATCATCTCTTTTTTTCTTTGTATTGTTTAGTTAAATATAAAACATATTACCAAGAAAAACATTTTATACAATTTTGTTTCACATATTTTTTTTTATATTATCATTTCATAGAATAATCAAAATGCAGAATAGGTACTTACATCAAAAATTAGCAATGCGGTGACGCCGGAGCCTAAATCGTCCGAGTTGGGCTGCCCCAACTCCTCAGTTCGTGACTCTCCCTCTCTTACATCAGTCGCCGGAGCCCCGCTTGGCGGGGCTCCTACTTCTGAGTGCTTTAAAAAGAAAAAAAAGCAAAGGGGATATCGGGGTCTGTTCGCTCGCTTGGCTCGCTCAGTACCCCACCATCCCCTTCTGACCTAATCTAACCGAGTCGAATCCGCCTTATGCAAATATTTTAGGACTACAACAATTTACACTCTTAATTGTATTACAAATGAACATTCGGAATAATACTTATACATTAGGTATATTATATAATACAATACTTACGAAAAATACGAGTTTATATCATGCAAAATTAAGAAATTCGATTATTATAGTAATGATAATTATGTAAAATAAAATTTCGATTATTCGAACATTATGTTTACTGAAGTTTATATCAAAACTGCTATGGATAATGATTTTCGGACAAACAATTTTTAGGAGGAGAAAGGGACTACCATCGATGACAACAGAATGTCTACTAAGTTTATGAATAATGACGAAACTCAGAGTAAGAGTCAATCGATCTTCCCATTACACGCGAGCGTCACACTGTCGGACAAACCTTTTTAACACTACAAGATCTGCAGTTGGAGTTGATTCACTCCTTTAAAAGTGAAGAAGTCAATTTCCTTACTCATTAGATCTGGCATCAACCGACTACAAATTTTCCGCAATTTAAATATTTTTCTGCCTTGAAAAGAGGTTATTTCGGAGCAGTACAAAATACTTTCATAGAGTTTGTGTTAATATTTAGAGTTTTATCACAGAGACACCTATGAAGTTCATTTGATCCCACTTTGAGTTTGCAGAAATGCAAGCAGATAATAATGATTTACCATCATTAGTAATTTATTCAGAAACAATGTTTTGCATTGTATTTAAGAGCCGTACTTTTAATTTAAAAAACATGTCACTCATAATAACTGATTAAATTATACCTGTCCTTGTCATTCGCATGCCAATAAATAGAGATGGCACTTGACTTAAGTGACCTTTATGTCATTTAACTTGTATGTCGTTTATAAGTAAGGGGGTAAATGTTTACGTAATTTAATTTAAATGATTTAAGATACATTGATTAAATAACTAAACATATTAGAATCATAACTTTCGTGAGTCATACTAATTATATGAAATATTGATACGGCTTTACTCACGCATTGATTTCGGGAATGCCCGACTAGTTTCGAACTCAAACGGAGTCCATTTTCAAGAGCTGGTGTATACGTGGCGGCGTCGCGTCGCTTGAAATCAATCTTCCTGAAAATCTTTTTGAAATCTTGAAATCAATGCGTGAGTAAAGCCGTATCAATATTTCATATAACTAAGCATATTTTTTTAGAATAAAATTACTGTCATTTATATCATAAAACAAACTCCTATTAATATAAGCGGATTACGCGAGTCTTTTGATGCCATTTTCTAGGATTTTTATCAGACATTTATAAGCCAACTATCGTCAAGATTTTGCTTTGAATAAAATGTTTAGAACTTTTAACATCTTGATCCTCAGTCGTGAAGCAGTGTTTAATAAAAGCTTTGTAGGATATTATTAAATCCGAGTATTACTGTCAACACTTTTATATTAGCTAACAGGTATTCGAAAGTTGCGATACGTACTCGAAGAGATCGGATTACAAACGACGCTCTAAGCGATTAGTGCACCCTCGATTGTAAAGACTTAAATAGCTTCGAAAAATTTATAGTCACTGGGAAGATCGAAAGAACTTAAGAAGAAATATTAGACGCCCCACTTCAAGGTACTCTCAACGCTGCTAAATACTTAGAGAAATACGATCAAAAGAAAAATATTTTAATCGTGAAGCCACAACCCTCAGCATTAAGGGATTGACGGATGTTTAAAAAAAAAGATTGAGGCGTTATATTTTATCTCTGGTAACAGTTCCATAAGGGCTGTCAACAAACTCTCCTCAAATCTTGAATCGAAATCTCTAGATCTAGCTAACAAGAGATCGGAAGTTAAACGTAACCTCAAAAAGGTTTCAAGAACCAATAATTATTTCGGTTAAACCACATAGTTAATTCTAAAACATTATTTTTATTTTTTTCTAACAGTGATACTGTAACTGCCCCGCATTGTTAAAGTATAAATTACGCCAGCTTTATGTAGGTTTAATAATATTTAATATAAATAAATTATTATTTATAACATAAAAATAATAATAAATGTATATTTTTATTTTTTATATAGATTATAAATTTAAAAATGTATTTTATATTTGAGTAAATGAATTATAACAAAAATAATAAGTAATAATAATAAAAATTATAATAAAATATATACACGGTTCTTTATAGTGGTTGTTTCAATAACCTACAAGCTTGTATCGCAAGCCTATAAAATGTAGTGAAAAAATTGTTCATAGGTATTTACAAACTACATCACTAAAGTTAGTTAGTAAGTTAGTAAATGAATTAGTAAGTAAGTTAGTTAACAAAAAGAAACTTACCTAGGAGTTAAAAGCTTACTATGAATGCTGTGATGAAAGTATCCTTCAAATATTTACCTGAAACAAGAAAAAAGACATAGTTATAAATTGTACGAATGGGTTTATTTATTAACCCCCAATTAAAAAAGAGGGGTGGCGTAAGTTTACCTGTGTGACTGGAATTTAGTATTTTATTTGAAAGGTGTTGTAAAAAAAATTAAGAGAGATTTTTTGAGTCGGGGACTCATTTATTTTTATTTATATTTTTATTTGGGTTTTATTTCTACTCGTTATTTATGAGTAGATTATTACTATGGCAAACGAAATCATGGTACCTATGCCCAGACGGATATTCATGACCAGAATAAAGAAAAGGATGCAGAGCAGGGCCCTATGAAATGCAGTGGAAAAAACGGCCTGATTAAAATAAATAAATCAGCTTATAACTGTTTTACTGTAAGGCAAAGGTGAAATAGTAAATGTTACTAATAAATAACTTCAAAAAAAAGATACTTGTTTTACAATAGCGCCTTAGATTGTAATTAATAGATTAAGCAAAAATTTAATTGTGTCAGCGGGAGGGTTTTAGACAGAGAGCTTTGCGCAAAAACGGGGCAATACAGCCCTTTGATACACAACAGCATATTAACAGATCAGCTGTTACAGGGTTAATTAAACTAAAACCAATGCCAATTGCATAAACTAGTTAAGGGATTATTTAAAATACACTCAACAGTTCAACTGTGTTGTTATACAATTAACTAATTCACGCTTAAATCTAGTGATGCTTCTATACGATAACGATACCAATTTCTAAGAGACTGGGAATTTAAGGGTTGATGAGAAGTAGTTACGATAAATGAGGGTTACTAATAACATTCAGTGTAGAGCTCTGTTATATTAACTCTACTAAAAAGAATATAAACGTATCATAGTTATTTACATTATGCTTGTATTTAAGATTTCTATTTTAAACATAAATAACTTTCATCGGAAAAAATCCAATCGACCTGTAATTTGCATGTAAGAGAAATAAACTCTCAGATGCGTCTAAACTCGTGTAAATACTGAATAAGTATTATAGTTTATCAACGTATATCGCCGTTAGTCATATAATATCAGAAAAATTCAGAAGCAATTTCTGCTCATTTACTATTTCAATAATTTTAAAAAAACCTACTTACAAAAAAAAAATAAAAAAAAAATTAAAAAGTCATGCCATAAATCTTTTCTCTTCCTCTCAAAGTTGATTTAATATGTATCTATTGTATTTATGTTATTGTTTATTTTATGTATTTAATATGTATAAAGTATAATATGTATATAAAAATGAATTGCTGTTCGTTAGTCTCGCTAAAACTCGAGAACGTCTTGACCGACTTGGATATTTTTGGTTTGAAATATAACCTTCCCTGGACTTGCACACAGTCCAGGGAAGGTTTAAAAGGTGAGAAAAAGGGGTAGGGTCAGGTAGGGCTAAAGTAGGGTAGGGGTAGAGTAGGGTAGGGGTAGAATAGATGTTGAAGTAGGATAATCACGCGTACGAAGTCGCGCCAGGAAGCTAGTATTTATTAATTTTATATCGTATATAATCGATATATCGATGATCGATATATCAGTATTCATCTCGGTATAGGCATCCCTAGTAAAAGCCTCTAATCAAACCCGTCGCAGGTACAATACGTTTCATTAGTTGTGTTTCACGTGTTTCGCATATGAAATGTTCGTTGTTTGGGAATTTGGGATGAATTAAATTGACGTTTACACGTGGAATCAATTCGTACTATTGAATCACGATTCGAATAATCGAGTGTAATACTTGAACAGAACCTACTTGTTTTATTTTTGCTTGTTTCTATTACACGTGTTTTTATCCATGTGAAGGAAGCGTTTATTTTTTTTATATGTCTTTTAGTACTGTCGGCAAAGGAATAAGGTTCGCAGGGACGCTAGCTAAAGTTGTAAATTTTTTCAAGAAGTTATTAATTTTATTTTTTATTTAAAAGGTATGACTGAAACATAAACAAAACTAAACAATTTTACACAACCACATGCAAACTTCTATGATTAACTTCTTTCTTAACTAGTGGCCGTGCCAACCTAACTCCTTTGCCAACTGTACAAGAGTGTATTAACGATTCACGTGTAGGTATACGCGTACGAAAAGCGATTATAGTGAGACGTTATACATAGTACTTGTTAGTGTATCTGAAACTCGGATGTACGGTTCTTGGGTTTGACCTGTGTATTGCAATATGCAATAACAATAAACAGCGTACTAAGTTAGTACTACTAACCTAAATAAACAACCTAACCTCCCCCCTCCCTCAAAGGCCGGCGACGCAAAACGTAATATTCGTTATCATCTGAATAAGATTAGGCAAGAAAATTAAAAATGTTGCCCGTAAAATTGGAAAATTCGGCGGGTAAAAGTGAAAGCGGTTTTTGACTATGAGATTTTTGACAAGACTATGCCTCTCAGGTTTTTAAATACAATAGAAAAATACTTAGATTTTGAAAGTTTGTTTTAATTCTTTTTTACGGCCATCAGTTTTACTGTAGGTAACATAGTTGGCAGTACCGTTTCAGAATCAAAGAAACCGATCTACTATTCAAGCTAAATCAAATGATACGTCATTAAAACCCTCTCTGAGGCCGCCGACGTTAGGCATAAACAAACAAATAGTAACGAGGTTTACATTGGTTATCTATGACTCACAATTACTCATCGTTGACTTAAATATACACACGAGTACGTACGTACAAAGGCACGCGTATGATGCGTAGGGTTGCCTACTGATTGTAAAATTTTAACTAGCAATATTAAAAAGCTCATAGTACGGTGAGCAAGTGATAACTGATGCATCTTGCTCAAACGTAATAAGTACCATTTTCCAATAGACATAATGACGTACTATCAACTGTGCTATTAAGTAACTATTTCTGTAGGAGAATGGCGACGTACGGTGGGAAGTCTCAAAGAAACTAAAGGTCAAGTGCGACACTTAATACCAAATAAAATAGAGATGGATTCACTGTGGACGCCTTCTGCCCCATCAAAGGGGTTTTTTTGTTATAACTTTCCTCCATACATTTTTTTGAAGACTGCTTTTCTCTTCCTATGGTTATGCTTCACGCACATATAGGCGCAAACATTCTCTAAACGCCTATCTCGTATATAATCCAAGATAAACAGGATGACATTATAACCTAACCTTACCTTACCACAACCTAAACGTTAACGTATGTTTTATGAAGCCGCATATATGAAATCGCTTCGCAAGGAACTATTTTTCTAGTTAAACTTACTCTAAAACCACGTATCTATTACACGTATATACATATACGTGGTTTTTAATCTCAGGCGACACAATGAGATATTAAAGGAACGATGAGGCCGTCCCCTGCTAAGCGGATACTCGCGCGGAATATTGTAGTATGTAGAAAAATCGAGGAGTACCACACAACGTGGCGCGGGTATTTTACAAAGTAAGTAATAATGTTACAAGTATACAAGTAATGTTTATTTTAGGTCTTGGTATTTACTTTCAGAAAATTCAGTAAAACTAAGGTATTTTGTGAGCCATCAATTGAGAGACAGTTGAAATCATTTTTGACAAAACAGTTTTTATTTTTGTGAATTTTTGCACATGATAATAATTATTTAATAAGATAATTTGAAAAAAAAAGTTTTTATTATTATTTATATAATAAGATAAATAATGATAAATATTTGCCTTCATTAGTTCAAATTCTTTTGAAACTGTTTGGTACTTATGTTATCAATTTTACTTATACTTTATACTCTACGTAAATAATAATTAAAGTATGAATCACGATTAAAGGTTCGATCAATATAATTATGTAGGTTTTATTGTATCACAACACTTTCAAAATCAGTAAATTACTCATTTTTTCTATTATTGTTATAAATATTATATATTTATTTTATATTTTTATATTTTATATATTTTTTATATATTTATATTTTATATTTTTATATATTATATTTAATTTTTTTTATATTTAACAATATTTAATTTGGTTTTTATCTGCAAAAAAAAAATTATCTTCCCGATTCAAATAACATTCAGTTCACTTTGAACGCCATATTGGAGACGATACAATTATAAATCATTTTGTTAGTCTCTTGTAGCGTTTATTGCTTGCTTTTTACAAAGACATTTTCCAGGCGTTATTTTTGTATGCGCCATTGTAAAATATATCCTGTTTGTTGTGTGAAAACAAGGTACTTTCCACTCAGTTGCATGCAATTAGGAGAGTATAACATAATAATATATACACTATTATTTGGCATGTCTGCGTTCTGGCGTAGTATAGTTGCAATAAATGCTCTCCCGGGACCTAATTGGCGTGTAATTAATTGTTTATTGTCACCTGCAATCTAGATGGTAAAGAGTTATATGATACGTGAGTCTTGACGGGAAGAAATGGTCTGACTCGATTGGAGATGAATCACGCCGTCACAGAATACCGGCGCGGCGCGGCGGCGTCAAGTAGCAATGACAATGACATTTTCTTTAAATATAACAGTCATTACAACGTCGATGCAAAAGCGCGTGCCTCTCTTTCTTTCGTTTTTTTCTTTAGGAATTTGTATCTTCAAATCTCATCAAACCAAACACATAAATGAGCAAAGATAAAAAACTAATTTGCATATAAA
This sequence comes from Protodeltote pygarga, assembly GCA_936450705.2. Classification (NCBI taxonomy): domain Eukaryota; kingdom Metazoa; phylum Arthropoda; class Insecta; order Lepidoptera; family Noctuidae; genus Protodeltote; species Protodeltote pygarga. The sequence goes on along the minus strand of OW388248.2, from coordinate 20,618,510 downwards.
CTAAAAGAACAATGGGCAATAATGTATGGACCCCTACTGCTATAGCTGTCATCTCTTTAAGGTAGAATATTATGAAGTTAGTTGGGTAACTAGATGATCAGTAGGGACGTTTTACCCATTGTTCTTTGTTGGGAACGTACCTATATACAACAGAGGCTAATATTGGAACTACTAAACTGATTTTAATAATTCTTTCACTAATAAAAACCTACATTATCCTTGAGTAACACAGACTTCTTTATCCAGAAATAATAGAAACAAAAGCAGTCAGAAGCTAGAATTTTGAAATCAACTATCCGTAAAATCCCCTGTCATTAAACCACCCTCAAAAATACATGCATGGTCAATTTTAAGAGTTGATAACCCTACTGTAATGGACGTACTGCAAGTGATAATTATAGTTGGTAGGTACCTATATTACGGCAATAGCCGTGGCATGAACTCAAACAATGTAGGTTTTCAAAAGGGTTGTGACGCCAGCACTCGGTTCGATGATTTACTATGGATTTTGGCGTTACGCTGCGCACCAAAGCGTGTAGCCCCATTTGGACTGTTATACGGTTTTGAATATTTTTTTATAACTTTAAAATTATGATAGGTAATGTTTTAGGAAAATGGGCTTTGCAATTTTTTTATTTTGTTTAAAATTTTTTGTTTTAGATTTTTGTTATCAATTCACCTAAATATGTCTTGATAATCATTATCCTTCGTCGTCGTCGTTGACTGGCAAGTCAGAGGTCTCGGGTTCGAACCCAAGGCGCGCACTTCTGACTTTTCGTAAGTTATGTGCATTTTATAGATTAATTACATAATGAAACAACTTTTTAACGGATATAACTCGCGTTTTTATTATGTTGAGTGTTCGCGAAAATTTGAGACTATATTAATTACATAAATTAATTTTAGGCACTCTCCGTGCCTCGGATAGCACGTTAAGCTGTTGGCCCCGGCTGTCAATTGTAGATCTTTGACAATCGCTGCGGGTAGTCAGAAGCCCGAAACTCAAGTAATAATATAAGGCCGCAAATTTGACGCAGCGGTGTTTGGAACGCGCGACATGGCGTTTAATACATAAATATTGGCAACGCCATTCTGCTCGCTCCAAACACCGCTGCTCCGAATTTGTGGCTTAAGACCTCTCCTCTGAGCGTAGGTCTTGACTACAGCTCAGTCGCCCAAATAGTTGTTTTTAAATAAAATATTTACCATATTTCTAGCAAGATAATTATCGTCTAGACACATTAAGTCTCCTGAATAATAAGGGGCATGCTCTTATTACTAATTGAGCGCCAACTATCGGTGACTGATGACTTTGTCGATTAGAAACTTGACTAGAATAAAACTGGAAATATTTTCTGGCTTTGTTACTTACATTTATCTATATTTCTATTTTTTGAAGAACATACCTCTAGTAATTTCTGGCTTTTGCTTTTACGGCTGCGTCTATGTCGATATCGAACCAGAAAGTACCCAGAACATGGTTCATCTGTGTCAAGTGTGATTGGACAACAAACATCCTAACATATTTAACCTTTCCCATTAAAAATTATTACATAATTAACTTTAACCCTAAAGCAATAAGTGAAGTTTAAAAAAAGAATCTAGTACTAAGTACCTACCTATTTACGTCAAAGAAGAAAATTTAATAAAGCCTTTAATTTTAGCAACTGAGACAGGTAAAAGAAAGATATTAAAAAGAGTTTTCTACACGACAAAAAAAGTTTGTAAAATGGAAGAAATTTCGAATTAAATTTAATTAATATCTGATTGCAAATTCTATAGACATCGAATTGTATAGACATCGAATTGTATAGACATCGAATTGTATAGACATCTAATTGTATAGAAATCTAATTTGTGTTTAGATATTTTAATTTCGTATTTATATACTTATTATCCCAATTTCAAATTTTCTCTATCTTGATAATTACATCGATAGAATTACCAATTACCTACTAAAACGAATACCTAATCTATTTTGTATTTAGAGTTAAGAAACTAGGTACTATATTTTTATAATTTATAGTAGGTAATCTTCCCAGACAACACATTTTCTTCAAACTAAGGATCTCGATTAAACCTGCTCTCAGATAGGCAGCCTTTTAGTAAAGAGCTTTGTTGCCAGCTACAGGCAGGGAGCTCTTACAATATCTTCCCTCTGCATCGGACGGGCATTGAAAAATTAATTTCAGTGCTAAGATTCCGTTTGTAGGCGGTGGTGTCACTTAGAGAATTATTACCTCCGTAATGGCTTCTACTTAAATAAATAAAAAAATGCAATATTAGTTGCTAAGACGGTGAGAGGAAACATCGTGATGAAACCAGCACACCAAAGACGTTTTTCAATGGTGTAAAAAGCCATGTCAGAGGCGTATTGGCGGTTTAAACTCTGACATCAGGTTCAGGTTCAACCATACGATAAGAAAAAGACTAAAAGAAAGAATACTCCTATTATTATTATTACTGCAAGCTAGGACACTTCTACGTAAGTAAGTAGTTGCGAAAATATCCTACTTACCTATCCATGTTCTGAATGCAGTGACCTAAATTTATCTGAGCTCTGATTTTTAAAGGTTTTTTTTCTCGTCGTACAAACAGCGCCATCTAGGTTGGAAAATACGACAGAGCTCAAAATGCTTAGCTGACGTAATAGTTCGTAACTTGATTTGTATTGATAATGAAAAAAAAAAGAAATTGAGAGTTTAAGCAAAAGTATTTTTTCTTTATCGTATGGTTGATGAACAACCTTTTTTTTTGTCGTGTGGGAAACTTTTTATGAGACTCTATCCATAGAAATATTAAATACAATATCTTTGACTCCATCACTAAGGGCTGGCGATGGGATTATGTCCGATCGCACGGACTAAAAACCACACGGACCATGGTGTTCCTTGACGAACCTCTAGGCGGAAATACGGTTTTCGCTTTGCGCATTCACCATACCCCCCACCTAGTGTCAGAGTTTAAACCGCCCATAGGCTTCTGACATAGCTTTATATCCCGTAGAAAAATCACTTAGGTGTGCTGGTTTCCTTACGATGCTTTTCTTCACCGTTTTAGCTAGTGATATCTAATTAATTTTTGAAACGCACTTGAATCCGAAAAGCCAAAGGTCGTAGCTCGAAACTCAGGCACCTTTGACTTTTCGGATTCAAGTGCGTGGCAGTCCAACGGTCATGCCTATCACTATCAGGCTATCACTCTGCTTACTTATATTACTGGTATTAGTAAGACAGATGGTTAAGCTGTAATATTCTTGATATCTTTTAATTATTCCAACCACCACGGGTCAGAGCTTTATGGTAGAACTAATTTGACTAAATGATGTTTCTTTCCAAATCTACGAATAATGAGGCTAGGGGGATGATGGTCACATACTCTAATAATATGATGTTGATGTAACGAACGTTTATGTTTTTGGAAATCAAGATTCAGATTTAGCTAACAACCTAGAGCCCATACATGCAACCCATAAATATAAAACTCACGAACTACATCAAGCTTATTATGTTAAATAAAATTATATGATATTATATAGCAATAGTATTCAAGCAAAATTATCTCATAAAGTTTACCTTAAAAGGTAAAGTTTATCTTAAAAGGTCTAACGACATACGTTTATCAAAATGAGCTTAGTAATTACAAAGAATGTACAAATACCTAAGATAAATATTTTCTTCGTAGATATTAGTCTGTAGTCAAAGTGATCGTCTTCTAATTATCGCGCAACACGATATTTTCGAAATAATAATGTTTGAAATTACTGGCTATATTTTGTTATTTTATGCTGTTGCATAGATTTTATCGCAGGCTTTGAGCGCGGCGACCGAATCAAGAAATTCCGTAACGAAAATAAGAACATTAAACGTAACGTAACGAAAATAAAATAACCCCCTATTTTTGTGAGATTTTTTACATGTTTTAGCACAGTCATGTTAGCTTATTAAATAATTATAACCTAACCCCCTTTATTGCAGAATAATCTATTTAAAACCTTATTTGCTAACTAACGAATAAGGTATATTTTATGCTGACACTTTAAAAAACAGAAATGTAAACATTTGAATTTCGAAAACTAATTATTTGCTTAAAATTTTCAAGACGAGACGTGTTTTTTAAGCTATTGACTGCATAAATAAAATTATAATTGCATAAGTTGACAAATAATACTATGCAATTGCTTTACCGCGGCAGTCCCTGAGTGCCACACGTTTTTTTTTTCTTTATTGAAACAAACTCAGTGGCTTACAGAACAATCCTGCCTTGCCAGTATCATTTTCTCATTTATCGATATCGTTACGCAATGCCAATTAGCTTCAATGTTTTTATATCTACTAACCAATAGTCCATTTTTTCCCTATCCCAAGGAAAGACATTATACTGCCTCGATAGAATTTACTAGTTAGTAGGCTATTTACATTGTAAATTTGATGTCTTTCCTTCTCGTGAAACAGTTTATTTTATTTATTTAGACTTTAGTAACACTTACAGTCGGAAAAGAGATAAGCAAGAAACGATAAAATTAGATCAAGACTACGGATTAAGTAGGTATTAGGTTCGTAAATCAAAAGTTAGCTCCCTGACTGGATTCGAAACTTTAAAATTAAATAGTTGTCACGTAGATCTATGTCAGTACGAATATATACGAAGGTAGTAATTTAAAATCCAACAACTTGTACCTAATAACCAAGAAGATTGTATCTTACGGTTGCCGTGGCACCGGATACGTAATAAGCTTACAAACCATCAACATTTAAGAAAAATAAGTCTAAGAGCTGGAATCTCTGAAATCGAAATGAGAAAAAAATATGTTATGAGTATTGCGAACTGTGTTCGAAATAGCAACTTTCTGCTAAGCTTCAGTAAATAGTATTACTTCTACTTGCAGACTACTTAAGATCGCGTCTTCCGGGACTCAGTGCGGAAATGTCAGGCCTTAAGGGGCTTAATTTTTCATTTTATTTATTTATTTACGAACCCTCCGAGATTAGGTCCATTAGAACTACGAGAGTGAAGCTGCATTTGCTCTCGTAGTTCTAATGGAACTAACCGTTAACGTTTAACGTTGTAACTTCACGTCTAGAAATATTAAGTTAAGATAATTACTAAAAAAATAACTTACCAATTTTCACAAATATTATTCATGTTGTTTGTATTTAAATTTATACTTTATTTTGATAATATTATTATCGATGAAGAATTACTTGTACTATTCATCACAAACTTAAGTAATTTGCACACAAATACTATTTTATTTATATTTTTTCTATAATTTGAATACGGTAAATTTATAAAAAATAAACCCGATCACAGGCTTTGTACCTACCGGGTCCAATTATGGAAAATAAACCATCTAGGGACACACTCAAACCCTTACAAAAAAAAACATCAAAACTAACCGCTTTGAAGTGATGCGCGGGCAAACATTTTTGGCAATACATTTTAATGTACAGAACTAATGCTATAAGACTGCCTCGTTGGTTTAGTGGCACAAGTGCGATTGCTGGGCATGAGATCCTGGTTCGATACCCGGGTGTTATTGGGTTTTTCAATTAGAAAATTCTCAGTAGCACCACGGAGTCTGGATTATGCCCGGTTAATGGCAATAGGCTTGCCCTCTATTACATTTGACTTATAACACAGCCGGCGAAACGTGGGTGTACTGCATACACCTCTGCTTACCCCCTCTGGGGAAAACTATCTACTACTACTGTCTATGTTTAATTGTTATCAAGCACAACAAGAACTCAACTTATGATTAATTACAATTAACACACACTTCTAAGAGGCTTAATATTGAGTTTGAAACTACTCGACAATTTTAATGCCAACTTAGCTGTTAAAATTTAACTGTTCTCGGCTGCGACTTGTCGACTGCTTCGTCGTCGTAGAAACTTAATTGTCAAATAGAAAATTTTCACTATTCTGTAATTGCATGCTTTTAGCGCCATCTACAGAGTACTTAGTCCTAAAAGAAAGAAAGCTAGTAGTATAATATTTTTGTGAATTTTTTACATGTTATAGCACATGAAAGCTTATTGCAAAATTTGAAAAAACAACTGATACGGATGGGATTCGAACCCACAATCTTCGTACCAATTAAGTAATGTGCGTATTGCAAACTAATTATCAGTCATTAAAGAGAGTCAGTACCCTCAGAAAATCCTGACAACTGTTGTATCCCATCGAGTTGTCAAATAGAAAACTGATATTCAGTTGCATCTGGTGAGATTACAAGCCGACCCCAACAAATTTTGTGGAATAATAAGGTTCAGATAAGGTGAGTTAACTTCACAGACACAAACAAGGCAAATATCTATGTAACCAGTGCCACAGTGTAACGAGAGATAACTCTGAATATGCAACGGTTATAAATGCCGCTCTATTTCACTTGGGAATTGAGTAATCTGCGCTCGAACGTTGTCTATGAATATATTTACGTTAAAGGACACGTGATGTTCTATAACTTCTTAGTCTCAAGCAATTATTTTTGAATTCTGATATTAGTATTGCATTAAATTAAGTTTTATTGATGATTCATTATGGTAGTTCGTTGTTCGCTGGGACCGACACGAATTTAATTGGTAGGTGCGAGGCACGGTCGAGTGTCTGAAGATAAACGGACGCAGCAGATTGTAGCAAGAATTCTACATTGAGTACCTATATAATTATACTTTTTTTTTACGTCAAGAGACACAGTAATTGATCCCTCCAAACCTGGCTTATTTAAGTCGAAATCACATACAAAAGTGAGTCTGACCAGTCACTTTGTATGAAAAGTCAATTTTCGATATTCAGATTTTGACCTATGTTTCTCGAGGAATGTTGTTCAGTTTCATGGTTCTCATTACCTCCTAAAATTTAGCAGATCTCTAAACCAGTGTGTAAACAGAGTGTACCTATATACGACACTACACGAACAAAGAATTCTTTTTTTTTTGTTCACCCTCCACGGATGCGAAGCCGCAAGCATAAGCTACATAATAAAGTCTCTTTCAAATATCATGTTTAAAAAAACATTGTATCAATAAAGATAATAACGTTTTTGCAGAATTAAATTATCTGCAATACTGAAATTAATTGATGTTTAATCCTATCAGCTTAAAGTATTAAAATCTCGGAATGGCAGATCACACAAAGAGTAACAATAAAATTAAAAAAAAGACGGGTTGGTTTATGCGAAATGAAATAAATCGTTGTCATACTGATGTCGCTGCTTAATTTTATTTAAAAAAATATTGATCGTCTAATGGAGTTGGAGAGTACACTGTGGTACGTACTTACTTTGGGTGCGGAAAATGGGTCAGTGATTATGTTTAGGGAAATAGGCTATTTATATGCCATGCTAATCTGTATTTTTTGAGTTAAAAATTAGGTCATTATTTACTTTTTTTTATCATGTGGATAATGAACAACATGGCTAGTCTCCGTTGATATATTGTAATCACATTGGAAAACATGATTTACGTAAACCTCAGAGTAAACCTCAAACGTAGTCATAGTTGTGTGATTTTGACTTTTGCATTATTTTTTTATTCTGTACAAAGGTATCACTTTAGATATCGACGGTACTTGCATAAATGATATGACATTTGATTTGATTTGAGTCGTGATAGCCTAGTGGTGGTGACCGTTGACTGGCAAGTCAGTGGTCTCGAGTTCGAACCCAAGGCGCGCACCTCTGACTTTTCGTAAGTTATGTGCGTTTTATAAATTAATTATCACTTACTCCGTGCCTCGGAAAGCACGTAAAGCTGTTGGCCCTGCGCCTGATCTCTCTCCGGTCGTGTCGGATTGCCGTCCCATCGGACTATGAGAGTGAGGGAATAGAGAGTGCACCTGTGTTTGCGCACACACTTGTGCACTATAATATCTCCCGCGTCGATAGCTAATCTCCGTTGAGATTGCCGCTGTGACCGAAATTCGGTCAGGAGGACATTATTATTATTAAATAATATGAAAGCATCTGTCCTTTATTGCAGCACTACAAAACAATTCCTTTGCCTATTTAGATACGGTATTACTTAACTAATTAATCCCTTCCGGCTTTTTAATCAGTTGTTTGTACGGATTTCCCTTGTTAACGAATTATTTGAGTTACTTACTAAATCACTGCAACAAAGTTTGAATTAGCTAGTTTTAATTTAGTTTTTTTAGGTCTTCTTATCGTATGGTTGTTGAACAACCTGCTGTCAGAGTTTAAACTGCCAGTAGGCCTCTGACATGGCTTTACACACCATTAAAAATCTCAGTTCTGGTTTTATCACGATGTTTTCCCTCACCGTTTTAGCAACTGATAATTAGTTTATAATACGCATATAACTTATGAAAAGTCAGAGGTGCGCGCTTTGGGATCGAACTCAAGACCTCTAACTTGTCAGTCGAGTGCCACTAGGCTATTTTTAAGGTGACTTAAGAGCATAAATATTATTTATTTCTGTCTAGCTGATTTGACAGACTTAGGTAATACCTACTACCTAAAAAATCGCATATAATTTTCCAGTTTTCCGGACAATTTCTCCGTTAGATTTTTTGTTACATTAAATATTTAAACGGAGTAAGTATTAAGAACATTTAAAAACAATAACAAACCGTCCAGCCATTCTTAAGTGATGCGCGTACCGGAATGAACTTTTTTTTTTAATAAAGCGATGTCATTTAAGTCAAAAGTCAAATTAACATAAGTGTTGCGTCGCATTGATTGCACTAGGTATTTAAGAAAGTTCAAATCCATACAATACAAACTGAGGTATATAATAAACAAGGTAAAAAAAAAGAAAGTCTGCATTGGGTTTTCAAATATAGGTAAAAGTGAAACAAAATATAAGTACGAAATATTGATACGGCTTTACTCACGTATTGTTTTCGGGGAATGCCCGACTAGTTTCGAACTCAAACGGAGTCCATTTTCAAGAGCGGGCGTATACGCGGCGGCGTCGCAGACCTCACCAGTGAGGTAGACCAAAATATAAGTGTTGGTTTAACATGTTTTTATTCAGTTCTTCAGACCAAAACAAATAGCCATAGCGTACACAAAGTTTCCTTGTTATTTCATATAACAATTTGTTTTTTTTACAAAGAGCATTAATTAATAACATTTCACTTTTTTTAAAACAACAGATGGTACTTTGTTTTTTACTCTCCTACAAACGAGAATGCTTTTGCAAAATGATACGTAATTATTTTTATTAATTATTATTCGGAACGATGTTTTGGCAACGGTTCAAGTAAATAAAAATAGTCCTCAATATAAACATGTAGTGGCGACGGCTTTACGAAGATAGCCTATAACTTTTACGAGTGCTTTCTTCTTTTTTTAACGAAATCGCAACTATTACTGTCCGCAATTCAAGCCGGAATCTGCACGAAAAGTTTTATTTGTCGGAACTTGCAAGGAAATTCTTAATTTGATTTAAATATCTTAATCAAGTAAATGTCTTTCAAATATAGAGATACACTTTATAACATCGTGTGACTGTTTTTTTTTTTTAATACCTATACAAAAAATGTCCTGGTGGCGCATTGGTTACGGACCCGCTTTGCAAGCGCGTGGTTGTGGGTTCGAACCTGGCATGTACTAATGTGACTTTTTCAATGTCATATGTTACTTTCTTAGTTAATCTAAGACACCACTGGCTAACGGTGAAGGAAAACATCGTAAGGAAACCTGGACTTTAATAGTCTGAAATCGCCAACCCGCAGTGAGCTAGCGTGGTGATTAATGCTCAATCCTTCTCTGTATGAGAAGAGGCCTTTGCCCTATATTGGGACAGTTACAGGCTGATTGATTTATTTATTTTATACAAAAAAGCGTTGATTAGCGGCTACATTAGACCGCAATTTTTAATGCAACTTAAATAGCGACATCAGATAAACATGGTGTGGCTAGATCGTACGCAACGTACACAAGTAAAGATATTGTAGCTATTATTTAAGTTGCAATGTATGTATGTTATATTCGGTATGTATTATCACTTTCTTTTATATCCTATGGAGTTTTATTTTTACATGTTGGTTCAGTCCCGATGACAATGCATTTTTATGGTCAACGTCACCTAAATGGACAACTAGAATTAGCTCTAGTAGATTAACGTCTTTTTTATTAAAAAAAAAATTTAGTTTTCGTCAAGCCTTAATACAGTAATGTTTTAAAACAATAAATTACTTTAAAATATTAATAACTTAACGTCCAATACTTAACAATAGACATACTTATTTAATATGTATTAAGGAAAAATCACGATGTACAATGTACTATTTATTATTATTTTAAGGACAATTAAGTGAATAATTAATATCTGTTTAGTGGAACAGCTGTTAATTAAATTTATTTTACACAAACATACAACAGGTTTTAACATTTTAAGTATTAATAATTAATTTATCAGCACAAAATAATTAGTCGGCATAATATGGTTGGAATTCTTATTTCAAAATAACGGCGTGAAGTGTTAAATTATAACAATCAGTTAGAGCACCAAATGACTAAAATGTAAATATGATTCAAATTAGTTTAATTACTAAACTCCATTAATTACGAAGTTAATTATATTATTACAATCACGTATATTTTCACTGCAGGGCAATAAAATTCTTACCTTATTTTACCTCTCTCTATTCAAAAGTTGATAATCCTTTGATATTCAATTTTACCTAATCTAATATTGTTATATACTGTTTCTCTTTAGTAAAATGGTCTAACCTTTTTTATTTAAAGTTGAGAAAATTCAGATAGGCTTTACATTTATCATCATCATCAGCCTGCATTAGTCCACTGTTGTACAATGCGCGCCATTTTTGTGCGCGTATTGGGGGTATTTGCCCATAATCGCCACGCTAGCACGTAGCAGATGATTGCTGTTACTCAGAAGGATGCTGCTGCCCATCTTCCGGGTCTTCCCTTTGTGTTTCGCGGGAAGAGTAGGGGAGGTTCTATTGTTAAGCCGGAAATCACATATCACGGCTTTACGTATTTATTTTTACTTTTAAAATTGGAGAAAATGGCCTTTGCTCATAAATAAGACCGTACTGGCTAGAAATAATAATAATATATGTCAATAAGATATCGAAAAAAAACAAAAGCGTGGCGTTCTAGGAAATAACAAAATCAGAAGCTGGTATTTGTGGAGTACGTACTTATCGCCCCTGTATTCTAAGTATCAATTTTAAGGCACTACTTACACTCCACAAAGCGTAGGATAGATTAGCTATTGTTATCCAGCTGAAGAATTCCACGCATACGCATCCAAGTCACGTATGAGGTGGCAATGTCATGCTAATATCATGCAGTTCGAACGACTAACGCTCTTGACGTTATGTTAAATTATTAGTTAGATTACACTGAATATAATAAAGTTACGTTACCACATTCAAACGATTAAACAGAGTTTATACGCAGTTCATTTCACTTAAATAATAATTATAATAAATGTTTAAAAATATAATAATAATATAATAGTACAGAAAAGGTCATGGGTCCTACTTCTAAAACCAAACGCCGATGTTTCAATCCGAAACATCGGCGTTTGGCAAGTAAAGAGAACATCAAATGCACACCGAATTACTACTGTTTAATTGTACTTAGTGCTTTAGTCTGTCGTTTCGTTTCAAATCCATAAAAAACAATCGAATAAAAGTTGATTTCACGAACGAAAGAACAAACAAACGTGCGATCAGTGAGTCAAAATTTCGTCGTTCGAATTTCGGTGTAATTTCCTGAGACTGTTCGATCAGAAAAACATTATACAAAGCCAACAGGGGAAAATACTTAATACTAATAATAATACAATTTTTCAGTTTTCTTTGGATTTAAAGTTATTATTTTTTTTAAGTTCCTTTGAATAAAGAATCAATTGGGAAACATAATAATAACGTACACCTACAGTAGGTACCTAAGTACACTTGAAAGCGATTGTGGATCGCGTAACGGTGACCGCAGACAAAAGGACAAAAGGCTTATAGAAATATTTCAATATTTCTACAAGCGTTTGAGCTCTGCGAGCGATGCGATTTAAATATAAAAAGCTAAGCTTAAAAAGCTAAGCTTAAGCTTAGCTTTGAGGCGTTAAGGTCTCGCGAGAAGTCCGGTTAATAAGTCTGAGTTCCCTAGAGCTATAACTGAAAGAGACTACGTAGAAAAAAATACTTAAAGGTCTTACAGTACTGTCTCGGATTCCAATTAACAGCAGTTCAGTAGTGCTTTTGCCAATAAATTTTATAACTAGTTTTTATTCAATGTAAAATACCTACAGACATCATCATCTGCCTAGCCTTTTCCCAACTATGTTGAGGTCGGCTTCCAGTCTTACCGGATGCAGCTGAATACCAGTGTTTTACATGGTGTTTTACAGACTTTCGGGCTTCTGACTACCCGTAACGACTGTCAAAGATCTACATACAATCGACAGCTGGGTCCAAAAGCTTTACGTGCTATCCAAGGCACGGAGATTGATAATTAATTAAAATACGCACATAACTTACAAAAAATCAGAGATGCGCGCCTTGGGTTCGAACCTGAGACCTCTGACTCGCCAGTCAAACGGTCATACCATTAGGCTATCACGACACTATTAAGGTGGTAAGGATTGTATTAGGCATTTTCTGTAGGTAAAATACCTACAAACAATGCCGTGATAATTTACCCAGTAATTACGTACGTACTGTGTATATTAATTGTGTGTAGTAATTGTAGTGAATATTAATTGAGTTTACAACCTGAAACTTGAACCTGAAATTATGTTACAGAATCCGAGACTGGCGTGTACTTTACCATAGGTACCTAATTCACGATGCCGAGAAGAGCGACGTGTTCAAACGACGTACTGCACTTTATAACTAGATTTTTCTTTGAAAGCGGACTAACGGTGTACCTACTCGAGTCCGTCGGATAGTTATAAATTTAATTTGAAGTCTGAACTGAAACTTTTTAATTTTATTTAAAAAGTAAATAGTTGGTTTCGTTGCAAGCGGGCGATGTGGCACGAATCCCTGGACTGAGATATATGTATAATGATTCAACATTTGTGAAGGAAAACATCGTGATGAAACCAGCACACCTGAGAGATTTTTCAATGGTGTGTAGCCATGTCAGAGGCCTACGGGCGGTTTAAACTCTGACACCAGGTTGTTTATACAGAAAAGAAAGAATGATTCAAACTAAGTTTGGGTGGATTGTGACAATTGTGTGGATTTATGTACTTACCGATTTCCAAAAAAGAGGTTATTATGTAATTTATATTTCAACTTCATTTAGTAAGTGAAGTGAAACATAATTTTATGCTAATTTTTACAAAAAAAGCAAAAAGATGCGTCACTTTTGGATTTAAAAATCATAAAGAGAACAAGAAGTGTACAGGCATGACATTTGTGCCAGTATCACCTTATAAAAATGTGACATTTAGGTATATCAAGTGTTGCCACAGGAAAAAACGATAAGAATATGTAAAAAATATTTATTGCAACGGCCGTGAGCTTAAAACCTACATAGTTGAGTCATCGCTTTAGAGTCGATGCAGATCTGTCCGAAGATACGCTGCCCATCGTCGGTCGGTCGGTCGGTCAGTCACGTAACACCAAAACAAACAAATCTATACTAATATTATAAACAGGTAAAGTTTTTATGTATGTATGTCAGGGGTAATTTCTGGAACTACCGATCCGATCCTAAAAATTGTTTCACCAATAGGAAGCTACTTTATCCCTGAGTGCTATAGGCTACTTTTTATTCTGAAAACATTGAGTTTCCAGTTAAAAATAACAATAACTGTTTGTTCGTTAAATTACCTTCTAATAGATTGTTTTTTTTTTATAGATTTGTAACAAAACGATAGATGGAAGCGCTAAGTACAATTAAACAGTGGTAATTTGGTGGTAAGGATTGTGTTTGATGGTCTTTATTATTACGTTCCGATCCGAAACATCGTTGTTCGATTTTCGGAGTAGAGCCCCTGCATCGATTTGCATGTATGTATGTGTGTAAGCACAGATGTACGACATTATGGTGGGACAGTACCTAGCATTGTTTGAGACTTGTTTTGTTCGTAAATATACGTGCAATAGTACTTTGCATCAGTGAAGTAAACTGCGGATTGGTATTATTGTGTAGGCACCTTATAGTTGCGTTTAAAACTTGTATATTTGAGGTTTGGAGAGGCCGATTTTTAAGCTTTCCAAATCTTTTCATAAGGTGCTAAAAATATATGAAATGACAAGAATTAAAAAGGCTTGTCTCAGGGTTCTTAGAGAAAAAGCAGGGGTTGAAAAATAGGCCTCATTAATTTCGGTTTTTTTTTTTTTATAGACTCACGCCTGTATTCCCCAGACGGGGTAGGCAGAGGTGTGCAGTACACCCACGTTTCACCTGCTATGTTATAAGTTCCATGTAATATGGGGCGAGCGTATTGCCATTAACCGGGCACAAAATGGAAAAACCCAATAACTCTTTGCCCGACCCGAGGATCGCACCCAGGACCTCGTGGTCAGCAGTCGCGCTTGCTACCATTAAACCAACGAGGCAGTCGGTCGATGGAGGAGGTCGGATAAGGAAAAAAAGTATTCTACGTGTTATTCCAAATCAGTCTGTGTGAAATTTCATCTAAATCCGTTGAATGTTTTCAGTATAGTCGAGGAAACTAACGCCTAAACATCACACACAAAACATTAGTATGACACTACTTAATGGTGAATGAAGAACGAATGAATGCCATACGCAATGATGATGACTTAATGGTGAGTACCTACTTGATCACACACTTGTATTACTTTACTAGTAACTTATAAAAAAAGGCTTTACTCATTAGTACCTTATAAAAAAAGGCTTTACTTATTAGTACTTTATAAAAAAAGGCTTAACTTATTAGGATCTTATAAAAAAAGGCTTTCAAGGGAAGAAAAGGAACGTTTTATGACTTGATATCAAAACTTTATGTTCACCTCAAGTTTTTCAAGTTTGTTGTGTTGTTCACATCAAGTTTGTTCTAATAAAGTACGTAATTTGTAACAGTAAAACAATTCGATTTCAATAATTGATTTTATACCCCAAATTAGCGCACATATTTAACCCAATACCTATTAATTTTGAACGCAATTCAAACAACACGATCGTTAATGCAAATTAAGTTCAATCGTTCATGTGTAGGTACAGCTTACTGGTTAAACACTGATGACGTAACCACAGGATTGTAAGAATGTCGCGATTCAAGTATGAATGCAAAAACAGAATGATAAATTTATGTTTAGTTATATTGAAGCTATGTAGCATATTAAATTTGAATGCCATATTTGCTTAAAGTTTGGGTAGATTTTTGTGATTTTTTTACATGTTAGCTTATTAAATATAATTATTTAATAATCCCATCCGTATCAGATGTCTTTTCAAATTTCTTATTAAATAATTGTATTTGAATAGATTTTTAGTTCGATTGGCAGTAAAAGATGAACACGTGAATTTGTATGTAGGTAGGTACTATGTAGTCTTACCTTTCTTTTAGAAGGGACACGTCCTTATAAGCAAAATGAGTCCCGCTCGGGGTATGCGAGATAGTTATGTCGGGTTCTCCGGCCTAGAGACCGACTAAAACTCCCTCGCGTTACTCCTCTTGCATAGTGACGGGAACGCGAGAACGCTGTTCGCAAAGACCAGCGTTCCAGCGTTCTAACCTAACTTAATCTAACCTAACCAGAGATGTAAGCAACTTTTATCTTTATCCGCCGCATTATTAAGTCCACATTTATGGTATATATAAATGTAAGATGTCTACATTTTGTTGCCGACCATGATTGTAACTAAAAAAAATTATATATTAAACACAACGATCAGATTCCTTTCTTTTCATAGAAATTTCATTATTTCACAACGCAAAGCATTTTTCAAGTAACTTTTTAATTAAATACATTGTACAGCGTTAAAAAAAATCCTTATGGAGAATAATTAATTGTTGCATTTAGTATACTTCGTAGCTATCTCAAATAACTTTGTTGGTTTATTCTCTTTTGAAACAATATTTCAACTTTTTAGTTGTTTTTCTTTTTAGCGTCATTATAGTTTCAAAGTTAGACTTGACTTTTGCTTATGTTGTCGATTAATCTTCTCGTATCACTTGCGCGTTGTGGAACAACAATTTGTTTTACGACTTTTCGAAATTCGCAAAAAAAAATTAGTCTTCCTACACAAATTCATCAGCTGATTGTGGTTATTTGTATAGAAAGTACAATTTTTCTAAATTAGATTATTTTATTTTTCAAATTTAGAAAACTCGTAGAACAAAATGTTGTTGACGGTTTTATGTTTAATCTGTGATCAGTGTTGTGTTTGCGCAAGTGCGTGCTTAGTAGCTAAATAAAGAATTTGCTACATATCACAATAAAAAAAAATAAAAAAATTCGATTAAGCTTCATGTCAAGGAAAGTCTAGGCATTCAAATGAATGGAGTAATAATGCCCTTTAGACCGAATTTTGGTCACAGCCAATCTCAATGGAAATTAATCAACTACGCAGGAGATATTATAGAGTGAAAAGTGAGCAAAAGTGTGCGCAAACAAAGTTGCATCCTCACTCTCATAATCCGATGGGACGGCAAAGGAAACAGCCGGAGAGAGATCAGGCGCAGGCTTTACTTGATTTTCGAGGCACGGAGCAAGTGCTAATTAATTAATTAATTAATAAGTTAGAGGTGACCTGAGTTGCCAGTCAACGGTTATATCACTAGGAAACACAGGTACTTGTAACAGGGGTAATATCGTTATAACAAACTTAACTAATCTAAGCCAAAGTTGGTACCAAAGGGCAACGACTCAACTTCACAATTATAATGATAGCAGTTACCCACAAGTTGTCTGAATCATTTTATACAATGGTTGTATGGACATTCCATACAGGTACATACAGCACGCTATTGTGAGTTCCGAACGTGATTTGACTAGAGACACACGTACAAGTAAATTTCAACTCTATTTTGATTGCAGTATAGCGGAAATTGAGTCTGGTAGTTGTAGGGCTGCCTATAACTTTGTTTGAATGGAGTCTATTTTAGTTTTCAATGACGAAGTTTATTGGTGCGTAAGAATGGCGAGTTTGGGAGTTCAACAGGGACGAGAGAGAAAAATATTTCTAATTTTTGGGATATTTAACCCTTTACTGCATGATTTTTTCTTTAAGTTAGAAAAAAATATATATAGTAGGAAACACTAAATTATTGGACACGTGTTTCAAGATTTTTCTTTTTATTGAATAGTTTTTGAAAAAAAATCACTTTCCCACTTAGGATCATATTTGGTACATTGAGCAGAAAATTAACTTTTATACTTTTTACTTTGGATCACATTTGGTACATTGAGCAAAAATTAACATAAAAATAACGTAATAAATATAAGCGCAAAAATTATGTAGTATGGAATATTACGAAACAATTTCTTTTATCGTTGAGGCAAAGGTTGACTTTGCATTTTCGGCACTCCATATGAGATCTACCACCATTCAGGGACCTTACAACGCTGTCTAGTAGACCAGACAGGCAAATGATCCATCTTATCCAAACGAACGACCTGAGATGGCATTATTGCTATGGGCCCTCTCATTTTTTTCGTTGAATGGATTGTTCCATGACGCTGGAAGATGGTCGACCACGTTTACTACCTACTCGTTGCAGGTTTATAGGCATAGCACAAATCTTCACCTATCGCGCACTTGAAATCTGCTAAAGGCAGCCACGTCACTACTATTTACAGGGAAATCCTGGATAATTGTATGGATACCTCCGTAAAATCGACGTGGATGCCTCCGTAATATCGCATGTAAATAGATGTTCGAATAAATAAGCATAAAACCACGAAAATAACTAAATAAGACAGAATATCAGAAAATAAGCTAAACAATTTTACATAGCATTGGTGCATGTTGGCACTAATAAGGTACAAAGAAATGTTGAAGAAGAAGAATGTTTCTGCATATTGTACCAAATTTGTTCCATTCAGTTAGAACCACCTAAAAGTAATTATTATTTGATAAAACAATAAAAATTTACCTAATTACCAATATTTAGATTACTTTCTTTCCTGTAGTATTTATTTTCAAGCAGTATCACAGAGATTTGTATTTTTTACCCAATTTTGAAAATCATCAACTTGCTCCGCACCGGTTCGTACTTGATATCTGACTTTGACGAAGAAAGTAGTTCACACAACTTGCTCACAGATGGCGGTTTTATACATAAAATGAAGCTCGTACGGGACGAATTTGACACGGTATGCATCAAATAAGGAAATCAGTTTGGAACTTAAAAATATTTAAGATAATATGGTTTGGTTCATTTATGAACCACAATGCGGTAAAGGGTTAAAAACACTAGCTTAAATAATAAAATAATACCTACATAGAAAACAAAAATGTAATTGTAATTTAATAAATAGGAAAACACAAAATAGTTCTGTATTATTTCCTGTTGAATGTGTTTTCTTTGTCTATTGTTTGTTGATATGGTGTTTATTGTGTTTGCTGTTTATTGTTTTTTTTTTCTATAATGGTCGAATTTCAATCATTAAGTTACCTCTAGTAACAATAAATCAGACTATACAATATCAATGCTAGGTCTTCTACCAAAAATTATATCAGTAGCGAACTATATTAATAGCTATACTTCAAGCTAACTAGCGCGTATTGATGGCGATTAGCGGCCACCACCTGTTGGAATTTATCACTATCTCAGCTTAAACATCGGTACAAAGCTTAAAATGTTTAAAATTTTCTGAATAAATGATTTGGTTTGAATTTATAGGAACAAACGGTTACCAGTTAAGCAATGAAATGCCAAGGAAAAGGGTCGGTTTGAAATCCAGGCTCTCACCTCTTATTTTTCGGATTCATGTCATCATCATCGTCATTAGTCGGAAGAAGTCCACTGTTGAACAAAGACCTCCACCATAGAACGCCACAACAAGCAACAACTTGCTGTTTACATCCACCGGAATCGTGTGCGTTTTATAAATTAATTCTCCTTCGCTAAAACAGCAGGGGAAAACATCGTTAGGAAATCAGCACACTTGAGATATTTCTCTACAGTGTGTAAAGGTATGTTAGAGGCCTACGGGTGGTTTAAACTCTAACACTAGGTTGTTAATCAACCATCGATAAAGAAAGAAAGACTGGTCTATGGACTGACTGCTTTAACCTTAGTAATGGATAATTAGAACGGTACCACACCAATATTAGAAGCTAAATACTTCTTATAATATAACTATAGGTACATTTTGATCACCCTTTTACAAATAACTTCGTAATCACAAGCACAATTACACTGTTTAAATAATAACTAATAATATTACCAACGCAACGCAACTACAAGGAAATTAGACAACACTGAAACCCTATGTGGTGAGATCATCCATTGTTTCCATAGTATTATGGGAAAATGGTTCTATTTCAAGCGATGAGAATACACGTGTTTTTGTCCTATAAAGGTACGCTTTCAAACACGTTTTTGTGCGATAGAGAAAATGTGATGGATCAGACTAATTAGAAAATAACACGACGAGAGTAGAATAAGCGCCGGTGTTGGTTGGTTTAAAGATATATTATTAAATCATTATTATTTATTATAATATTTTGCTCAGCAGTGGAACCGTGTAGGTTAAAGAAAATCCAGCTTAAAGCTTAATTTACCTAATTATTTATTTCAGTATTTGTAATAGTTTTCAACGTCAAAATGTCTACATAAAATGTCACTTTGTGCATCGCAAACTAAGTTTGATCTATTTAACATCATCATCATCATCAGCCGAAAGACGTCCACTGTTGAACAAAGGCCTCCCCCAAAGAACGCCATACTCTTCCCTTTTAAAATATTTATATTAATTAAATATTCTAAATTCTATGAAGGAAGAACACTTATTTCTCTTTTATTTTATATGTAAAGTGCAATTATTTGAGTACCAGGCATTGTTACTTAATTTATATTGACTTCTTGTATGCAAGAAACTTTGGACTTCCACTTCATGCCAATATTTTTCACTGATAACAAATTAGGTCTCTTATAATTTATATTACGCTATATTTCTACTCCCACATGTAGCAAATTAGCAAGAAAAAGTAATATTGATGTATACATTAGGTTTGAAACAGTCACCAGATGAT
This sequence comes from Protodeltote pygarga, assembly GCA_936450705.2. NCBI lineage: Eukaryota > Metazoa > Arthropoda > Insecta > Lepidoptera > Noctuidae > Protodeltote > Protodeltote pygarga. Next base: position 20,598,385 of record OW388248.2, on the reverse strand, counting down.
TCAGACTGGACTATAATATTGTATTCTTGTAAAAAGGCAACTGCTAATATTATTACAACCCACACAATAACAGAAAACTAAACTTAACAGCTCACATAAAAAACGTATAAAATTATTTATTCACAAAACTATAATATCAGACCACACGTAGTACAATTTATTTTGAATCTCTAGAGGCCATATTCTTAGATTTAACTTCATATTTTCAACAATTGCGTTTAAGACTTTATGAATATCAAAACTTTTACCATCAATCCAATCTCTTAACATTTCAGTGATGTTTTCCAATTGTTCAACATTAAGATCGTTGACGTCATAAACACCGTCAATTATATTAAACAACTCACGCAGAAGAGTCACACTAGGTTTTAAAGTATTTGGTGCTAATTTCAAAACTTTATCAGGATTCGTCAAAATTTCATCTAAGAAGTCTAAAGTATCCCTTTTAATTATAGCTTCAGCATTGATGATGTATTTAATGGTTTGCCGAAATTTTATATTGGATTTTATAAAATGTTTATGTTTCTCCAAAACTTCGGGGACAGGAAGAAAGAATCGCTTTAAATCTCGAGACCCTATATTCATTAAGCTTCGTATCCAGTCTATTAAATAGTCACTGTAATAATATCTATCCCTGCAAATTTGTAAAGTATCACAAATATTGTTTTCAATATAATTAAATGATATTTTCGTTTGCTGCCGTAAAATTTTCTCTTTCAATGTCTGGCGATACCATTTTGTTTGCGACAACATTTTTCCTTTCACATTTCTAATGTGGTATTTTAAAACCTTTTCTAATATATAATTTGAGACATCCATAAAATCTATCATAAAATGATCAGTTATGTTGAAAGGTTTCGTTTCCAACATGTTTCTTAATTTATTGTGTACAATGTCAGCATATTTTTCCTCTATATTATTGAATGCTTTTTTAATATCTGCTATATCTGCGCGATGTAAATCATAATTATTCATAACATTGCCTTTTACATTCTTTAATTGTACTGAAGTCACTTCTATCAAAACGTTAATGAACGTGTCAAATATAACAGAATCATTGTTATCATTATTTTCTTCAATATCAGTGAAATTTACTAATGAATAATTCATCTCTTTAGAAGTCACAGGAACTGTTTTGTAGTAGACTGAGATTCCTTCCTCTCGCCCGGCAGCACCGCAAATTGCATCTGTATTTGAAACTTGAGTGAGGAGTCGATATACGATATTAAAATGAAATGGGACTTTGCGATAATTACTGTAGTTTACAAAACTATAGCAAGAATTCAAGCAAACTATTCATGAAATTTCTACCAATTTGTGAATAAATCGAACCTTCCGTTTCCTTCGGGCATTCCAGAGTTGACGTATTATATTACTCGTTTACGGAAAGTTGAAAGTTTCATCTTTGTAATACAAAGTCAACATCTTATAATGAAATAATTAAACTTTGTTACTACAAAACTTGAAAGCTGTGCATCGTTGCCCAGGAAAAACTACTACAGGTTTATTTTCTTTTAAATTATGACTAAAATGTTGTGTTTTTAATAGAAAATCTAACGTATTGCTATTGAGATAAGGTGCATAAAAGTTTTCACTGTTGTATCGTTAACCGTACCTTTACTTTGTTCTGATAGGTCAGAAAACAAATATTTCAGAATGTAGATTGTAAATTTATTTTTGGGTTGTATTCTGTACGTTTATTGGAACTTAAATCACGTGTTGAACCGTAATCTATTAGGTGATCTACATAGTTCATAATTACAATGGTCATTTACTTCACCAAAGGGGTTTGTTAGCAGACATTGAAACATAGTATTTTAGAAGTGAAAATTTATGACCGCCTTTGGAAATCTAAACGGTTTTCTATCGCTGATCTTTGCAACACAACTGCTAAGATCAAGTGGAACTGGAATCACATTGTCATCTACCGCATATTGTATGATAGGGCAAAAAGAATCATGCAGTGAGTACTAAACAGCAGTAAACGGCTTCGCGGCAGACCCAGAAAGAGATTGCAGAATGAATCTTTGAACCTAAGAAAACCTTTGCCCTGCAATGCGACTCTAAAAGGCTAAGGATAAATAAATCAATAAAGCTACTTGGTCTGTCCATCCTAGAGGTACGTTTTGTCTTGGCATCAATTAATCAACTAATATGACCATTATTATCAATAATTGCTCTTATAATATAAAGTTATTTTAACTTACATAACAAAAATAAAAGAAACACGGTCATTTTAGCTCGATACAAAACTTATACTAATACATTTTATGCGCGAATAAATTGTTTCAATTTTGTTTACGATCGTAGTAAATTTTACAGTGGATCGTTCGACGAAAATGAACGTGTGTATGAAAAAATGAAGTTATATAAATTGGTCAACTTCAAGCTTGTTCAAGCATGGTTGTAAATAGGTAAGGTGAAGTTTAAAACAGGTCTTTAGAAGTTACGAGTTTCGTTTTAGATAAGATCGGTGAACATGATTAATTAGGTACCTAAGCGTCTAAGAAAAAAATAAATTGTAGTTAGAACTTACTTTTTGACTTATTTAATGAACAAAAACACAAACATAAAACTATTAAAATACAATTAAAACTAAAACTAAAAACTAATACTAAAACTAACACAAAACTAAAAGTAAAATAAAAAGAGAAAAACCTAATCTAAAAGACCGCTTCCAGTGGGCAATGTCCCCAAAACGCTGGCTGCATTGCCACGTTGAATGGCAATGCTAAGCCTTATACCTAAAAATGTGCAAAAAAATCCGCCCCCTGTTTCCAAAGTATGCGGACCAAAAAATTTGAAATAATTCTCAACAATAGCTGGCTTGCTAAACTTTTAAGGGAAATTAAAACGAAGTTTCAAATATGTATTTACACTCTTCTTGAAAAAAAGACTAATTTTTGTATCTTTGCATTACCCCTTTAAATATCACACGAAATCCTACGTGCGCGAGTCCGACACGGACTTGCTCGGTATTGATATTATCTCTCTCTAGCCGACAATTTTTAAACAATTCAAACAATAAAAGTGATTTCTTCAGACGTTGTTTTATATTTTAATCTTCTTTACGGTGATATCAAATATATAAATAATTAAACAGTCTTCGATAATCAAGGTTATACATATAAGTAAACATTTTTTCATAATCTTTTTTACGAGTTTATCATTACTGCAACAAGATATTAATCAAAGTTACTTTGTTGACTTAAGCTTTTCATTCAGCCAGCTTTAAACCAGCAGAATTCATACATACATAAATAGACTCACGCATATTTCCCAGAGGGGTAGGCAGAGACAACGGATTTCCACTTGCTAAGCTGATTAGGTACATTAGAAAATCAGTAAAGGTCAGTTTTTTAAAGTTAAAGAAATCGTAAAGCAATCAAACCTACCTAATGGTATCACAGTTGAGAAGTTCCCAGGTTCGAATCCAAGGCCTTTACAGAAGTTTTGTGTAATTCAACTATTCTTATTTTTACACGACAGTATAGCCTGAGTTGTATAAAGTTGTTGTGTAAAGAAATGGGATAGTCTTATAAAGCCGTTGGCTCCAGCTGTCATGAAGATCTTGTCAGTCGACATAGAGATTTAGCACCCTCATAAAAAATCCTGACTACTGACATAACTTTAGAATAACGTATCCCTTTATGTTGCGGGGTCAGATTGGCAATCACTCCGTCAAAAACTGATATTCAGGTGGTCAAACTGGTTTTAGTTAGATTAGAAGCCAATTTAGTTAAACGCCCTTGCGGCGTTGGACGCCAAATTCTAACTTTGGCTTTGAGCATTTACTTAAACTAGTGATTTAGTCAGTGGTCGAAGACTGTATTTTTTTATAAATTTTAGCTTTCTGCACTTCTTCTGCGTATAAACTTTTAATATGCCAAGTTTAACACTCGTCCGTGCACGCAATATTCCTAAAAAGGGATCCACAGTTTTCGCTTCACGTATTAATATACTGAGTAGATTACTGAACGGCGCTAATGAGATTTTCATGCAATGAGACATACCTAAGGTAAGTTCTTAAAAAAAAAACATTAAGGATAATAAATAACAGGAAATAACAAAGTTTGAGAAATAATAAGGCTAGGAGCTACCGGGGTAAAAAAATTCAAATAATTTTCTGTAAAACGGGGCATTTCAAGAATTGTCCGATAGGAATTTAACAAAGAAAATTTAACATTAAAATAATGTTTTTCTAGAAATTAAGATAGTACTCATATTTTTTTAATACACTAGCATAGTAATGTGATACTAATAGGTTATTTGTTCTGTAATATCTTAAATAGCCCTATTTTACTTGAAATATTTAGGTATGCTTAGTGGGCTAGGATAAGGACTTTCTTCAATGAAATCGAAGTGGTTTCGAAATATCTACTGGGTGATTCACAACTTTTCAATATCGCAAATAATATTTAAAAAAGGAATTAATAATTTCGCGTATGTTCTTTTTTTAAAAAAAAACTTATTCGATCGATAAAGGTTCTGAATCACCCTGCTAATAATTCTACATACCTTAGTCCTTTCCCTCTCGTTTTGAATATACAACAATTTCTGAAAGCAATTACGTTAGAGTTAGTTTTTAATTGTACAACGTGTAACAGTAAGATGTGAACATAAATCTTCGCTGGTATTCAACTCCTGCGCAAAGAATCGACGAAATCCATATTATTGTATTGGCTTTATAAAAAACCCTAGATTAATAAGACTCGAAATGCCTTCTACGTTAAAATTACTTGACCTGCAACCTGTTAATTTATAATTTTGTTAAATATATTTTAAACTTACATCCACCTAATTTTTTTTATCTTAAATAATAATTATGATAGTTTAATTTTTGTCCGTAATTTAACACTATTTATTATAATGTATTATAATATGTATAAGACTCGTATTAGTAGTGTTAAATTACTAACCGAAAAAGAAAACATTTAGACAATATTTGTCTTATTGTTATATTGCAGAATTAAATTAATAAAAAAATTAGCTTAACAAATACTAATTTATGCCCGTTATATATACCTAGGTTATAAATTAAATAATAATTATTATATTAAAAATTTGTATTATTATTTTAAATTTTATTATTCTTGTTACTTATGACCACATCTTGCTGCGTCACGTTGTATATTTAATTGTATTATCAGCAAAACGACTTCAAGCGTAGTAGCCAAAATAATCTGCCTACCTGAAACAAGAGAAAAAAGTAATTAGTTCAAAACCATTACCTTTCATTACATTTATAATACCTCCCTCTAAATATCAAAAAAAAGTTCTTTAATTTTAATGAAACAACTTTTTAACGGATATAATTCGCGTTTTTATTTTGATAATACAATACTGACGTTTCGAGTGCTGCAAAGTACTCGAAACGTCAGGATTGTATTATCAAAATAAAAACGCGAATTATATCCGTTAAAAAGTTGTTTCATTATGTTGAGTATTCGCGAAAGTTCTTTAATTTTTTTAAAGTTATATAAATATAAAACCGACTTCAAAGACTCAAAGACTAGAAATAACACAGAAATGTTCGTTTTTAAGTGAGGAGAAAATAATCAGGTACAATTATACTCTTAAGCCCTTCAACGCAACTGTGCTCAGACTGCTTTTATACAGGTGTATTCGTAGTCAAACAGAATCCTTTAAAATACAACTTTTGTAGGTTTAGTCTCTACAGCTTATGATTAAAAATAAATAACAAACTCGAACGAATAAACTTATTCGTACTGATTAGATTAATGTGCTCCTGCCTTTCGGCCGGTTACTGCGGCCAATCTCACCGGAGATTAGCCAACTACGCTGGAGAAATTACAGTGCATAAGTGTCAGCGCAAACATAGGTGCACCCTCTATTCCACTCTCATAGTCCGATGGGACGGTAATCCGGCATGACCGGCAAAGAGATCAGGCGCACGGCCAACGGCTTTACGTGCTTTCCGAGGCACGGAGTAAGTGATAATTAAAATATAATACGCACATAACTTTCAAAAAGTCAGAGGTGTGAGTTGCCAGTCAACGGTGATACCACTAGACCATCACGACTCAAAATTGATTAGATTAGAGAAAGCGAAACTAAATAAAAAAATAATTAAGTTCCTAATAATAAATAATAGCTAGTTTGGACGCTGTTCCCGATATCGTTGGGCTCCTACTTTTATATTTTTAAATAAGTGTATTTTTTGTTGTATCCTAGTATTTAAAATAATAATATTACAATAAATATGTTATCTACACTAAAACGCCATGAAAAATGTCACTATTTTCCATTATATTTAGTACCTACCTTCATCAGTTTTTCATCAAAACGGTGGATTGGATGGAGCGGATTTCAATATACCTACTAGGGCAATAGGAAATAATTTTCGCGCCGTCACGTGAAGCGTATAAGCAAAATCCATCAACTGATATAGGTAGGTTTATAGCTATAGGAATTTGCCACAATATAGAGCGTGGAATTTGAACACGCGCTCTTGTGGTAGATTTTCTTAATACTGGTGGAATAGTTGCCTACCCTTTTAAATTATGCATTTTTGAATTGATGCTTTAGTTTAGATAAATTTTCAAATGCAAAAGTGAGTTTTTAGCTATGCAAAAAGGGCATTACTGCCACCCATCACCAGAAGCATCGCAGAAGACTTTAGATCGCAGAAGGATTTAGTTTCTGGATTTAGCCTCCAAGCAGTGAAAGCCTAGTGGTAAGACCATTGGATTTCCAAGTCAAAGGTCGTAGGTTCAAAATCCAGACACGCACCTCTGACTTTTCGGTTTCATGTGCGTTTTAGAAATTAATTATCACTTGCTAAAACGGTGAAGGAAAACATCTCTAAGGAAATGTCGTCGTTCCACCACGCGGGCGGGCGTCCCTCACTACATTTGTCTATACGCAGTCTCCAAAACACGCTTACTGCAGCGATTGTCAGTTCTGCAACAGACGTGACCTGACTCCCTACATTGACTGTCAAAGATCTTCATGACAGCCGGGGCTAACGACTTAACGTGCTTTCCGAGGAACGGAGCAGGTATTTAATTTGTAACACGCACTATAACTTCGGAAATGTCAGACTTGTGTAGTTTAGGTTTGAACTTGAGACCTTAGACTTGCCAGTTGACGGTCGCGCCACTAGGCTATCACTGCTGTTTAGTTAAATAATACCTACATTATATGTTTTTGATAAAATGATGTTGTTTCAGTAATATTTGTATTTCATAAAACTGTTTGCGAATACTTTATTTGTGTACTTAAGTCAAATAAGTAGAACAGATCGATACAAATTACGCATAGCCAGGGAGTTGTCGACCCGACCGTGATTACATTATCATAAATTAACCTATACATACACGTTCAGCGCAGTTGAACCTTTCAGAAGCTGAAATTAAATCACAAAATCCTTTTACGTATACAAGATTATGTTTGTTTTTCATACTTTGCCATAAATTTTGCATCTATAAATAGTTTAGAATAATTTAAAATTAATGAGGTTTAAAATAAATAGACGCGTACTATTCGTTGCATCTAGGATTACAATGTCATAACCAGTGATACAGACAGACAAATATATATATATATAAGGCCTTTGCGTCTATTGCAGACGATTCATGGCGTAATGTCTGCGAGACAGCGTTTTTGGTAAAAATAAATAACATAACCAGTGATACAGACAGACAAATATAAGCTTTTAATATAACTGGCATTAAATGTGTAACTAGTATATAACCCTTAGAATATGTAAAAAAATATAGAACAACCCTACAGAAGTATGAACCGTGAGCACTGGTATGAGCCATGCGGCCGCGACACGAGCTCCGTCCGCGATCATACCTCGATCGACTGCGGTTCAACTAGGCTCCACGAGCGAAAAAGTTACATTTTAGCTTATAACATGGTTAACTGCTGTGTTGAATTTTGCAAAAATGACCAGAAAGCATAATTTAAAAAATGATATTTTAACATTTCAAAGGTGAGATCTGCTTATGCTCCGCACAAGGCAATGTTGTTCAGGTTATCACGATATATTTTCTTTTGTATTCTAAGATATTTTTGTTTCAGAAGAAATTTTAGAATGATATGTTGCTATTAAAGGCAGGCGGTGGCGGTGATTCACCGTCGCCGTAGACCACAACTTCATTAAATACCACTTGGGTTCGAAGTTAATACAATATACCACAATTTTCCCGGCCTGGGATACAAACCTGCGGTTCCAGATTCCAGGAATTAATCGAGATGGAAACTCGAAATCGTTCCCAATATTAGTTTACCAACATTTATCAATAGTCTAAATGGTAAATTAATTGACAATACAAACAAAACATGTTTAAAAAAATAGTACCTATGCCATTAATTTTCCGTTCATTTAGCTTAGCAGACGTAATCATAATTTCTTATTGTGTTGTGGATGAACTCAGCGGCAGAGTTTAAAAAGCCCGGGGCTATCATTAGCTACTGCCCCAGCATCACTAAAGATGTAGTAGAAATATGAAATGGAATAACGACAATAGCCGAGTAGATTCCCCGACGCGACGTCCTAACTATGCAGACTATACCAGCCTCATCCTTTGTGTATAGACCATAAAACAATGCGTTTAATGTAGGACAGTCTCATACAATATTGCGTTTGTCAAATGTGTTAAGGAATGAATATTCATGGGTCTTTGAATTTTTGTAAAACACATTAATAGCTGTTTTATTTTTTATTTATACATCCTGTTGTTTATTTTAATTGTAACTTTCTGGGGCAATTCAGAAATAACTGTAGGTTGGTCCTTCTCTAAAAATGTCTCTTTATTCAAACTTAAAACTCGTGTATTAACAATGTTAAAAAAGAACCCGATAAGCATTCTACGCGTTTTTATACAATTAATCGTGATTTGTGAGTATTCAATGCGCAAATTTTTACTCGCATCAAACTTCACAGACACGATCCGTGTCTCATATTTTGAGGTATTCACGTGGCCACCCTGTCACCGTATAATGAGTACGCTAAAGAGAAATACCACGATCTATCATACGCCTTTGTGCCCTGACGACTTGGTTATTCCAGTAATGTTAAGTACCTAGTTCTACCAATTACTTTAGACTGGAGTATTTTACGCTATGCAGCTCAAATTAAATTTCAAGATAGTTGCTTGAAACTAGAACTAAGATTGGCATCGGCAAAGTCAGATGCTAACTTTATGTGGTGGCAATTTAATCCTTTTGAGATCCTATTGAAGTTTTCGAGCTTAGAATGCACGTTAAGCAGTGGACCATTAAAATTTGTAACCATTTTATGTGGTAGTTTTAATTTAACTATTGAACGTTAATAAACAAATATATACGTTTATTAAAAAGAAGTAAACATCATCCTAATATTTGAGTATCATTATTGGCACTCATTAAAAATATGAACATTACTTATCATTAAAATGTGTTTCTTCAAAGAAAAGTGAACTTCAAATTTACTATCTTTATAAATTGGTAAAATACTGAATAGCTTAAATAGTAGTTAGAATAAATATTTATTATACATTTACCTACATATTTACTTTAGTGTAAATATAAATGTAAATATTTTACAAAAAAGAAGAAGAAGGAGGCGGCCTTTGCTCAGCGGTGGAACATTACTTAGGCTATTAAAAAACATATATATTTTACATTTATTTTTACACTAAAGAAAATATAAATTATTATAAAGTAAAATATTAATATTAATTAATTATTAATATACTTTATTAGTGTAATAGTGGCGCGTATTGGGAGAGGCCTAGAACAGTACGTAATATGTTCAGCTGTGGACTAATACAGGCTGATGATGATGATGATGTAATTTTCACAACATATAAAATAATGTTAATGAATAACCAATTACGTCTGTAGTAAATATATAAATAACGTATGTTTTTTTATCGTATTGCATAAACTGCCAATAATTGGTTCGTTTACCCATCCAATCAAATAAATTAATTTCGAGAAAAAAAAAACTTCATCAATTCAACATTAAATAACAAATATTAGTAGCTCTACAAGCATTTATTTTGAACACTTTCAATACTATTCAATTTAATTTTAGAATCGTTCAAATGAAGCTGTTTTACTAGCAATTTGTTAACAGTTGGAATTCGTTACCGCTTGAATTGAAGGCCGGCTCCGTCCGATACAGTGCGAGGAACACGCATGGGGGATGTTTTTAGTGGGTGCAAGCCCCACATAACCGTAGTTCCCCAGCCACAAAAAAAAAAGAATGAAGAATGAAAGAATGAATGGGTATTGAAGTAATGACTGGGTCCCATGATGGGTTGAATAACATTGAAAGTTCTATTTTACAGTTTTTCTCGGGGGTCCGATCTCTGTTCAGGATACTAAATAAAACGTAAAACAAAGATTGGGTAAAACTCAGTCAACTCGACAAAAGTTAAAACTGTCTTGAAGTTACAATATTTTTAGATAAAATGTTGAGATCTAGACCGTCTCAGTTTGAATGTAAAATACAGGCAGAAGTAAGTAAATACAGCATTACATAAAATATTGAAGTTTTTTCGTATAGGTACTGAGGCGAAAAATCTATAAATAAAAAATAATTGCCACAAATGTTTTCCGCGCATCACTTCAAAGCGACTGGATCGATTTTAATCTATTTTTTTAAGAATTTGAAAAAATAACAGGTACGGGTGAGACTCGAACCCAAGATCTTCGACGTACCGTGTCGACGGTTGACTGCTAAGCCACCGTATCCCACCAGAATCAGTTAAAATTTAACGACGACGTCAGAAAAAATGTCTGAGACTTAATATTATAGACTGAAAGACTCAATTGAGCAATGTTTTCTTTCAAAGACATATGGCGTGCAATGGGAAAGTTACAGTTGACATCGATCGATTGGGTTGTAATTCTATGTTAAAACACATGTTTACTCTACTTTATACATTGTACATAAAGCTGTGCATCCGTGCGTTAGTTGACTTGGATATTAATTTCCTTTGCAAGCGTAATAAATGTGTTAGGAAATGCAAGCGTCGCTTCCGACGCTACATATACGACAGGAGTTATACGAATTTGTGAGCAAAAGCAATCGTTTGATGAATAAAGATCCAAGCTGCTAGTGTTTGTTTAGCACGTCAATGAAATAGATGGTTATTAGACAAGGTTTTTCGATAGGCTCCTTTCAAAAGCCATAATTGTTGTACTTTTTTTCGGACTCTGCAAAAAGAAAAACATTTTATTATCCCGAAATTGAAATAACTTTAAAACGTTTTGAAGTCAAGTCGAGTTCTAGCCTCTTTAATCTTCTCATTAAGAACTTGACTTGGAATTGACTCCAAAACGTTTTAAAGTTATTTCAAGCTTTTTAGTTTGTTTTGAAGTCGGTTAATTTTTTTATTAAAAAAAATATAAAAAGAAGTAGTCAATGTAACTAGCTAGTATATTTTATTTGTAGAATGATTATATTTTCATGTAACTTGTTGCCAATACGAAACCATATGGCTCGCACTGTAAAAATGTTATCAAATCTCTATCTCTCTATATCTGCACGCCCTAACTCTACAAGCCCTAACTTTACAAACTCTACAGGGTTATTTGTAAAACACCAGCATCCTTAAAAGGGGTCATTAAACTCATCATTATGAACAACTTTTACTATGGGACCAACCCTAAAATCGCAAAAAATTATCAGCTATTCCATACATTTTGTTGAGTCATGTGAACATGCCGATTACCTACTTTTCTCTTATACATTAGTTCTTGTAGTAACGAAAAACCGGCCAATGGCATTCGCTTTGTTTGGCTTGTCTTGGCAGAGGCACTATACTCAGATTCATCATCTTACCTTACCAATTTACCGAAAAATTTTTCAATAAAATCGATCTTTAGAGACGCGGTGACACGATGTTCGAATAACTCGATAAAAAATTCGATAATTTTATATTTGCTAGAAGGGTACGGACCCCAAAATGTTTTCAGTAAAATACGTTCAGAATGTACAATAAACAATTTTATTGCTAATACAGTTTTATTGACACTTTTAATGTCTCATTTCAAGTGAGCCATCATTCGTCACAAGTTATTTTTAAAGCCACTTAAAATCTATTTCTATGGCATTTTACTGTCTATGTTGAACTTTATGTAGTTTATTCAAAATTTAAGACGGGTTCGTGTTATGTTTTAGCAATTTATAATTGGGTCTAGAGGTGATACTCAAAAATAAAACATAGTCCTTAATACTTAATTCTCCTTTATGCTAAATAGTAGGTAACGTAGAAAACTGGCCGTCACTTATAACAGTGGCAACAATCATCTTTATCTCTTTTAGATCCCGATCAATTTATTAATAACTTATACTAATTATGCCGTGTGTTTTCCGGCCTAAGAATAGAAACACCCCTACTCGTCGCGTGGGTGTCGTAAGAAGCGAAAGATACGGAGGATGGGCAGCAGCATCTTTCTGTGTAAGAGCAATCATCTGCTACTGCGATCGCGAATCCGCTTGCCCAGCGTGGCAATTATGGGCAAACACCTCTAATGAGCGCACAATAGTGACGCGTATTGGGAGAGGCTTATGTTCAGCAGTGGACTGGCACAGGTTATCGATGATAATGATGACAATACTAATTATCTCTTTTTCTTTGTTCCCAGAGCTAAAGAAACCAGCAGATGGAGCAGCCACCAAAGCCAACCAAATCGGGCGATGAAAACAAATTTTGGCGATTCATCGACGGTTGCCGCCGCGTATGGAATCTTATCCGTAGGCAGAAAATGCCAGTGAACGCTGCCCGCGACAATGGCAACGTGTGCTTTCGCAACATAGTCATGTCTTACGTTGAATATAAAAGGTCGAAACGAAATAATAAGTAATTTGTTTTCTTTACTACCATAATGTCAGTTAACTACCAGCAGCTTCGCTCTTCTAAGGATTTCATTGTGAGTATCTTTAAAATTTCACTTTTTGATTTAAATTAGTTTTAAGGTATTGCTATCGATTTTGAAGTACAACATTAACTTTAAAATAAAGTAAATTAATCCTTTTAGGAAAGAGACACGATAAAAATTTGTAAAAAGGTGCGCTTACACGGGCGATTTTTTCGGCGACAATCGCCGAAAAAATACAAGTTTTTAAGCATAAAAATAAAATGGTACCTACCGTATTTGTGGATGGAGATAGCAGCCTATACAAGAAAAATCTTGTGATTTGGATTTCCTGGTATCCACCGCTCAAGAATCTACATAATTTAAGTAGGTAGATATTATATATCTCGCTACAATCAATGTTTATAATGATTTTGTTCCTTCTACATATTTAAGTTTTTATATCACAAATGAGGAGCTTCAGCGTCATTCACTGTAATAAAATATATCAGCGAATATCAGCTTTATTTTCTTCATTGATAGTCTGCGAGTTAAATTGCTGTGTTAGACAGCCGTATGACGTAATTATGTTGTCCTGATTTATCTATGGAATTCGAAAAATACCGCATATTTGAGGAATTCCTTCAGTCACTCGATTACTATTGCAGCCGAATGTTGACGGAAAATATTGTCCGTGTAACTGCACCATTAGTTCACATCAAAGTTGCTACTTCAGAATTGAAGCCATGTGTTTATACTTTGAAGAACAATCTATGAACGTAATACAAGTCGGTATTTACAGGCAGACGCGATGAGCGAATTAGGGTATTTTTAAGGGATTTTATTTATCTGACACAGACGAAAATGTGACATTTTAATTTGATATAATTATGATAAGAAACGCAGGACGGACGGCAAAAGAAAATGTTAAATGTAACTTTTAGATCCACACTAAGATTATTGTTAAATTAGTAGGTACGGTTCGATTTGCTCTCTGTGGTGGACATCTATTCTCTTTTACTGAACTTTCTTATTCTAGGAAATTTTTTAGTCTAAGTTGTGTTTGAAAGTCGTCGTGTTCGAAGTTAGGAAGTGTGTTTGGGACTGTTTGTTTAGTTCTTGTATTTATCTTAACATACGGTCGCAATTTCCTCATAAATCATAATTAGAGTGACTAGGAAAAAAAATTGAAATTTTCTACATTTTTATATACATTTTTTTTTGTAAATTTAATAAGGCTTAGGTTGAGTAGGGGACTCATTTGTAAAATTGTGTCGTATTTTGTTTACTAATATTTTATCTTTACAAGTAGTCATTATCTGTACAGAGATAATTATTTAGGTAGTCGTTACTTTGATAATAAGAGTAATATACTTTTAATTTCTACATAAGTATCTACCAAATTTTCTCTGAACCTATTTATTAATATTATTTTGGCTTCACGCCACTTCTCCAAATAGCTGCTGAATTTGAAATAGAAGTGTGGCTTGGGCGTTTTTAGAAAAATAACTCTTCATTTAGCTTTAAAAGTTAAAAATAATTTCTGTTTGAACTATATGAACACCTACCTACTTCACAAACATACACCCTTACACTCACACACCCCTACATAACAGGCGCATTATTACAAAGAATCTCCGTGACATTTCCATACACGCGTATTAGGGTCAGGTCAAAAGCTATTTTTAAAATGACGACAGTTTTATCAGTGACGGTTGACCGCGCGGTTGCCCATAATCGCAGCCTTGGTGTCCGCACCTAAGTATAGCCTTTTTATAACCATACCATCTGAAGGCTGAAACGGGGCTGAAATTTCACATTCAACAAGTTAAAACAAATAAAGCGTTCAGTAGACAAAGGTGTTTTTAACAATATTGAAATTTACATTCATAAACGTTTCACTAAATAAATTGACTCACGATTGGAAGTTTTATTTCATAAAAAAATTCGTGTTTCGACCATATTTATTGTATTGTTTTTTTTTAAACTTCTATGGTGTCATACAAACATACGGCTGAAACTTTATTAGACCTCGACTTGCGATGCATCTTGAAAAGCGAATTCAGGTAGATATGATGTCGCTACTGCTACCTTACGTCCTTAGATAGCTATCGATAATAGAAAGCCCGTATATACCTATATACAAAATATAGTATACCCGTATGTGAGCGAGATAGATACGCAGGACCATTACACGTACGCGATAAAGCCTAATATGGACGTGACGTCATTCACGAACGAAACTAATCACGCCTAATTTTGAAAAATCTTTGAGTTTATTTTTTTATTTAATAAGCTGACATCTTATTGTACGAAGAGCCTATACAATGCGAGGTCAGTTCATACTGGTTTTGTATTACTTGATGTATTAGCCGAGTGTACTATCGCGGACACGAACGGTGCACTACTTTGCGACCAAAATGCTATGAACAATGCTACGTGCGTAGGGGTGGGATTAGCGCTACGTTCGGACGCCGGGTGCAAGCGATTCTAACCCTAAGAGTGGTGCACCGGCTTTGTCCATGATAGTACCTAAATTCTATAGGTAAAGGTGACTACGTGCACGCAGAAATCCAGCGAGATTTTATTTTAATTTCGCTAATGGTTTGTGTAGCGGCACCGTGGTTTTACTGATGTAGTATCACTCACACAAATCAAACGTCGATATTGGAATTAAATTCGAGATTTTGTATTAATCGCTTATTGCGTCAGGGTTCGTGTCACTGAATAATGTAGCTTCAGCCTCAGACCCGTTTGTACGCGGTAGTAGCGAACAGAGAATATCAGCGTGAATTACCAGTATTCATAAATATTTATATTTCCCATGGTCAGTTAAACCCAGAGGCTCAATCTAACCCTCCATAATCTCACACAGAACCGGCAGCGCGCAAGTGATAACTACTCCATGTTGCAAGTAACTATAACGGTAATTTTATGAGTGGCGTGCCTAGGACCTAACAACTGTGCAAGCGCAACAATCTTTTAACAAAAGTTACATTTAATTATTTTTTAATGAATTATTATTTTAATAGGAACTACATTTGTGTGATGGGCTTTAGCCGGGCTTGGGAAAAGTGTATGATAGGCACGCCACTGCTTTCTTCGTGTCAATAATCGTGTCTATTTTTTTGTCTTTCATTGTGTCTGCTTCGTATTACTGCAAAACAATAATACCTATAAGGTTTATTAATCTATGTAGGTATCTACAATTTATATAAATTAAATAAGTAGGTATATCTAACTTCACGCTGTATAAATTTACCTATAGAAAAAAAAGAAAAAATAAGGATAAGAGTTATTACTATGCGACGTAAAAGTTATAATATATTTCCAGTATAAGCTGACATCTTATTGTACGAAGAGCTTATACAATGCGAGGTCAGTTGATACTGGTTTTGTAGAGCTGGATGTGTAGCCGTGGGTTCTATTAGTGATATAGAATACCTACATTATCTCAATTATCATGATTGGTTGCACGAACAAGTCCACTTTGTGTTCTACTCTCCTCACGTGATACATGATTCACGGGGTCGCGACCCCACCTCGATTGCCGACTTACGACGCCAAGTAAATTGGTAACCCCACGAAAATTGAGCCCCAATTTTGAGGTTAATTTTTTTATTGATGATGCACTGGCGAGTTAGATACATGACACGAAGGATTTCAATTCTTGATACTTAGAGCTGATTTCACCACTGACACTAAACGCGATCAATTAAACTCGGCTCAAGCGTTTAACTGAGTTAAGAACTGCAATTTGCGAAGGGCTTAACGTAGTTTTATTAAACTCGGTTTATAAAGTGAATAGTAAAATTAGGCCTAAGAGCCGATTTCACCACTGACACTAAACGCGATCAATCAAGTTAAACTCGGTTCTAGGGTTTAACTGAGTTCAGAACTGCAATTTGTGTATGGCTGAACTTAGTTTTATTAAACTCGGTTTTTATAGTGAATGGTGACAGTGGGCCTTAGTATTAGAGTTTTATGAGAAAGATGAACAGAAATAAATTAAGATTAAAAGACACATACTCAGTACTCTTATCTTATTTAATTTATGAAGAAAAGAAAATGTTATGCCTTGGAATATCTACAACATTTTTCGTTACCTAAATATCGCAGTATAATAAACATACAGTACGGAAACTTGATTTAATAAATTTCATAAATATGAAAATCTTCAATCGACACAGATCAATAATTATAAACATCAATTCACGTTCGGGAACACACATGTACTACAAGTATCTCCTCTCATTTCTAAATCAACAATTATGACAGAGACACTGTTAGTCACTGATGCGTAATTATGCTCTTTGACCTCAAGATCAGCATTCCTCATAATGCTCATGAGCTTAAATTATAACATTTAACATGCATGACATTTGACATTTTATTTGATATTGCTTGGCTTAAAACTGATCCTTCGATTATGTTCGGTCAATGGCATGTAGAGTAGATGCACTTAAGAGTCAATATCCTATTCTCAATATACTATTACATCAATTCAATCAAATGGTAGAGTGACTACGAGGTCTACTTGATGGTGGACTGAGCAAGTGTTTATTCTACAAATTATATCTTTAAAAAGAACAATGTGTCGCACGGAAATAAAAAGTAAAACCTTCTTATTCGTATGATTGTTAGAAAATGTGGTGTCAGAGTTTAAAACTTGCGTTGGCCTCTGACAGGGCTTTACACACCGTTGAAAAATATCTCAGGTGTGCTGGTTTCCTCACGATGTTATCCTTCACCATTTTAGCAAGTGATAATTAATTCCAATACGCACATATCCGAAAAGTCAGAAAAAGACACATTTGCATTTCTAAAATAAACTCTTCCAATTCATTTGTAAACATTCCTAGTAGAATTCTTTAACATATTATATAATCTATAAGGTTTATTTTAGACTCCAAGCCAATCCTTTTGTAGGTGATTTATTTGAATTGGTTTGTTATATTTGCCTTTTCCCCAAATCTTTATTAGTACCCCGGCGACTGAATTACCCTTTTTTTTAAATGTACACAACAAAGACGGTCAATTTTTGAGGAACCCAGGGGGCCCTATTTAGATACGCTTATTCCGCTACTAACTGCTGGTAACACTTATTAATTGTTGTAATCTAAGCAGCTTGCAGCTCTTGAGCAGCAGCTTAAAGACCAAAACAATAATTATGTTCAGGATTATTCCTTTTTAATTATTTTTAATAGTCTGCTAATATGGCTGAATTTGTTAAATTGGATCTGGAACGACAACTGGACGACTCATGCCACGAAGTTCATCGCACTTCGCAGTCATACCATACGGACCCCAAGAGGATATGCCAATCATCAGACTACTTGCTGAAAATCAGTATTGCACTGTGGTAACCAAATCGCATGCCAGTCACATTGATGTTAATAATCATTATAATTACATCCGCTAAGAAATTACGGAACCATTTTTAAAAATATTGCACGTTGGCACGACATTCAAAGAATTATTCTATATAAACATCAAATATGGTTAATTGTACTAAATCGAATTAAAAAAAAATCGGATTGCATTGTCAAAATTCGTATTTATTTAGGGTCCAAAAATACGGATTGTTGGGCATTTTTCAAACTTCGAACGGATTGCAATCTCTTATTGGATGATTATAAACCTAATACCTATGCATATAATATCTAAGTTTAATTTAGGTTTCCAATATAAAAACTTGATTTTTTAAAACGTTTAAAAAAATCCTCTGTACGGTAGGTACTCAAATAAAGAATTAATTGGGTATAATGGATAAAGGTTTACTTAGATCTAAACGTATAGAAATAGGTACATAGAGCTTAGAACCATTATAAATATTGTGATCCAATTGGTTAGGCAAAAACCCTAAACTGCTAACGTATCTGCATTTAATCTAATTTACGTCAGAGAGGCCAACAATGGCTTTGAGCGGCTTTAAGCGGTTTTGAGTGTCAACATCGATTGACCAATTCGCCTAACAAACGCGTTGGATCAAAGGGGTACCTATCCTTAATTACATTGCTATCGTCCGACCCTTTATGCAAGCCATACAGCTACCCGCTATATATCTCGTTAAGGATAGGCTGAATTTAATCTGAATAGCAGCTGATAGTCAGAAATTGAATAGTGATGATAGTAAGAAAACTAGTAGCGTAGAAGAGGTATGGACACAAAGTTTATAGGGATATTTATTCGCTTCTCAGTCGATTATTGGAATAAGCATAATCCAGCGCCGGCTTAAAAGCCATATAAGAGGATTAAAGTACAAAACCAGAAAAACTTGCACCAGCAAAAGTTTACGTGTACCTAAGAATACAGTCTGATTCTTTACATTTAAAATACATTGCATTTATAACCAAGACTTAGTACAAAAAGAGAAATATTTGATATTTGCGATCTCTCAGTTACTACAACACAAAATTGTAAAAAAAAAAATGTTAAAAAAAGGCCATGATAGGCCAAAAAAGGCCTATATCTCAAAAAACTACAACGCTAGTCTTGCAATAGGTTATATTAATCAATTTGTGGCTTAGTCAATACATTACGCACAAAATGCGATACGAAAAAAATTTCAGGATTGATTAATAATAATAAACCAGCCTGTAACTGTCCCACTGCAGGGTTAAGGCCTCTTCTCTATAATTTATACAGAGAAGGATCGAGCATTAATCACCACGCTAGATCACTGCCTAATAAAAGTTAAAAAGATAAAAAAAAAAAAAATTGCGTTAGGTTGATTAATATAAAAAAAAAGATGGATGGAGTGTGATATGAATGAAAAAGGAGTAAATGCTCAGATGACGGCTGATTGAGAGGAATGGAACAAAATGACATTTTGCGCCGACCCCAAGTAATATGGGACCAGGGCAGGCGAAAAAAGGTTGATTAATATTATAATTAAAATTAAGATAATTTTTCAGGTAGGTACAGCTCGAGCAAACTTACTTATACGTATACCAGAATTCAATTTTATAAATAAATATTATCTTCTCAAATGTTGTATTATTATTACAATACTGTTACAACAACTATTACTGTTCCAATACTACGTACAGTTTACTAGAAGTTTTTTTTTTAAATTGGCTTTGAAAAATTCTACATGTTCATATAATATTTTATGCTTGTGATGGTACAACAATATTGGTCTGAGAGCCCGCCTACAGTATCTATGCACTCCCTAATTTGATCACTGTGTTGGCATCTATAAACTGGCTCAATAAATTACATCTTCCTGTTTGGCAGCTCCAAATCTCATTACGAGCTGTCTGGGGACAAGACCAGCTCCTGGTTATAATTAAATTTTGAACCAAATTGATTAGGATAGAGATTTCGATTAGATTAGAGAGTACCCTGATAATTAGGTCTGTATATATTTGCTCTATAATAAATATTCTGTTTAAACCTATGTAGAGAAAATTGTCATGGTTCTCTCGTGCAAAGCTTAGTAGTGACCTACCTAATTTTTACCCGACTACGGCGAAGCAAAAAGGAGGGTTATGATTTTGACCTGTATGTAGGTATGTATGTGGGTATGGATGTTCATCTGTTCCCTCATAACTTCTAAACTATAAAAATATAGTTTAAAAACTAAAACCCGACTACTTAAAATCTAATAAAAACAAGCTTCTTAGATTTTGAAATAAAATTCTGTAGTCGGAGGCCACCAAATTTAAAATGTATTTACCTATAATACATTAAGGCCTCCGACTACAGAATTTTATTTCAAATCTAAGAAGCTTGTTTTTATTAGATTTTAAGTAGTCGGGTTTTAGTTTTTATATTATACTTAGAAGTAGCTTATGGTAAATTAAAAGTATTTTGATGATGAAAAATACAAGATACACATAAAACCTATTAATTATTCCTGCTTAATGCATTCTGCCATAATTTGTCAAATGAGTATTAATAGTGTAAATTAAAAAGTCTATTTTCCTCTACAATTTTAATATTTTTGTGTCAATAGCTATGGCCATATTATCCTAAAATCAACCTTATTTACGAGAATTTAGAGTGGATATTTCAGTTTAAAGAATTAACATTTATATTTTGACTTTGGATAATGTTCTATGGCGCTTCGGCATGGCTGACATTACTGGCTGTGGGTGTTAATTGTTCAATGACCTAATTGTGGCTAATTAAATTATAGAGGGTTTTATAGTAGCTCGAATGGAAACGTGAACCAGACGATACATCTTTTTACAGAGATCCTTGTCCGCGCGCAAGTGCTAGATGTTCATGTTTAAGGTACCCAATAAGCAAAAACATCGTAAAATTCCAGTCTTAAACGACTTCGTGTTATATAACAGTTATATGAAGGCATTTAGCTAACTATGGCATTATTTAGATGTTTATCTTACGTATTTCAGTCGCGTAATAAAGACTGACCTCTACATGACAATTAAACGATAATATTGTCATGTATTTGGTCCAAATTTGCGATTTATAAACGTTATATTTACTTTTTAACAACGTTTACTTGACCATTATAAAATAAATATTTGTTGGTTGTGTAGTCGTAGTAGTTATTATTCCCAAACTTTGTTGTGATCGGCTTAATCTAACCAGATGCAGCTAGGTATATCATCTACCTTTGCAACCCAAAACGATATTCTAAGGATAGGGTTGTCAAGATTTTATGAGGATACTGACTCTAAAACGACCTTCATGACACTTAGAGCCTACGGCTTAACGTGTTTTCTGAGGCACGGAACAGTTAATAATTAATTTTAATTTATATCGTGCAGGGCAGCTTAGAGTCTCTTTAAAATAGTGTAGATATATTAATCCTACTACTATTATAAAGGCGAAAGTTTGTAAGTATGGATGTATGGATGTATGGATGTTTGTTACTCTTTCACGTAAAAACTACTGAATGGATTTGAATGAAACTTCACCACAATATAGCTTATACATCAGAATAACACATAGGCTACAATTTATCAACATATCATGCGGGCGAAGCCGCGGGCGGAAGCTAGTATTTGTATAAAACTAGAATAAAACTAAATTTATAAAAATAGTTATAGGAATTAAATTAGCCTGAAGTTCTAAATTATCATCGGTCGCAAATACTCAAGTAGTATTTGGTTAACTTACGTTTAAACATAGTCTGATTATCCTCCATTAAAATTTCTTTAGGATTACTATTAAGCAAATACGGTAGTATTTTCTTAATTGTATAATCTTAATTAATTCTGCATGTCCCATAACTTGATGGGATCGGCCATGGTGCCAGTCACCTGTGTTAAAATCCCGTAATCTTTTACGGACGAATGCTTGCAGTATCAATAGCAGGAAAATTGTATTACAAATGTTTGCGTCTGTTAAAGAAATCTGTCGTTTGCATTGTTTCCTAATAAAGTTCAAGTTTTCCTAATAAATTATTTCACGATAACATTGCAGAAGAGGCTCTAAAATTGACCTGTGATATTCAGTCTCGAATATCGATGTTTATTAAGTGTCTCGTTTGATTTAATAAGCATGAATAAATTATAAGGACGTACAAGTATGGACGTACATGCATCGTTGTATTAATTAATAGTCTCGCTGTAAATTCAACAGTTAATTACTTTACCGGGCTGTAATGTGAAGTTACAGGAATATTGTATAATAAACTTAGTCGTGAGTCGTGATAGACAAGTGGTGGTGACCGTTGACTGGCAAGACAGAGGTCTCGGGTTCAAACCCAAGGCGCGCACCTCTGACTTTTCGTAAGTTATGTGCGTTTTATAAATTAATTATCACTTACTCCGTGCCTCGGAAAGCACGTAAAGCTGTTGGGCCTTCGCCTGATCTCTCTCCGGTCGTGTCGGAAGGCCGTCCCATCTGACTATGAGAGTGAGGGAATAGAGAATTCACCTGTATTTGCGCACACTCTTTGGCACTATAATATCTACTGTGTAATTGGCTAGTCTCCATTGAGATTGGCTGCTGTGACCGAAATTCGGTCAGGAGAATATTATAATAAACTTAGGTCGGTCGAGCATAGTGGCGTGCTTAGTACCTAATAATAGTGCAAGCTCAGCTCTAGTCAACCTTAGTTATAGCTCTAGCCAAGTAAAAAGTTATCAAAAAAATCCAAATAACATTAAAAAAATTATACGAAACTAAGATCAGAATGCGTGGCGACGCGGCGCTTACACGACTGGCCCAATTTCACGATTCACTTTAATAACCGAGTTTAATTAAACTAAGTTCAGCCATACACAAATTGCAGTTTTGAACTCAGTTAAACGCTTGAACCGAGTTTAACTTGATTGATCGCGTTTAGTGTCAGTGGTGAAATCGGCTCTTAGTCGTATCGTTAAAGACATTTGTATTATGTAATCTGTGTGGATCGATTCGCCCCTGGGATGGTGACGCATAGTTCCGGAAACCCTGGGTAAAACAAACATTGAAGTAAAAAAAAATCAATATTACGTAATTTTTTTTATTTATTGCCATCGTATGGCGGTCTTTGTCCGGGGTTCGGAAAAATTTACGGTGTTGTCAGACCTGTATTTCCAAATATATAAATATTTTTATTTAAATTCTTAATATTTCAATGAAAAGCCACAAGCAGATTTCTATACAGGGTAATTTGTAAAACACCAGCATCCTTAAAAAGGGTCATAAAACTCATCATTATGAACAACTTTTACTATGGGAACAACCCTGAAATCGCAAAAAAACAGCTGTTCCATACATTTATGTTCACATAACTCAACAAATAATTATGTATAATAATTTTGTGTAGTTGAAAATAAACGACATTGCATAACAAACCATTTTGACTTGTGATTGTCTGACGACGTTATTACAAATGCCAAAATTAAAAAAAAGTATAAGTAGGTACCTAATATAATTGCAAAATTTAAAAACCAATTATAAAAACGGAACAAGATTTTTATGTCAAACACAACACACAGCTATGGAATAACACACAAGTTTACTAAAGTGAACAGTAGTGACTAATACCCTTTATTTATTCATTCCGCAATTACTAGGGCATCGCGTGTAACAATCCGAGCTCGGCATTGTAAAATCGTCCTTTTTAATACAAACTTAAGGTGAAAAATAGTAACCACTGGTTTGCGATTGACCATACATTTATAAAATGTAACTGCCCGCTGTCTGTCTGTTGCAAGTCTGTTATGATAGCTTTCTATTACGAAAACACCTGTGCCCTTTGAAACAGGTGGTGTCTATAAAATAAGGATATTAAATTTAAATTCGGTTGATGAATAAGGGCGCTTACACACGGACCGGGTCGGAAAGCATCGGCCAGCGCTCTTCATTTCATTTTTAAATTATTTATACACAGATCTTTTCACACAGATCGGGCGCGATATGTGCGCTTAGAACTGGCCGGAGCCGTCAGCCGTTTCACATTGTCCGGCCAAAAGAGCAAGACCGTTCAAGAATTGTTTTTGAACGGATAATACACTCTGCCGGACGACTGCACTCGGAGCTGAGCGGGAGCTCTACAATGGCGGTTTACCTCTAGTTCCGCGTAGTTCAAGTTTTGTTTTTGATGTGTTATCGGCCGGTCGGCCGCGCGAGCGCACGCAAAAGAACATGCAGACGAAGCCCTTCGGCTGCGTGAGCGCGAAAGTGTAGCCGGTCGGCTCTCTTATTATTTCTTACTAAACGCCTTAGGTTTGTCTCAAAAAATACTACTACTATATGTATTTTATATAAACAATAAAAGGTTCCTACAAATTGAGTACCTCCTCCTATTTTAAAGTCAGTTAAAAATGTGCATTCGGTATCGTAAAATTGCGAGTTCGTTGACGTTCACCCAACTTATCACTCATGTATTGTTAAATGTAGGTACATTATTTTCTTATGACATCAAAGTACCTATAGGTACTTAAATAAAAGCCATCATAAAACCATTATACTTCATAAAACCTTGATATGATATTTAGATTAAATGTTTTGGCGATTGACGTGTCACTAACTCACGACTGCCAAAGATTATTAACCCTACGTCTAGGGGTGAGTTTCAGCGTCCGGACGGCGCGGGGGCTGTCAGGGGTTTAAAGATGGGGATGAAGTGGACAAGGTAGAATCCCGTTCAGCCAAAAAAAAAATAACGTGCATTGTCTGCAAACCATTATACATTTTTTTGTAAATATTTTTGTCCTTCAATAAATCAATATAAGATAATTATGTAGTCTCAATATTTTTGTCTTTCAAGTTTAAAATTTAAATACAGGATCAATGTTTTATACAAGATCAAAATTATTGCTATAATACAAATTCTGAAATTTTCAATGAATTAATTTTGTAATAACAGTATAAATTAATTAATCCATTGAAAATTGCCAAGGCCTGTAAACTCAATGAAAAATATGTTTAAAACTCACTTCACTTCTTTTGAATGACATGTGAAAGCCCAAAGCCCACAATTACGTCAATGACAGGTTGACACGTTGACAGGTAACAATACGATGAGTACAATCGGCGTCATAACTATGACATGTAATAGCAGATCAAAATGTTATTAAAAGTCGTATGCCTCTTGTAATTAGGTTAAAATTGTGTCATTATAATGTCATAGTTATATGTATAGGGTCTAACATAAATAATTCAAAATATTTAGGTGATAGACAAGAAAAAAGTCATTAAAAATCACGAACTGTTTTTAGAAATTATTTAATAAGAAATTACTTTTTAAAATTTATTAATTTAAAAAAATATTTAAAAAGAAAATCATGTGCATAAACATGTAAAAAAACATACATAAAAATATTAGTTTTTGGAAATTTTCTACATTATTATTTTTGTTACATGAAATCATTATTTTGCAACCAATTAGATTTGGGCACAGAACGGTTCTGAACTTTAATCTTGACTGTGGTACAACATTTAGATAATTGAAATAATTTTGAAAAGTTATCTATCTATGAAAAAATGTAATAAGTTGAAGCTACGTGTACATTCTTAAGCATGGACATGGCATTCTAGGACACGCGTAACCGACTACGCGTACCAATGTACGCGCTGTCCGTACACACCTTTACAAAACAAGTTAATGACCTATGACCTGATATACCTATGACCTGAATGTGCTATTTTGCACAGTGGCTCATCCTGGCTTCGCACGGGTAGTCATTTATTTGAGAAACATTTTGGGATAAATGTAGAGAAAATGTATCGATATGCAGAATATTTGCATTTGAACCGCGCGGCTACCTATTACATAAATGTGATTGAGCATGACCCTCACCCGCACTTGACATTTTTTAAATTTAAAAAATGCAGTTTTACAAATTCCATTCAATGGAATGTCCGATTTTAATAATTCAAAAAGGAATCTATAGATATTGAGACAGTCTTGTATACGGTATGATTTATATGAATAAGAATTAATATAATATAAGTTATAGTTACATAACTACAATAGTTGGACGTAATTATGATATCGCGAAGTTTTTTGTAGATATTAATTATGTTCTTTAATATTTTCTATCATCAATAGTTTCTGCTTTTATGACTAAAAAAATTTATGGCTATAATGTAGGGATCATTATTTTTTTCTGGTAATATAGCCTATTTTACTTAGGACATAGTATTCTAACTAGGGCTAGTAGGAGTTTGTTCGTTACAAAACAAAATTCAAATCTTTCCTCTTTATTTTAGTGTAGATTAATGAAGAAAAAAAAATTTTTTTCTATGTAAGGTTTAATATTTAGAACTAAGAATGTCTGGAAGAGATTGCTTTATGGGATAAATCGCCTAACAATTTTAGTAAAATTTGTTTTGTTGTTTGATTCGTTTACTGGTATCGTGTGCAAAAAAGAATAAAATCCTATCTAGAAATATATGCCTGTTAAGTGCAAACACTCTTCTAGCAAAATAAGTTTACTTTTCAAAGTTATGTGTACCGCAAAACCTAAAGACAGTATATGAAAAATAAACACAGAAACCAAGTCTTTACTGACTCAAAATAAAAGGAAAAAAGAAACGTTTATTCAGCAAATGGGCTTAATAAATCCAGTTCTGAAAGCAAAACAAAATAAAATTGACACTCAAATGCCAATACCGAATGGATCGCGACGACAAAAACGTCCAGCGCTGATTTTTAGATCTCACCCCTTATTCCTTGTGACTACAAAGTCACTAGTACAAGTACTGACAGAGTTGACTTATATGTACTTAAGAATAGTTAAAAAAGATACAACTACATAATTATTCCTTGTAAATTCACAATACATATTTTTTTTCTAAATTCTTTATATTTGTCGAAACTTATGTCCACAAGGTAAATATGTACGTACTAGTGTACATACCCAGCCTAATAGGTACGTACACTCACAAAAAAATCTCACTAAAATAGATAATATAGCGAAAATAGAAAATCATGAGCGTATTCAAAAATACAACGGAGAAAAATAAAACAGCACTCCTGAAAAAGTTTGTTGAAGTCGTATAAAACGAATTAAACTCTTATACAACCTCAGAAACCTAAAACAATTCCTACTTAATTGAGTTAAAAATACTACAAAAGTCATAAGTTACTGAACTTTTTTTTCGGGCTACGGTCTCGAGTTCATTGAACTCTATACCTTGGGAAATATGATCGATTTAAAGCGTGCAAACTGAAAAAAGTTTGATAGATAAATACAGACTCCGCTTCGCTGGCTAAAAAAACTTCATAAAAGTGCTTTCACCGTTAAATGAGTGTCTAGACCAGACTTAACGAGTACCCTACAGACACAAAAGTACTAAGTACTATTTTCCAGTAAAACTCTGTAGGAAACAACGAAGGCTAGGACTGTTTTAGTTCATTCTGTTTAGCTATTAGGACTCTACGGACTGGGCCGTATTATCATCATCATCATTTCATGAATTAGTCCACTGCTGAACTTAGACCTCACCAATGCGCGCCACTGTGCGCTCATTGGTGGTATTTGCCCATTATTGCCCCATTAGGCAAGCGGGTAGGCGATCGCAGTAGCAGATGATTGCTGTTACATAGAAGGCTGCTACTGCCCATCCTCCGGATCTTTTCCTTTATCGCTTCTTCCGACACCCGTGGTAAGAGTAGAGTTGGTTCTATTTTTAGGCCAGAAACCACACGGCCGTATTATAGCGGAACAATTATAATTTAGAGAAAGAAAAAAGCAAAAAATGGCCAAAGTAACAACAATAGAATCAACTAACCTAGTCAATATTATTAAAAATTGTCATCACTTTTTCTCAAAGAAGAGTTTGAAGATATTTTTTTAATTAAAGGAGCTTCCGTTTCCGGAACCCTTATTACTTTGGGTAATTGCTAACCTTTACCGCAAAACAAATTACTGCGACATTACTTGCTAATGATATCAGAGGACCGTCTTTGTCTTATTTGTTAAACGGTTTTACTTAGCTTGACCTGTTTATTATTTGGTTCAAATTTAGTAATCGATATTTCACCCCTTTCCTGTTGACAGATTGATCTGATATTTGGTAAACAGCTTTAGTTTTGACAAAACCGTTTTACGTAAAAAAAATTTTACTTATATTATTTTTTGTAATAATACAATCAATAATAATTAAATTCACTTAATTATTATTAATAAATTAATTAATTTATTCATGCAATATTAGCCCAATACATTGTTTTTTAGTAATCATATTTTAAATTAGGTTTTAGTAGGTTATTGGCATTGAGCTCGCTTCCCTATAGGTATTATGCAAACCCATAAAAGTTATTTTAGAGGCGAGGTAGCACCGTAACCGTAACCGTAGCAGAGCTCGGAACGCGTTATTATAATGCATAAGAAGAGCGTTGTACGCTACTTAAGTATAGTTTATTCACAGAATAAATAAACAATGAGCTAAAGAGCTTGCTTTTTTTAAATCTATTTATTTGTCGGGGCTTTTCTCTACAAGGTGACTAGGACAGTCTTGAATTTTATTATTGTGTTTTACATTATCTCAAGAGATAAAAAATATTTATTTAATACTCTTTAAATATTCCATTATATTTATATTTAAATTAAATAAGCATTTAAAATGTAATTTGATTCGGATTATCGACAGCAGGGAGTATAAAACTGCTATAAGTATTACTTTAGAAGCGAAAAACAGCTTGATCCAGACCTGGGGTGCGAGCACAGATCTATTTAACGAACATTAATTATAAATCTTAAAAATAAAACTTAAACTAGACATAAAATCAATTTTGTGTAGATAAAATTTATAAATTTTTATTACAAATTTACTTTTAAGTATTTAATTTTTTGATGTGTATCAAAAGTCGATAAAAATGTGCTTACATCACCGAAAACGTATAGTGCGCAAACCTACATATTACCGCAGCTTATTGGTATCATTTAATATCGTATATTGAATGATACCACTAAGCTACGCCAACCTTTATTGCATGCTTCTCTTATAACACAGATCAATAATACCCAAATGTCGTTAAACGTTACGATACCATTTAAACATTTAATGGCTATGGTTGCTATCTGTAGCTATCTGAAAAATAGCGAATAATTTGCAACATAGTGTCGTTTAAAATAAGTTAACTGTACTGTACTGAGTTATTAGTACAAGATATTAAAGTGAGACGTTATAACTGTCTCGTTTTTACGAAAAAAGGAGACAGGTACTACGTTTCACAATAACTGTTCATATTCGCGCGAAGCGACAATCCTAAACAATTGCCACTTTACTTCACTAGTGAATTGAGGACTTCCAAATTGTATCTGTCAAAAAACAGTCTCTCTCATGTCAGAAGTATTACTGATTTATTGCTTGACCGCGTTAGTAACGATTGATTTTTATGTTTTTTTTTTCACCTCTGACTTTTCGGATTTATATGCGAATTAGAAATAATTATTTATCCACTTGCTAAAACGGTGAAAGAAACATCGTTAAACCAGCACGCCTAAGAGATATTTCAACAGTGTGTAAAGCCATGTCAAAGGCTTACGGGCGGTTTAAACTCTGACACCAGGTTGATTAGCATACATAGCATTGTGTATATAGCATCAAGGAGAAGAAGTCACCGGCATGCATGCTGTCTTTAATGGTTTTTAAAGGTTCGTTTCTGTGGCAATTGATTTTGTTTTTTTTTAAATTCTGTATGGAGTGATATGATTAAAATAAAAATAAAATAGTTTTTAAATCAGTTTAAAAATAACACTGTATTTTTCTTTTAAAAATAATATCAATTTATTTGAAATATTCAACTTTTTACATTTACAACCAAAAAAAGTATAGCATAAAAATTGCAGTGAACAAATTGAACTCACTGCATTTTTTTGCTCTGTGTAACTGTTTCATAACGAGCGATAATAAGGTACCACGTGACTAACGTATTATATAATGACATTGACCTTGAGTGTGGACGCTAACCGATTGAGTACACTTTCACTGTGGTCTACGAGACGTTTAGATTAAATGAAGCTTAGAATATAATGTTTTGATTGCTGAATGTTTATGAATATTTAATTAGAATACAGAATAGTTTTAATGATAATATGAATGCCGTGCTGTGAAGAATACGTTAAGTCAGCCGAGTCAAATCACTCCGTAAAACTCAGACCTTACCGTAGAGTGAGTAGAGAGAGAATTTTATGTAGAAGAGATAGAGTAGAGTAGAGATTTTTTTTTGAATTTTTACATGTTATACACATGATAGCTTATTAAATATAATTATTATCGGGATACGTAATGCATTCCGATAGATGTCGCCACACGCCCTAGGCGTGTAAAAGAGATTTGAAATTTCGACTGGTGCTGGTGGGATACGGTGGCACAGCGGTTAGAGCGTCGACACGGTACGTCGAAGATCGTGGGTTCGAATCCCATTCGTATCAGTTGTTTTTTCAAATTTTCTTATTAAATAATTATATAGAGTAGAGAATTTTGTGACTGAAATTAAGAACAAATTTTATGACATTATTTGACTTAAAAACAAGACTGTAACCAGCAACCTATAGACTTAAAAACATGCCAAGTTGAATAATAATGCTGGTTACTCTTGGCACTGAATACGAGTATTAAAAATATACTCACATAACTTGTAACTCGGAATAACAGAAACAATGTAATGTTTTCATCCCGAAATCAACGTACAACAGAACAAAGTGAGTATTAAGTTTTTATCAATACATACCAACAAACAAAATATATACATATTAAATAGGTATGACTCATACGCTATGGAATGTACACTTAACAGCACATTAACTTGGTAAAATTTTTATTTTATGTGACAGATGCAGAGGGAGCAAATGTTTTTGTAACCCGTAAGTTATGTATATCTACAACGCAAGGTTTGTCACTGATGCGTTGCTCTTGGGGGTTGGGCTTCCGGTCATTGTCACTTAGAACCGCATCAACAAAACGTTATGTTGCTACTTGACGACCCGGAGTGGCGTCGGCGACCGTGGCACTTCTACGGTCGAGCCCGTCAATTTACGAACTGCAGTGAGCGTTAACTGCCACGCTTGCGTAGCTAGGTTTTACCAAGAAACAGTTTTATTTGAAAGTTATAATTACTGAATTTGAAAATTTGAAAAAGTAGCCCTAGGTTTAGAAAAAGATTTATAATTTCGACTGGTGCTGGTCGGATTCGGTGGCTTAGCGGTCAGAGCGTCACAGAGAGAGCGTCGGTACATCGAACCATACAAATAACCATACGAATAGAGACAGGTGTGCTATGTAAAGAGATAGCCTTGTCTGTAATTATAATATCATAATAATTTTAACAAAAAACTGAAACCGACTTCAATACTAAAAAACTAAACAAATGCCTAAAAAATTTGAGGAATAGGCACGGAGCGTTGCGTCAGCCAGAAACTCTGAACTCATAAATAACAACTTCATGGGAAAAACAATACCTATATCATATTCTTGAGTCGAAACTTTTGCCGTTAACTGTACCAATTGTTACATTGGATTGACGAGGCAAAGGTGTTCATTCAACCGGAGTATTGTCTCGTCATTTGTGTTTATTGGTGACCGAGCGTGGTATCCTGGGTTTGATATCCTACTTGGATCAACATCATGACACAATATAATAAACATACAGTAAGGTAACTACGAACTAACGCTCGAAAACGGCACACTCACACAATCATGCGCAACGACACGTCGCTCGCTCGTCGTTGATACTGCGAGTACTGCGACGTTCGCTTAGGAGTATCGTTGTTACGCATCGCGTACGCGTCGTTGTGTGAGTGTGCCGTTTATACGTAGTTTCCATCGTACTGTGATCATGGTTTAGACCATGATCACAGTACGATTACAGGATTACCAGGAGGATTAACAGAAGAGTTTTGAAAAGCAATTATCTTGTTCAAGGTAGAAAAGTCTTGATATTATTCTTAAGAATTACTTTTAAAATTGATGAATAATATTTATATTTATATGTATAGCACATTTATATACAATACACTTTACTTACAGGATATTGAAAGATTAAAATAAACATACAACTACCTACAAAATAAAAGTTGCTGTTGGAATTAAACTATAAGAAGATTGCTCTAAGATCTCTATACCCTCACTTTTATAATCCGATGGGACGGCAATCCGACCGGAAAGAGATCAGGCGCAGGGCTGGCTTTACGTACTTTCCGAGGCACGGAGTAAGTGATAATTAATGTATAATGCGCACATAAATTACGAAGTCAGAGGTGCGCAAAATTACGGAAAATCAGAGGTCCTCTAACCTCTAACTGACTGCCTTTGTAAATAATAGTGTGCATTATAAATTAATTATCACTTATTCGGTTTAAACGTAGGTACATAATAATACCTTCATTATTTGGTAGTGTATCCTCTTAACGATATTTTTGAATGAAAACTCCATTCGCCAGTCATTGACCTAGAATCCTACTTACCCCACTAGCCGCAAATAAACACCACTATAGCCATCTGGAAGCGCATTTTAAATAATATCCTACCACATACGAGAATTACCTCATCGTTACTCGAGAGCGTAGGTTGATGTTTTATCCCTTTCATTTGCACTGTGATAGAATGAGACAGCAATACCGGTTTGGGACTGCGGATGGCTCATCATTATACTTGGTGTAGACTGTAGGTATAATAGCAATTTGTTAGTTTTTTTTTGTCAGATTAACAGTTGATACCTTAACTAAGAAATCTTTGAAAAATATTAAAAGGTTTTTTGCAATTATTATTTTATTATAATTTATTTATTTACGATACATAAATGTGGGTGTACTGCACACCTCTGCCTAGTGCCTACCCCCTCTGGGGAATACTGGCGTGAGTCTATAATAACGATACATATAAAATAAATTTTTAAATTGTACACTTAAAACTACATTTAAAAATATCTAAATATTTTATTTTATAATATTATTAAGTTAGTATTTTTAACAATTTCAACCAATAAATGGCATGAAATTTTATCATAACCTACCCACTTAAACAACAAAATAAAAAAGCAGCCAGCGTGTTTTTCTCCTTAACCTTGACCAACATAATCTTGGGAAGTTAAATAAGCAATCTTTTTTCGGCAAAATATAACTTTCTACGTCCTTTTTAAATGAGCAATAAGGGGTTTACGTCGAAAAATTAATGCAACCACGCCGAAATTGAAGTATACTGCGGCTATCGCGTTCCAGACCAACATCCAGATCATTATCTGACAATTTTAGTGAGAACTAACCCGTCTGCCTCGTTGGTCTAGTGGTAGCAAGCGCGACTACTGAGCACGAGGTTCTGGGTTCGATCCCCGGGTCGGGCAAAGTGTTATTGGGTTTTTCCATTAGGAAATTCTCAGTAGCAGCACGGAGTCTGGAATTGTGCCCTGTTAATGGCAGTAGGTTTATCCCCTATTACATGTAGGGTTACCAGATGGAAAAATCAAAAGTCCGGAGATAAGGCCTGATTTCCATTTAAAAATCCTGAGATTTTGTTGCACTTTGAGAATTTTCTCTCAAACGTACTTAACAATTTAAAAAAGTCATATTATTATTATCGTTTTTACACACTGCGTCTCGGAGGATATCGCTCACGCGCTGCACATCGCGCTCATTGCAGGGGTGACAGTGACAGTGCACACCCCTCCGCTCGCCGCGCAACGCGATCTTCAAAAATCAAACTGATTAAGTACCTCACTACTTGGATAAATAAGTATTGATTTCAATTATGCAATTATCACCAAAGTTAGAAAGATTATTTTTTGTTTAACTTTTTATTAAAGAGATTTTTTAAATTATATTGTATTTTATTGAAAATTTAAAAATCCTGAGATTTCCTGATATTTGCAAAATCCGGCCGCAATCCTGAGCAGAGTCCAAAAATCCTGAGATCTCAGGACAAATCCTGAGATATGGTAACCCTAATTACATGGGACTTAAAGCCGGCGAATCGTGGGTGTACTGCATACACTTTTGCCTACCTCCTCTGGGGAATACAGGCGTGTCTATAAAAAAAAATATAATTAACCCGTCTCATATTTACTCCTCGAGAAGGACTGAGACGGTTTCACTAAGTACATCATAATAAAACTGTCAGTATTCCCATGGTTTTAGAGCTCGTACTAGTGGTACAGAATCCTACTAATATACCTACCTACTAATTATTATCAATGTTAGTTTAAGATGTTTGGATGATTGTTGTTAAATCCCGCGTAAACAGTTGATTTAGATGAAACATGGTTCACAGATAGACATAAAATATAGCGACTGTGGCGAATAAAAACAAGACTAGAAACTTGGCTCTAAAAAACTCTGGTCTGAAGTAAAATTTCGGTCACAGCGGCCAATATTAATAGACATTAAAGAAATGCGCAGGAGATTTATAGTGCACCAATGTATGCGCAAACACTAGTGCTGCCTGGCTTTGCCTTACACCGTGCTGAGTGTTAAGTACTGCTCTCATTATATTATCATGACTGGAGGGAGATCAGGCGCAGGACAGAGGGCTTAACGTGCTCTTCACGATTCACAAATAAAGTGATAATTAATTTATAACAACTAGATAGGTAACTTACAAAAGGTAGAGGTCGTGGGTTTGAATCTAAGTCCTTTGAATTGCCAGTCAACGGTCATAAAATACCAGCTAATTCTCTGCTGCGCAAGTACAAATACCTTAAATAAATATATTCTCAGCCCAATATATTAATCAGTCTACACACACTAACCCAGTTCAAATACTTTTACCAACACATAGCAGTTCAATTTACGTCTTTACGATCTAAGTAAACTTAAACTCGAGAGCGTTCGGATTTCCGAACTCAGCCGAAGTGAACACGATGCCCGTACGTTACAATTTTACAAATTCCCAACGAGCATTTTTGTAGGTGTTCGGAAAGCCGAGCGATTCCGAAGCCGGCCGAAGTTACTATCGCTATTTGGTGGGTCACTGTCAATTCGTATCGACCAGTTTCGCGAATGACATTGACGGCTCAGTTCGTTGACACTTAGTCTGATCAAACAATTTAGATACAAGACTTGCTTGTATAGAAAATATGGAGTTATGTTCCATTATTTTTTTAGCTAACGACGCCTTGTTTCGCGCAATTAGGTAATGGGAGACGTAAAGTCAACGATGCCTTTTTATGTTTTTAAATATAGAGAGTAAATTATAAAAAAACTTGCAGAACATTTGTTCAAGGTTACTTTGATATTGAAAGCAAATATCGCAACGTCTTTGAAGCATTCAAAAGAAAATATTTTATCAACATTTCTCGCTCTTTTCATCTTGAGAATGAGACTGATTTTAATTCTGAAACGTTACTTTTAAATCAAATAATAAACATGTAATCAAAGCAATATTACATAATTTATTATTTATTTATTGACGATCGCTATACCTATTAAGTGTTACGCTTTCGTAATTTTGTTATCTTTTGCTTTGATAATCAGGTACCTACGCTACGCTATCGTAAACGACGATACTTGATTACCGCCTGCTTAAATAGACAAACAAGACTCATTTCACCAACGCGAGTTGAAGAATATTGTTTCAATTGAAACTCATAAAGAGTGGGTTTCGTGTAGCCCAGTATCAAGGTTGTGGAGGTCTGATAGGCAGTCGCTCCATGAAAACACTGGTATTCAGCTGCATCCGTAAGACTGAAAGCTGCCGCCAACATAGTTGGGAAAAAGCTAGGCAGATGAAAGGGTAGATGACAAGTAGATTCGGACGTTTCCCCAGTCATAAAAACACATAAAAATTACACTAAGTATTTGAATCTTAGAGGAAAAATTTTGCTAAAACTTCCAAGATTTGAATTATGTAGTTTCAATCAAAAACCTTGGATCAATGGAACTATCCGTAGATCAATTCCACGATGGAACTATTGAGATTTTGTTCATCAAAGTAGCCCCATCTTCCATCTCTATTCAGTTACGAATAAACAAAGATTTTCAAATTTGCATTAATACCACACTTCGTTACGTCTTTCATATTACTTTTAACACCTTTTAATAACGTAAACACATTTTTTAAAATTCTATTTCATTATATTGTGTCTACCGACTAGGTATCTGACTAGCACAGACATGTTAGGAATTGTAACGCGTCTACATAGTAAGTGTAATGTACAGATCCTAAATAACAACCGTCCGCGGTAAAATATTCTGGACCGAGCGACCGTGAGATTACGGCGGACCTGACGATCCTCCGCGAGGATTACAGAGAGGGTAGGCTACTTGGATATTCGGACCTCACCGAGCGGATCGAAAGAATTTCTTTGATAAACATTAAGCCTTATAACAAACAATCTATCTATCTAAACTATAATAAAATCGTAAAGGTCGAAAAGTCTGTAGGTACATAGAATGTTTTTTTTTTTGCAAAAATCAGCTAGGGAGGTTAAGAATAAGTAACAAAACATAAATCTATTTTTTTATATTTTTTGTCCGTCTGTTTGTTACCTCATCACGTGAAAACGGCTGAATGGATTTTAATAAAATTTTAGGAATGGGAAGGTACTCGTAAGTTAACTTAAAAACTCGTGTTTGCTTTATCAAAATCGGTGAAGTAAATCACGAGACACAGCTTGACCCCTCTATTGTATGCAGTTTCGTAGAACGGAGGGATCTCACTGCGAGATATCCAAAGGCGCTTTCTGTGAACCCAAGGTATCTGGAAACATTGGTTTCTATGAACAAAGTTTACGCAAGAAGTGCTATAGACTATGAACAGAGATCTCTGTCAACAGTGCTGCCTATGGACCGAGATATCCGCAAACAATGTTTTCTATCAATAAAGTTTTCGGCGAAACATGCTATCTAGGAATAAAGCTTACTGTTTTATGTCGTACAAGTGTGTTTCTCTCTTAGGTTCCAGGCTCCGGTACTTTTCGTCTCAATTCTTAATCCATTTAAATCTTAGTCTACCTAAAACAAAGGTTGCTGCTATTTCTATGACATCAATTCTATACGAAGTTATTAATATTGTGGTTTATTATGAAAGTTTAAAAAAGTGCACTGGATGGTGTTGGTTGGTATCCATTAATATAATTTGATATCAAGATAATATTAATGTTGATGAAAATTATAGAAAAGTACCTAAGTTGCATTTGCAGAATCGAATATTAGTAGCTAGGTATGGTTTTGTACCAGTTTAATAGCATTATTAATGTTTCCTTAACAGAAACTAGGTGGCAAACGTCGCACGTTGGCGTCGTTCGTTGTATTTCCTTGTTATTTTTCGAATTCCACGCAAACGAAGTCGCGTGTACAGCTAGTTATTATCCTAAAATGAATAAATAGTAAACTAACCTACCAGAATAATATTAAAGGGATCTAGTTTTAGAAGCACTAAAATAAATCATCATCATACTAGCCTATCTTCGTCCACTGTTGAACGTAGGCCTTCCCCAAAGAGCGCAAATAAATAATTTGTTAAATCCAAAATTATTGCACTGTATAATTTATTTACTCTGACATTTTCCTCTTTCGTCTTTATGGTTATGCGGTTTCCGTTCACATTTTTATACTATGACGGATACTATGAATCAGTGTTCTGTCACAATCCAAAACCACTGTCTGTAAATAATGGCGTCTGAAAATAAAGAAAAATAACTGTCAAAAATAAATATTTATTTCTCTGTAACGATTTCAATATGGCCGCAAAATTATACACGTATTTTTTCCAATTTTAAATTTTTTGGCTATCAAAAAAATAAGTTTAAGGATTCGCGATAGTTCCAATACGTATAGAGACCCAAAAGAAGCCGTTGTTGCAAAAAAAATAATTCCATCCGCCATCTTTGACAATCCACTAGTGATGTGTAATACCAATGAGTCGATACCGAGACGTCAATCAGAAAAAAAAGAGAAGAAATTTAACTAAGACGAAAAGGAGGAAGAGGATGGCGAGGAGAGTGGTACCTATAAAGGGGGATGGTAACTGTTTGTTTCGGTCAGTTTCCTATTGTATTTACGGTAATCAAGACCGACACAGAGAAATTCGCTTAAGGGCGGTGGAACGGATTGTCGAAAATTGGCACTGGTATAAGGATTTTATCATCGGGGATCATTCTTATGGGTTTCACATGCGTTCTGCAAACGACTACCGGAGACTGATGTCGACAGACGGAGAATATGCGGGTCACGTGGAACTGCATTCTATCAGCGAAGTCTACACAGAATATACTTTCAAAGTTCACAGAGATAGCTGCCCAAGAACTATAGATTACGGCAGAGGTCGACAGATAAAACATCTTTTATTTTCTGGATACTTGGACGCCGGACATTATAGTGTTTTGGAGTATTATTGATTTTTGTGCCGTCGCCACATCGTGTTGTGTTGTTAGTTAATAAAAATATTTATTAACATTAGATCTTTAATTTTCGTCAAATTACGTGTCAAATGGAGAGTAGAGATTTAGTATCGAAAACACAAAAACATCGACTGTTCCTTCTGAATTTGAGCGTTTATAAACGAGTTGCATTTCACTGGCTTGCCTCTTGTGGCTCTTACAACGACATAAGGTTTAAATTAAATCAGTAGGTACATGAGTCTTTGAAACGTAGCTTTCCTTTAATGCTAATAGAAATCCTTGAGTGAATAATGTTAAATTTCTTGACAAATAAATAATATATTTAGGTCAATATTGAATCTGTATGAGCTTACTGTAAAACTGTAAAACCGTTAGAATTTGAAGGACCTAATATACGTCACAACTATAAAGAAAATGGTTTTAACATAAACTGAAGTAGATTTGTTGGTTTTTGCCGTAGACCCGTATTATAACTAATATCATAAATACGAAAGTGAGTTTGTTTGTTACCTTTCTTGCCTATAGTACTGAACAGATCATCCTGAAATTTTGAATATACGTTGTCAGATGTACAGAAAGAGCCATAGGATACCTTTTATCCCGAAAAAAGTATTGTTACCGAGAAAAACAACAATAACGTTCTTATGATAATAGATGGCGCCACGTGTCTTTTGAATCATGATTGAATTTTAAATATCAAATAACGTACTATTTAGGTAGTTTTGGCAAAAATTCTCAAAACACAAACGTTTTTGTTCCCGTATGATTACCAAACAATGAACGGTTTACCACTAAAAATAACATCATGCCGTTTATTACATAGGTAATAGACAGACGTAACTTAAACAAGTGTTTCATGGCCATCTGTTAGTCATACAACTCGAACAAAACAGTACCTACTATCTATCAAAACTGCATGACAAATCGACAAGGTCATAACAACACTATGCTAACTTTTTAAAAATGCATCGACTTGGACGCTTATCTAAAATGAACACAAGCGAATTTCGACTATGTACAAACGCATTAAGAATAAAAATATATTGAGAGAAAATTGACAGATAACATACTGGGTGAACGACGGTTGATGATGTCATTTATTAAAAATTTTATTATCACTGATTCTCGTCTATTTTATTAATCATGACAACGCAAGCAGGCGTGCTTCTCAATTCAGGCCCCAGACTGTCCCAGACAAAATGCAAATTCGATAAAAATTCAATCGCATC
Organism: Protodeltote pygarga; assembly: GCA_936450705.2. Taxonomy (NCBI): domain Eukaryota; kingdom Metazoa; phylum Arthropoda; class Insecta; order Lepidoptera; family Noctuidae; genus Protodeltote; species Protodeltote pygarga. The sequence goes on along the minus strand of OW388248.2, from coordinate 20,558,644 downwards.
AATGACAAATAGAAATGTTTAAAACCAATGACATTATCTATGGGATGAATCGATTATTTTAAACTTTTTACTATTATGGTCTGCTAAGGTGGTATTATTTTTATTTTTATTTTTATTAGGGCAGAAAACGGCAACGTAGGCCTAGATAAAGGAGGCGGAATGGGGTGAATTCTCATTTGAAGGATTGACCCGTTACATCACAGGATAGAGTGGAGTGGAAAGAGATGGGTGGCCTTCGCCAGGTAGCTAAAAAAAATATGTTTTTGCGATGATAAAGAATAAAAAATACTTTAGCTATCTTATCCTTTTGAGAGGAGTCTTATACAGAAGACAAAATTCTTCGTGCCCTACACGCCACGTCTTTTTTGAGTAAACAAATTGTGGCATGTGTGGCATTCAAATATTTGCCTTTCTGTGCCTTTTATAGAAAACTCTGACGCTAAAATGATATAATAATATATAAAATAATGTAGTCTTATTGAAGAAATAGCACTTAATCCTATTATGTAGTAAAGTACAAACATAAAATTATTTACTTTTTAATCGACGAAGGAGGTTCTCAATGTGACACAAATATTTTTATTTTTCAATGTCTGACTTAGAGGAAAAATTTTACTGTTGTCATATGTCTGATCACGCATATCTTTTTAACCGACTTCCAAAAAGGAGGAGGTTCTCAATTCGACTGTATGTTTTTTTTTTTTTTTTTTTTTTTTGTATGTTTGTTACGCGATTACTCCTTCAGTTGTGGGCCGATTTTCAAAATTATTTTTGTAATCAAAAGGGTATACTCCCGAGGTGGTCCCATAGAAAAATTATCGTGATCTGATCATGAACTTACGAGATATGAAACGGAACTCCTCGTAGGATTATAGCAGAATTGTCGTAACAAGTAATATTGCTTTGTTTATACGTGCAGTCGATGGCTGACGAGTAAAGAGGAAGAGGGGGGATACGTGGTCAGCCCCCCCCCCTCCTATAATCATCCAAGATAAAAAATACCGTGAGAGGTATCGTTTGAATGGGCTTTTCATAAGGATTTCAAATATTAGCCTCATAAAAGTCTGGGAGGGGGATTAATTTTAGGCACCACTAAAAATCGTGAAAAAAAAATTTTTTAATAAAAAATAAAACCGACTTCAAAAGGAACTAAAAAGCTTGAAATAACTTTAAAACGTTTTGGAGTCGGTTCCAAGTCAAGTTCTAGCCTCTTTAACCTTCTCAATAACACACGGTATGTCGAAGATCGTGGGTTCGAATCCCATCCGTATCAGTTGTTTTTTCAAATTTTCTTATTAAATAATTATATTTAATAAGCTATCATGTGCTATAACATGTAAAAAAATTCACAAAAAATATTAAGAAAAATGGTAATATCGCATCGGTGTCTACTATAACTGCAAAGTTTGGAGCACTGAGTCGGGATACGTAATGTATTCCGATAGATGTCGCCACACGCCCTAGGCGTGTTAAAGAGATTTGAAATTTCGATTGATGCCGATGGGATACGGTGGCTCAGCGGTTAGAGCGTCGACACGGTATGTCGAAGATCGTGGGTTCGAATCCCATCCGTATCAGTTGTTTTTTCAAATTTTCTTATTAAATAATTATATTTAATAAGCTATCATGTGCTATAACATGTAAAAAAACTCACAAAAAATATTAAGAAAAATGGTAATATCGCATCGGTGTCTACTATAACTGCAAAGTTTGGAGCACTGAGTCGGGATACGTAATGTATTCCGATAGATGTCGCCACACGCCCTAGGCGTGTTAAAGAGATTTGAAATTTCGATTGATGCCGATGGGATACGGTGGCTCAGCGGTTAGAGCGTCGACACGGTATGTCGAAGATCGTGGGTTCGAATCCCATCCGTATCAGTTGTTTTTTCAAATTTTCTTATTAAATAATTATATTTAATAAGCTATCATGTGCTATAACATGTAAAAAAATTCACAAAAAATATTAAGAAAAATGGTAATATCGCATCGGTGTCTACTATAACTGCAAAGTTTGGAGCACTGAGTCGGGATACGTAATGTATTCCGATAGATGTCGCCACACGCCCTAGGCGTGTTAAAGAGATTTGAAATTTCGATTGATGCCGATGGGATACGGTGGCTCAGCGGTTAGAGCGTCGACACGGTATGTCGAAGATCGTGGGTTCGAATCCCATCCGTATCAGTTGTTTTTTCAAATTTTCTTATTAAATAATTATATTTAATAAGCTATCATGTGCTATAACATGTAAAAAAATTCACAAAAAATATTAAGAAAAATGGTAATATCGCATCGGTGTCTACTATAACTGCAAAGTTTGGAGCACTGAGTCGGGATACGTAATGTATTCCGATAGATGTCGCCACACGCCCTAGGCGTGTTAAAGAGATTTGAAATTTCGATTGATGCCGATGGGATACGGTGGCTCAGCGGTTAGAGCGTCGACACGGTATGTCGAAGATCGTGGGTTCGAATCCCATCCGTATCAGTTGTTTTTTCAAATTTTCTTATTAAATAATTATATTTAATAAGCTATCATGTGCCATAACATGTAAAAAAATTCACAAAAAATATTAAGAAAAATGGTAATATCGCATCGGTGTCTACTATAACTGCAAAGTTTGGAGCACTGAGTCGGGATACGTAATGTATTCCGATAGATGTCGCCACACGCCCTAGGCGTGTTAAAGAGATTTGAAATTTCGATTGATGCCGATGGGATACGGTGGCTCAGCGGTTAGAGCGTCGACACGGTATGTCGAAGATCGTGGGTTCGAATCCCATCCGTATCAGTTGTTTTTTCAAATTTTCTTATTAAATAATTATATTTAATAAGCTATCATGTGCTATAACATGTAAAAAAATTCACAAAAAATATTAAGAAAAATGGTAATATCGCATCGGTGTCTACTATAACTGCAAAGTTTGGAGCACTGAGTCGGGATACGTAATGTATTCCGATAGATGTCGCCACACGCCCTAGGCGTGTTAAAGAGATTTGAAATTTCGATTGATGCCGATGGGATACGGTGGCTCAGCGGTTAGAGCGTCGACACGGTATGTCGAAGATCGTGGGTTCGAATCCCATCCGTATCAGTTGTTTTTTCAAATTTTCTTATTAAATAATTATATTTAATAAGCTATCATGTGCTATAACATGTAAAAAAATTCACAAAAAATATTAAGAAAAATGGTAATATCGCATCGGTGTCTACTATAACTGCAAAGTTTGGAGCACTGAGTCGGGATACGTAATGTATTCCGATAGATGTCGCCACACGCCCTAGGCGTGTTAAAGAGATTTGAAATTTCGATTGATGCCGATGGGATACGGTGGCTCAGCGGTTAGAGCGTCGACACGGTATGTCGAAGATCGTGGGTTCGAATCCCATCCGTATCAGTTGTTTTTTCAAATTTTCTTATTAAATAATTATATTTAATAAGCTATCATGTGCTATAACATGTAAAAAAACTCACAAAAAATATTAAGAAAAATGGTAATATCGCATCGGTGTCTACTATAACTGCAAAGTTTGGAGCACTGAGTCGGGATACGTAATGTATTCCGATAGATGTCGCCACACGCCCTAGGCGTGTTAAAGAGATTTGAAATTTCGATTGATGCCGATGGGATACGGTGGCTCAGCGGTTAGAGCGTCGACACGGTATGTCGAAGATCGTGGGTTCGAATCCCATCCGTATCAGTTGTTTTTTCAAATTTTCTTATTAAATAATTATATTTAATAAGCTATCATGTGCCATAACATGTAAAAAAATTCACAAAAAATATTAAGAAAAATGGTAATATCGCATCGGTGTCTACTATAACTGCAAAGTTTGGAGCACTGAGTCGGGATACGTAATGTATTCCGATAGATGTCGCCACACGCCCTAGGCGTGTTAAAGAGATTTGAAATTTCGATTGATGCCGATGGGATACGGTGGCTCAGCGGTTAGAGCGTCGACACGGTATGTCGAAGATCGTGGGTTCGAATCCCATCCGTATCAGTTGTTTTTTCAAATTTTCTTATTAAATAATTATATTTAATAAGCTATCATGTGCTATAACATGTAAAAAAATTCACAAAAAATATTAAGAAAAATGGTAATATCGCATCGGTGTCTACTATAACTGCAAAGTTTGGAGCACTGAGTCGGGATACGTAATGTATTCCGATAGATGTCGCCACACGCCCTAGGCGTGTTAAAGAGATTTGAAATTTCGATTGATGCCGATGGGATACGGTGGCTCAGCGGTTAGAGCGTCGACACGGTATGTCGAAGATCGTGGGTTCGAATCCCATCCGTATCAGTTGTTTTTTCAAATTTTCTTATTAAATAATTATATTTAATAAGCTATCATGTGCTATAACATGTAAAAAAATTCACAAAAAATATTAAGAAAAATGGTAATATCGCATCGGTGTCTACTATAACTGCAAAGTTTGGAGCACTGAGTCGGGATACGTAATGTATTCCGATAGATGTCGCCACACGCCCTAGGCGTGTTAAAGAGATTTGAAATTTCGATTGATGCCGATGGGATACGGTGGCTCAGCGGTTAGAGCGTCGACACGGTATGTCGAAGATCGTGGGTTCGAATCCCATCCGTATCAGTTGTTTTTTCAAATTTTCTTATTAAATAATTATATTTAATAAGCTATCATGTGCTATAACATGTAAAAAAATTCACAAAAAATATTAAGAAAAATGGTAATATCGCATCGGTGTCTACTATAACTGCAAAGTTTGGAGCACTGAGTCGGGATACGTAATGTATTCCGATAGATGTCGCCACACGCCCTAGGCGTGTTAAAGAGATTTGAAATTTCGATTGATGCCGATGGGATACGGTGGCTCAGCGGTTAGAGCGTCGACACGGTATGTCGAAGATCGTGGGTTCGAATCCCATCCGTATCAGTTGTTTTTTCAAATTTTCTTATTAAATAATTATATTTAATAAGCTATCATGTGCTATAACATGTAAAAAAATTCACAAAAAATATTAAGAAAAATGGTAATATCGCATCGGTGTCTACTATAACTGCAAAGTTTGGAGCACTGAGTCGGGATACGTAATGTATTCCGATAGATGTCGCCACACGCCCTAGGCGTGTTAAAGAGATTTGAAATTTCGATTGATGCCGATGGGATACGGTGGCTCAGCGGTTAGAGCGTCGACACGGTATGTCGAAGATCGTGGGTTCGAATCCCATCCGTATCAGTTGTTTTTTCAAATTTTCTTATTAAATAATTATATTTAATAAGCTATCATGTGCTATAACATGTAAAAAAATTCACAAAAAATATTAAGAAAAATGGTAATATCGCATCGGTGTCTACTATAACTGCAAAGTTTGGAGCACTGAGTCGGGATACGTAATGTATTCCGATAGATGTCGCCACACGCCCTAGGCGTGTTAAAGAGATTTGAAATTTCGATTGATGCCGATGGGATACGGTGGCTCAGCGGTTAGAGCGTCGACACGGTATGTCGAAGATCGTGGGTTCGAATCCCATCCGTATCAGTTGTTTTTTCAAATTTTCTTATTAAATAATTATATTTAATAAGCTATCATGTGCTATAACATGTAAAAAAATTCACAAAAAATATTAAGAAAAATGGTAATATCGCATCGGTGTCTACTATAACTGCAAAGTTTGGAGCACTGAGTCGGGATACGTAATGTATTCCGATAGATGTCGCCACACGCCCTAGGCGTGTTAAAGAGATTTGAAATTTCGATTGATGCCGATGGGATACGGTGGCTCAGCGGTTAGAGCGTCGACACGGTATGTCGAAGATCGTGGGTTCGAATCCCATCCGTATCAGTTGTTTTTTCAAATTTTCTTATTAAATAATTATAACTTTTAAAGTGTTCCTATTTTAATATTGTCATGATCTGGTGATTAAGTTTGGAGATTTAGAACAGAAATCTTCATTGGATGACAGCATACATCGCGTAACAATTAATTTCACCTTGTTTGTATGTGTTGTTGATAACTCCCAAAAAAATAGTGGAAAGGGCGTTGGCCTCCTTAAATATTAATGTGTCACTCAAAATGGAAAAAAAAACAAAAAATCTTCTTAGAAATAGCATGAATACGTTCGTTTTGGAGTCGTTGCTAAGCTAAGCCGGGTTCCAGATTAAATCTCCTCATGCTAAGCCTTTGCACCGACTCCAAAAAGTCGTTTCTGTGTTATTTCTAGCCTTTTAGTGTTTGAAGTCGGATATTTTTTTGTAATATTTTTGTAACTTTAATGTTGGATGATATTAATATGAAATAACATGCTTATACTTACTAAAGGGAATACTATACTGTCATCAGTTACTAATCCCTATTTATCGTTAATTGTTAATCTCCATTTAATATCCTGAGATCATTGAATGCTCAAAGAGCTTCGTCCGATATTAGCATTTAATTGTCATTTCTCGTATTGAGAACGAATCTTGAAAGAAATATTACTCTTTGGTATACTATGGTGAAAAGAAACATTCCTATTATAGGAAATAATATAAAAGAAATAAAAAGAAACATTCCTACTACTGAAACTTATCACGATTTCAATCAAACATTAATTTTTATAAAGCAATTATGCATGCTATGCGAACATTAAAGTTCAAAGTAAACTAGAATTCAAAATCTACAAGGGTGCATGTAACTACCATCTCATATGGTTGAATGTGGAAGGTAATTTCGATAGAGCGACCGGCACTAAACCCAGTAGGTCACGGGTTCTTTTTCTTTATTTACCCCATAGTGAGTGTTGCAATTTTAATAAAATAAGGCCATTTTTTTAATTTTGAATTGTGGTATGAGAAGTGTGCCAGTGGCGCCCTCAATTTTTTTGTAGACTTTTAACTTATCTTTGTTTTCCTTTTTTATGTTTTGTTTTATTTTATTTAATTAAATCATTTTTTTTTTCTTGTTTAATGTATTTATTGTGTTCCTCTGTCCAGAAGGAATAAAACCTTTTTCTTTCTTTATCATATGGTTGATGAACAACCCAACAATAACACAACAAAACAACAATACCGTGTCCATAACTCGCACGTAAGTAATCGATATTTTTTTATTTTTACAAATAATTGAACTTTATTGTTTATGTTCTGTGTGTAACATTAAGAAACCGGCTTTAAAATAACACGATCGTTATATTTGGAATGGGTGCCTAGCCAAGCGGGTGCCACAACCGGCTTATCCTAGCCTTGACATTCACTCCAAAAAAAAAACAACAAAAATATATGCATCGAATTGAGAACCTCCTCTGGAAGTTTGCGAAAACTTAATTAAAATTACTATGTACGTATGTCTGAATAAGTAATCGTATTAACATAGTTGAAAACAATGACCTAGAAGTACCTATTACTAAAATAACACAAAACTTTGAACAAATTATCCGCCACGTCTATAAATAAATCATTAACACCCCTTCGTACTCGGAAACTTCATTACAAATGTCGCTGGATAATAATTTATAAATGAATATTAGATTTAGTTAGTATTTGCGATTTACGAAGAACTTTGGCTACGCTAGAATTATTAAGCGTAACGTTGTTATTGTTATGTTATTAAATAATAATGTTATTATAGTTCATCCGCTCTTAAATTATGATGTTATTATTGTTCAAATGTGGGCAGTACACCTACACACTTTTCGAAACACGTGAAAGTACATAAATACATCATTTAAGTTTAATTAAACAACGGGATATTAAAATTAATTTAAGCAGCTATTAATCATCTCAATCCTCAGTAAGACTTTGAGTGTTTATTATTAAATTCTCTGTCAAGATCAATGTCTTGGTTGACACAATAATATTTAATCTCTTCTTTATTTAATTTGCACATCTATCATATTATTTATTCTTTAAAATTCCCAACATTCAGCGCGTCGCGCCAGTATGCACTGGGGTTGTACAGCACGCGCAGTCTGTAGCAGCCGACGACACGGCCTTTGGCACGAGTCGATGCGCGGCGGCGTCGCTTTGTGTCGGCAACAACAAAGAGCGCAAACCATTTGAATGGACGAACTGTGTTATTGACCTGTGGTCTATATTGAAAAGGGGTTATTGGAACTAGATTGTTACCACCTAGATTGTAACCACTGTCAGTTGTCATTTGACTTCGTGGATCGCAGTGTACAATCCCGATTAGAAGCCAAATCAGTACTTGCTTATGCCAGCTATATAAACATGTCCCCAAATAATAAAATCAGTAGCAACAACAAACAAGCAAGGAACGCTCTAAGCCGACGCCCGAGTCCCATTAGGGGGCGTCCTTACCTGCTGTTAATCTAGGTTTAGTTTATTTGGTTTAGCTGGAGGCCTTTTAGGTTTCGCTAGAAGTCCGGTCACGCTCACGAAAAAAGGAATGTATGCTTGCAATGAAGCAGCGATTGGTTGAAGTATTTTTTACTTATACCATACCTTATATTTTTTATTTATACCTTCAAGATATAAGTACCTAAATTAGCCTGTAATTTTTCCACTGCAGGCAAAAGAGCTCTTCTCATACAGAGAAGGATCGAGCATTAATCACCACGCTAGCTCACTGCGTGTTGGCTATTTCAGACTATTTTCAGGTTTTCTCACAATGTTTCCTTCAACGTTCCACAGTGGTGTCTTATATTGACTAAAAAAGTACAGAATATGACATTGAAAAAGTCACATTGGTATATGCCAGGTTTGAAATCACACCCGCTAAGCAGGTCCGTAACCAATACTGGCGTATTTTACCACGACATTCTTCAAGATACAAAAGTAAGGAATGATTAGACCCGTAGAGAATTCACTTGTAGAAAGAAAATACTAAATCAACAATCAGGCTATTAAAGTTATTAGGTAAACTTATTTAATATGTAGGTATGTACGCTTTCATCGCAATTCAGATCTATAATTTTTGATATTGTCATAGGTTATTTGATCAGTGGATCAAGCTAAAGAGACCTAAGTAGATCTAGAAGACGCACTCTATATTAAATAAAATGATTATAGAACGACTCTATCTTGAGTAACTATAATCGATAAGATCGGCAAGCCACTTATGTTCGCTATACGATATAACGATTATTATGTATAACGATTTTGAATTCCTGAAAATCAAACATTTAAGATCTTTAGCTCCAAGAATTGAAACGACATAAAGCTTCTTGGGTGAGCAAACATGAACAGTTATCATCATAGACATGATGAGGGAGAGAAATAAATAGAACTCCTTGCGTTCTTGTAGATAAAATGGCTTGTTGATCACATAATTTGTTGATTAAGTGATGTTGATGTTTTGAATGTTGATTGAGTGTTGATTTATCATATATCTATATCCAATTAAGGACTATTCTTAGACACAAGTGACAAGGTTCCGTCTACCTTCTACTATGTTTAGGTGAGATAGCAGTACAACAAAGTAGAAAGCGTGATATGGATATGATAATCAACATTTAGCTTACCGACACCTGCAACTGCTGATGACTTACCTGAATCAAAAACAAAAACAGTTAATTATGATACAAAAAAGATGTGTTCAGTAAAATGGTAATCAAGTAAAGAAAAGTAAACTTTATTGTCTTTGATTGAGTGAGGTACAGATGTTATTTAACATAAATAAATATAAGCATAAGGCCCACCTTGTGGTAAGCGAATAAAAAACATATGGATGCTTACAACATTTATGGTAAAATTTGCGCGTTACGATTTACGTATAAAGTAAGTACGTATTGAAGTAAGGATTAGGCTAACAGTGATCTCACTGACCGTATAAAACACAGTACGAATACTATTATTTTGACGCCAAATTCTGCGAGAGGCTAGCACTCTACCCCGGTAGAGGTGATAAATTTTTGCTGAACCCAGCATAGTTCTACTCATCTTTTATTAAACACTAGCTGACCCGATAGACGTTGTCGTGTCAAAATTTTAATAAATACGTGAAAACAGCACATTGAACCTCTTATTAGTATTGTAAAACTGACCCCAATCTACCCTAACTTCCCTACTCTACCCTTACCCTACTCTACCGGATATTAAATAAGTATGGAAATATGGTCTACCTCATGCTAGGGAAAATAGCAGGTTGGTCGCTGTCATCAAAATCGATGAGGAAGACTATAATAATTCATTTTTTTATGTTCTATTCTGCTATTATAGACAGAGACAAATTCAACAAATCAAAAACCATAAAAATTGGTCCAGCAGAGTTATCCCAACTTTCTTTTATTATAAGGATTATGGATCAAACAAATTCACAATTCGCTTCAAACCAGCGAATTGAGATGAATATTTCCGAACGCCATGTTGTTTTACACCATTCTATAATGCAAACATGTATTTCAAACCGAATCTGAACGTATCCGATGCGCATGACTCAGAGAGTTACAAAACACCGAATGAGTAATGTTTATTTTATATTTCTTGTAATATAATTTTATACATAACTGTTGCCTGCGATATGGCTCATTTGACGTGCGTCTGAGGCCCGACTGGTTTTTATTAATACTATTATGGTGGCATACAAGCAACCCTAGTCCAAAGACTTGGCCAAAGAATCCTAACTAATCTTACTAATATAATAAAATGTGAATGTTTATTTATTAATTAATTAAGGATCTTCAACAAAGACGTCTACACATTCGTCTTAAAAAATAACAATTACAAAAATAGTCCCTGTGTTTGTGAGGGTGGTTTTCTTTCACGCAAAAATATCAGATTAATAGCACAGTATAATAATCATACAGTAACTACGTACAAACGCTCGAAAACAGCACACTCACCCAAACATGCGCAACGACGCGTGTTTAAAACGTTCGCTTATTAGTCTCATCGCTACACAATATTAGGTACGCGTGTTTGTGTGTAGTTACCGTACTGTATGATTATTGTACTGTGATAATAGGCTACAATTTATCAACACACCACGAGGGCGGAAGATGATAATATTGTCAATACAAAAGTAAGTTTGTTACTATTTCACGCCTATACCACTGAACCCGATAATCATGAAATTTTGCATATACGTTGTCAGACGTAAAACGGACACGGATGCGGACGAATTCGGGTTTTCATCCCGAAAAAAGTACAGTTCCCGAGATAACAACACCAACGTTTTAATGATTAAAGATGGCGCCACATATCTTTCGAATCATGATTGAATTTTAATTTATAAAAGCCGTACAATTTTTTGCTTTTTTAGGAGTAAAGTGATTTTCTTAACCCCTTAAAGACTATAATAGTTTGTACTTACATATTTTTCCTTTAGAGTTTTCAGCTCGCGCCACAACTAGATACAAGTTGTGTGCAATGTTATGAGTCTCAATCGTACGGAAAACATTGGTTGTATGTCATTTTTGTTTGTCATAATAGGGGAATTTATTATTTTTTCTCGTGAGAAACGGCCTTTAATTGAATAAACAAGATTTTTAAAAAGAATTTCGATTCTTTAATCTTAGTGATGGGGAGGAATTCTTTGACGCCTTCGCGTGACTTTTGTATAATTCCTTAATTTTATTTCTTTTATTTATTAGGTTTAGTGTAAATATAGTTATATTTAGTTTATTAACAGTTGAACATATAATAAATAAATTATTTTATTTGATTCTTAAATCTAGCTTGTATGTGACTGTGATTATGTACCATGCCAGGCGTTTACATCATGAAATATGGTGTTTGAAACACTACGTGCTAGCTATTAATATAAGTACCTACGTCATAAGCTGTTAGCTCATTCTTTGTAGCGGACAGTTTCCGAGAATTTCAACAAGTAAAGAAAATAGTACCTACTCAAGTCGCAAAGGAATAGGTAGTACCAGTTAGTTACAAAGTCACAAAATAGTAGATTATTAACCAAGGGCTGTATGACATCAATTGCATACGAGGTTTTTGGCGCCTGAGCGAAGCGAAGGCGCTAATTAACCCGAGTATACCCGAGTAGTAAGAGTCGTGATAGCCTAGTGGTGGTGACCGTTGACTGGCAAGTCAGTGGTCTCGAGTTCGATCCCAAGGCGCGCACCTCTGACTTTTCGTAAGTTATGTGCGTTTTATAAATTAATTATCACTTACTCCGTGCCTCGGATAGCACGTTAAGCTGTTGGCCCCGGCTGTCAATTGTAGATCTTTGACAGTCGTTACGGGTAGTCAGAAGCCCCAGTCTGACAACCAGTCTTACCAAGGGGTACCGTGTAACCCAATATCTGGGTTGTGGAGGTCTGATGGCAGTCGCTCCATGTAAAACACTGGTATTCAGCTGCATCCGGTAAGACTGGAAGCCGACCCCAACACAGTTGGGAAAAGGCTAGGCAGATGATGAAGAAGAAAAAAATGTGTATTTAATTAAAATTAATAGTAAAATTATTACAATTTGTAAGAGATATGGTCACGTTCTTTTTAGGAATCTAGTAGACTGCCTTTTTTTTTTTTCACGCACGACGACGACGATTTTTAAATCGATTCCATTTAACATACGATGTGGAAACAAATAGTTCCATATTTAAAATAAAATCTTTATAAAATAAATTGTCTAGATTCCGATTCGAGTAATTAATCGATACCAAGAAAAAAAATATTAACTTTTTAAAAATAATCTTCGTGCAGTATGAGTATGACAGTTCTTTTTTCAAATTCCAAAACCTATGCTGTAATGATAGTCATACACCCCGGCATTCAGGGGTGTAAGGGTGTACTTACAGAGCAAGAGATATGTAAAATATATTATATTCTGAAACCGTTACAACAATGTAACAATAATGGTTATAACAACATAGTTATTTAGATCGAGGGGACCCCTATCATAATTTGTTAAAGATAAACGATGTTTCAATCAATATAGAAAAATATTTAATTTGATCGTGAGACGGTCTTTAATTATTAAACCCCGACGAAAACAGAGGGGCGTTACAATTTTGACGTGTGACTCTGTGTGTCTGTAACATCTAGCTCCTAAACTAATGAACCGATTTTGATTTAGGTTTATAGACTTAATTAAGAGTTTCTTAGCTGAAAAAAAAAAGTTTTTTTTTGTGCAAAATCTTAGGATTGATTGTTTTTTTATTTAAGTACCAAAATGTAATAATAAATTCATGGCAAGTTGCGGTGGTTTTATATGTCAACATAATATAATTTTAATACAAAAAAAACATTGATGAAGATAAGTACACCGTACTGAAATTTGTTTAAATTAAATTACAAGGTAAATTATAATTATTTTTTTTGTATATCTTATTTAACAATTATCTAATTTTTTTTATTAAAGCTTTTTTAAATTCATCACATTTGTGTTGTGTCGCGTTACGTACGCCTATGTGTGAATTAGAAATAATTTAGTAGTATTTTAGTAATGTTGCAGATATTTAAATAAATATGGCAGGGTTTGAATTGGACATCAGTTTTTCTATCACGTTAAAATATACAATCTTGAGACTGACGGATAAACTTACTAGCTTTCGTTAGCATTGGTGTAAAAACCCTAAAAATATATGAAATGAAAGGGACATTCAACATGTTAAATGTCACGGAACTCTAATCTACGCTCAGCTTAATCCGAGTTTAGTGGTTCAAAGGCGCAATTTATGTCTCGGATGTCACATTTGTGACGTCACACCCGCATGAAGTTGCTATGGTACTTTAAGTGTGGGTAATTGTGTCATCTATTCGAAGAGAAGAAGCAGTAAGTAGATTAGTACCTATTATTTGTGTAGTATTTTTTATATCTAGTTTTATATCTAACTTTTAGGCTAGTCCCATGAATGTTTTGAAAAGTTTTCCCAAAAATTACACAAGTCAACACGAATTTGGTGCCTGAGTTTTGAGTACCCCGATTTTGATTAATAAAAGAAATTATATTTTTATCTCATAAAGTTTGCTTTTGTAAGTACCTAACCCTCTCTGTTGCTTATTAAGATAGTCTCTTAGCATTTTTGGCAAAAATCATATACATAGTTTTAAATCATTGTACCTATAAAATATAAAAGCAATCTTTTTTTCATAAATAGAGTTTTTTGTAAACAAGCAGACAATAGTCATAAGACACAAAAAAAATAATTTTTTTGTTAACTTGTGTCGAAATCTCAAAACAAAATATCATCTTTCATCTAAGTCACGGGATTCCATGAAAGTTTTGAAAAAATGTTCCCATAAAACTTAATAGGTATAGGTCGATATCTGAAAACAATAAATCATCTTTCGTAAACCTATGTCACGTGAAAAGTTTTATTATAAATTCGACGAAGCCAAAGTATTATATTTCACTAACGAAAATTCATGAACTAAATGAAAACCTGAGAGAGAAAAAAAAAATCTCGTCAAAATACCACCAAACAAAAGTGCCCGTGTTGCTGATTGGATTGGCACAAGCTTCATCAAACAAAAAACTAACATATATGGTATAATAAATGTCAGTTTTTTTTTGCTCTGAGCGCTTTAAGCGTTGAGCTTTTTGAATATGTTACAAACTTTTCTATTTTTTTGGTAGTGAATCTGAGCGTTTACAGGCATTTATTTGATTTATAAAAGTCAATAAGAGAAGATGCTTTGCCCACTTTATTATAACTGGCTGGCCTACGGCTTCGCTCGCGTTAAATTCAATCATGATTCAAAAGACACGTGACGTCATCTGTTATCATAAGAACGTTATTGTTGTTTTCCTCGGAAACAATACTTTTTCTCGGGATGAAAAGTATCCTATGTCCCGTCCACAAGCTAATCATCCATAATTATTATAAAATATGTATAAAACAATTAATAAAATAGAAGCCAGTTGGCTTCTATTTTATTGGCGGTATCGGATACTGATAATATCGTACCTACAATACAATTATAATACAATAATTATACCTATTATAACAAAATTATTCTTTCTTTTAAATAAAATGTAATCTCCTAGTATTACTATCGGCCTCTGTTTCTTCACACACAACTATCTTGAATATAAATAAACACGCGCCGCGTTATTGAAAAGGAGAATATAAACCAAGCCAGCTGTTTATCATTTAATTGCAGAGTAAAATTAAACAGTAGGTTTACTACAGCAAGCGAGATAAAGCTTGTCAAATACAATACAACTGCGGCCGGCCGCGGCGGGTGGTTGCCGATAAGCGACAAGATGTTGGACAACAGCAGATATGTTGTTCCGAGGACGCGGCCAATCCGTCGCTTTTAAAAGTTGACAAAATGAGTGTATACTGGGCTTGGCTCAAGTTCCTGTGGTTAATGGCGTTCGGTGCCCAGAACCGCACAGGTTTTTACAACCACTGACTCCCTGTGGTCAACAATGGTTTTTCTTTTGTGTCTCATTTCTCGAATTTTAAAGGGTTAAGGCGGTCATTACTAATGCGTTACCAATTTATTTAGTTTCCGAGCAAATCTGTACTACGAATAGCAGGTTCAATAATGGATCCTTACTGCTATTTTTTAAGGCAGTCGTTAAACCAATTTGGACGTCTTTATGTCTTAAAAAATCATATAATTTGCATAATACATATTATACGTTTCAGACCTTAATTAAGAAAAAGTCTAACATTGGTACACTTTACGATATTGTATTTATGTAATCTAACACGAATCAATATCAAGAGTTTTACTCAGTTGTCTTACGGTGTAACTTTTACTCTATGGCCCCTTCTCATTGCAGTCGTAACGCAAGCGGAAATAGTATGTTTCTATGCCAAGCGATGATAGACAAACTACAACAACTCAACAGCGATCTTTGTACTAGGACTTTGAATGGGGAATGCGCGGAGATATCGTCAAATGATAAAATCGTCTTTCTTTGGCGATGATCAAAAGGGTGCCCTACCGAGTTCGAAACACTGGAAACACTACTCTGCGAAAATTATTTGATGCTGACGACTCGTTTCTTCAGGGTTTTTTTCATCGAGTTTCATCAGTTCGATTCGATGTAAAGTTTCTTTGAAAATTTTACTTCGGATAAAGTAAACTGTTTTTTTTTTATATAAGAGATTTGCTGTTGTCAGTGGAACTTCCTCCAAGTTTGTCTATTCTCAGCCAATTCTTTAACTTCTTGATACGACATGAGTGACATGACATTGTCTATTTTGAACCAATTTAAGAAAACGCGAAACAGTTTAATAAACTAAAAATCACTAATTTTCGAACTATGTATGTGTAGTTGCTGCTTTAGATTTGATACTTTCAAGCGCGGATTGCAAATCTATCTTTTAAAATAATCTTTTTAAAATCATTGCCTCATACATATTCTTATTTTGCGGGAAGAAGACATCCACTACCTAAAACGTCGAGAGTATTTTGGCATTCAGCAACTGATTTTAATATTAATTTCATTTATTGTCATCACCTTCCTGCCCTTGTCTCAATTTATTTGGGGTCGGCGCAGTATGTCATCTTTCTCCACACATCTCTATCACCCGTCATCTCAGTAGTCACTTCCTCTCTTGCCATATCATCCTTCATACAATCCATCCATCTCTTCCTAGGTCTGCCTCTTTTCTTGTACCTATTCATTCAAATCCAATCCTAATACCTACTCTTCTCTTACTCTTAATACTCTTGTTTCATTTATTGTAATAAAAATAATATTAACATTTTTATCTGGAGTGTTTGCCATAGGTTTTCGTATGTGACATTGTATCGCCACAACAAATATCAGGCGATATTATATTAAATAACTTGCTTATCCTTTATTCGACATTGGCATAGGATAAAATATAACACATCGGCTTATCTGTGAGTGAATCACATACCGATGAATCACTATACACGACTTTATTGAAGTGATAAGTAGGTATGCACTAACATTTTACTTTTAATTATTACTAGCTTTTGCCCGAGGCTTCACTCGGGTTACGTGGCGCCATCTATTATCATAAGAACGTTATCGTTGTTTTCAAAATCAAAATATTTTTATTCATGTAGACCATTTTCGGCACTTATGAATAGTCACAGAAGAAGAAGAAGTGGATAGCTTCCTTGAAGATTGGCAAAACGTAGCGCAAAACCGAGACAATTGGAGAAAATGGAGGGAGGCCTTTGCTCAGAAATGGGACAGTACAGGCTAATAATAATAATAATAATGAATAGTCACACAGTTTTCCTTTGGGACAGATTTTTTTCCGGTTCCCTATGTCCCTATGTTCGGTTCTGTATAGGTACGAGTACCTAACAACGTATTATAATATGCTAAATTTCAAAATGATCGGTACATTGGTTTAGGTGTGAAAAGCAAACTTCCTTTCGCATTAATAATATTAGATTATAAGATAGGCTAACAGTCCAAAACTTACATCCTTGTCTTTTGATCTCGGTTAGAAAGAGACATAGTCACTCTAAATGAGTTTGGATTGTGCAAGAGACTTCTAGTATCCCACTGCAGGGCAATGGCCTTTTGTCCACTTTCCCCCTATCTCTGTTGAGTGCTTAGGCTAGGATCAATAGCATGGATTTGAAAATTGTATAATTTATGCTAAAACCAACTTCCCCTTTTCCTCCTTGCGTGCGTCGGTTTCCTCAATGCTGAGGGTCCTCGACTCCTCGTGCGTGACCACTTCGTGATAAAACATTTTTATTGACTATTTGGCGCCAACCAGTTCTGTCTGCCGCTGAACGAAGAGTATCGGAGGAAAGATGTAACAAGGGTGGAATTGGTCCACGTATCAGAGCTTCTGCCAGGTGGCCTAGCGGTATCAAATTTGTATGGCTTATTGACAAGACATCAGCACTGTTCTCTCGATGGTAGCCTTCTAAGTACTCCGTACGTCCGGAGTTCATGTCGCTGCCATCTGAGATGGTTGAATGTGGAAGGGAATACACAAGTGAACCCCGTTCTCTCGTCCAGAGGTCCGTCGAGGAACACCGTGTGGTTTTTAGTCCGTGCGCGTCGGACATAACTCCATCGCTGGCCTTTTGGTAGTGGAGTACCCATAAGGGTTTTTTCACACGAAACGAAAAAAAAGGTTATTGAAATTGCTACATATTGGTATTGTTAATTTGAGCTAGGTCTTGACTCGATAAGAAGAAGATAAATCTCGATAAGATCAATTACGCCAAAATGTATAGGTACATAATAATAATCTCCTGACCGAATTACGGTCACAGCGGCCAATCGCAACGGAGACTAGCCAATTACGCAGGAGATATTATAGTGCACAAGTATGTGCGCAAACACAGGTGCACTCTCTATTCCCTCACTCTCATAGTCCAATGGGACGGCCTTCCGACACGATCGGAGAGAGATCAGGCGCAGGGCCAACAGCTTTACGTGCTTTCCGAGGCACGGAGTAAGTGATAATTAATTTATAAAACGCACATAACTTACGAAAAGTCAGAGGTGCGCGCGCGCCTTGGGTTCGAACCCGAGACCACTGACTTGCCAGTCAATGGTCACCACCACTAGGCTATCATATACTATACATAACTTAGTTTGTGACTGTATAGTGATTGTAAAAACCTAAGTGAGTATGTAAGACATTGCTTGAAATCCTTTAAAAAGAACACAGGGGTTCATCGAACCCAGTTCTGTTTTAATTACGTAAAAGATAACATTTAGAAAGCGATTCGCATGCGATTCAATAAACAATGCGCGTATTGATACTTACTTTTGCGTCAAAAATATTGCAATAAACGTATTGGAATTTTCTTTTAAGAGTAACCCGATATTATAAATGCATTCGCTGAAATATAAAACTTATTAAAGTACCAGTAGCTTATTCAGTATCAGAATAAAAGAGGTGATCGAAAATGTCGCATTCAATACGGTAGAATGTATTTTCTGTTTACAGGCCTTACAGGTAACAATAGAGATATCGGGTTCAGTTGAAATCGGTAACAAATAGGCTTGTCAATAATGTGAACATTGTATGTTATATTTTAACAATATCTCGCTATCTGACACTTGTCAGACTGGCCATTTACTTGTTAATTAAAATATATGACAAGGTATAATAAATGGTTTAAATTTTTTTTTCATTGTATTGGGCGATAGGGTTACCGAATCTCATCTACGTGTGGCTCAATTAATTGATTAATTGATAATTACCTGATGGTACCTTGTAAACATGGTCATTATCTGTAAAAATTTTAACTATCTAGCTATCACGGTCTAGGCAGGTAGACGGAGTGGAGTCTTAGTAATAGGGTAGGGTGCTAACGCTTTGGGTACGGGACCCTAAAAGACGGTAATGACGAACTATGAGATTTCCTAGTTTCCTACGGAACCCTGAAATAATGGAAGAAATAATGGCAGGCAGTAAATTTCAGGCTGTAGCATTGAATACACAGTGATAGACTGGTTTACTTTCAGATTCATATTATAAATATGTCCCAGATAAACAGAGTGAAATTTAAATCATAAGCATCCTGAAAGGGGTCATTGAACTCGTCATTATGAACAACTTTTACTATAGGACGAACCCTAATATCGCGAAAAAATATC
Source organism: Protodeltote pygarga (assembly GCA_936450705.2). Taxonomy (NCBI): domain Eukaryota; kingdom Metazoa; phylum Arthropoda; class Insecta; order Lepidoptera; family Noctuidae; genus Protodeltote; species Protodeltote pygarga. Next base: position 20,539,245 of record OW388248.2, on the reverse strand, counting down.
AAAAAAATATAATAATATATATTATAATATTGCGACTTCAGGATTGGTCCCATAGTAAAAGTTGTTCACAATGATGAGTTCAATGACCTCTTTGAGTTCAATCATTTTAATTTCACCCTGTATACTACCAACATGGACGCCTTCATAACTAATAACGCCAGTTTAAACATCAATACCAACAACTATTACGCTTCACCCGACACGTCTACTTATTATAACTTTACTTATATCAAGTTCTTGGAAGTTAAGTTGTTTGAAACTATCGTATAAAGGGATTCAATACAAGTGCAAATTATTAATATGTGGATATAATGTTCCCACAATTCAAACGAAGAACGTCAGACAATTAATAAAATATCAATGATGGATGGATCCAATACCTTTTAGCTTTTACGTCAAAATAAAGTAATTATTTTCATACCTACATAAAAATGGCATAAAATAAAAATTCATTTCAAGCTAGTTTTTTATTCGAAAACATGTTTCGATCTAGCTGAAGATGTTGCTGAAACTTTTAAATATTTATCATCATCAGCCTGAATATGTGCACTGCTGAACATATTCTTCTCTTATTGCGTAACCGCTTTTGTACATTCATTAGAGGCTCATAATCTTCACGCTGCAGCAGGCTGGGCAAGTGGGTTGGCGATCGCAGTAGCAGATGATTGCTGTTACACAGAAGGATGCTGCTGCCCATCCTCCGGATCTTTCCCTTTGTCACTTCTTACAATACCCGTGGGACGAGAAGGGGTGGTTTTATTCTTAGGCCGGAAACTACACGGAACAAATTGAAACACATACAAACACACACACAAAACATGTTTTGATCAAACTAATTTTTTTCTGAAACTTAGTAATGTTGTTCTCCTTCATATGGTGTAGTCCGATTTTTCATAACTATATTCATTGATTTTATATCTTCAATGTGCGAGCGAGATAGCGGATTAGCGGTAAGAGGCGTCTTAAATTTAGATAAAACTTCGTTTGTATGGGGTGCGCTCCAGAGACACTTCTTTTAAGATCGATTCAGCCAAGCGTCCCAAAGACGAGGGTTTGTATTTTTTTTAAATTTATAGTCATTTGGGTTTTAACTTCGTAACACCTCAAAGCATTCAGGGTCCCACTTGACGTCTAAAGTACCTACGTCAGAGACAACAGTTTTTTGAAATGTCGTCTTTATTAGTATAGAGTCAAAGTGCATAACAACTTCTTACATGTCAAGGACCGTTTTAGCACATAATTAATTACTTAATTATTAGAACGCACGTTCCCCGAAGTATCGTGAAGGTGTGTCCAATAACGAGGTCACATTTGTTAACTTGACAGTTACTGGGGACGTGTATACCTGTATTGTATTGTACTTAGAATAATAATAATGTTCTTCTGACCGAATTTTGGTCACAAAGACCAATCTCAGAAGAGATTAGCCGACTACGCAGATGACAAAATGCACAGTTGTAGCGCACACACAGGCGCACTCCCTATTCCTTCACTCTCATAGTCCGATGGGACGGCAATCCGATACAGTTGGTCTGCCTATTTAGGTATAGGTATACATATTTACACTAAAATATTAAATTCGCATTCGTTTGCCCGCTTGCGTTCGATAGATATGCCCCCATAAAAAATATATTATGGCAATCCATTAAACTGGTTTTAGTAGTTGCGGAATGCCTCCACGTCGGTCTATCGATCCTCTTTCGTAATTTCAATGTATTCAAGCGTACTTTCAGGGTTTAGACGAAGCTTCATTTTCGGCTCATGAATTTGTAACAGCGGTGAGGCAGGCGCGCGTGGCTTAACCGCGACCGAGGCGCGTCGTGTAGCCACTAGGACACAGGGCTACTGTAGGCTAACGTCCCTGATTGACTTTTACGATTAGGGTTGTACGTAATATGCCTAAAAAAATATTATTTTATCAAAATTAACATAAATGTATATTGTAAAAAAAGGTCAAGTATCGTAAAAATGTCTTATATTAATAACTAAGTTGATTTTAGAATCACAGTTAAATTTTAGTAATAACACTAAGCTTCAAGTTCAGATATAAGAGGTTATATTTCGCGAAATAACATTGTGATCATTAGATTTTTACTTTAACATTAAATATTTTACTCTAACATTTAGGTACATATTATTTTATTCCGTTTCCTTAGAAGGAGTAGAGTTTGTACCGCCACTTCCGCTTTACCGTGCCACGTCGCCGCTTTCTATTGTAAGGGATCCTATATCCGTGGTTTCCTTTCCCCACGATGCATTCGGCATACGACAAACGCACCTATATATTAAATTTATTGAAAAATACTAAGCCATTTCGAGTGTACATAACTGGAATTATGTAACAATTCTAAACTAGAAGGTAATATTTGATATAAAAGTGATACAAAACAGTGCAGTTGCTATAAATGTAATTCTCTGAAGTGCTGCTACATTGTTTCTGTCACTCTATATAATACATTAATGCATCTCTCTCACTTAGTAGAAAGCCTAACTTTAGCGAGACAAAGTTTTAGGAATCTAACGGTTAACCACAACTTACACGTCAGTTTTGTGTATCCACATTTCTATCTGTGGTGGCAACCCTACTCAATATTGGCAAGCCTTGTTTGTACACATTGTGTGTACTTTGCTTCAATTTAAAATAGTACACAGAATGCAGCCGCAATATGATAAACATTGGAATTCAAACTGTATAACGTGATTGAATATTGTATCAATATGTGATTTCTACAAAAGTGCAGTCGAACGTTGAGCCAATGGATCAATTATTTATTAAAATCTTGAATAAAAAGTGTTGTAAAATGTTTTGCCTGTGGATTGGTAGTTCATTGGTCTCTCTCTATATTTTTAAATGGTTTTACTTAGCTTGACCAGTTTATTATTTTGTTCAAATTTAGTAATCGATATTTCACCCCCTTCCTGTTGACAGATTGATCTGATATTTGGTACACAGCTTTAGTTTTTATGATAAAACCGTTTTACGTAAAAAAAATACTAATGTTATATGTCTATATTTTTTCATATAGCCGTATTTCTTTTATATCTAATTTCAGGCGAAAACACCAGTTCTAAAACGTATTTCGCTTATTTTATTGATCGAAATTCGACCGTATAATATGTCGCTTATTTTATTGGAAGAAATTTGACCGTCTTTTTTCCAATTATTTTATTGATAATGTTATCAATAAAGTAGTAAGAAAAAATACAGTAGAATGAAGCTCGTCAATGGTTATTAGACAAGAAAAAAAAATCACATAAGTAGAAAAGAAAATACACTGAACTACGCTATACTTCAATAGTATGTTTCCATACGACCATACTGATAGATTTCTTTTAACGTGATAGTACCTATGTGACTTCAACAAAAGCACTTTATTGCTAATAGAAGTAAAGTTTAACTTTCCTTAGCAGCTTTCATAATATAGTTTCATGACATTTTTATTAGATCTAGTCAAATTAATTTATTTATGAGAGGTTTATTGCAAGCACTTTACAAGATGAAGTACTACATATTATTATTTTTATCTGGATGGAGCCAAGGTTTTCTATTTTTCTACACTATTTGTAGGTATGTGTTGTTATAACCGACTCCTGAAAAAGATGGCTAATTTTTTTCGACACCTTCAAGAAATAAAATTATATTTTGTCCAATGTATGTATGTAGGTATGTAAAATTTGACCTTCCTCGAGAACCACTATATCCATTGTTGAAAACAACATGAAAATTGGTGCAGTAGTTTTTAAGTTAATCGCGATTTCGCGAACAGACAGACGCGGTAAAGGACTTTGTTTTATAATAATTATTATGTATTGAAGTGAAGTTTAACCGAGTTTTACTCGATAGTAAAAGTTTGTGAGTCATTCATAAACATCTATAAAATCGAGAGCATTTCCTGATCGTATTAAGTTTATTTATTAATCATTTAGCTATGATTCATCAAAGGTATATTTATAATTATCTAAGGTCAAATGTGTGTATTTATTACCTACTTTTATTTACTTATATCAGGATTCAAGGGCATTAGTTTATCTTGTTTGAAACATGATAATAACGTTGGAATAAGTTTAGTAATTATAAAACGAAAAACCTAAATAACTTACTAAAATTATTAGTTTAGTTAGATATTTATAAACGAAAATTATAGTTAGGTATTATGTAAGCCAAATAATTTAATTGACAAACATAATTATAATCATACCTACACTTGGTACACAAGTAAGTGGGTGCGCTGTTTTGTCAATGAGATATAAAAATATCGACAATGAAATAAATAAAAACGTTCCCTTCTTTAATGTTTTTTCCAAAAAAATTTGCTTTGGGCTTTTACATGCCATTTAAAAGAAATGAATTAAAAAACATTATGTTATAAGAGTAGGTATCTAATGAAAAAATTATAATTAAGAAATTAATATTAGTCTCTAAGTAAGTATTATATTATTAAAAATATTAAATATGTAATTATAATACGTAAGTAATCAACAATAATTTTATTATTATAAAAAGTATCCTTTGACAATTTTCACTCAATTAAACATGTAGTTAGGTAAAGACTTGCCTAACTAAATTTAGCTAACTGAGGTATTCGTAATTCTTCTCCTACTATTGAGTTTAAAAAGTTTTTATTTATCGTAAAGCTTTGGAAATTTAATCGGATGCGCTACTATTGAGCTTCATTATAAACGGAATAAATAAATAAGTACGAAAGCAACATTAAATTCGCACAAACATTCGTTCATGAATTTGTAATACAATCAAACAATTATTGCTGCACCATTTAAATTAAGAACAGATCAAAAGGTATCTACAGTTCAAAATTTAAAAAAAGTTTTTATAAATAAATAAAAATAAACAAACGAATGTTTTGTTTTTTTCCGTAATTGGGTGTGTCTGTAACTACCAAAGGCGTTCAAGAGCGAACGAACAAATTGAGTATTTCATCCAATTTAATTGAATCGAAGCTATCAGTTCAAAATCTCGCGATGTTTGTTATAGAAATGTTAAAAAGTATGTAAAAGTATGGTATGGTATAGTTTGCATATACTTGTGTGTGTATGACACACAAGTATATACAAGCTATATAGAGTTATTAGATACAATTTTATTATTACTTACATACAATTTTTATGGTTCTTACATTAAATTATATTATTATACAATTTTGTTACACCAATATAATCATATTGGTATTGTGGATCGATATTAATTAGTACCTACATTTACAGATATTATTAATATCAATCCACAACTTAATTAAATAACCAGCATAGTATGTGTAGTTTTTACAAAGTGATTGTTGACCAGCCATCCTAATCCAATTAGGTATTTTTTTAAATACGAAGGTAACAATTATTTCATGGAAGGTATCAAATAGTAGCAATTTTTCGCACATAATTCAACACCCAATGTGATAGGCGACGTCATCCTGAAGGACTCCTTTTATTTCTTTTCTTTGCATATTTCGTCAGTGTTGTACATCGATAATTTAATCACATACATCACAGTTAGTTAAATCGATTTTTAGCATTAGTTTGCATGATGCATAAAGTTTAGTCTTAGTTTAATGCTGTCTTCAAGAACTTCCTATTTAACTTGAAACCATCATACGAGAAAGCTTATTTAGTATTGTTTTATACCATAATTATCCCCTTTTGAATAGAATTATGCCATGAAATGATTAATGGTTTGTTTACATTTCTAACATAATGGCTTAATAGAAGGTTAATTTATTTTCATTATGAGAAAGGCAAGTTATCGATTACGAAACCACCTTCCCAAAGACAGCCGTAACTAGCTTTGCGCCTGTTGCGAACTTTTATTAATGCGCCCATGTAAGACAAAACTTGGTCCTAGTAATTTCTGCACCGTTTCAGGGTCTGTGACCTGTGCCCGAGCCGCTTGCACTGCCCTAGTTAAGCCTCTGACTACAGATGCCTGTTAGTCCGGAGGATGGAAGTCGGACGGTTTAAGCCCATCCAGATAGCTTGAAGCTAGATCTAGATCCATTAGTTTTCACTGAAATATACCCTTGGTCTATAATATTTCATTGACTGACCTGATAGAGTTGACCTGATTGGCGAAAGCGTTTCGGGCAAGTGATTGACCTCCTGTGGTGGCAGTAGGTATTCGTTACGGTCCGAGTATTTGTGCATTATGAAATTGGAAATGCAGAACTATAATACATATATTATGTTCCGGAAAATGAAAATCGTTCTTCATTGCGGGCTGGAGCTTTTTAAACGGTTTTATTTAGCTTGACCTGTTTATTGTTAGGTTCAAATTTAGTAATCAATATTTCACCCCTTTCCTGTTGAGAAATTGATCTGATATTTGGTACACAGCTTTAGTTTTGAAAACCGTGTCACGAAAAAAATAATATTTAAATTAAAATGTTTATTATAATTTCTATTTTATAATAAAATTTGAAAAAACAACTGATCCAACCCACGATCTTCGACACGGTACGTCGTAATAAGTTGACATGTGCTTATAACTTGTAAAAAAATTTCAAAAAAAATATTGCCAGAAATATTACATCTTGGTAGAATTTTTCCTAAGTACCAGTGATAGTCTAGCGTTATGACTGTTGACTGACTATAACCAGAGGATTAAGAGTCGAACATAATCCGAATGCTATTTTTAACAACACAAATTCTTTAAAATAAGTGTCCCCGAGCGTGTGACAATCAGTCTTACTAAGGGGTATCGTGTAACCCAGTATCTGGGTTGTGGAGGTCTGATAGGCAGTCGCTCCATGTAAAACACTGGTATTCAGTTGCATCCGGTAAGACTGGAAGCCGACCCCAACATAGTTGGGAAAAGGCTAGGCAGATGATGAGCGTGTTCTGAGTTAGTATTATTGTGAACTAGGTTCGTAGTTCAATAGTAATCCCCAGATATGATTGATTGAGCTTCGTCACCCAATTCCAGCTGCTGTTATGATCTAATAATAACAAGAAACATTGGAGAGTGTTACAGCTTGTTGTGGAAAAACGGTACTTATTAGTATTGATAGAAGGCACATGGTGGCAACCACTGGTATGTCGTTGACCGTATCAGTTCGTCACACAATCAGCTGATTACTCAGTACTTTGTAATCATTGATAAGGATTATTTTTCACTGAAGATAACGTTGCAATGCTAGTTGATATAAATACTATCGTACTATGAAAAGTATATGTAATGATAAATTCACTCTTTCAGTTTTAGCAGTATCACTAGAATGAAACAAAGTCGCTTTCTCTGTCCCTGTATCCCTATGTATGCTTAAATTTTTGAAACTACGCAACGGATTTTGATGCGTTTTTTTTAATAGATAGAGTGATTGAAGAGGAAGGTTTATATGTATATTGCACCCGTGCCAAGCCGCGGCGGGTCGCTAGTAAAGATATAAATTATAGAATTACAAGACAGAGATACAATGAAATTATAAATGCAAAAGTAAATTTGTAACCTTTTCACGCCTAAACCTCTGACGAAAATCCTAAAATTTTGCATATACGTTGTCAGGTGTACAGAAACAGACACAGGGTTTCTTTCATCTCAAAAAAAAATAAAGTTCCTGAGGAAAACAACAATAACCTTCTTATAATAATAGATGGCGCCACGTATTTTTCGAACCTTGATTGAATTTTAAATGTTTCAATCCCTATGTTACCCGCTTAGGGGTGGAATGATCTCTAGGGTACTTAAGGCATATTAAAAAAAATTTAAAAAAAATCTTATCTCATTGGTTTAGGCTGTACATTGTATATCAGTCAGTCTTTTATAGGAACAAAAGTAATAAAGAAGGCAGAGGTACGTGACTTTCGACGAGATAGGCATGAACTTTCTCAGACTTGATTTATTGCCTTGCCAGGTGGTAAACCAAATGGCATTACAATTACAAGAGAAATGTTATCTTCTTCTTTATCGTATGGTTGAGGAACAACCTGGTGTCACGTAGGCCTCTGACAAGACTTTACACGGCGTTGAAAAAATTCTTAGATGTGTTGTTTTCCTCATGATGTTTTCCTTCACCGTTTTAGCAAGTGATAATTAATTTCTAATAGTTAGGCATATAAATCGAAAAGTCAAAGGTGCGAGCCTGGGTTTTGAACCTTTAACTTGGCAGTCCAACGGTCATTCCACAGGCTATCACTTCTGTATAAAAAGTGTTATAAAAAAAGAACGATTATGCTCAAAGTGAAATTCAAGTATTGTAAGATTCTATACATAATTTACTTCACTAAAACTGATATTAATTGTTCACAAACATGAAACAACCAAGCATTTTATTGATAAATCACATTACAAATTATTTAAATCTACAATTGAATTTGAACTCTTAATTGGATTAACACCTCAAACAACATAATGCGGCTACCTAAAATTTGTGGTTAATAAAAATATGTGTGAAATTGTGAGAATGTTTCGCGCAAAACAGATTAAAAAGTTGTATCATAATTATGAGTAATAATTATCATCCCTCTTTAGTCTCTAGCAACGAAGCGTTTGAGCTCTTCATAGTGAGGCCCTTGGATGATTGTACAAAACCAGGAAGTATGTATATTGAAATAAGAATTTTGTTTTAGACAGTATTATACCGGTCGGTTGGTGAATCAACTGTGTGAATGTTTTAGAATTCAGCATGTTGAATGGAACCAGTTTCAGTTACATTTCAGTTAAATCGGTGTAGGTATAGGTGTTACTATTTATCGTAAACTATTCGTACATGACATTAATAACAGTAAACTCAACGATATATATTCATTGAAGTTTATTTCGAATGAATTTAATCAGGGTCCAATCTTGACATGCGAATACAAATTCGAATCCAATTTTCCAGACTTAAAAGTTGCAAGTTCTTAAAAAAGCTCGCTCGATTTGGAGCTCGGAGCATCAACTGCAACGTTCCGATAAGACCCAAGAGCGTTGAATCAAATCGAGTTCGGCTAAGTTTGACGTAACATGTAACGTGTAACACGTGTCGTAACTCGTAACTAAAGGTCGACTGAACTTCAGGATCGACTACGGTTGTCCGATTTTAGTGCTAATTCTCTTGCACACGCTCTACACTAACTTAGACGTAAACGCTTTTTGACTCACTAACTCTCTTTCTAACAGAGATCATTAGAAAAGGATAGAAGATTTTTAAAGCTGTCAAACTAGTCCATTTGCGTGTTATCAACGAGAATTTAGTCGGCATGTCATAGAAGTCTCGCATAATTTCACGTAAATTGCAAGGACGTAGACTAATTTGACAGCTCTAATTTTGTAGCTCAATTTGCTATCCCTTTTCAATAGCGTTTATTAGAAAGAGATACAGTTAGACTAAAATTAGTTTAGCGGGACAAGACAAGAGAATCGACACCTTTGTCTCACTATTCCTAGTGCCCGTGCGGCCGCGGCCTTTCTTTACACTGCAACTCATGTTTTCTTTTCGATATCGTGGGTACAGTAAAAACATACATTTTCACAATGCTTAAATACCCATACCGGAGTAAATTTAATATTTATCCCGATATATATCACTCGCTCTAGGCTCACACATATATGTATTTGTCCAGTACGGGATCTGTCCCCCATCTAACCCTCCTGAAACCAAGTTATGACTACGCCAATCGGGTCGCCAGTTTAGTTTTTGAGCATAAACTTTTGGAAAGAGATCCATATACTAGCAATAAAATAGCCAAATTAAAAATATAAATTCCATTAAGCTCTTTAATTTCTCTTTCATATACATATTACTATATTATACTATAGTATCCTATATTTATACTATCTGACCTGACGAATTTCGTAACGCCAAAGTTAATGAATGTACACCACCTACCATACCCAAGGGGTATAATTTATTTTTGTTCTATTCAGATAGTCTAGGCGGAGACAAATCCAATAAATCAAAACCCACGAAAATCAGTCCAGCAGTTCTTGAGTTATAATAATAAAAATAACTTGACTTTCTTTTATGTACCTATATTATGTATAGATGTTGTTCGAAAATAAGATATAATTTTATACTAAAACACTATTGTTTTGCTGAAATTGCTACTAAGTTTCTACATCAGTGTATGTATAGACAGACTAATCACAATCACAGTAGGTAATGTTTAATTTAGAAATGGATCTAATTTTAGTTAGTTGCGCACGCGCCACGGCCACGAACCTAACACGTTGTGTTTATGAAAAGTATTAAAACAGTAAATTTTGTGTTTAAACACAAACGTAATTTTTAATCAATGTATAATGAATTTCGTAAATGTATACATAATTTTTAGGGTTAATAGTGATATAGGAACTTGTATTCCGTTTGTCTGTCACAGCCATTTTAATCGCAAGTTATCAATGCTAAATAGCTGAAATTCAGCATATATATATAAATAGTAATATGTATATTATTTTTATAATGCCGACAAAGATAGAATTTAAAAAATAAAAGTATTTTTTTACGTTAAACTGTTTTGTCATCAAAACCAAAGCTGTGTACCATATATCAGATCAATCTGTCAACAAGAAGGAGGTGAAATATCTATTACAAAATTTGAACCAAATAAATAAACAGGTAAGTAAAGCTGTTTAAAAAATAAGATGATTTGAGGAGCCTGCCCGAGTTGTTTTTTCGGATATCGTAATTAGTAAGGCCTTAATAGTTATCAATTAAAAGGGATTGTTCTAAGCCTTAAGATTTGTTTGCCTGTTCCGTAGACATAAATGAAATCCAGTATTTGAAATCTCACTAAGTCTGGAACTGCATCCACGACAGCCGTCCTAGAATAGTATATATAAAAAAACAGACAATGAAGTAAATATGTATTTAATACCCTATACCTGTTAAGTAATTACTTCTGCTCATATCACTGATACGAGAAGTCGAAACACATTCTATAAATAACTACTGAATAAAATATTCAGTAGATATTTGTGGAATGTGTAATTAACACACTACAAAGTTAGACGTTCAGATATCGTGAATGTAGAGATCAAAAATAAACGAGTAAATCGGATAACTTTGAGAAGCTAATGAGGAGCAGAACACAAGTTGGGATTAGTTTCCTGCTAGCCAACTCTGTACCTCAGGTTATTATAAATTTTCTCGTAACTCCATCTTTTTCTATCTCGCAAAAAATACGTTTGTCGGAGCGAGAAATTTTGGATGCGTATGCCGCTACTTGGCGTCGCGTCGGCGCGATGAATGCGTACAACATTGTCACCAACCGTTCACAAAGCAATGAAGGAATTCAGTTGTTAGTAAATACGAAGACACAATAGAGTACTCGTATTCTCATTCGGCATTTTTCCCTGCATACCTATGACGACGTAACCAAACTGACATCGAATTGCTGTTTTCAACACCGTACATTGAAGTAAAAAATAAAAAAACTAGATTTAATTATACTTACATAATATAATATTGTATGGGTAAATATCTCTAATGCAGAATAGTGGCACGCATTGGGAGAGGCCTATGTTTAGAAGTGGACTAATACAGGCTGATGATGACAATGATATGAATTGCATGCCCCTGAGGTGGTTGAGGGCTACATAGATACAACGCAGATGACGAAGTTGTGTAACTAAGTAGGATTTGTACCCTACTCTGTAAAAATGTTTTTACAGGCACATCAATAAGTTTCACTACTATTAGTACTGAAGTCTGTGAAGTTAGCTGCAGGTATCATTGGCACATGGAATACTAGCATTTTAATGTTCCTAGAAGCATGAAAACAAGTGGAATGAGATCATGGATCTATAGGTCTTTGAATATAATATATATCTTTCTAGGTTCCTGGAAGTTATGCTTCTGCAGAAACCGTGTTCCCGTCACTATGCGGATGAGAGTGACACAGTAGGGTTTTAGTCAGTATGCCATAAATTTGTTCTATTAGCTCGGTAAATATTACTCTGTTGAAATAGGGTATCGACATTCGACTTTTCAAAAGTCACTGAATATATTTCGCATAAAATTTCTGAAGGCGATGTGACGCTAAAAATAATCTAATTAATGATGATATACATTTAAAAAATATATAAAATATAGTAGCCTACCGGAATCGGGAACAGGGTTCAAGCTTCCTATTATTTATTATTAGAAAGAAAGAAAATAAGAAACAACAAATCTTGTACCTACATAGTATCTTATAGATATTATTAATATTATCAGAAAGCAAGCCGCTGATAACATTCTGATATACTCATTGATCGGTATTGAATGCTTACAACTGTTGCTTGCTTGTCATTTTCCTGCCATTGTTTGCAAACAGTATTAAGTGTCATAATATCTGCAACAACCATACTATTCAGAGTTTCGACTTAGAATAGGAACGTCAATAACCTCTAACTGACAACTTTTACTCGGAAAGTACGCTTTGTAAGGATTAGGGATTCTTCTAGTCCTAAGGATATTTTTGTCATTCATAACGTATTTTTATACAATATTTAACTAAACCTGAGTTCATTTTTTCTTTAGAGTATAATGATTGAAGATTATAGATAACACATAACAACAGACTCATGCCTGCATTCCCCAGAGTATCCGTATCGGAAATGTTATAGGTTCCATGTAATAGGGGGCGAGCCTATTGCCAGACTCCATATTGCTACTGAGAATTTCCGAATAGAAAAACCCAATAACACTTTGCTCGACCCGGGGATCAACCCAGGAGCTCGTGCTCAGCAGTCGCGTTTGCTAGTTTAACGAGGCAGTCTTACGATTGATTTTTAAATATTTATTATCAGAACATTGAGAATTTCATAATTCTACAACCTAATACCACAGATTAAATATCATAGGGAAAGAGATTTTTATACTGTGTTAATATTATTTACGAAGCTAAAGCAAACATTACTTGAACCATCGACTAAACATAAACTGCATAGCACGTCCGCCGCGCTCAGAATTCAAATTCCAACTAGGCATTCCAATTCACACGTTGACGTCAGAGCAGCCAGTACCAACTTTTAAGTGCTTATTACACTATTCACTATTAAGTTACACTATTTACTATTTATAATAATATAATATAATTAACATTTATTCCGAAATATAAATAAAAATCCGAAGTAATTGTATTTAAGAACACTCTAAATAGGAAATCAGAAGCTAAATAGAATCCTAAATAAATTAGACAGACAACTTGCAGTCGTAGTAGATATACATTGGGTTGCAAATTGATTACACTCACCTTGCGACTCAATAGCATCTTAAATAAGACAGACAATTTGCAGTCGTAGCAGAATAACATTGGGTTGCAAATTGCGTAGCGATGCGATTACACCTTGCTAAATCAAATACAATCTAGGAAATTTTTTAGAAATTTAGGAAGTAGTGGGGTCGGGACCTTTTAATCGGACTAAATCGGACTCTAACTGCTCTAACTTCAATGGCATCTTCCTATTTCCTAAATTTATTTCCTAAAAGTAAATAGTGTAATAACTGCTTTATAAGAGGTAGTTCTCCTAAAAGCTATGGGCTTTAATTGTTACAAATTAGCCTTAATCGCTGGTCGGCTCTGGTTATAACTGTGGCCAAAGTTTTTTTGTTAACGCTGTCAGTCGGTAGACAGCAGGGTTTGACTTTTTTTAAATATTAATGCGTCCATTTTGTAACATTTTTAAGCGACGGAACTGAGATACGATGAAAAATATTTATTGTATGATTTTAATACCGGCTTCGCGTTGCACGTAGCTTAATTAAAAAAAGAACATTTCAAAAGAAGGTTTTTAATCTCTTTATACTCAACACTGACGTCAATATTGTTAAAATATAGGTATCTTTGACTTCATTGCTAGGTATTGTTTTATCAACAACTTAATCAATGATTCAGTTTTTCATAATGTATGTATTTTTAACTGAAAATCTTACTTATTACTTTATAGTAATAAGTACGATTTTCAATTTTCTTTGAATGCTATTTTTTTTGAATTTTTATTATGGAAAAAAGAAATAATGGCCACCAAGACATGTCACTAAGATTTAATTTTTCACATAATAGGTACTCACACTGATAAAAGTCGTGCTTTAAAAACAATTACACACCTTTATTTAATTACAATACTTAAGCACAAATATTTAAAAAATAGATAAAATAAATCTTATTCCATTTCGGCAAAAAACAAAGTTTCCCTATCCTAGCTCTGCTGAGCTGAATGATTGAACTCAAATGGAATAAGCTGCTATAATACCTATGTGTGTTTGTAGAATGTACTCATGTGGTTTGCTGGCACAGAGAAGTGTGAACAGCTATAGCAAAAGCATCAACGTAAGTTGTGTGAATTCTCTGTATGAGAAGAGGCCTTTGCCCTACATTGGGACAGTTACATGCTGATTTATTTATAAACCTACAATGTTAGTCTATAGGTTCTAAAATCATATCATAAATGTGGCAGTAGGTGTAATTATTAATTTATCAATGTAACTTAATGACAGTTATCCTAAATCTATATAAATAAAACAAAGTCGGGTTTGTTCGAACACTTATACTCAACAACGGCTGGGCCGATTTTCATGGTTTTTAATTTGTTGGATTTGTATCTGCCTATAATATTATAATGGAACAAAAAAAATGGAATTATTATACTCCCAGGGTAGGGTAAGGTAGGGGTAGAGTAGAGATAAGGGTGGAGTTGGGTAGGGGTAGAGTACGGTAAGAGTAGAGTAGGGTAGGGTAGGGTAGAGGTAGAGTAGGGTAGAGTAGAAAAGGCGTAGAAGTAGGATAATCACGTGTACGAAGTCGCGCCAGGCAGCTATTAACTTATAAATAAATACCTACTAAAAGCAGTAAATATTAAATATTTCACATAAAATAGGTGAAAAGGAGCACAGTTTGCCTGTAAAATATAATTTTACACCTGCGTCCCGTTTGATAGGATAGCCTGATTTCAAAGAGAATATTCTTAATGTGTCAAAGTTTTCGAACACAGTTTCATCTTTAAAGCAACCTGTTTGTTTGCTTTGAGCTGTGTACCGAGTAATTACGTCGCTTTGCTTTCAAATTTTCACACTGTGAATTACCGCTGGATTTATTTATCTTTATTAAAATGAAAGAAATGTAAATGTGTTTAAAATGTAATGAAGAGTCGTGATAGCCTACTGGTGGTGACCGTTGACTGGCAAGTCAGAGGTCTCGGGTTCAAACCCAAGGCGCGCACCTTTGACTTTTCAAAAGTTATGTGCTTTCTATAAATTAATTATTACTCACCGTGCCTCGGATAGCACGTTAAGCTGTTGGCCTCGGCTGTCAATTGTAGATCTTTGACAGTCGTTACGGGTAGTCAGAAGCCCGAAAGTGACAACCAGTCTTACCAAAGGGTATCGTGTAACCCAGTTTCTGGGTTGTGAAGGTCTGATAGGCAGTCGCTCCATGTAAAACACTGGTATTCAGCTGCATCCGATAAGACTGGAAGCCGACCCCAACATAGTTGGGAAAAGGCTAGGCAGATGAAAATATGTGTTTAAAATGTATTTCCGAGCAACGGTTGCGTAGGCACGTGCCGTTTGCTGAATGTTGAATTAAGAAATTTTATGCAAGCGTTCGTTCGTTTGTTTATCGTCGCTTCGTGTATAGTTATATATTTTTTATTTGGTCGGTAAATGGGTCAGTGAATTAATTAATAGGTGGCGGAGGCTCCATACAACTCGATTTCTGGATAAAGTGCCTATTGACTGTGCCATTGTTTATTTTCCGGATTGGCTTCAGTTTATTTCTTGGAAAAATTTACTCTTTTTTGTCACTACTGTTTACTATGTTGTCACAAAACGTCACTGTATTTTTAAAAGGGGGATTGCAGTTTCTGTTATAGAAACAGATTTCAATCCTGTCTCAAATCTCATGACAAATCAGGGTTTTTTTGTCTACTTAAATATTTTGCACGAAAGCGAGCACAAGGTCCTGAGTTCGATCTTGAGTCGGGCAAAGTTTTATTGGGTTTTTCCATTAGGAAAGGTAACGGCAATTGGCTGGCCCCCTATTACATAGGTCTTGTACCATAGCCGGCGAAACGTAAGTGTACTACATACATCTTTGCCTACCCTCTCTGGGGAATCTGGGCGTGAATCTATATTTATGTAATACTTTTACAAAATTACAGTGTCCGTTCTTCGCATCGAGCAAATATGACTAAAATCCGACAAACATGACTAAAATCCGACAAACATCGTCACACAAAAGAAAAGGAACAAACATATTTAGCCACATATATTTGTTCAGCATATAGGTATGCTTTATCTATGAAGAAGTGTTAGCCGTGGCAAAAAAGACAAAAAACGCGTGTAAAAAGACACAGGTTCGACTCCCGCTCGGGAAAAGTCTGTCTTATTGACAAATAATTGTTCCGTTATGTAAAGGTCCCTCCTTACTTCTTCTTTTTGGAAGTCGGTTAAAAGGATAAGACTTTGAAATTAGATATTTGTAACTGTTAATAATGAACGCGAGATAGCAGAATTAAACGAAAATTAAAATTTTGTTTTTTCAAATCTGGGCCTTGGTAGTTTTTTTTTAACAGAATGTATATTGAATAAAATTTTTCATAAACCGCATTTAGGCATCTGTAAAAACTTTTAGAACCATTAAATCTGCATCAATATCCGCTATTATAAACCTAACAAAGCAATTAGGTGCACCCCTTCAGGGATTAATATCGAATTACACGTCTCAACCTGCAACGCTCTGCCCAAGATAATTGATTTACCTGCTGTACCGCCGGACACTAATCTGTGCCTCACGTTAGGCGTGATACACGATATCTATCCAACTTTGTCAGTATAGATTGACGAAACTGGGGAAGAATAGCTTTATTTGGATTTAGGCTTGCAGCTCACAGATTGATTACCCTCTTCTTACGAGACCTAAAGCTAAGAGCGCGTCATAGTGGGTCCTTGGACCTCAGCTTAGGGCGTTGGCTAGAGGTCCTACTTAATTAAAGCATTTAAAAACAAATTATTGACAAACTCTTCTACATGTTTGTGGTATATTTATGGTTATGGGCTCTACTTAGGTATACGCCTGAGTTAAGGAGGGCTAAGTAAATCCGAGTTGACGTATAAATCATTAATAAAATTAGGCTGAGTGATAGCTAATGCACTTCTTTTGTAATGAACTCATGGTATTGTAATGTAATACGTGCTTATTTATACATATAAAGAGCGATGAGCAAATCAAAAATAAATATTTAGTTGTCAAACTTAAACATAAAGAGGTGTGAGCATTTCTTACAAATGATATTATTACCTTCGTACGTAGTTAATGAAATTAATGTGTTCATTACCTCTCCCTAGATTAAGAAAAACTTTATTGTGGTTAAAAAAATACCGATTTTCGCATAATAATGCCAATAGCCAACAAAACTAACTTACTAAACTTAGACACTTCCATTTCTATCTACTAGATTTACAATACCTACTTAATTACGTGTTGTGGGATAGGTTTATGTAATAATAGTAATTAAAGTTTTTGTTAACAATAATTTTGTTATTTAGATATTTTAACAGTATTTGTACGCCGTTAATGGCGAGAGATAGCGTTCATTTTATTTTATATACCTACTCTACAAAAAAGTATATTTGAATATTACTCTTAATAAACTCTATACACAAAAATGCTTTTGAATATTCTGACAGCGATCGGACCTTTTCAGGAGCTCAGTAATGAAAACATTCTTCGTTTGCTTTTCAGTACTACTAGCACTAAGGCCTTGAAATTCTGATGCTGCTGACCCACTAACAGTAACGGACCGTGAACATCGCAATGTCCGCAACTAACTCGCTAAACTCATACACCAAACAATTACTATTTACCTACAATCAGCGTTAAAAATAAATATGTTTACGATGTTTTTCCGACATTGTAAGTGGGGCTACACACGTTTCGTAGTGGCCTTTATGTTACTAGTGTTGGAACTTCAAAACGTTATGAATACTTTAGTATGCACCTATTAACTATAAGTGATAGTTCACACGTGCCGTTCAACATTTATTTTTTATTGTCAGTTTTTGACACTTTTTCAACTTAAATCTTTCAGTTCTTTTTCGTCACATTTTTATTTATTTTAAATAAACAATCTGTTTGTTTTATCAATTTGTTTTAGTTAATATAGTAGCCGCGCTTTAGCTTTTAATTTTTGGTAAAATATTTTTATATTTACTAGAACGAAATTCACTCGTTTGTTAAAAGCATTTAGGAATATTTTTAATTCACACGTGCCGTTCAACATTTCTTTTTTATTGTCAGTTTTTGACACTTTTTCAACTTAAATCTTTCA
Organism: Protodeltote pygarga; assembly: GCA_936450705.2. NCBI lineage: Eukaryota > Metazoa > Arthropoda > Insecta > Lepidoptera > Noctuidae > Protodeltote > Protodeltote pygarga. Next base: position 20,521,010 of record OW388248.2, on the reverse strand, counting down.
TTCGCCATTTTACCCTACCTAACTTTACCCCTACCCTACCCTACGCTACTCTACCCCTACCAATACTCTACCTAGGGTAGGCCCTACTTAACCTATCCTATCTTGCCTTACCTACCCGTGCCCTGCCACAGCCCTACTCTACAACCTATCTTACCCTACCATACCCCTACCCAGGGGTATAATTCCATTGTTTTTAATATTTATTCTGATGTTCTTAAAGGAGACGAATCAAAAAAAATTGAGTTCATTAAAGTCAGAGCAGTCATTCTCGAGTTACAAAATATAAACTTTGTCATAAGTATGTTTATTATATAAAATAAAAATTATGTAATATACATAATATAATACCGTCCATGCTAAGCAAATAAATTGTAAAAATTTAAAATTTTACTTTGTTTAAATACAATTCCTAGGAATAATACATTTGTGTTTCGTTTGTTGATATGCACATCCGTATAAATATTCAAGATAAGATGAGTACCGTCATAATAAAGATAATTTATTGATATCAGCAGTGTTAAATAATTCAAGGAATTCATAATATTGTCATTACAACATTTTTGACCCATTTTGATTTGTTTTTTTTTTCTTAAACGAAACAAGACAAGCGATGTCTAAATAGGCCATCCTGACTCGCGTGTCGTAAAGGTGACGAGAGTAGTAAACCAGATGGTTTAGTAAGATATTGGTGCTAATTCTATTGCACACTCTCTAAACTAATTTAGACTTACTATCTCTCTTTCTAACAAAGATTATCAGAAAAGGATAGAAGATTTTTAGAGCAGTCAAACTAGTCTATTTGCGTGATATCAATGAGAATTTAGTCGGCATGTCGTAGAGATTTCGTCTAATTTCACGTCAATTGCAAAGACGAAGACTAATTTGACAGGTCTAATTTAAAAATTCAATTTGCTATCCTTTTTCTATAGTGTTTATTTGAAAGAGATATAGAGATATAGTTGGACTAAAATTAGTTTAGCGTGATGTACAAGAGAATAAGCACCATTATCTGCAAATAATATTTTTCGAACCACGCTTCGCACGCACGCATTGGGCACGCTACCTGCTGATGATGGCGATGAGGAGAGGAATTCTTTGATGCTTAGGCCTAACTTTTGTATGTAACTTTTCTTGTTTATTTATTAGGTTTAGTGTTAATCGTTAGTAGATATAAATTAAATAACGTATTTTAATTGTGTACATAAATAATTGTATGATAAAAAAATCTTATTGTTTATAATTTTTATAAGCTGTCAGTCTCTCGGTCAGTTTTGTCACATTAACAATATTTATCACTGCGATAAGTCTCGACTGCGCGTGCTCTTATAATTATTGTTTGCTTATCGAAATGACCGACGCGACATCGATAGGTGTTATATTTACAATAAATTTAAAAGACCAAATGAATCTATTCTCGAGGAATTCAATATTATATGGTTCTCTGCTATTTGCAAGCGAAAGGTCCTATCTTTAAGAACTAAATAGACGAATGATTGTAGTCGCAAACTTCAGAGTTGAGGGAACGAGAAAGAAAAAAAATACTGATTTTAGACCTATAACATATCTATGACTGCCTCGTTGGTTTAGCGTTAGCAAGCGCGACTGCTGAGCATGCGGTCCTGGGTTCGATTCCCGGGTCGGGCAGTGTTATTAGGTTTTTTCAATAGAAAATTCTCTCTCACAGAGTCTTGAATTGTGCCCGGATAATGGCAATAGGCTCGCTCCATATTACATGGGAAATATAACATAGCCGGTAAAACATTGGTGTAGGTACTGCATACACCTCTGCCTATCCCCTCTGGGGAATATAAAATACACATATATCTATAGGCGTGAATACATGTAAAGTAGTGTAATATATTTGCTTCGTGAATATATCTATCAGTATCTAACGGTTAAATATCGAATTTGCAGCATTTAGTTTTACAAAAAAAAATATTTTTATCCCTACTTGAAAAGTACCTATAATTTTTTAGTGTTTGGATGTTACACCCCCGCGTTGAAGTCTAAAGGCTGAGCGTAAAGGCTTTGAAATCTATTATCAATTTTAATTATCTACCTACTATTAAAATAGTAATATTGTCAGTCCGTGTGTCAGTGCACGATGGTCAATTTCATGATGACGGAAAGCATTACTTATCACTTTTTTTTTAAAAAAAAAGGTGATTCGGTCAGTGTCATTTTAGAGGCAGTTCAAATTGTAATAAAAGTTCTTTACACATAGGTATAAAGGAATAAGTGAAAATAAAGTGCAATGTAGAAATTTTCATGTCTTCTTTAGTCGAAAATCAGATTAACTAGATGGGATAATTGACTTTAATTGCTATCATTTGATAAGTTTCGTAAAATGTGTATTAAAAAAACTTCTAAGATTTTTTTATTTACGAATTTTAAAGTGTCGATCCGAATTTTTCAGTATCAATTGTGTAAATCCCAATGTCAGAATGGTCAGAATACTTATATGTATATTTTATCAAATAACTAATCAATTAAAAATCAGATTACTGCAAGTCAACTATTAATTTTTGTCTAGACTGTTTAACGACTCGTGTTAGCCCACACTTACTTGGCAAGCGTGAACACGTAGTCAGACACAAACACAGATATAATGAACATAAAAAAGTAACACAAATAAAAAAAGGTTATTGCGGTGCAAAATAAAAGGTTTGGTTAATGATAAAAATAAAAAACTCAGACAAAAATGCATAGCTACTGAAACAAAATAACAATAAAACCAAAACACAAGCGGTAACGTAAGTAAACAAACTATAAATAAACGTTGAGGAATGCAGCAATGGACAGAATAGTCGACAGAAAGTGAAACTGAATTTATTTGTCGAATGAATCCCATCGAGAGTGAACGCTGTCCCTTCACACGACATAATTATAAATACAACCATTTCCTTCTCTCTACTACGATCCCTCGCGAATTCTTCAAAAACTTCTTTCAAACTTCAGCTCAAAATATCAACTCAACTTCCTAGGGCCAAACTAACGAAGCGAACTTCTCCCAATTTTATTCTTAGTTATGGCGTAACCGTATCGGCTAAGATAACCAATTTATTTAACGCAAAGCCTTAAAGTAAACGGAGATTTTGGGTTAGGTATATAATTTGAAAATCGACCGCTGGTTTTACGCAGGCGCGAAACCATTTTCTGCTGTCACTGGCTTAGTAGGATTGTTTAACAATCGCCCTGTGCTGGTTCGCTCGCTTAGCATGCCGTTGACTTAACCGCACAGCTATCACGACTCACCTGTTGCCAGTAGTCTTCCAAAGACACCTTCCATTCGAAGTAGCCGGTGTCGGTGACATCCTGGAGCTCGCGAAACAAGTTGCCACTCGGCAGCACGTCCATCGCGCTTACATGCGATGCTATGAACCCGATCGAATACGAAAAGACACGCCACGCGACGTGTCCCTGCCGTGGCAAGCGAACGACTGAGCTGAACAAACTCTAACTGCCGAACAGCTCTACCCCGCGCGCCCGCTCCCCACAAGTCACAGAACATATAATCAACAGAGACGGCAAGATATACCTCTCTCTTTTTTTTCGTCCTTTATCCTGGTTGATCAAGCGGGATTTGTAATGTAGTAGGACAAGTCCCTGGCGAGATTTACAGTTATTATACGTAACTATCCAATTTTTGTGTTGGAATTGAAATATTGCACCGTAGTCGTAAATTCCACATTTCCAAAATTTAATTCATAATTCGATAGGTGTTATTATAATAGTGAATATAAATAATTTCTACTTATTGAATATTATGGTAAACATTTAAATTATATACTTTTATTATTGTTTGTTATTTACTATTTATCTAAGACTCACATTGTGGAATGCAATAAAGATTTTGAATTTGATTTGTAACTTTATCTGAGACACAGCAAAAGAAAAATATTATACCTAGTTACATTCAAAATTGAACACAGAATCGAGGTTAAAATTGCAATGCTTTAGTTAAAAAAAAGTAAAATGTTACGGAGATAACCGATCCACAACACCTCTTAATTTTCTTCGGTACTTGACCTGAATTTATTCAGACGGAAAACAAAACAGACACCTAATATTTTCTCTAAAACTACGTCTATATTATAGTAGTGTCTTTATGTGTAATTTTATTACTTTATATACTTATGACATAGCCGGCAATACGTAGGTGTACTGCACACCTCTGCCTCCCCCTCTGAGGAATACAGGCGTGAGTCTATAAATAAAATAAAATACTTATTAATGATCCATATAAAGTTTAACGTAGGGTTAAGCTTTTTACGTAATAAATAGTATATAATTAATATTATATAAACCTTATCTGCTCTCCTGTTGCAAGGTGCTGAAGCATTAAAAATATTTTAAAATAAAGTTTAATCGTGACATCACTGTGACGGTAAGAAATATATACCTAATATGAAAATGTTAACAATTTTTCATAAAAAATTTCATCAAATGAAATCGTATCCAAAGGTAACTACGACTGTCCGGTGGTAGAGCCAAGCTGTTGTCAGCACGACACGAATGAATTGGCTTGACCGGGGGATAATATCGGTATTACTCTCAAAGAATATCGAAAAGAATAATTCTTTACAAAATAATGTCACTAATTTTATTTGTCAGTCGGTCAGAAATGCTTAAATAGTTTTGAATTCCACCGAAGCTCATCATGAACAGTCATGTAGTTAGATCGCAACGAAGCAAAAGTTTGTCCGATCGTTGGGTACTTAATCAAGTTTCAAAACTTGGACCGAAGCTGATGCGCTCTCGGACGAAATTTGTTGTAACTGTTTAATCACTACTAATCTGAACTGACATCCTCCGGTATATATGTATTTATCGGGGAGGAAGCGCAGCGCTTGACGCGGTCAATTATATGTTGGACTATATGTGACCTTGTTGTGGCATTTCATTTTAAACGTTTACGCACTAGCAGGCAAGTTAACGGCCTGGCCTGTTTAATAAAGCTGTCAAACTGACAAATCCGACATTATGTCAAAAAGTTGTCAGTTCTGCAATTTTTATGTTTAATAAAAATTACAGACGACGAAATTGTCATGATGGAAAATTTACACATTTTTCTGTTCAATAAAAGTTTTTGATGACAATTTGTCGTAAAAACTTGTCAAATTTGCTTTATTAAACAGAAAATTGTAATGACATTTTGACATTTTTGTAGAAATATTCGACAATTTAGACAGAAGCGTTACACTGTCTCGCTAAATCATATACAGCGTGTAACAGAAATGCGTGGTCATATTTAAGGATCGTGACGAGTATCTAATTAATAATTAATTTAAAATGAATTCAATTCAGATTATTTATGTATTATCAAAATATTGATTTTTAATTTCTATCGACAAGCCATATCGATTTCTAAATTTGTCGATACTAGTAACATCTCTTCAGGCTATCAGATGTTTCGGATATTGACCTCTTTGACCGTTTGACCCTATGCATGTCTCACTCAGATAGATAGCTATCTCTTTCATTTGAATGAACTAGAAAGCGTTTGCTCTCTTTCTCACAGTCTTTCTCACTTGCCACCAGAAGAGTAAGAAAGCTACTGCTATCTCAACCCCTTTCATTGTAATTTGTACCAGGAGTAAAGTAATAAAGGTAAAAGGCGGTACAACTGGTAGGTACAAGCCGTGTAATGACAATGGTCTTGAATAAAAATTAAGAAAATTCAGTTCAAGGTACTAAGATTTCAGAATATCATAAGAGATATTAGACATCTTTGAACTCGTAGAGTTGAAGAGTTCACACACTACTTTAACAACAACAAGGAAATTCAATTGAAGGCACCAGGATTTCAGATAGATAGATGAGGTACTTGCTGTCATGTTTTTAAAAAGTTCACAGTTCAAATGAACTGCTTCTACCAGCGAACGTGAAGTTTTAACTATGCGGCACTAGGATCGTAGATTGTTGAAAGAGGTATTTTTATTTGTGTTCAAAAACAGAAAGAACCACCACAAAAAGAAATAAAAAAATGAACACGATTCACGAAATTATTATGGAAATTCTGTTTAAAAGTACTAGGATTGCAGGATAATGTAAGAGATATTCACTGAGCGACTCAATTTACCAATGTGTGCATAAAAATGTCAAAGATGCCGCGAAAAATGCCGAAAGTCGGTGAATCGCATTGTCGGTCCCTTTGACGCGATGCCGCATGGCACCGCGCTGCCTACTAGAACAAATTTTATTTATCATACGTTCATTGCATGGTTCCGTACAATAAAATCTTTATTGAAGTAGGATTATGTCAAGAAAACTAGAAAATTACCATGATATTTTCATTTTTAAGAGGTATTTGAAATACTTAAAATAATAATAATTACGTGCACTTTTTTTAAATAGGATGGTTATTTTTTGCTAGAACTGAAAATCATCTCACGTTTTTAAAATCCTCCGAAAATAATAATTAGGCTTAGTAAAAAATATCAATATTTTTTTGTTCATTTCCTTTTAGTAGGTTACACAAATAGTTTAAAAACAAAAATTTAATACAAAATACTAAGGCAACAGAGACTGTAAAGAGGTACACAGGACTGTAAACTAAAATCTCAAACACTACGGTACCCTAATGCACAATTGCACACACACAGATACAAATTCTAAGTACGGCAGCTAGCTAAATTAGGGAATGTGCATACTAGCTTGAAAGCATCGTCGCTTTATCGGGTGTAGTACTACTTTGGTAATTTTGTAATGAATGTTGTCTTATTGTTCTTTTTTAAAAATTTAATTAAAAAGGTAAAGGTGAAAAAAATAAACATTTTTGTTAACTGTTGATAAACATTTTTTTTTGTTTTTAATGATTCGATGTTACAACGATGAATCGTAGAGTCGTAGTTATTATTTTACTTTATGTAAATAACTTGCTGCAAAATTAATGACAAAATAATGTTCCGTAAAATAAGAATGCACCCCGATGAGCGCGAATTCCTTGTTTGTTGCCTTGGTGGATGGTAGGTACTAAGTTATTGAAATCCATAGGTACAACATGTACGGGCCTTTAGAACGGCACGTGCATAGTGTCCTTTGATGTTTGCCGCCGGTCAAATTTTGAAAGAAATAGGCAATTTCGCTAGTTGCTATTGAGCCCTTGCAGATTTCGGACGATCGCTCGATCGGTGTAATTGCAATTTGATTTTCGTGTAAAACATGTCGTTTACTAATAGTGAGTACTACGAAATGATTCTCTGTGTTGGTGCATCTGATGGCAGCCTTCGGGAGGCTAAAACGACACTCCGACCGCTCGTCGATTGTACTCCGAGAGGTTTATTGACGGTAGACCTGTCAAAGAACGCCCCTGGCTTCCTTCCTTAGAATGCGGTCAGAGTGTCGTTTTAGGAGTGTGCTTCGTGATGATGGTCAACACCCATTTCCGGTTCCTCTGTGCCTATTAAATTACTGAATTTCCATCACAAATAAATACCTATCTACTTCATACCAAAATGTGTAAGTGTCACGTGAAACTGTGAGAGTGAATACACACTACACGCGGTGCGGCGCAGGAGCGTTAGTACGTCGACGTACTGGATACTAGGAGCGCAGCAGTTCAAAGGAGGTAAGTAAAGTAGGGTTATCGTACTTGATAGTGGTGTAACACGTTTGTTTTGATTTTAATATTATCGATGTTATTGAAGAAGCAAAAAAACACCAAAACTTTGAATAGTATATTTTGATGTGGGCACTTGTGGTATACACTATGTATAAGATTCTGAATACCATCCTTAAATATGACCACGCATTTCTGTTACACGCTGTATATTATTTAGAACTTTGAAGGTGTAAAAAATAATCTGACGATTTCTTTACTTTATTTTCGTGTCAAGATTTCACCTGTCGATTTTTGACATATTTGTCACATTTACCATTTTAACAATTTAGTCATTTTTTGACATAAATGTTGGATTGTCAGTTATATAAAACAGGGCCCTGACCACGCAATTGGACGTGCAAGACAGCTTGCACCCTAAGGGCAGTTGCGTTCATTGTCGTGGTCAGTATCAGACCAAAATTGCCCCCGTAAGCGAAAAACTCCATATTGCTTGGAAAATAATAATTTTTTGTAGTCTCAGATCATCATCTGCCTAGCCTTTTCCCAATCATGTTGAGGTCGGCTTCCAATCTTACAGGATGCAGCTGAATACCAGTGTTTTACATGGAGCGACTGCCTATCAGACCTCCACATCCCAGATACTGGGTTACACGACACCCCTTGGTAAGACTGGTTGTCAGACTGTCGTCTCAGATCGAATTCTAAAATATTTTTGTGGTTGAATACTTTTAAGAGCCGGGCAAAAATCCCAGTGTTTATACAAATTAATAAATCCAGTAGATGAAAAATATAGGTATAACCAGTAGGGGCAACTCCCAAATACTTTTATAGGTACTTAATTATTTGTTTGTGTCTCTATGTGCTGTGTCCAAATAAACGTCTTTTCTTTCTCTTTCTTTCTTTCAAATACACGTTAAACCGTTTTGTAAACATGACACATACAGTAATAGGTATTGAAAAGTAAGTTAGAGGAGGGTTTTATTGAATTAGTAAAGGTTTGCACCCGTAGGGGAGGTAAGCCTAAATCGGGTACCCCGCCTAAATCGGGTATGCTTGTTTGTGTGCGTGTTACGTCTATTAGTGCGAATGTACGAGTGCAGCGAGGTGGCGTGACAGTCGGCCAATCACAGGCAGTCGGCTCTCCGCTGTGACGCAAGCGATTGCAAGGTAAGATTGAAAACAATATTTTTGGTGGTTTTACTAAAAAAAAATGACTTTTGGTAACAGTGAATACTCAAATATTGTATGGATTATGTTTACTTAAGTTTTGTATTGTGATTTTGTAAGGAATTATGCATCTAAATTAAAAAAACTTGTGGCATTCCTGCATTTGGTTTTGAGGTTATGGCGGTTAAAAATAAAAACATGCGTTTGGGCATAACGGGTAGGGGTAAAACGGGTATGTACCCGATTTGCCCTAGTATGGTCATGTAAGTAGTTTGGGTGGTTGAAATGAGGTTTTAATTAAGATTTTTGGTTTGTTTTATTCTAGATGGTTAACAAATATAAAAGAAAAACCTCTAATGCATCATGGGACGAGGCATGTTAAAGTATTTTGTAAAACTATAAAAATAACAATAGGTACTCTAGTTTATTTTTAAATTCTTCTTAGTAGCTGTTTGTTGCCAAAGATGATTTATAGTTTAAACAAGATAAGATTGAATAATAATTTAAGACGCTTAAATGAAAATATAAGTGATTTTATGTTAATAAATATTGTAAAACTATAAAAATAAGTTGATTGTTCTCATTATATAGCCTTTACCCGTTATGCCCTGATGAGGTACCTGATTTAGGCCCCCTATAAGGGCAAAACGGGTATTTGGAAGGGTCTCCTAATTTCTGTTTTTCTAAGATTGTTGAAGAGAATGGTTATGTTTGTTATTTTTTTATATACTATATTAAATAAACATTTCCTTTAGTAAAACTATTTGGTACATTTTACGTTTCTAAGTATTTTTTATTTCACATGTCCCTTAGCGTACCCGTTTTAGGCTTACCTCCATTTCAACCACCCAAACTACTTACATGACCATACTAGGGCAAATCGGGTACTTACAATCTACAGTTTTAAATATAAAGTTTAACTTTATCTATGTAATATATAAGAAGGAAGTTTCATAGGTCTCTAATATGCTCTGTTACAAATAAATAGGTTCATCATCATCATCGAAGACAAGGTTGAATGATTAAAATATCTTTTTAAACTTTACGAAATTAATTGTAGTATAGATGTTGTTTTTAATTCTTCATTTCGCGTGGTGGTGGATTTTATGCAATTCAGACAAAAATTAATAGAAATATTTTATACAATTTTCAATTATTTGTCTCCCTTAGACTTAACTTTCATTTTAGAAAAAGGTACTTACAGTTTTTTTTTATCCTGTCATTAAGTACCTAAGCAACCTGCAGACATACTCTTCAAAAATTTTGCAGTTAAAAGTTTAATCTTATTTATATTTTTTCGTTAATAGTTATATGTAGGTATAGTATAATATAGTATGAACATTTAAATTCGATGCGCACTATTGCTTGGAATCTAACTTCAATCTTGAAATCTAACAAGAAGACATAGTTATTGGCTTTTGAATTGATCAAAGTTATTTCAATGCTCTTCGCGATGGAAATTCAATTATTTGAGTTCTCGGTTAACCCAAAATTTAATAGGCACTGTATGGAAATTGGCCTTTGATTCGTGGTTTCCTCTTTAGGAGTACTAGGAAAGCATAATTTTGCAGGAGTGTGAAAGGTGATACCGGTGTTCGTAGAACTTGATCTTAATTTAATTAGTCTTCCGCTCTGGCTCTTGTTTTAACACTTCAGTTCACTTCAGTTGTGGTGTATATACACAAATTAATATTAACTATTTTATGTTTCTGTTCTGTTTCTTACTTTTTATTAATTTAGCGGTTCCTAGAACGTTTAAAGCGTCAAAATGAAGGGTGAAGTGCAATAATGTTTCTTTATGTAAGTATAATTCTAATTTCTCTGTTTTAAATTCTCTAATTTCTATGTATTTATCACGTCACGGGAGCGAGGCTGCGGGTAATAGCTAGTACTATAATAAATATTCCGACCGTCGAAAATGATACCCTATCTCGCGTTTATCTATGTACAATATTATATAATTATATCCTTTACCTAGGAATAGTGTAGTATTTTAGTGAGAGATTCTTCAAATTCAGTCTAGTAATTCAAGAGATTTCATTTTTATTTAAATTGAAGAAGTACAAAATTTATATCTTACCAGGTTGAATGAACAACCAAAGCTACGGGTGCTTGTTTTATTGCTAATAAACTAAGCTTTTGCTCGTGTTTAGCTCGTGTGGTATCTAAATAAAACGTGGCTCTATTCCGATAAGATGTTACGTATTATGATAAAAACGTTATTGTTGTTTTTCTCGGGAATAGTACTTTTTTCTTTCTGTACACCCGACAACGTATAAAGTGAAATTTTAGGATGATTAGTTAACTGGTTTAGGCGAGAAAAGGTAACAAATAAACTCACTTTTGCAATTTATAGTATTATAGTTAGGTTTTGATCGGGTCTGTCTCACCGACTCTCCTCACTCACTTTATACGTTGTCGGGTGTACAGAAAGAAAAAAGTACTATTCCCGAGAAAAACAACAATAACGTTTTTATCATAATACGTAACATCTTATCGGAATAGAGCCACGTTTTATTTAGATACCACACGAGCTAAACACGAGCAAAAGCTTAGTTTATTAGCAATAAAACAAGCACCCGTAGCTTTGGTTGTTCATTCAACCTGGTAAGATATAAATTTTGTACTTCTTCAATTTAAATAAAAATGAAATCTCTTGAATTACTAGACTGAATTTGAAGAATCTCTCACTAAAATACTACACTATTCCTAGGTAAAGGATATAATTATATAATATTGTACATAGATAAACGCGAGATAGGGTATCATTTTCGACGGTCGGAATATTTATTATAGTACTAGCTATTACCCGCAGCCTCGCTCCCGTGACGTGATAAATACATAGAAATTAGAGAATTTAAAACAGAGAAATTAGAATTATACTTACATAAAGAAACATTATTGCACTTCACCCTTCATTTTGACGCTTTAAACGTTCTAGGAACCGCTAAATTAATAAAAAGTAAGAAACAGAACAGAAACATAAAATAGTTAATATTAATTTGTGTATATACACCACAACTGAAGTGAACTGAAGTGTTAAAACAAGAGCCAGAGCGGAAGACTAATTAAATTAAGATCAAGTTCTACGAACACCGGTATCACCTTTCACACTCCTGCAAAATTATGCTTTCCTAGTACTCCTAAAGAGGAAACCACGAATCAAAGGCCAATTTCCATACAGTGCCTATTAAATTTTGGGTTAACCGAGAACTCAAATAATTGAATTTCCATCGCGAAGAGCATTGAAATAACTTTGATCAATTCAAAAGCCAATAACTATGTCTTCTTGTTAGATTTCAAGATTGAAGTTAGATTCCAAGCAATAGTGCGCATCGAATTTAAATGTTCATACTATATTATACTATACCTACATATAACTATTAACGAAAAAATATAAATAAGATTAAACTTTTAACTGCAAAATTTTTGAAGAGTATGTCTGCAGGTTGCTTAGGTACTTAATGACAGGATAAAAAAAAACTGTAAGTACCTTTTTCTAAAATGAAAGTTAAGTCTAAGGGAGACAAATAATTGAAAATTGTATAAAATATTTCTATTAATTTTTGTCTGAATTGCATAAAATCCACCACCACGCGAAATGAAGAATTAAAAACAACATCTATACTACAATTAATTTCGTAAAGTTTAAAAAGATATTTTAATCATTCAACCTTGTCTTCGATGATGATGATGAACCTATTTATTTGTAACAGAGCATATTAGAGACCTATGAAACTTCCTTCTTATATATTACATAGATAAAGTTAAACTTTATATTTAAAACTGTAGATTGTAAGAATGTATTAATTAGATAGAATAATAAACTAGCACGAATACAATCATGACATTTACCTCGCCAACAACGACAGAACACAATTGTAATTAGCAATTTATCTTCTACCACTTAGATAGGTTAATCGCAAATTAATCGTAAAATAAAATCCCTAAAGTCTCTAGAGCCTGAAAGACGTTGAAAAGCTTTTAGCATTGTCTGCAGTGGACAGGTAACAAGAAAAACAATTAGACTCGTTGTCGGGTTCCATTCGGATTTATTCGTGAGACAAAAGTTTGTGTATAGCTTGTTTTGTTTTCTTGATAATATACCTAAGTAAAATGTTTGTTACGTAAAACGTTTTCGTCATCAAAACTAAAGCTGTGTAGTGTGTACCTACCAAATATTAGGTCAATCTGTCAACAGGAAGGGGGTGAAATATCGATTACTAAATTTGAACCAATTAGTAAACAGGTCAAGCTAAGTAAAAACATTTAAAAAGGGGTAAACATACGTTAAAATTAACGTGCTGAGTTAGAGTTAATAAGTCAAAACAATACAATTTTTTTCCTCTTTTCTTTTCCTCGTGATTTTTTCATGCTCCATATGTCGGTGGTGTCTTATATTAACTAAGAAAGTAAATCAAATCATTTATTTACTGAATATGTGTATACATTATATGTCGCATCATATTCTACCACAACCATGGCTTGTAAATATTCAATTACTTACAAATACCTACAATTATTATTCCATTTAACATTATCAGTACATAATGACATTGATAAAGTCACATGGGTACATTCCAGAACCCACACTCATGTACTTGCAAGGTAGGTCTATAACTAATGCGCCACCACGACCGTTACCATAAAAAGCCCTTTTAATAAATACATAAACACTGAAACGATACCTAATTATCATTTTTGAGAACTATTAAAATAGATACTACTCCCAACTCCGCTTTTGAAAACTATTTCCAAGGAATTTCATAATATTGGAGATTAGAAGTACTTGTAAAATAATGGCGAACTGGTTTCATTCATGAAGTTTATAATAATGACTCGTTAAGTAGTTTTTCCCGCAACGAAGCCGACGGAACAAACTGTTTTTGAAGTCTATTATTCTGTTTATCGTATGGTTGATGAACAACTTGGTTTCAGAGTTTAAACCGCCCGTTGGCCTATGACACTGTTTTACACACCAATGAAAAATCTCAGGTGTCCTGGTTGCATCACGATGTTTTCCCTCCCCGTTTTAGCAACCGATAAAATTAAAAAAAGTAAGTAGGTATATAATTATTACAAATTTTAAAAAAAGTATCATTATTACAAAATATTAAAAAATATATCAATATTACAAAATTAAATTAAATTTCTATTGTGCAACGTCTAAAACATTATTAATTACTGATTATTTATAAAAAAGTAATTTATTTAAAAACATACGCGTTCGTTAAGCAAATGAGCAAATTAAGGGATCGTCCATTTTCCGAAACGCGTGTCTGTCGAAGCTAATATTATCGCTGTTACTCAATTAAATACAATTCAATTTGTGCGTTTGTGCTCGTAGATGAAAAAAATACATTAAAGTTTCATAAAATTGATGCTAAAAGCTTTGGAATTTAATAAACCCTTTGTACTACTCAAGTTTTAGATTAGATTTTAAAATATTAGATACGTTAGAAATGTAATACAGTTACGTCCAATTCTAAATTTTTATTTATCGTTTATTAATTTTCATCATACAATCTAAATTTTTAAATACATAATATGTATAATAATAAAAAACTTATAATTAAAAATATAAAAAGTAGGAGCCCACTGGCATCGGGAATAGAGTCCAAGCTACCGGTGGCCAGTGCTTCAGGAAGAGGATAATTTATATTTATTATTAGTAAATGAATTAATATGTCATAACTCATTTATTCACAACATTAATTATAATCATTCGTGCTGATTGCTTTTCACATCGCACTAAACAAATACATAATAGTTTCATTTCATTGGTCTGTATTTCATATTATAGGAATAATTTAACTGGCAAATTAGAATTATCAAATGAATATAATAATATCCATATAAACAGTCTAACTAAAATGCAATTAATTAAGAAAATTCTAGATTATAATTATGTAATAGAGAATTCGTAATTTGTGAAATTACAAAGGATCTTGATATTTATCACGCAAATGAACTAATTTGACAGCTCCTCAAATGTTCTATCCTTTACTCGTTATCTCCGTTAAAAAGAGAAACAACGAATCTAAATTAGTTTAGAAGGCGTACAAGATAATTAATAAGACACCGTGTTAGAGACACACATTACAACTTAATAAAAAATACATCATTTTAAGGTACCTATCATACTTTACACAGTTCTGAAATGTGTCATGAACATGGAACCCTCATTTGAAAATTACATTACATTAAAATAAGGATAAAGGCCAAAAAATTTATTAAACGATTAAATAAGGATTGTTGATTTCGTTTCGGCCTTTACAGCTATAATGGTTGTAGCACTGAGTTGGGTAATTTGTGAAAATTGCCAACAGACATTACCAGGCGTCTCCTTCAGGCGCTTCTTGGCGATAATCTGCTATCTCGCTCGCACATTGAAGTTGATTGAACTTATAAAATCAATGAATAAGTATAGTTATGAAAAATCGAAACAAACAAACAATTTTTGAAAATGACCGTTGAAGAGTTCCTATATCTGGAGCTAATTCTGGATGTCGATTTAGGTCATACTTACCATAAAAATGCATTATCATCGGAACTGAACTAACATGCAAAAAATCAACTCCGTAGGATAAGAAAAAAGGTAGTAATTCAGCTTGCAAGATTCCACCCTTTTTTTTTTTTTTTTTTTTTTGTCGTGTGGAAAACTCTTTATGAGTACCCCACCGCTAAGGGCTGGCGATGGGGTTATGTCCGACTCGCACGGACTAAAAACCACACGGTGTTCCTCCATGAACCTCTAGGCGGAAATACGGCTTTCGCTTGCGCATTCACCGTACCCCCGCCAGGTTTCGACTCGCCCGCCCAGGCAAGTCCCACCATCGTCGACGGCCTAGCGACCGCCGAGTTCTTCATGAGAGGCGCGCGCGGAACACGGCGCAAATTTACGTGTTGAGTGAGACCGGCTTAATAGCAAACATGCAAAGAGGACGTACATTTTCGTTTACATTTTTAATTTTTTTTTGACACGAAAGAACAGCAATGTTACTGGTTGATATTAAATTTTCAATATCGCATAAGTGTATTATATTACTCGCTTTGAACTTTGATATCAAATCCCTTTGACATAACTTGTGCGTCAATTCTCTAGCTTCTAATTAAAACATATATGAGGTATTAAATAAGCATAAATATCGTATAATATTATTGAAATGTAAAAGCGTATTTTAATCCGCCTTCTTTTGCGCAGACATATTGCAGCCTTGTTAAAGAGCACTTTAATCAAAATTACGTTTTAAACAAAGCTTTTAAAGATATCAAAACTAAAAATTTACTTCTCGCTGGTGTTACCAATTTCGCGTATCTAACAACAGTCACTTACTTCTTGTTGGTGATACACGCGGTTCAAGCGTTTAACTGAGTTCAGAACTGCAATTTGTGTATGGCTGAACTTAGTTTTATTAAACTCGGTTATTAAAGTGAACCGTGAAGGCCTAAGTTATGCCATAATGAACGTTGTTAGTTCCGCGGTATTGCAGTACGCCGACGTTATGTAAAGTTACGTGTCCGTCCTACTATCCCGGTGACAAAGAATATATAGATACTACTACTAGAGGGGTTTCGTTCGAGAAGTTCGTGAGAAGACGACTTTGGGGCTTAACCAAGTTGACTATCTACAATTGCGCTATAGAAAACGAAAGAAATGTATAGGATTTATCGTTATATCACGTGGTCAAAACAAACAAATAGAATCTAATCCTATACATTTCTTTCGTTTACTGTAGCGTTAGCGATTGTAGATAGTCAACTTGGCTAAGCCCCGTGGTCTGCAGCATCAGGTTATTTCTGTTCAGAAATTCTTATATTTATATATATTTCTTTTTAACCGACTTCCCAAAAAGGAGAAGGTTCTCAATTCGGCCGGTATGTTTTTTTAGAACTGAACAGCTTGCAATATTTTAAAGTCGTACATTTAGAGCGAGTGGTACAAAGGCTGGCAAGATTTGAAATGAACACACGCAGACACGAACAAAAAAATAACAGCTAGGTAAAAATCAGAAATGATTTTTTTTTCTAAATAAAATGCAATCTTAGCAAGCTCAAAATATCTACCTTATCAAATATCGTCGCCTTGGAGGGCAATGAAGCTAAGCACAATTTTTGCGAAATGAAGTTAAGTTGACTAAGTTGAGTTGAGTAAGACTTTTGTTGGAACTACACTAAAATTTATTGGCAAATTAAAAAAACAACCTGCTTAGAGTCATGATATCTGTTAGATTTATTAACTAAAATAAACTTTGGCTTTTCCACAAGACGTTAATGCACTTAACTTCATTTCGCAAAAATTGTGGCTTAGCTCCATTGCCCTCCAAGGCGACGATATGTAGCATACAAATGTACCTATACGAATTTAACAATGGAGCCACGAGTTATCAAAGGTTTAATAACTGATGAAGGCATGCATACACATTCAAATATATATTCAAATACGGAATCTATTACGTCTATTGTTTTGCAACATGCAACCGAACAATATGATACGATACAATATATTTCACACGATTCTTTTCCATTAAATTCCATTTTTAATACCAATTAAAAAAAAATTCGTTGAATGTGTTTGCGCACTCACTTGTGCACTATAATATATCCTGTGTAGTGGGCTAATCTCCGTTAAGATTGGCTGCTGTGACCGAAATTCGGTCAGCAGGACATAGATTTATTTGGCAGTTTTTTTCAATGCTCGACTTTAGTGTTTGCAACATATTTATTATAATGCTTTATAAAGAAATATTTATGTAAGTATTTGTAATATCTCAGAGACAAGCTACAATTTTTTTAGTTCAATACCAATTTTTATGTACAAAAATAATTTTGTGATAATTATCAGCATAAATTCGAAACTCGTCTTTTTAAGGTTTTCAAGACAACAGCGGCTAATTTTGGAACGTGATTACAAAATAAGGAAATGGCATTTAATTTTAATTTTGTTTCAAATTAACTTTCTCAGAATTTTTTCAGTGTCGGTCTAAAAATGGGGTATTTTTCCCATTTTTCCTTATTATTTTTTTCTTATTACCCTTGCTTCTTATTAATACCGTTCTTATTCTTGTTAAATAAACAATATTCTGACGTAATAGATCCTTCTGATAATTCACCAAAATTTACGAATATCATCTGACAACATCAACAAATAAAGTTGCTAAATAAAAACAAAATGAAGAGTAAATAAACGTACAGTGCTTGGAAAAGAGAAAAAAATGTATTTGGTCTTGTCAAACCCAAATCCAATTAAATAAATGTGTAAAATATTTTATTCATGTAGACCATTTTAGAATTGGCTCTTGATAGAGAGAGCTGAAAGGAATCGACAAGAGCGCAGCTCTAAAATTAATGATGATGATCAGATCATTATAGAGGAGATATTATAAAACACAGGTGCACTCTCCTTACTCACATAGTCCAATGAGACGGCAATCCGACACGACCGGAGAGCCATCAAGCGCAGGGCCAATGGCTTTACGTGCTTTCTGAGGTACGGAGAAAGTGATAATTAGTAAATACATAACACATAACTTACGAAAAGTCAGAAGCCGAGGGTTCGAACCTGAATCCTCTGACTTGCCAGTCAACGGTAATACCACTAGGCTATGTCACAAAGACAACTACGAGTATAAGCATCATTAAATTGTGGTCAAGATTTAGATTCATTAATATGTGACTATTTGCCTTTGGCTGTGTATATGTCACTGGGAGAAAACAATCAACATCCTATTAATGAATATATCTTGACCCTAATTTAATGATGCATAGTTGTCACATTGTTATGAACTTTTTTAACCTTCATATAATTTTGTTCATATATAAAGCGTGTCTGTACCTGGCCCAAAGGCTGAGTATAGCTATTCCAGCGAGGCATTGCGGCCAGCATTTTGGGATCATTGCCTACTGGTAGTGGTATTTTAGAGTAATGGTTTTTTTTTAAGGTAGTTAGATAGATTTGTATACATTTATAGATAGTTCTAATTAGTTTTATTTATTTACCGTTATAAATTCTTGTTAATTTAAATAAAACTAATATTTAAAACACAAATTTAGTTTTATTTAGTATTGGTTATTTGTATTTTAAGTTGCTTTTGATGACGTAATAAAAATTTCTACAACTTGTCTGATTTAACAAAAAAACAAATTCACGAAAGTTCAACACCATTATAATATAAAATCAAAGTCTAAAAATAAAGTTGCGTCTGTATTATTTATAGCAAAATAATACAGACGCAACTTTATTTTTAGACTTAAGACGTAAATGGCTGCGTGTTTAGTTCATGAAATTTAAAAAGCTATTTTGAAGCCTGGAAGCATTATATTGATGAACTCGGCTGTACTATCTGGATCGAGCTCGCCAATTTGTGCTAATGGTTTTAACACGGCTTACGCGAATTGCAGTGATTCAGCGGTCGGCAGGCGACAGAAAAGTCTTTTAAAAAAATATCCGTCCATTTCCGCCAAATGCAAATACGTGGGATTTCTCAACGATAGATGATTTTTAATTTAGATCCCAGTAAACATTTATTGCGTACCGGAAACAATTGGGGAATGAATAGAAATGCGTTTTGTATAGTCGTTTCTTGAAAGTGTCATAGATTTTACTTTCTTTCGTTACCGTACGTGAATACGGTAACTATTTCTTGTATTCAAAATGAATTATTTATTTTCATTATTTATTTTATTATTTATTCTTACTTTACGTACATAGCTAGTACCTACATGAGGCGGTTTTAATGCCTTCAAGCATTCTCTAACAAATAATACAGGATAAATGTAATTAAACGGTAACAGTGACAATTAAAAAACTAAAAGGTACATAATATATTGGGGTTAGCACAAAGTGTCGGCCGCCGCTACTTAGAAAAAAGTAAATTAACTATACCACAAAGGATCAAATCCTTTTACAAAACACTAATTTAAAAAAATGCAACGAAAACTTTAATTTTTAAATGCTATAAGACATACAAACGATATAATATTATCCTAATATCGTAATATCTTAATATCGTGCCCTGCATGCCCTGTCATTTGTACATTACAGGACCTGATGGACGCTACTGAAGGTATCAATCTCATAGCCTAGTTCTGGGCTGACACAATTTAGATTGTCATCGACACGCTAAGAAGAAGAATATTTTGCGTGCTATATTTTGATTGATCTGATTCCATTAAAATAATAGTTCACTTTTTCAATTAAATTCTACTGCAGTTTTCTTGAGAACGAAGTGCGGAACTCGTTTATCACAAAGTAATTAAATTTTACGCGCCATGTTCGCGACGGCATGGCCGCGGCGGCGCGGAGGCTGAAGCGCAGCGATGGCGGCTTCGTAGCAATGCCTACGGCTACGTAACTACGACAACACGATTGCCGTAGCGATTAAATCTTTCATCTTATGCGATTGGTGTCGTGGTTTTTATCGATAAGTATTTACCATCTTATCGATAAAATCTGATCGAGACTGCAAAGGTACCATGAATTCCAGACGACATATACTTTTTTTTAAAAACACAAACATAAAACTATTAAAATACAATTAAAACTAAAACTAAAAACTAACACTAAAACTAACACTAAAACTAAAAGTAAAATAAAAAGAGAAAAACTTAATCTAAAAGACCGCTTCCAGTGGGCAATGTCCCCAAAACGCTGGCTGCATTGCCACGTTGAATGGCAATGCTAAGCCTTTGAGCTAGGTATAGGCCAGCGTTTTGATCCCGAGTAGCTTCGACCAGACGCCCAGATAGTTCTTTAAACATTTTTCGGGCTCCCGGCCCCCACGACCCCAGCGTCTCGACCCCAAAAGGCTCAAATAAGTAGCCGCTATCCAGGGTACTATATTTGCGCCTTTTGAGGGCCTCGGCTGATTCCGCCGCTGCGCCTGCCCTACACTGGGTTCCAGGAGGTTTTTTTTTGTTAGCCTACTGTGTCCCACTGTTGAGCAAAGGCTTCCCCCATGTTCTTCCAAGTATCTTTTACCCGCGCTACCTCGGGCCAGCTCTCGTGATAAGCGTTATACGTATAAAAATAAAATCCGAACGGCTTACATCGAGAACCGCGTGTCTCAATAATTATTTTCCATCGTAATAAAATTGTAGTAGGTAGATTAAAAAAAAAATTATGTATTTTGATCTCCGATTAATTATAATTAATAAAAAACTATGAACAACCGATTATGTATCGCACGCAGCTTACAAAAAAAAGTTAAACGAATAAAATAATATAATAATGAGTAGGCTGTCTTGAGTTCAACAAGTGTCTCAAGTGTTATTTAACGATCTTGTTTGTTGGACTGCTTAATTTATTAATATATTTAAACCAGTCTCAATAGGGGCTTAAATGAAATTGATTTTAATGGGGGCTAAAAACCGGGCAATTATTTTTGTGTAAGTAAGTAAAAATTTACCCTCGGAGTCAAGTCAGAGGTCTTAGGTTAGAACCGGCACGCGCGCATGGCGCACCTCTGACTTGTCGTAAGTTATTAGTTGCTCGTTGCTTCGATAAGCACGCAAGTCCAATGCCTGGCATTTCTCCGGTCGTGCCGGAATGCCGTCGCATCGGACTATAAGGCGATTCTCACACTGCCCCGCATGATGCAGCGTAGCGCGTGGATGCGTGTTCTTCCGTTGCTTGTAAGTATCTCTGTTTGTATGGAAAACACGCACAGTCTAACACACCGAAAATGCATCCACGCGCGTTCATGCGGATCACGCGCATACACGCGGACTGTGCGTGTTTTACATACAAACGGAGATACTTACAAGCAACGGAAGAACACGCATCCACGCGCTACGCTGCATCATGCGGGGCAGTGTGAAACCGCCTAAGAGTGAAATAATAAAGAGTGCACACTTTTGTTTACGCACACACTTGTGCACTTACTTCTAACGTAGATGGCTAAAATCGGTTGAAATTAGCCGCTGTGCCGAATATTTGGATAGAATGATTTATTAACCGTAAACGAGAACTACTAAGATTAGTTCATAAATAGATATCGACATTTAATTAATTCATAGTTTGTCACTTTGCCCCACTTTACTTTTCGCCGAGGTTTAAATTCAAAATCTTGGACCCTACTCCGAAATTAGAAAGAAAAAGCTTCGACTAACTGATCTTTTTCTTGTTTTTTATTTGTTTGGAATAATAAATTTGATAAGTCATACTAATATACTATTAAATACTAACGGCTTTACCCGGATTGCTTTCGGGAATACCCGACTAGTTTCGGACTCAAACGGACTCCATTTTCAAGAGCGAGTGTATTCGCGGCGGCTTCGCGTATCTCAGTCAGTGAGATTAGTATTTAATAATTTCTTTTATTTGATTGCTTTTTAATCAAGGACTAGCTGTTCCCCGTGACTTTGTCCGCGTTTAATTAAATTCTCGTAAACACACGTCAATAAACAGCCATATTGCCTGGTTTTTTTCTGACTTGAATCACAGATATTGTTATTTTTTTTACTAAAAACTCAACTTTTTTAGTATAAAAAATAGCCTATAGCACTCAAAGATAAAGTAGCTTCCAATTGGTGAAAGAATTTTTAGGATCGGGTCGGAAGTTCCAGAGATTACCCCAGACATACATACAAACTTTACCTCTTTATAATATTAGTATAGATAAAGGACGAAAGCATTACCTATGTACAATTAAACAGTAATTATTTGGTGGTAACATATGTGTTTGATGGTCTTCGTAATTACGTTTCAATCCGAAACATGGACATATTTTGATTTCAGGAGTAGGGCCCCTGTGACGAAGTTAGTTTCGGCTCGCGGTTTTCCTATAACTTTCGTTTCAACATTGTTATCGACATTTTGAAGTTTTGGTGAATTGGTTATACACTAACTTTCACACGTTAAATAACGTTGATTTTAGGTATTAATGTTATTAATGAGATGATAAGATTCGTTTTAAGATAACTGAATCATCATCATCATTATCATTTCAGCCGTAAGACGTCCACTGCTGAACATAGGCCTCCCCCAATGACTTCCAGATTATTGAATATGGAGAAACAAATCGAGTAGACTATTTTTTTGTGAATTTTTTTTCATGTTATAGCACATGTCAGCTTATTAAATAATTATACTTATGGTTGTCTAATTTAGTTTATTGACTAAGTTGTATCATGGGATTAAAAAAAAAAATCATAATAGTATCTATCTACGTATGTAAGAACTTTCGGGATTTGGAATTATAAGCTTTATTTGCGGTCAGATCATTTAAAATAATTATTATTGAACTAATCTCGATATTTTGGTCAAGTTGGATTGACCGTCACGAGAAGGCTGCTAGACACTGTCGTCTCGTGACCGCAGGTAATGGAACTTGACCGAAAACACCCGTAATAATATAATAAACACGTACTTATGTAATTAAATTATTCTGTTAATTAATTGTATCTTATTGATTTTAACCTACTTTTAACTGTCGTATCGATATGAAACTTTGCTAGTAAGAGTAATTTGGATGACATTATAATACATATTTGGTCTATAAGTGCTGGGTGTCTGGCTATACCTAAATCTGATCTGAACAGCTATACCCTAACTCTCAAAGTTAGATAAGCCTGCACAGTATAAACTGTCGCCGTGGCCGAAACCGGCCAGGAAGACATTGAGACCTTTGACTTGGCAGTTCAACGGTCATACCACTAGCCTATCACAACTCACGAAAATGTAACAAACAAACTTATAATATAAGTTAGAAATAGCAACAAACTTAATAATATTTCATGATATTTTTAAACTATAAATTATTTTAATAAAATCTAGACCCATAGTAGGAGCATTTCGTCTTCTACGTAATGCAATATCACATTCTAATTATGTTATCTATTATTAACCTGTCATATCCATCCCTTTGTTCTAGTTACCGATATATGCACAATGCAGAAATGCTAAAACCGAAACAATAGAACCGGTCAATCACACAGATAATTATTCAGGGAATCAAATTCACTATTAGTACCAAGCACAGAAAGTGAATCTTCAATCGTGTAGTCTGACCAATCATAGTATTTATTTTTAAACGGTTTTATTTAGGTTGCCATATTTGTTCTTAATTGTTGGTTCAAAATTTCAAATTTAGTCATTGAAATTTTACCTTATCTGTTGACAGATTGATCTAATATTTGGTACATACCTTTAGTTCTGATGACAAAACCGTTTTTCCTAATTTTTTTTTACTTATATTATTTGAAGTAAGAACCTACCATTAGCTACTTATGAGGTACCTAACCTACAATGAACACTTTTTGTGGGTAGGCTTTAGTGTCGTTGCTAGGATACGGAATTCTTACATGTGTTTCGGTCTTATATTTTTTAATTAACTAGCTGTCCATTCCGTTTCCGTTTTTGAGTTTAAGCGAGACTAACGAACATCAATTGATTTTTATACAAATGGATCGTCATTATCATCAGCCTGTATTATTCTAATGCTGAACATACGCCTCTCCCAATGCGCGCCACTTTTGTGCGCTTATTGTAGGTATTTGCCCATAATCGCAAAGCTGGGCAAGCGGGTTGGCGATCGCAGTAGCAGATGATTGCTGTTACACAAAAGAATGCCGCTGCCCATCCTCCGGATCTTTCCCTTTGTCGCTTTTTACGACACCTGCGGGACGAGTAGGGTTGTTTCCATTCCTAGGCCGGAAACCACACGACATTGGCCGGAAACTACACGGTATAGGCCGGAAACCATACGTATATGTAATACATATACCTATAGACGAATATTTTTTGAATTGAAACACTTTTCACTATTATCACGGTGAGTTTAATATTATATACTATGGATTAGTAGTATGTACTCACCATGCACTTTGGTACAGTAGAAATAAGGGCGATTTTCTATAACTGATGCATTGTCGACTGTAGGTATTATAATATTATATAATCCTCTTTCTTTTGAAGTTTCAAAAACTTTTGTATATCGAACGCTTTTCTTCGGGCTTAAAAATGCAACGAAATCCATTTCATTGTTCATTCAAAAAATTCAGCTGTGAGAAATATTTGCGTTATATATTTATGAAGAAAAGTATTCTCGCGTTGAACTTTTGTGAATGTATTTTCTTTTCAACTCGGATAACTCGAATAATGTGGATGGTTCGTGACGTAATCTGTTTTTTGCACTTTCAACGTGAATGAGCAGAATATAAGTATTTGTTGAAAAAGAAATTATGAACCATTTTCTATTTTAATTTAAAATTTATTTAATATTTTATACTATTGTATAGTACATGTAGGTAAGTGGTGGGAAATCTATAATAAAACAAAGTCGGGCTATTTTCTATATTATTTTATATCCGCATCATCTTCAGCAGAGCCCGTCTATCGACACCGACTTTGCCTTGGCTTTTGATGATTGTTGTTAAAGACCGCACAATATGCAAATTCAATCAGTATTGTTGAAAACTTGAAGGAATTCCTATTTGCATTTTGGCGGACGTTGCAATGTGTTCGACGTTTAAATTGGGATTGGAATTGGATTGAGATCAGCCCCAGAATTTTATAACTGGTTTCAAACTATGAAAGCAATTACGAACTCTCTGCAACTTTATCGGTTTTATGACAATCATGTATGGTTGACCGACTGGCCCCGGCGGGAAAGTGTGGTGAGACATAAAATCAATTTTCTATTTAGGTTTCCGATGTAAAACCAGGAACCTTAATAGTTTTGTCATATCCATAATATTTTTTATATCCATTGGTATCTCCGAGCACCTATAACCGACCTGGCACCACACGTAGTGACTTGTCATTCCTTTAGGTTCTGCTGGTTAGGTCTACGAGGTCCGAGGACGTACGGTTATTAAGGGCTCGCACCCACTTAAAACGTCTCCCCCCTGCGTGTTCCTCGTACTGTATCGGACGGGGCCGGGTACTGCAAGACCTGCAGCCCCGTCCCGTCCTGCCTACCCGCTCATAGCTTCTAGACTCAGCTAAAAAGTTACGTACTAAGAATTTCCGATCCAATAATCTAATAATACTTTGCCTGACCCCGATAATTGGATCTCAGACAACATGCTAGCGATTCTTCTTATAAGAATAACCAACCCTATCGTCAGATATAATGACTCTTACCATCGTGATTTGAAGTGTCATTAATACATTTTGTGTACCTAAATAAATAAATGTAACTTCTAGATTAACGTGAGCCAACCGTGCGCAAAAGCTAGTGTTAAATAAAGCGCATCACCGTCTCTCCTTTATTACTGTTCGGTGCAGTCTGAAAGGAAAGTTTCCTTAAAACAAAAAGCTACTTAAATAAATCTTAAAAAACATCTTTCAAAGAAACCGCATTATATCTATAGAAAATATGAAAATTCTTAAAATTCAATTAAACTTCAGAGAATTAAATGAAATTTTATCAGTAAACCGTATCTAAAACCTTTTGATCTAAAAGTCTTTGAAACTAGAAGCACTATGCAATCAAAATATTTTTTATTGGATATTGAATAAAAGAAAGAGTCGTGATAGCATAGTGGTGGTGACCGTTGACTGGCAAGTCAGAGGTCTCAGGGTCGAGCCCAAGGCGCGCACCTCTGACTTTTCGTAAGTTATGTGCGTTTTATAAATTAATTATCACTCTCCGTGCCTCGGATAGCACGTAAAGCTGTTGGCCCCGGCTGTCAATTGGAGACCTTTGACAGTCGTTACGGGTAGTCAGAAGCCCGAAAGTCTGACAACCAGTCTTACCAAGGGGTATCATGTAACTCAGTATCTGGGTTGTGGAGGTCTGATAGGCAGTCGCAAATGATGATTGAATAAAAGAAAGCTTTTCAATTGTACTTTGATAAAGCAACAATATTAATTATAAGAATTGCGGAGAGATTTTACAAACAATTTTTTTTTAATTGTTTTTTTTTATTATTTTCTACCAATGGTTACTATTGAGCTTTGGTTATCGAGCTCCTTACGATTCTCGCTCTGAAATGGAAAATACTTTAGGAGCTTGGTTAATTACCGGTACGTTGGTAGCCATTGAAATGCAAAGTACAAATAAGTTTAATAAAAAAGGTTTTAAATCCAAGCTTTTCAAACGGTTTTACTTAGCTTGACCCTTAGAGTATATAAGAAAATGTAGAGCAACCCTATAGAAGTCTGAACTGTGAGCACGGGTATGAACAACGCGGCCGCGACATGAGCTCCGTTTGCGATCATACCTCGATTGAAAGCGGTTCAACTAGGCTCCGCGAGCGAAAAAGTTACATTTTTGCTTATATCATGGTTAACTGCTGAGTTAAATTTTGAAAAACGTCTAGAAAACATAATTTGAAAAAATGACATTTTAATATTTCTATGGTGAGACCTGCTTTTGCTCCGCACAAGGCAATGTGGTTGACGTTATCACTCTATATTTTCTTGAAAACTCTATGGCTTGACCTGTTTATTATTTAGTTCAAATTTAGTAATCGATATTTCACCCCCTTCCTGTTGACAGATTGATCTGATAATTGGTTCACAGCTTTAGTTCTGATGACAAAACCGTTTGACGTAAAAAAAATGTTTCCTTATATTATTTTATTAGAACATCAAAATTAAATGTATGCGCAGTAGGTGCAATGATAGCCTAGTGGTATAACTGGCAAGTCAGAGGTTTCAGGTTCGATCACAAGGCACGCCTCTGATTTTTCGTAAGTTACGTACGTATTATAAATAATTATCACCTGCTCCGTGTCTCGGAAAGCACGCTAAGCCGTTGGCTCCGGCTGTCATGAAAATCTTTGACAGTCGTAAAAGGGGGTCAGTACCCTCATATATAATCCTGAATGTTGTATCTCTTTGATAAACTGAGAAACTGATATTCAGCTGGTATGGTGATGATGTTGGTGATGGTATGATATTGCCAGATTCTTCTCCATGAAGGGTAGGCTGCCCTTGGAACTGGCAACTAGAGTCACTCTTACAACAAACAATATTAGAATTATGACTATTCATAAGTGCCTAATGGTCTACATGAATAAAAATATTTTGATTTTGATTTTTTGATGGTTAGATAACAAAGTTTGGGAATAATAAGACAAAGAGGATGATGATCAAAATTAAACAAACCTATAGGTATTTTTAAAAAATTTAAGTATTGTAAAGGTATTATGAATATTCAAACTTTCGTCTCCGAGCTTTCCGAGGCACCAAGCAGGTGATAATTAAATTATAACGCACATAACTTGCGCTGCGAGATATGCGCTTTGGGTTTGAACCTGAGACCTCCAATTTGCCAGTCAACGGTCATCCCACTACATCCCATTTGATTAAAGGATTAATTTGATGAAGGCAAATAAGTAAAATATTGTTTAGAATCATAGTCCCATGGAATAGGCTGTGAGCTTATTGCTATTAACCGGGCACAATTCCAGACCCCGTGCTGCTACTGAGAATTTCCTTATGAAAAACCCAATAACACTTTGCCTAACCCCTGGATCAAACCCAGGACCTCGTGCTTAGCAATCGCGCTTACTACCACTAGACCAACGGGGCATTCAAATTTTATTCAGGCATTTTTCTTTCAATACATGAAACTCACAAATCGTTCAATTGTTTGATTCAAAGCTGCTTATAGTACAAAATCCTTTTTATAAACTTCACATAAATTCTGAATAATATTTTGTCGTGTGCTGCGAATTTTGCAATTATTCTGAGAAATATTAAAAACAAAACGCTATAGCATAGCGTTCTGTTTTTTAAACGGTTTAACTTAGCTTGACCTGTTTATTATTTGGTTCAAATTTAGTAATCGATATTTTACCCCCTTCCTGTTGACACATTGATCTCAAATTTGGTACACAGCTTTAGTTTTGATGACGAAACCGTTTTACGAAAAAATATTTTTCTCAAACATGCATGGAAATATTGTCATTATTTTGGAAAAAACAACACGCGAAGTACCTACCTAATTTACGGACAGCGAAAAATAAATCCATTGCAGGAGCGTTTTTTGAATTTAGAACATTTCAACGCTCCAGCAATGTTGTATGAAACGGCGTGCTGGGGTTATAATATACTCTTTGATTGGATCTCTTTTATCATTCTTGACATACCAAAATCTCTTTGCTTAGTACAAATTGCGTTCACGTGGCTGTATGTGTTAATGCGTTTGCCCTTCATTATAGATGATAAATAGAAAATCGGCGGCAAAGCTGAAAATTCGTCTTGATTTGTTGTTTAAATATTTAATAAATATAAATTGAATAATTAAAATGAGTTTCAACAGTTCAGAGAGTGAAATGGAAATTGATTGTACTCCACCAAATTTAAGATCAGAAGCCAAATTGGCAATGGAAAACCTGCTTGCAGCGAAGTCAAAAGAAAAATATATGAAAGTTTTATGATTTGAAAAAACGATCCTTAAAATAGCATATTCAACCATCTACCGGTACATCCAATGACCACCTGCAAACCTCATCAGAAGTTCAACAAACAAACATAAATGTGCCGGTAAAATCAATACCGTTTTCATTTAGTAATTGCCCCAATATGAGTAATGTAACTCTTAATACTAATTAAATTAAATGAATAATATAAAATTATGTTTTATTTCCTTGCATTATTTTGAGAAAAGCACTATATATGCCTCGGAGAAAATGGCAATTGCCTGTCTCGTATTAGTGAAGTCCTCGCCTACGGCTCGGCCTTCAAACTCATACTCGACCTGCAATTGCCTATTTCCCAGCCTTTGCAATAATGTACTATTATACGCAAACCAGAATACGCTTCTAATAAGTTCCATTAGCTGTAGGTATTATAAAACGTTCCCTACGTTTGGACCACACGTGTACTACAAAGGAAATTGAAACCCACTCCAGTTGATGCCTGCTAAGTATGTGGAATACTTTCATTTCAGAAATAAAACGTGCATTTATGCTTATATTACGTCACTGCTTATATTACGGACTGAAGTGAATATTTTATGAAATCCTTTTACAATAAAATATTTCTGTTTGTTTTTTTTTTATGTCTAAACTAGTGTAATTATTTGAACGAATGTGGCACACAGGTTAAACCCAATTCATAGAGCGTAAGTTACGCATTATATTGTTTTTACACGATATCCAATAGGCCGATAAATAGATGAGTAATACTGGAATCATTATTTTGTTAGGTATCTCTCAATCAACATGCGCGCTACGCTACGCTATATACGCTACGCTAGTGAGTGTCTAACGAATGCTTGTTACTAAATGCGCTATAACACTCAAAACATTTTGTTGTCCTCTAATTAATTTTTGTTAAAAAATATCAGCGCATAGGTACGTTTGACCACGAACCCTCCGTGATGGTAAGCGCTGGTCTACGAAGAAGCACACCAGCTGCCTTTTAAGCACGAGCATGACGGAACTCGATAAAGTCTAGAGGCTTTGTCCAAAAAGGCTTCGTCCGGTGGACGGTTACCATTCAGGGCACAGCTTATCCCACTACAAGCAGCTTGGGTATTGAAAGCTGCTAATTTGTAACCCTTATCCCATCATTAATTAAGTTTGACGATAAGCTGAGAAACAGGCGATATTCCTATTCTTCTCTTACAGCACAAAGGACAAAACTACTTTTTTGAATCTTGCAAAACTTTCTCTCTCTACTCGATCCTTCTTAATTCTTTATTGTACAGAAAAACACATAGACATATACACAATCAAATAACAGTACATGTACAAAGGCGAGCTTAACTCAAAGCTGATTTCCTTTTGGCTGAAGTTTAAGACCACTCGGAACAGTCTTCCAGGAACGGACATTCTTCCTCCAGCGGTTTCAACCGCTGACCCGTGACCGTTCTCACCACTCCCAAGCAGCTGCACGTGGCTTGACTTGCCCGTGGAGGCCTTGGGCTTACGACCTGTCTTGCCTTCTACATTTCTTATAACTTACAATACAAGTTCAAGTAGAACATTATCTTGTTACTTGGAGACTGGCTAAACAAGCATTAAAGCGGTGACTAAAGCTATATTCACATTAGAGCTCATAATTTTTAGCTCAATGTAAGCCATCAGATATGAGCGTATAGCTAAATCCTCGTCAAAGCGTTCAGTAAGCAAATCGAATAACCTCAGTGAATTGAATGAAGTAAATAGACCGTGTCAGTTGCCTCAGCTACAGCCAGACGTTTAGGTAATTACGCATTATGTATTATGTCAATTAGTGTCCGATTTGATGCCCTGATTGGCTAAATCAACCCCAATCAAAAACAACAAAACTTTGAATGGAAACATTAAATTATTTCATACAAACAGTTGCGGTAAAGGGTAGCTGCAGAGCTGAAACGGTGTCATAAAAAGAGCAGAAAAGAGATTTTTAGTTAAAAAATACGTTTGTGAGCTGTATTTAATATTGTGAGATGTATACTAAGCTTAATGTTAAAGCACTAAAAAGCTAGAAATAATACAAAAGTGGTTTGTTTTGGAGTCGGTGCCAAGCCAAACGAGTTCTAAATTACGAGAATACACATCACACATACAACCGCCACATCCCAAGTCTTGGCAACGACTAGGAAAATTAATGGTTTTGTGCATTGAAATCGGCATTCTTTTTGTTAAAAAAATTAAAATTAAATAACTTCCACTTTTTCGGAAGTCAGTTATCAACAACATACCTACAAACAAGGTGAAATTGGTTGGTATGAGATATTGCTATCGCCTAATAACAAATTCGGTTCTGAATCTCCGAATTTCATAATCAGATGATGACAATATTTACATGGGACCAGTACACCCATTCAAACAAAAAAATAACTCAATCTAGCATATAATCACGAAGTAATCGGTATACGTACAAAAAATAAAACACATCGAATTGAGAACCTCTTCTTTCTGAAAGTCGGTTAAAACAAAGCAACCCACAAGGATTTTTTGTAATTTTTTTTTACTTATTAAATACTAGCTTTTGCCCGCAGCTTCGCCCGCGTGGATGTTGAACCAGGATAAAATTTATATTTTTTGTTAATCCAGGAAATATGGTTTTTATGTTTACCGAATTCTATTCAAATCAAAAGTGTTTAGGTAACAAACATCTTCACAAACTTTTATTAGTGCAGATTAGTAATGTTATGATATGACAGTTCAAGTCCGCCCAAGTCAGTTGTTTTTGCGAGTTTCTTATTAAGCAAAACATGTGCATAAACATTTAAATTATCCAAAATATTTATTATTGAAAACATTATATATTGCCATTAAACATTATCCAGGACGATGCAATGGATAGAGCGAAGGGGAAGCGAAAAACCCGAAAAGCAGACCCCACTATCATGTGGGAATAATTATTGCACAGGAGAGAATGAGAGATTTTTTTAAATATACCTATTGTATATGTTTTGCACATTTGAGAGCAATTATTCCAACAAAGATTAGTTTTATATTTAAGTCTTACTAATGTATAGGGCAAAAGAAAAAGTTATAAGTGCGCTTCGCATATTTTATTGCATAATTTCTGACCTAATAAAGCGAAAAACCTATGTAAAAGAACAAAAGTTTCGTATCAATATCAAATCCGAACCAGGATATGTAGAAAAACATACAGATTACTTTGTTTGTAGTTTTGCTCTCGGGAGCTAAAATGTACAGAGAGTCAGGACTGATGACCCGAGAGCAAGCGACATACAGTCTATGTGAGGAGAAGCTGGTCCTGAGATCGACACTCGCAGACTTCTCATGGCGAAACAAACGCCCACAGGAAACTACACTCGCTTAAATTGAAAGGGATAAATGTGGAGAATTAGTGGTACATGGTGTAAACACTGTCTCGCCAATACCGAAACCCGTTAGAATTTGCGCCTTGATGATTTGCAGATAATTTACATTAAGCCATCAGTCCATCATTTTCTGGGTCCCTTTACACAATTTCAAAGGCGTTAAGTTCCGAAGAAGCATAATCGGGACACCGACCTTCAGCTTAATGACGTCCGTCGGAAGTCCACTTGCAGTGAGGGAATTCAGGAATTTTACAGAATAATGAGTGGCGTCATCTTGATTGACAACAGTGTTTATAAATGTGTAAAACACTTCATTCCCTTTCATTTATAAAAGAATGCATTCGTTGATTGCTGCAGCTTGATTATTTTTGGGCGTTTTGAGTTGGAAAATTCTTGAGCATGTGGATTCCTACTCAGCCGCCCATAATTATTGTCAAGCTCAACTTATGAATACAGGATCATAAAAATAATCGTTTCAAAGAACCATTCACCTCATCAGCCCCAGTTCCTCGCGTCACCACAGGCAGCGTTCAGTGGAAATTGCCGCTGAACATAACTGTGACACCACCCATTATGTGTTGGTTCCTACGGATGTCTTTTAGAGTTCTGTGTACCGCATCAACTGCTTTTCTGTTTGCCATTATACATTCATCCCATCATACGATCAAAGAACAATTCTTAAGCAAATGCCTGCCTTGTCACTATTTCGTGACACATCACAAACAGGTGTTTCGTTGCTCTGTAAATTGATGGGAATCCTAAACATGGTGTGCGCTGTTTTGTCACCAGAAAACAACGTGGCAGTAATCGCCGAAGACGCTACTGCAATTGTAATTTTGCCCTGCCTCCCTGCAAGAATGCCAGTGGTTATAAATATTTTTCCTGTCCCATCAGGAGTATCCAAGAAAATTATTTTTCCTCAGATTTAAATCGACTCCTAACGCCATCTAGTTAAGAAAAAGGAAACATTATCTTTTAAATAATAATAATTTTAATGCTTCAAATTAAAGCGGATTTTTTTTATAAGCTGAAATTTTTAAAAGTATAATCCCACACGATGCGCGTTGCTTCCTTCGGGTTTCAAATTGAAATATTTAAAAAAGAATTCCGCTGATCTAAATAGACTCTAACGCCATCTAGAACACTATGTTTTAAATAATATAAATTTTATAAATGTTTCAAATTAAAGTGGTGACGTTTTTTACATACATACATAGACTCACGCCTGTTTCCCAGAGGGGTAGGCAGAGACAACGGATTTCCACTTGCTACGATCCTTGCATACCTCGTTGCATATACGTTTTTTATAAGTTGAAAAATTATTAAAAAGCATGTTTCCTTCGGGTTTCAGCCGGTAAGTAATAAAAGTCATTAAGAATGAAATACCACAAAAATACATATTAATTTCAATGACAAAAAAAAAATACAAAAGAATCCACAAAAAGTTTGCGGAACTGGGGATCGAACCCAAAGCTTTACACTTCCAAGGCATTCGCCCGACCGGAAGGCTATGAAGTCTGTTGACATGTAGACAAAATAATCGTTCCTAAAAGATATTATTATGTTATGTTATGTAATGTTTAGCTCCTTGTGGATATAGCGTGATAATATTTTGTAAATTGAAATTTAATAATATTTTTCCCAACAACAACAACAATTCTGCAGCAAATTCTAGAAATACGCTGCTTACTACAATACTGCTCATCCCCCATAATTATAAACGTAATAATTTATACCCTATAAGTTGACCAAGAATTTAAAAAGTATATTTGCCGAATTTCAACTAAATCTGTCCAGTAGTTTTCGCGCCAATCAATTACATACATACTTCGTTACGATTTTATTATATGTATAGATAATTATTTAATAAGAAATTTAAAAAAAACGACTAATACGGATGGGATTCAAACCCACGGGGCGTACCGTGCCGATGCCCCTACAAATGAGTAAGCATTGCGTATAAATAAACTTGAAGAATAAACTATGATACATTGACGGTGTAGGGGTGGGTCGTGGGTGTCGTCTCTTCACATAGTGGATTCTTTGCTACAAGGTTGTGTAGGTGCAACACTCACTAAGTTATTGTAAGGCGCCACACTGAAGAGACGTAATAATGAATAATAATATTTATAATAAATCATTTATTTGCATAAAACGTACAAGTGTTAAAAATAATTAAATATGGTTCATTCATTATTTGCTAGAATAATAACATAACACGCAAAAATTTTAAGGTTTAATTAGCATCCAGAAATTTCTTTAGACTATAGAAATTGCACTCATTGAGCCATTTGTATGATTTAATTTTAAATAGTAGTGTATTTAATTCTTTGAAACGACTTGGTAAATTGTTACAAATACGTACATAAATTGCTAAGCAGCCTATATTGTATTTAGTTAATCTAGTAAAATCAATAACTAATCTCTGAGGGTCTCATCTGCTGCGAGGATTTACATCATCTGCTGTCTTAAAAAAAAATGTTTTACGAATATACATATTTCGTAGACGTAAAGCGATGGCAACGGTAACAAACCAAGTTTACGAAATGTGGGCCTACATGAGTCAACAGGTTGAAATCCACACATTGACCGAATACATTTGTTTTGGGCAATAAATGCTCTTTCTACGTCAGTGCTATTACCCCAATTATAAGTACATAATATCGCATGGTTAACGAATATCACAATATGCTTACTCAGATACCTGATTTGGACTACACATCTTCAAAAAGAAAATCGCAGCTTGTGAGCCCGTCTTACCGATATAACCATAGAGTATTCAAGAAAATATAGAGTGATAACGTCAACCACATTACCTTGTGCGGAGTGAAAGCAGGTCTCGCCATAGAAATGTTAAAATGTCATTTTTTCAAATTAAGTTTTCTAGACGTTTTTCAAAATTTTACTCAGCAGTTAACCATGATATAAGCTAAAATGTAACTTTTTCGCTCGTGGAGCCTTGTTAAACCGCAGTCGATCGAGGTATGATCGCAAACGGAGCTCGTGTCGCGGCCGCGTTGTTCATACCCGTGCTCACGGTTCATACTTCTATAGGGTTGCTCTATTTTTTTCTTATATACTCTAAGGATATAACCTTATACTAAGTTTAGCTTGTAATCTGAATAATTATCTTGGTGTATAATCAGTACCATTAGTTTTAAGCGTTATGTACGCCTAAATTGTCATATACATAAGTAAATAATAATTAACGTGTTTTGTTATGTACTATTAATGTATGTGATGTGGCTGTACTTATTAAATAAATAAATAAATAAGTAAGGTGAGGATATGGCGCAGACGTGACTTTGTCCATACATTTCTAAAGAGTCTGACGCGTGATTGGCACCTAAGGAGTCTAGTAAGTTCTCCCGTTACAAGTTCGATATTAAGACAATTGTTATTTTCATTAGTAACTTGAAACGATGTGTATTGTATACATGACAAATAACATCCACAGTATAATGGTATCATATTAATATCCATTAGGAGACAATGCCATGAAACAAAGGATACCTTACAATCCGATAAAATTACCTATATCTTCTTTAATCTTAATATCGAAGATATTAGAAATTATTTTTTGAATATTATTAGGTAGGTACTATGTAAAAATTCGGATAGACAGACATTATTTAACTATAGTATATTATCATAGAGTTGAAAAGTCTCTACTTACCTACTTCTTTTTGACGAAAATAAGCTAAATCCTGCAAGTTTTCTTTTCTTTGCAATTTCTAGCTACAAAACCTTTTTATTAAATCTATAAGGTTCTACCCCATCTTAACTTTAATTAACGCGATAATTATCTGACTGACTCTGGTAGCCTAATGGTATGACCAAAGGTTCAAAAGACAAAAGAAAAGAGAGGGGCTCTTCGACTTTTCAGATCCATGTCATCATCATCATTAGCCTGTATCAGTCCACTGCTGGACATAGGCCAGATCCATGTGCGTGTTGGAAATTAATTACAGAAAATAAACTTTGAAAATAATTATTTTACAGAATATTTGCATGTCGTTAGCCGATAAAATATCTGGCATTGTTACCTATCCATTTATGATGTATGTACTACCGTGGACAAAGCCGGTACACCACTCTTAAGGTTAGAATCGCTTGCACTCGGCGTCCAAACGTAGCGCTAGCACCGCCCCTAAGCACGTAGCATCCTTCAAAGCATTTTCATCGTAGGTACTTAAATTTTCTGCAAATAAAAATATGATATCTCACTATTTCTGTTTGGCTTTTAGGCGCCTACAATGACAGGAAACAATTATCGCGCGTTAGGGAGCAGAAGTAATAAAAAGCAAAATACAAAGATGAAATATTCTTGAAGCTTATTCCAAACGTGTTTCTAGCAAATATGTTTCTATAATATCAAGCGTGTCCTTTAAGTTGAACCATATA
Source organism: Protodeltote pygarga (assembly GCA_936450705.2). Classification (NCBI taxonomy): domain Eukaryota; kingdom Metazoa; phylum Arthropoda; class Insecta; order Lepidoptera; family Noctuidae; genus Protodeltote; species Protodeltote pygarga. The sequence goes on along the minus strand of OW388248.2, from coordinate 20,484,194 downwards.
TCCGCTGTACGGAGGAAAACACCTCCTTTCTTCTTGGTATCACTATCTAGGAATTTTTATTGTTCTTTGTACTGGCCAATACAGGGGCCAATAATAAAAGGGGTCATGAAACTGAGATACGAGTTGTGGAAGGCTATATACCCACCTAGCCCATTTTCTACTACCCCGGCAGAACACCTGCCCCCTGGCCACGAACTAGAGTGGCCCACATGGAAAGCTCTCAACCGTCTCCGGACGAACGTTGCGTTGGTCGATGCAACAATTTATTAAAATTGGGTATCCACGCAACTCGGGTGCCATGTGACTGCGGAGCTCCTATTCAGAATATGCGCACCTACTTTCTTGCCCATCCTGTCCAACTACGTGCAACCAACAAGACTTGAATGAGGCAACGGAAAGGGCCGTCGAGGTTGCAAGTTACTTGTCCAAAAAAATATAAGTATGAGTCAGTGACACGAGAAGATGAAGAAGAACTCATCATTATGAACAACTTTTACTATGGTACCGACCCTGAAATTGCAAAAAAAACAGCTGATCAATACATTTTGTAGAGTCATTTGAACATAAATGTAATGCATTTGACGTCTTCTATGAAAGTAGGGAGCTGAGCCAACTTAAGTTTGATATCGCGGACTTCTCTCAGTACAGTCTCCAAAGACGCCTGCTCCTTGATGGAAGCCGGAACAGGTGAAGACGCTCTACACGATAAACACTTCCAAGCGGCCCTGCGTTCAACTCCTAGTTTCCTCCAACCCGATTCAGAAATGTTGGCGCAACTGAAATCCAGATGATTCCCGCACGCAGAACATTGAGCCCCATCAGAAAAGTTGGAATTACACACTACACATTTATACATGATTAACTGATTGAATAGTCGTGGTGGCGCATTGGTTACGGACCCGCTTTGCAAGCGCGTGGGTGTGGGTTCGTACCTGGCATGTACCAATGTGACTTTTTCAATGTCATATGTACTTTCTTAGTTAATCTAAGACACCACTGACTAACGGTGAAGGAAAACATCGCAAGGAAACCTGGACTTGAATAGTCTGAAAGCGCCAACCCGCAGTGAGCTAGCGTGGTGATTAATGCTCAATCCTTCTCTGTATGAGAAGAGGCCTTTGCCCTATATTGGGACAGTTACAGGCTAATTTAATTAATAAAAAACTGATTGACTCACTGTTATAAAGACGGAAAAAGGTTGACGATGTATGACTACTTTCAAAGGTGTTAGAAATACGTGCTAATAAGACAGTGCCCGCACTGCGAATGATGCGAATGAATTATTAAACAATATATTTATGAAAATACAGTGACATTATTTTCCTCATTATCTTCAACATATTTAAATAATTGTGAATCTACGCTGTTGTTTAGGCTCCCATTTTAACGCTTCATGAAGCATATGACACCTGACATAAATGGGATGTCGGAGCACATTAAAATGAGGTACACATCGATGACTTTCTTAGAATATTTGCTATTTTATCGTATCACTAGCTTTTACCCGTGGCTTCACCTACGATGATATTGTGGCGATCGATCCCGAATAAAAAGTGATTTGTATTAATTCAGAGCATATTTAAAGAATATTTGCTATTGCAACAAAAAAATGCGACACTCACCTCATGCCTTCAATTTATCGTCCCTGACCTGACCTGAATCAGGATTACCTTCAAAACCGCAAACAATTTGTTGTTACCTTAAAAACCGCATACAATTTGTTGAGATCGAACATTATGACTCCGAAACCGGTAAAATAAGCATGACGAGATCTAAAACCATTCAGACTTACAATTCTATCCCTCAAGGAAGTGTTTTGGGATGTATCCTTTTTTTAGTTTATATAAATGACCTCCCAAAAGTAATTGACCAATCATGTGAGCTATTTGCTGATGACATTTCTCTTTTGACGTCGTGCAAAAATAATCTTAATCTAAATCAAAATCTAACTGACATTTTTAACACTATAATTAATTGGATGAATGACCATAACTTAGACATAAATTTTTCAAAAACTAAAATAATGCAATTCAGACCCTATCAAAGAACTCCCCTTGACATTAACTTTATTTACAATAGCACCAAAATAGAATGTGTAGATACGTTTACGTTATTAGGACTAGATATAGACACAAATATAAATTGGAAAAATCATATACAAAAATTAAAGAGCAAACTCTCAAGCTTCTCATACGCACTTAGAGAATTACGAAAGGCTACGGACTCCAAGACGGCTGTATCTGCATATTATGCGTATGCGTATGCCTGGCTTCGCTACGGTATCCTATTGTGGGGAAATAGTGTTGATGTAGAGGACGTTTTTATTTCTCAAAAAAGATGTGTCCGCATATTATTTAACTTACAACAGCAGGAAAGCTGTAAGCCGCATTTTATAAAAAATAATATTTTAACTGTGACATCTATCTATATAATGGAAGTATGTATATTTGTAAGGAAATATCCACAACACTTTATAAAACAATCTGACCAAGTTCGACGATACCCGACCAGATATAAGCATAAATTAATTAAACCATCTTCAAATTTAAATATGCATAGTTCTGGCCCAAATGCAATGTCAGTGCAAATATATAATAAAATTCCCAACGAAATAAAAGATGAAGAAAAAAATAGCATATTTAGAAACCGTTTAAAAAACTTTTTAATAAAAAAATGTTATTATAGCATAAAAGACTTTATGAATGATCGAACCAAATTGAATTGAGAGTAGGTCGGTCTGTCTGCTCCTATTACATTGCTACACCCTGATAGGGTCATATGTCTATCTCACTCTGTACAATTAAATTTAAGAACTTTTGTGTATGTACATATGATTGCAATAAATAAATAAATGAAATGAAATGAAATGAAATGAAGCTTTAGGCTCAAAATGTTTCATAAAGTTATGTTAAATTTAAATATTTCAAGAATAAAAACTTATTAAGTATTGGGCGGAGATGAAAGTGTATTTTGTGATTGGAAGTAATACAAAATATATGAATAATTCAGAACAATACTTATTAGGTATTCTTATTGTAATTCGTGCTTTTTATTTAAATTAGAAGCAAATAATTCGTGCTTTTAATTTAAATTAGAAGCAAATAATTCGTGCTTTTTATTTAAATTAGAAGCAAAAGTATCACTGCACTATTGTAACAGTGTACCTATCCATTGTTATTACATAAATAATTGTTTATCTATACATATAATAAAATCGTAACGAAGTATGTATGTAATTGATTGGCGCGAAAACTACTGGACAGATTTAGTTGAAATTCGGCAAATATACTTTTTAAATTCTTGGTCAACTTATAGGGTATAAATTATTACGTTTATAATTATGGGGGATGAGCAGTATTGTAGTAAGCAGCGTATTTCTAGAATTTGCTGCAGAATTGTTGTTGTTGTTGGGAAAAATATTATTAAATTTCAATTTACAAAATATTATCACGCTATATCCACAAGGAGCTAAACATTACATAACATAACATAATAATATCTTTTAGGAACGATTATTTTGTCTACATGTCAACAGACTTCATAGCCTTCCGGTCGGGCGAATGCCTTGGAAGTGTAAAGCTTTGGGTTCGATCCCCAGTTCCGCAAACTTTTTGTGGATTCTTTTGTATTTTTTTTTTGTCATTGAAATTAATATGTATTTTTGTGGTATTTCATTCTTAATGACTTTTATTACTTACCGGCTGAAACCCGAAGGAAACATGCTTTTTAATAATTTTTCAACTTATAAAAAACGTATATGCAACGAGGTATGCAAGGATCGTAGCAAGTGGAAATCCGTTGTCTCTGCCTACCCCTCTGGGAAACAGGCGTGAGTCTATGTATGTATGTAAAAAACGTCACCACTTTAATTTGAAACATTTATAAAATTTATATTATTTAAAACATAGTGTTCTAGATGGCGTTAGAGTCTATTTAGATCAGCGGAATTCTTTTTTAAATATTTCAATTTGAAACCCGAAGGAAGCAACGCGCATCGTGTGGGATTATACTTTTAAAAATTTCAGCTTATAAAAAAAATCCGCTTTAATTTGAAGCATTAAAATTATTATTATTTAAAAGATAATGTTTCCTTTTTCTTAACTAGATGGCGTTAGGAGTCGATTTAAATCTGAGGAAAAATAATTTTCTTGGATACTCCTGATGGGACAGGAAAAATATTTATAACCACTGGCATTCTTGCAGGGAGGCAGGGCAAAATTACAATTGCAGTAGCGTCTTCGGCGATTACTGCCACGTTGTTTTCTGGTGACAAAACAGCGCACACCATGTTTAGGATTCCCATCAATTTACAGAGCAACGAAACACCTGTTTGTGATGTGTCACGAAATAGTGACAAGGCAGGCATTTGCTTAAGAATTGTTCTTTGATCGTATGATGGGATGAATGTATAATGGCAAACAGAAAAGCAGTTGATGCGGTACACAGAACTCTAAAAGACATCCGTAGGAACCAACACATAATGGGTGGTGTCACAGTTATGTTCAGCGGCAATTTCCACTGAACGCTGCCTGTGGTGACGCGAGGAACTGGGGCTGATGAGGTGAATGGTTCTTTGAAACGATTATTTTTATGATCCTGTATTCATAAGTTGAGCTTGACAATAATTATGGGCGGCTGAGTAGGAATCCACATGCTCAAGAATTTTCCAACTCAAAACGCCCAAAAATAATCAAGCTGCAGCAATCAACGAATGCATTCTTTTATAAATGAAAGGGAATGAAGTGTTTTACACATTTATAAACACTGTTGTCAATCAAGATGACGCCACTCATTATTCTGTAAAATTCCTGAATTCCCTCACTGCAAGTGGACTTCCGACGGACGTCATTAAGCTGAAGGTCGGTGTCCCGATTATGCTTCTTCGGAACTTAACGCCTTTGAAATTGTGTAAAGGGACCCAGAAAATGATGGACTGATGGCTTAATGTAAATTATCTGCAAATCATCAAGGCGCAAATTCTAACGGGTTTCGGTATTGGCGAGACAGTGTTTACACCATGTACCACTAATTCTCCACATTTATCCCTTTCAATTTAAGCGAGTGTAGTTTCCTGTGGGCGTTTGTTTCGCCATGAGAAGTCTGCGAGTGTCGATCTCAGGACCAGCTTCTCCTCACATAGACTGTATGTCGCTTGCTCTCGGGTCATCAGTCCTGACTCTCTGTACATTTTAGCTCCCGAGAGCAAAACTACAAACAAAGTAATCTGTATGTTTTTCTACATATCCTGGTTCGGATTTGATATTGATACGAAACTTTTGTTCTTTTACATAGGTTTTTCGCTTTATTAGGTCAGAAATTATGCAATAAAATATGCGAAGCGCACTTATAACTTTTTCTTTTGCCCTATACATTAGTAAGACTTAAATATAAAACTAATCTTTGTTGGAATAATTGCTCTCAAATGTGCAAAACATATACAATAGGTATATTTAAAAAAATCTCTCATTCTCTCCTGTGCAATAATTATTCCCACATGATAGTGGGGTCTGCTTTTCGGGTTTTTCGCTTCCCCTTCGCTCTATCCATTGCATCGTCCTGGATAATGTTTAATGGCAATATATAATGTTTTCAATAATAAATATTTTGGATAATTTAAATGTTTATGCACATGTTTTGCTTAATAAGAAACTCGCAAAAACAACTGACTTGGGCGGACTTGAACTGTCATATCATAACATTACTAATCTGCACTAATAAAAGTTTGTGAAGATGTTTGTTACCTAAACACTTTTGATTTGAATAGAATTCGGTAAACATAAAAACCATATTTCCTGGATTAACAAAAAATATAAATTTTATCCTGGTTCAACATCCACGCGGGCGAAGCTGCGGGCAAAAGCTAGTAGTACAATAACTCTCTAGACAGCCAGCTTCGACAATTGATTGTCGTATGCGAGACAGTTGTATGTGACTCAGGCAAAGGGTTCAGAGAATTCACACTTTGCTGCCTGCCATCTTGAAATTGGAAATTCTCAGATAGATTGACTATTGAAGTCCGTTTACAGTTATAATTATTACCTCTGACATATTATTTATGCCTTTGTTTTTAAGCTATTGCATAGCTTTTATCGCGGGCTTTGAGAGCGGCCGTCGACCGAATCAAGAAATTAAAAACCTAACACATTTTACAAATCGAATATGATCTATGATCATGATCTGCAACATAACGGCTAGAGGCAAAATTTTTGTGAATGGAAAATACATTTTATAAATAGAATTACAAACACAGAATTCGTGCTCTGCCACATAACTAGCATTGAATTAACATCATACCAACATAATAACAACATTAAACTGTTGGTTTTTCTATGTGAATAAATAAAATAACATCTAGAGATAAAAATTACTGTGATAGAGTATAAAAGATCTAAGTTAAAGCAGAACTTTAAGTTTCCATTCATAAGTATCTAACCAGAAACATAATATTGTCGTCGTTGAAGTGACAACACCTATATTATACTTATAGTAAAGGGAAAAAAACGTTTCATGTTCTAGTCATAAGTATACTGGGTTTATATTATTATACATGGAAAATAATAAACACCGAAACTGGTAATCGTAGGGCTACTAATAGTATAGCGGCATTAAAAATTAACGATAAATTAGTTTCCGATAAAGCGGAGGTTGCTGCCTACTTTGAGCACTTTTTTACCAATGTACCCATTGAGACTACTAAAGGTCTTCAATCGTCTCCAATAGCAGCTGAATTACTTTTAAAGAAAAACTTTGAATTTAATAGCTTATCTAGTTTTGAATTTACTTCCGTGACATACACTGACATCATAAAATCATTTCAAACTATAGCTGCTAAAAGTACGGAAGACTTATGGGGATTGTCAACTAAAGCCATTGCACCTATAATAAAAAATATTGCGCCAATGCTGGCATTGATCTTTAACAAATGTATTATAGACGGAATCTTTCCCGATCTTATGAAACATAGTAAACTTGTTCCAATTTTTAAAGCAGGGTGTCAAAATGATGCCTCAAACTATAGGCCAATATCTGTGTTACCTGCCCTAAGCAAAATCTTTGAAAAATTAATACTAGGCCAAATGTTAACTTATTTTAATAAAAATAGAATCTTACACACTAAACAGTTTGGATTTACTAGAGGTCGATCTACTGAAGATGCCGGTTCAACCCTTATCAAAACTGTTTTAGAAGCCTGGGAAGAAGCGCAGGATGCTCTAGGAGTGTTTTGTGATCTTTCAAAGGCCTTTGATTGCGTGGATCACCGCACCCTTATTTTGAAATTAAAATATTACGGTATTCGTGGTAAGTCTATTGATCTCGTAAATTCTTACCTGTCGAATCGGGAGCAAAAGGTGTCGATCGACAACGTTACTTCTACTGGCTCAGTTGTTCAAATGGGAGTGCCTCAAGGATCAATTTTAGGCCCATTTCTATTCCTTGTATATATTAATGATCTCCCCCACATGATAAATGACACCATGACGAATATAGTCCTGTTTGCTGATGACACATCACTAATATTTAAAATTAATAGGAAAGATAGGGATATTGTGGAACCAAATAATACTCTCAATGCGTTATCAGATTGGTTCTCTGCAAATAATCTTTTGCTTAATGCCGGAAAAACCAAATGTATAAGATTCTCGGCACCTAATGTACGTCAAATAGGTACAAATGTACAGCTGGATGGAAACATGTTAAGCCTTGTACCCTTTACTAAATTTCTTGGTGTCACCATAGACTCTCAACTGCAATGGGGACCTCATATAGAGGCACTTGCAGGTAAGCTAAGCTCTGCTGCGTTTGCTGTACGAAAAATACGGCAGGTGACGGACGAGGCAACGGCTAGGCTAGTATATTTTGCATACTTTCATAGTATTATGTCCTATGGTATCCTACTATGGGGATCGGCAGCGGATTTTGATACCATCTTTTTATTACAAAAAAGAGCGGTACGTGCAATTTATAATATAGGTCCGCGAGATTCCCTTCGTGAACTCTTCAAGGAAATAAATATACTTACATTACCATCCCTGTACATATTCCAAAATATATTGTACATTCGCAAAAACATAGCTTGCTTTAAAAAAAAGAGTGATATCCATAACCTAAACACTCGTTACAAGGACAATCTTGTAGTACCTGGTTACAGACTTTCTAAAACCAGCAATTCATTTATGGGTAATTGCATTAGGTTCTATAACAAAATCCCCTCTATTATTAAGGATTTGTCTGATACTAGGTTCAAAAGAGATGTCAAAGGTATTCTTATGTCTAAAGCCTACTATAAAGTAAAGGATTACATTGAAGACAAAGATGTGTGGCGTACTGCTTCCTCCTGCACACTGCGACCCACTAGCGCTGATTGAATTTCACTTTTCAAAATCAATTTTAATTATGCTTTGACACTTTATTGAATCTTTGGACATATATTTATATTGTATAATAATAATATGTGCACGGTTGTAATTATGTGAGCACTATGTAGTCCCTCTATTTTAGTTACTATCAACGTGATGATTGCTGTGCAGCTTGGGTATGTCATGCTCACGGAAATGTTCTGATAGCGGTGGCGTTATGTGTCGGGTCGCCCAATTCCCTACAATATGGTTGAGTAGGGCGATGGCTGATGCATGCGTCATGCCCGTGAACGGGTGCCGTCTGTTGGGACTGGTCAGCCCATAGCTGTTATAGTGAGTTTATCAAAAGTATATATGTATATCTAAGGCGCGTACCTATGTTTAGTTGACTCGCATTGTTCTCACATAACATCTCAGAACAATGTATCCAAAAATATTGTAAGCCATTATTTTAAAAGAGCAACCATGGAGTTTCTTGCCAGATTCTTCTCCATGAGGGGTAGGCTGCCCTTGGAACTGGCAACTAGAGTCACTCCTATAATAATATTAGAATTATGACTATTCATAAGTGCCTAAAACTGGTCTACATGAATAAAAATATTTTGATTTTGATTTTGATTTTGATTTTGATTAACTTTTAAGAAATGTGGGTAGTGTAAAATAATAACACACACATAACATATAGGAGAAAATTCTGTCGAAGCAAAATTGTGTTGTTTGTATTGTCTCTTTAACGATGATATGCTGTCTTAATGCTATTTTTAGATCCTCACGCACGAAATTTAGTATTTTATTAACATAAGAGTAAAGAGAGAATAACTAATGAGGTGTCAAACCGTTTGTGTCGTTTCTATCCAAATAAACTGAAACGTTTAGACGTTAACCAATTCGGTAGCAAAATTTTGTCAAATGAATAAGCACTTGCTGAACGCTAAATCTATGTGATCGCTGAATATAAATTACTGAATATTGTTTATGGTTGATATTAAAGAGCACTTCTTGCCAGAGGTAGATATTTTTAAAAATTTAATTAAAGATATTTATACAAAATGAGGATTGAGGAATTACATATACTATTCCTCATGAATTTGTAACTAAATAGGCAGAACTAACATAAATAAAATACAAAATACAAAATTGTATTATTTTCGCGAGCCATAATTATTATCCTACGAAAATTAAGTAAAATATATTATAATTAATAAGTAATTGTACGATAATAAATAGGTAATAGATACCTAATAAAATAGGTAATTTTGTATTTAATTTGCCAACAATATCCTATTCTGTAGTTATACATATTAGTTTATTTTTTACTATTATTTTTTGTATAAAAATATTATAAAAATACGTTGAACTTGACTGGCGGACGTAAGACGTTGACGCCACCTTCTAGGTCCACCATAAACCATCCAGGTACCTCTCAAATACACGCAAAAACATTAAAATCGGCCCAACAGTTTAGGAGGAGTTTAGTAACGTACTCATCAGCAGAATAATTGGGTACATCAACAAATAATAAACTGAAGTAGGTACTACGTAATGTAATATTTCTATTGCTACTATACAAAAATCCTATACACAAGGACCTCTCCCCCTCTTGAACCGACAATTTTCCTTATGGTGGCCTTGAGCTAATTTCGCTTCTTGGTTGGGTGCCCACCCTAAAATATTTTCACCCCAGGCAAATGCATACGCCGTGTTGTGCTATTTATATCATGAACCACGAGGCGTTGTATTATCGCATATAGGTCGTTAATTAAGGTCAGTTTAAAAAGGTTACATTGTCTTATGGACGAAACGGTTCGCTCATAGAGTATTCAAGAAAATATAGAGTGATAACGTCAACCACATTGCCTTGTGCGGAGCGAAAGCAGGTCTCGCCATAGAAATGTTAAAATGTCATTTTTTCAAATTAAGTTTTCTAGACGTTTTTCAAAATTTTACTCAGCAGTTAACCATGATATAAGCTAAAATGTAACTTTTTCACTCGTGGAGCCTAGTTGAACCGCAGTCGATCGAGGTATGATCGCAAACGGAGCTCGTGTCGCGGCCGCGTTGTTCATACCCGTGCTCACGGTTCATACTTCTATAGGGTTGCTCTATTTTTTTCTTATATACTCTAAGGGTTCGCTTCTATTTTTGTAATACGCACAGCCAGTGTAAAACACTCTAATAAAGTGTAAAAGTCTATGACATTACATGGATTTAGTACAACTGCGATGATGTTTGTATAACTTTACTGCATTTAAATATTTCACCGTATCAATTTATCGAGTCTCGCAAAATGCAATAGGGTCAAACGGGACATTAGATCTTTAGATCTTTCAATTCTACAGACACTTGAAAGGGCGAATTCCTCTTTTCTCGTAGTGTTCATAGTCACGCATGTTTGTTGTTGTGGTAGTCATCATAGCAGTGGAAAATATTGAATTAGTTGACACCTCCAACAATTTCAAATATTTTCTAAAAAGGCCGTGTTCGGCCAAACTAACTGTCCGATTAATTATATCCGGCACCCGTAGCCGTAACTTTCTCTCTCTCTTCTTTCTTGTTTTTAAGACAGACTTGTGCTTAGTCTTTTTATCCGACGTTGTAATAACCGATAAAGATCGACCTAATGTTGACCTATCCTTTTAAATGACCTAATGTAATCTATTTCGATATACAGCCGAAGTTTGGTTTATCGAACGAAGAAGGAACATGGTAGATCTTTTATTTTTAGATACTTATTCGAAATTCGAAAATTTCTTGTTTTTTTATAAACAAGCTTTCGATTGTTAATATTGAAAAATAAAACTTGCTTTTCCCAAGGGATTAGACATCTCGAATATGAAAATCTTTTTAATATAAAATTCACATTTCTTATTCATTCTATTTCCCTTTGAGCTTTGAGTTTTGAGTTTTAAAATTGTGCTTTCTGCAGGAGTAATTGAAAATATGAATTTCATATTACTTTTTTAATAAAACGCTGCATATGATGTAGTTTAAATAAAATTGAATATTAAAATAGTATTTACTCTGCTCTCGTTTGACAGTTAAAACTACACTAACACGCGTGACTTTGTTCGCATAATCTATACTTATAAAACCGTACCGTGACTGACTGACTGACACCGCACAGCCTAAACCGGTGAACCTAGAGACTTGAAATTTTGAGAAAATATTTTTAAGTTTCCTAGGGGTGCACTAAGTTCAAATGTCAGTTTTAAATTTAGGTAATAAGCCGTCAATTGACTGATTGTGTCGGTAGAAAATTCAACGTACATGAATGAAACAGAAATCATCCTGCATAGATTGCTCAACTTATTGGATTAAAAAGAACAAATTATAAAAATAAAATTATTATTCTAAAAAAAACCCAAAAAAAAACAAAATCAACAAAAACAAATTGTGTTTTTTCATAGATGTTACTGCCATGTAATTAATGCCTCAATTTTTTTTTAAATTAAAAAACAGAAAGCATACGAGCGACACTAGCGACGCGAGCTAACCGTTCCACTAAAATGCAATTTATTTATGCCTGATACACAGATACCTACGAGAGTAGCTTTACAGCAGAAGATCAAAGAGAATTGCACACAAACATTGCAGAAAGCTTTGCATAAAGAGATTAAATTAAATTAGAAGAACGTTTGAAGGTAGGAAAATAAAAGGAAAATTACACAAAGCTGTGGAGGATGTTATTCGAAGCATTATTTAGTGTTTTAGTAGTAGGTACATAATATTATAAGGGTGCTATGTAGGAATGCTGAGTGGGCCTGAAGGCAGGCATTGGATGGGGTTGCGAACCGGGCTAGCAATACTCGTCCGATACAGTGCGAGGAACACGCAGGGGGGAGATGTTTTTAGTGGGTGCGAGCCCCACATAATATAACTCCCCCCGGCCACAAAAAAAAACCAAGGTATGTAGGTATGCAAATAAATCAAAGTGACATCCAAATTACGAGCCGCAGATGAAGGATAACTGATCGAAGTTATTAATTGTAGTACCGCCCGTTTTTACCGCCATACGATGTTTTTCGTCATTCTTGCAAAGAAATAAGCAACAAAACTATGCACAACAATTTACGCAAATAAAAACAAAATGGTGGGTTTGCATAACTACTGCGCATGCGTAGCTGTCTTTTTTTAAGAAGACTTTGATACAAGATGCGCATTCAGCCTGCTGACCAGTTACATATAAAATATTTTTGATAGATAGTTAACGGTAGTTGATCTAGGTAATTTGCTCGTTGGTCTAGTGGTAGCAAGCGCGACTGCTGAGCACGAGGTCCTGGGTTCGATCCCCGGGTCGGGCAAAGTGTTATTGGGTTGGGTTATTGTTAAAATTCTCAGTAGCAGCACGAAGTCTGGAATTGTGCCCGGTTAATGGCAATAGGCTCGCCCCCTATTACATGGAACTTATAACATAGCCGGCGAAACGTGGGTGTACTGCACACCTCTGCCTACCCCCTCTGGGGAATACAGGCTATAGGCTAGACAGGCTATAGGGGAGACTATATAAAAATCTTATAATACAACATTTTTTTGACCTTTCACTTTTCTAGCACGCGTTTAAATAATATTACTGCTATTTAAACTTTGTTCACAAATTTTTGAAACCTTGTCGTGTTCAAATTATGAATGCTACCGGCTCTATAGAAAGACGAAGTTAAAGTTTAATGTCGGTTGGTCGAGTTGTACAGCAAAATAACGCAATCCCATAGTTACATACTGCTAAAAGTTTTACTGACGACCAAAATACATTGACTAAACTAAAAGTTTATGAATATGCTCAAATCTGATTAAATTAAGTACTTACGTCATATTATTTTCATTTTCTCAAATATCAACTGTGTGGACATTTAAATTAAGACGATTTTAGAATGGATACGAGTATACGTATAATATAATTATATTCATTCATATAATAAGCAAATGATAGCAAAGTAAAATTATGCAGTAAACATATTCAGTCTAAAATATAAAGCTGCTTTTCTGATTCTCGTAAATCGAAATTATGCAGAAATTACAAACATTTTTGTAGTTTCGCTAAGAGCATTTTTATTACCTAATTGTCAAGTGTAGAATAAACTCACTTAGATATCTAAGATGTGCCTAAGAATAGAACCCCTACTCGTCCCGCGGGTGTCGTAAGACTGCGATTAAGGAAAAGATCCGGAAGATGGGCAGCAGCATCCTTCTGTGTAATCATCAGCTACTGCGACCGCCAACCCGCTTGTCCAGCATGGCGATTATAGGCAAATACCTTCAATGAGCACACAAAAGTGGCGTTCTTAGGGAGAGACCTATATTCCGCAGTGGACTTAACCTACAAGCTGATAATGAGGATCTAAGATAAATTTGTTTTAAGTTACTTTTTACCTTATAGCTTTCAATCGTAATGAGATAGAAAATAAAAATATGAAAATCACTTCTGAAATAACGATTTTTCATCACGGCGTCCCTGGATTTTTACGCATTTTCCTGTTTACGAAAACACACAAACATCTGAATTCTGATAATACCCTTCTGATAAACAACTAACACTTTGTGGATCACGAAAATAACAAGAAGGGAGCGATGTTTGTATCGTTCTAGACTCATGTGTCAACCACTGTAACATATATTTATATAGGTAATATTATAAATGTGATACCCCTATCCGACTCATTATACAGGGTTATTTGTAAAACACCAGCATCCTTAAATGTATGGAACAGCTGATTTTTTTGCGAGTTTAGGTTTGGTCTCATAGTAAAAGTTGTTCATAATGATGAGTTCAATGACCCCTTTTAAGGATGCTGGTGTTTTACAAATAACCCATCTATATATTATTGTATAATTATATGTATTATATATATTTATTCGTAATATTAAAGCTCGTTAGTAGCTAGGCTTACAAAGCATCATTAGCATGACCGGTGTTGAATAACAATAGATTTCCGTTCGTGTTTCATTTCTGATTGTTTGATAGATTACACAATAAAAAAAACAATTAATAAAGAGAAAAAAAATGGTACGGAACCATTTTGTGTTTTTCCGCAATTTATCTACGAATAAATTAACCACCAAGTTAACTTTAATTACAACATAATTTTTAAATTCAGCTTTAGAATCACCTTTAGCTTTAAGAAATGCTTGAAGCGCTTTAGTTAACGCGTCAATCTCATAAGTTGCTTAAAGAGCAACTCTAATGCCATTGATTTTTAGTATGTTATTTCGGACAACACAGGATTTTATTTATCAAAGTGCAATAAATGAGTCTCGGGTACCTTACGACGCACGTAACGAGTCGCCGAGACGCAAAAGATCTTGCATAATTATTTTGCCTGTCATTAGTATAATTTATGAATATTAATTAAAATCCAGTCTCATACTAAGCTGTTGCTTGTCATGTGTAGCGGAGGAAGGGGTAGGTGGTAGGTGACACGAGAAGAAAACAACAGAAGTCTCACTTTTTGACCGACTTTCAAAATGGATATGGTTATAATTTTTTTTTATTCTTCACCAATATTATACAATATGATTACATAAAAATAATTACCTTCGGCCGACTAGTAATGGAAAAATCGTACTCCGTGATTCATAACTTTTGGCCGAAGAGAAGAAGAAGAAGTAATTTATAAGCGACACAATCGCATAGTTTTATAGTAACGCTGATACACACAGGTAAAATTGCACTAACGGCTGTTACCACTAACTTTCTGTTGACCTTCTGCATTATTCTGTGAGTAGTGGCATACTGAATGGAAAGCAATCAGTCTGTATGTAGCTTTGAAACAATAGCTAGGTTTCCGCTAGATAAAACTTGCTGTAGCGGTTTTACTACGTTTCTATTTTTATTTCCCGCTGTGCAGATTACAATACAGAAGAGATTGCATTGACTTGAATAGATCCTTTTAGAATATACAGGGTTATTTGTAAAACACCAGCATCCTTTAAAGGGGTCATTTAACTCATCATTATGAACAACTTTTACTATGGGACCAACCCTGAAATCGCAGGAAAAAATCTGCTGTTCCATACATTTATGTTGTAACAAAATGTATGGAACAGCTGATTTTTTTTTGGTAAGGTAGTGTAGTCCATGTATAAAAGGGCTGATTTTATTGGGATAGTAGGCTACCACCTTACAGGATGTCGATTTTAAATAACAATATTTCGTAACCTCATTGTAGAGTGTAAAACAGAGCCTCAATCACAGATATGGTATCCATATCTGTGGCCTCAATCCTCCCGCACGTGACATAATCTCCCGTCCTCAATCTGACCTCACCTCCAATAATCCCGAGGGCGGTAATGCGCAAGTAAGACCGCCTGGTGTTGGAAGCAGCTATAGGTTATGGCAACTTACCACCGGGCAATACACTTCAATAGTTTTATAATACATTTGTTTGGTAATTTAAAAAAAGTGGTTTGTATGTAAAAAATTAAATAATTAAAAAAATTGACTGCATTTCTCGTCTTATGCTGTGTTTCTTTTGTTATATTTTTTTCGTAGAAGAGACTTTGACGCTGACAAACAAACACAAAAGAGGTTAATAGGTTGTATTCTTGACGCAGGTCTGGATTACTGTGCAAACTATTTAATTACTTGTTAATAATTATGAACTCAACAGTCAATATACTTAACCAAAAGCAAGCATCATCTGCCTAGCTTTTTCCCAACTATGTTGGGGTCAGCTTCCAATCTTACCGGATGCAGCTGAATACCAGTGTTTTACATGGAGCGACTGCCTATCAGACCTCCACAACCCAGATACTGGGTTACACGATACCCCTTGCTAAGACTGGTTGTCAGATTTCGGGCTTCTGACTACCCGTAACGACTGTCAAAGATCTACAATTGACATCCGGGGCCAACAGCTTAACGTGCTATCCGAGGCATGGAGAGTGATAATTAATTTATAAAACGCACATAACTTACGAAAAGTCAGAGGTGCGCGCCTTGGGTTCGAACCCGAAACCTCTGACTTGCCAGTCAACGGTCACCACCACTAGGCTATCACAAGCATGAAACGTTAATTAGATTTTCGGCTAGTCGTATACGTATCCTATACGCGAGACCCGAGCTCCTCTCCGAGCACGGTGTAGTTGTGTGCGTGGAGTACACTCGACGCACACATGCATGGCGAGTAATGTGTATCAGGTTGCGTGAGTGGTGGCCGTGATGAATTAGATAAGACGCACGATCCACTATCGCTTTAGACATGGAAATAATGGAGGGTTTTGCCCAGCTGTGGGATGACTTAAGCTAACAGTAACAGGCTAGATAGGGCATTTTAAATCGAAAATAAAAGGGCGATGCAAACTCAACTACCGAAGTTTTTTTTTAAGTTTAGAGAAAGATCTTAAGGTCAAACCCAAAGACTGACAGCTCTCTGACTTTCTATGTGAAAATTCTAATTCATATAATTTACGTGCGTAGGTATTAAAAGTTAATTATCTGTTGCAACCGTCGGTTTTCCATCTGTATCTCTTTAGTTGTCCAATGGATGGAATACGGAAGTAGGGGTTACAGAGTGTTGTGCCCTATAATGCTTTCTTAGCAGTTGTGTTGAGGTGCCGTCGTTGAGTTAATAGCTATATCTGTCCGGCAATGTGTATCCAGCAAGACCTACATGAGGCGACGGACAGGGACTAACTAGGTTTCCACATACCTAGATATTGGTCGAATAATATTTGACTGAGGTCTCAAGACTCCACAAGAAGAAGGTGGATATTATAGGATTAGTACCTACCATACTAGTTTCAAGAACCGGTTGTAGGTACTCAATGGGATATGGATAAAAAAAAATATATTTTCTTTTAATGAAATTGCTTTTCCGAGTCAGCAGGCGAATTATTGATGCTTACGTATAACAAGTATGATTTTTTTAAATAAAGTTTATTTAATATCACTTGAATCTCTCTCTTTGGATTGTAACATTAAATAATATAAGTAAAATGGTTTGGTCATCAAAATTAAAGCTGTGTACCAAATATCAAATCAATCTGTCAACAGGAAGAAGTGAAATATCGATAACTAAAGAACCAAATAATAAACAGGTCAAGCTATGTAAAACCGTTTAAAAATTCAGTTCATGTAGCACACACTGTAGGTATTCAAATAAAGAATTTTATTCCTTAATTATTTTTTTAATAATTAGCTTGTCAAAGTATGAATAGCGGTAACGAGGGTTTAGTAACCCCTAGGGGGTATCGATTCACACAGGGAGGGGTAGGGAGAATGAGATAACGGGCCATGAATCTGATGACATACCAAATAATCTGTGATAGAACAGTGCAGTGTAGACAGAGACTGTGAACTTCCCAAGTCTTGACTAGACTTGGGAAGTTCGAAATTTAATCACTCAACGTAACTTTTTTACATGTGCACACAAATAATATATTATTATACCCTTACTTAGCAAAGTAAAAAGTGTATATCATATCATATCATATCTTTTTTGTATGTTTGATTTGTATTTTCATGTTAATGTAAGTGTCATCCCATCAGAAAGAAAAGATATTTATTTGACGAGGTTCTTGTACCTCGTCAAATAAATATATTTTCTTTCTTTCTCTCTAGTAGTGGGGAAAAACAACGATACGATTTTCTAAAACACGTTTCATATAGTGTCGTAATGTCCAGCCATTTATGTGCCCGGTGCCAGGTCCTATTTATACTGCACCCATGCTTGCACCTAAAACTTAGTCCAAAACTTGATATGCGCCCTGAGCACCTAGTTTCGGCACTGACAACGAGTAATTCAACTAAACCTAAATAATATAAGTAAACATTTTTTTCTACGTAAAACGGTTTGGCATCAAAATTAAAGCTGTGTACCAAATATCAGATCAATCTGTCAACAGGAAGGGGGTGAAATATCGAATACCAAATAAAAACAGGTCAAACTAAGTAAAACCGTTTAAAAACATGCCTCGGCTTAACAAAAATCCATTTACAAATGTATAGTCTACAGTTCGGTTCAAGAGATTAAAGTCAAAATTCGTTATTCCGATAAAAAAGCGCCAAGGTCGGCCGGCCAAGAATTCTGCATAACTTTTTCTAATAAAACCGGCTATTCAATACAAGATAGCCTAAAGAATTTGCAATTTATTTCTGCCTTCAAGAAAGTATTTCGTATTATTCGTTTTTTCTTTCTTAATATTGTAGTTGCGAGTGAAATGTGGTGGCGTATTGGTTACGGATCTTCTTTGTAAGCGCGTGGGAGTAGGTTCGAATCTTAACCGTGACTATCATTTGAAACGACTTAAAAAAACCTGGATTTAATATCATAACTCCAACACGCAGTGAGCTAGCGTGGTGATTAATGCTCGGTCCTTCGGTATAAGAAGAGGCTTTTGCCTTGTTGTGGGACAGTTATAGCACAGAGGTTGGTTTATTTATGTAGATGTGAGTAAAGTTCTTTATAATTATTTAATAAGAAATTTAAAGTTTAAAATTTAGAGTTTTTTAGTTGGATTACTATATTGGTGTATGTGTAAGTTCTAAGAGTTTGTCTGAGTGTGCTTTTTGACATAATAATTAATTTATATTATATTAAATATATTATATAATTTATATATTTAAAGTAAAAAAAAAACTATACAGGTGCAGAGATTCGGATTCCGATTTTCAGAGATTCAGATTTTATTTTATTTTTTCTTCAAGTTTAATAACCGAGTGTTTGCTACCCAATTCGTACATACTTATGCAAATATAGGACGCGTTCAATTATTATCTACAAGTAGTGATAGCCCAGTGATGTGACCGTTAATCTGGTAACTCAGAGGTCTCAGGTTCAAACCCAAGCCATGCATCTCTGACATTTTAGAAGTTATGTGCGTATTATAGATTAATTATCACCTGCATCCATTTCGGAAACGTTAAGCCGTCGTCCCTCTCATCGATAAAGGAAGTCAGTACACTCAAAAATTCTGACAACTAATTTAACTTTAGAATATCGTATCCCTTTGGGTTGCGGGGATCAGATAGATAGTTCATAGAAAACTGATAATCAGCTGATTCAAGTTAGATAAGAAGCCGACCTCAACAAAGTAGTAATAAGGGTAGGAAGCAGTGATAGATAGTGGTATCGTTGGACTGCCAAGTCAAAAGTCGTAGATTCGAAACCCAGACACGCACCTCTGACTTTTCGGATTCATGTGCGTTTTAGAAATTAATTATTACTTAACTTTAACCACAGTCTAGATATAGGGAAAGAGCTCTTTATACTGTGCTTTAACGATGTAGGAAGACATCGTGCGGAAACCAGCATCTGAGAGATTTTTAACGGTGTGTAAAGCCATGTCAGAGGCTTACGGGCTGTTTTAAACTCTGACACCAGGTTGTTCATCAACCATACGTTGAAGAAGGTAAAGGCTAGAAAGTCCCTTGTACTATATTTATTAATTTTCAGCCATTATCGTCCCACTGCAGGGCAAAGTCTTCCATACTCTCCTTCCATTCCTCCCGGTTCTGAGCTTTCTGTGGTCAATACTCCCAATAAGCATCCAGCTGGTCCCGCAATCTCCTTCTGGGTCTGCCGCGACGTCGTCTAACGTTGTGTGGGCTCCACTCGGTAGTGAGTTTTACCCACATCTCGTCCGACATGCGACAGATGTGACCGGCCAAGTTCCACTTCAAGCTTGCGGCTTTATGACCAACGTCTTTATAATATTATTGTATGCTACAGCCTGTTAGTTAATGACAATTCTGCGTCAACCTCAACTCTCCCTTCGATTCGACTTTAAAACGTAGGTAGTACCAAACGTTCGTTACTAGGACAAAAAAATCTCAAGGTCAAACGCGCCGTGACTACGTTACGAACCTTTTTTTAAAACAGGTTATCCTTTGTACATACAGGCGATTATCGATACATGTAGGTATGGTACGTAACTATAACTACAGGGATGACCTTCTTTCATGTTCATTCTAGGGACGAAGACATACCATACTTATATGAAAATATAGGTATATATATTTTTTTAAATATTATTCGGATGTTGTGCGTAAAAATGAGCTTTTTGGTAAGGTAGTTTGTCTGTTTTCAAATTTAAAAAAAAACTTTAAATTAATTTTTATTTCATGCTATTTTTATGTATGAAAACAGGATCAAGCTGAAATTTTTGCTAAAACTTTGTAATGTCATTCTCCTTCAATTGGTTTTTTATATTTTCATTTATTGATTTTATACCTTTAATGTGCAAGCGAGATAGCAGATTTACGAGTATCTACGCCTTAATTTGCTGTCTCTCTTTGGCTGTACTGCAACGATCCATACAGAATATTTGCAAAGGTAAAAATCACTGATTTACTCATGTAGGTAGTTACCATACTGTATGATTATTATACTGTGGTTTTAGTAAGTGTTTCAGTGGTGCATGGGGTTCTTTATCACCTTTGTCAGTCCAACTTGTCAGTCCAACTTGCCAGTCCAACTTGCCAGTCGAACTTGTTAGTCTAACTTGTCAGTCAAACCACTCACTTTTTTCACACCTTTACCTTTATATATTTCGTGCGAATTAACCAAAACCCCTGGATATTGGATAATGGATATTGGATATTTTGGTTTTTAAACTAATTAAGTACCGAACTTGGTAATCAAATTATTTACGTCACAAATATTAACATTCAACATTTTATGACATCGTTACAATTTCAGTGAAATTATTCTCAGCTTTATTTATTTTATAATTTGTTTGTGTTGTGAGAACTCTGTTTGCAGCTGTTTCATTTTATTTATTTTAAATATAAAGTTTGTTAGTTCAATTAATTTATGTGCTTATTTATTCTTTATTTATTTTTTAACCGACTTCAAAAAAGAGGAGGTTCTCAATGCGATTGTATGTTTTTTGGGTTGTTCAGTAATAAGTCGCTTCGTAGTAAACTGATATTCAGCTGCACGCCGACCCCAGCAAAGTAGTAATAAGGCTAGGAAGCAGTGATAGATAGTGGTATCGTTGGACTGCCAAGTCAAAGGTCGTAGATTCGAAACCCAGACACGCACCTCTGACTTTTCAGAAATAATAAGTTTAAGAGGATATTTATTCTTTATTTATACAAAGACGACCTTGTATAGGTAGTTTTAGAAAAAAAAAATCAAATTTCTTTTTAAATAATTATATTTAATAAGCTAACATGTGCTAAAACATGTAAAAATTCACAAAAAACTATTAATAATGTTATCAAAGTGGAGTCCTGACATAGCGAGACGGCATTGCAGATAGCATGGCGTGACGAGTTTGATAAGACGAACGATCAATAGCCTTTGACTGAAAGCTATGGAAATCATGGGGGGAGACTTTTGCCCAGCTGTGGGACGATACCAGCTAACTATAACAGTAATAATAGTTGTCTTAACCTTTCGCGAACACTACACAAACACATAAAAAAAAACTACTTACTAAATTTATTCAGATTTCGGTTGTGTCACTCTTATGCTATTTGCAGCTAATCTCGAAACGTTAATTTTTTTTTTCCGAAAACTTACAGCTAGGCATATACAATAGAAAAAGATGTAATCAGGTTTAAGGCCAATTACAAGTTTTCACAAGTAGAAAATAAAAGTTTTTAATAGAAGTATCACGGCGAAAATCCGATTTGAAGTTGTTTTATAAAATTGATAGGTAACTTATTTTTCTTCTTATCGTATGGTTGATGAACCACCTAGTGTCAGAGTTTAAACCGTCCATAGGACTCTGACATGGCTTTACATACCATTGAAAAATTTCTCAGGTGTGCTAGTTTCATCACGATGTTTTCCCTCCCTGATTTAGCAACTGATAATTTAATTTGTAATACAATACACATATCTTACGAAATGTAAGAGTTGCGCGCTTTTGGATCAAATTCGAGACCATACCATTAGGCTATCAGTGCTATAGAAAAAAAATTTATAACGAAAATATTAACCCCTAGGAATGAGACTCAAAAAGATGTATACCAGCAGTACCTATATGGTCAAATTAAATCATTTATTTGCAAATCAATATAATAAAGGTACATTTAACTAACCTATGGATAAGTCACGGGTACGAATTGGACGCTAGTTTTAATCAAAACAAAACTAACCTACGTCAACTTTAATAAAACCGCAACGCATTTTATAAACCACTATAAAAACCATAGAGTTCTCAAGTCTCTATCGTAAATCTAATATGACTTAAACCCTACTCCCGTTAAAATTACCATAATATTAACTTTTAATACAATTCAAAAATATTTATATTTGTGTGTTTTTTAAATGCAAACTATATTCACATATAAATTAAGTTGATTTTAGCAATACAACAACTACAAAAAAGATCATAAAAATGTTAAAGTCAGAAAGGAAACTAGACTTTAAGATCTGGTCATTAAAGTTCTTTTTCAGAAAATGTTCTAATAAAATTAAGTTTACAAGCCATATTTCTTGTTGTGCTGGACGCATAGTGGTACGAATTGAAAAGGTACGTGTTATCTTATCAGAAACAATATAATTAGTGATAACAATTTATAGGGCTCGAGCAATGAGGTCAAACCCAACGGTATTGTATTTTACTTCCCATATCGATTTTTCCAATTATGCTCGGTTATTTAAACATAACATCAAATAGGTAACAGTGGCGGAGGGTGAATTTATCCTACAGGTAAGCTGGAGCAAACCAAGAAAAAAACTAATGGCATTGCAAGGGGTTTTAAGAGGTAACTCTGATTGCCTTGAGCTTGTGGGTCAGCTAGTAAAATTATTTGTTCCGACTGTACCCAAGTACCAGCTAAGGCCACGTAAACATCAACTACTGGCTACACCCACGTTGACACATACAGTGGCTTATGATAATTCTCCTTTGGTTCGAGCTCTCACATTGTTGAATGACCTTCTGACATCAGCACCGCACTGCGATTTATTTGCATCTAGATGGGTAACAGTGTGTTGTGAGTGTCTGAAGTATTGCGAGATGATGGATGAATAATAAATATTAATCTTGGTATGTACAACGAATTGTATGTTTTTTTTTTTTTCAACCCTTTTTGACTTTATTATATTTATTCGTTAAACATTCTCTCAGGTGTGCTAATCTCCTTTTACCGTATTTAGGTACTGAGAAACCTTGCAAATGTTACCCTATTAAAAATCTGAAAGTATAAAACAAAAACAAAAGAAAAATAACGAATGCAGGAAAAAGCTAGTTTCATAATAATTTTATCGATAAATTAAAGTTACGTACACTTGCAATAAATTCTAAAACGACCCATTTAACGACACGATGCAAAGCGGTAAAGGTTTCGCTCGACGGTAAAATATTTACGTGATCGACAGATATTTCAGATATTTATTCCAGTCGGCTAGGTACTTGTGCACCGTGAATTTTACACAAATATATTACTGAACTCACGATTCAGGAGAGAAATGTTTGAGTTAGATTTTATAAAAAAATAGCGATAGAAATTCATCCCAAATAAACACGTTCAGAATGTAGACGCAATAATAAAAATAAATATAATTATCTTCAGCAGTCATGATAGCCTAGTGGTGGTGACCGTTGACTGGCAAGTCAGTGGTCTCGGGTTCGAACCCAAGGGCGCACCTCTGACTTTTCGTAAGTTATGTGCGTTTTATAAATTAATTATCACTCTCCGTGCCTCGGATAGCACGTTAAGCTGTTGGCCCCGGCTGTTAATTGTAGATCTTTGACAGTCGTTACGGGTAGTCAGAAGACCCAGTCTGACAACCAGTCTTACCAACGGGTATCGTGTAACCCAGTAGGTACCTGGGTTGTGGAGGTCTGATGGCAGTCGCTCCATGTAAAACATTGGTACTCAGCTGCATCCGATAAGACTGGAAGCCGACCCCAACATAGTTGGGAAAAGGCTAGGCAGATGATGAGTCAACAATCATCAAAACAATCAATCAAACTTTTAAACTTCTAAAATATTTCCTCCAAACACAGTGAATGACATTTACTATCTGTCAGTTTCAAAATTTATAAAAAGAATATCAGTTAAAATTATTTATGTCAATGACGTTGGTTGTACCAATGAAGCAAAGAGTTTGTATATTAAAAAATAATCCAGGTATTATAGTTGGGGTAATTGTTACAATAAGTAGAGTTTCCCACACGACAAAAAAAAGGTACGAAAAATGAAAAAAATGAGCGAAAGAAATTAAAACAAAAATGAAGAATAAAACTATTTTTTTTTCTTTTATGTGAATATCGATTCTGATGGCGCATCTTACGGGAAGAACAGTCGTTTCTTACACACTGTGAATCGTATCATAATACTGCTCTTTTACTTAGCTTAAAACCTAACTTAAAAAATCTTTCTTTCATACGCAATTAATAGCTTTATTTATTTATTTACGAGATGACTTAAGCTAACAGTAATAGTATTCATTTATGGAACAATTTTAATGATGTAGAATTGTAGACCAATAAGCATTTATGAATAATCGTTATTCTAACATTATTAAAAGAGTAACTCTAGTTGTTACTTAGCCAGTTTCAAGGGCAACCTACCCGTTTGTCAAGAGAAGAATCTAGCAATACACTCCAAATTGTGAATAAGGGTTATTACTAAGAATTCTCCATCTCACTATCATTAACTTTACTGTAACGGTCTATTAACCCCCCATTTAGTTACGGACTAATAACACAAATTACACGTTATGGTGTAATGTTTTTTTATACAGTTATGTTGCTTGGAATTTCTTCCAAAAATTTCAGGACCTCGTGCTTAGCAGTCGCAGATATGTTAGTCTGTATTTTTTTAGCTTGAGAATAAAGAATATATATTGTATTATTATTATGTAGCGCCCTGCGCAATATTGCGTGTAATAAATGATTTCTTTCTTTCTTTCTTTTATTAAAAATAATTAAATGATGACATAATAATATTCTCCTGACCGAATTTCGGTCACAGCGGCCAATTTCAACGGAGACTAGCCAATTACGCAGGAGATATTATAGTGCACAAGTGTGTGAACAAAAACAGGTGCACTCTCTATTCTCTCACTCTCTTAGTCCGATGAGACGGCCTGCCGACACGATCGGAGAGAGATCAGGCGCAGGGCCAGCTTCACGTGCTTTCCGAGGCACGGAGTAAGTGATAATTAATTTATAAAACGCACATAACTTACGAAAAGTCAGAGGTGCGCGCCTTGGGTTCGAATTCTTCGAACCCGAGACCACTGACTTGCCAGTCAACGGTCACCACCACTAGGCTATCACGACTCCGGTCTGAGCGCATGTGCATCATAAAACGATGTAAGAGAAAATCTTAGTGTAGAGCAAAGTAAACAAAATAATCCTCTATCATATTTTATATCTATTCATAATGATTATACAGAATATTCAGTTTTGATGTCCTTCGATCTAACAGCACCTAATAGTGAGGAAACCAGCACACCATGTGTACAGCCATGTCGGATTGCCATGTGTAAAGCCTACGAGCGGATTAAATTCTGACACTGGGTTGTTCATCAACCAGAACTCTAATGATTACATAATTATATAATCATTAATCATTGGTGATGTCGTTTCTGTGCTTTTACAGCTAGGTATGTAATTTGTAACACTCAGTTGAGTAATTCGTGAAAATTGCTCAATGAAAACATTAAGGCGTTTCCTTGACTGTGTAGAAAGGGGACTCGAAATTTAACGGATTATGATATGATGGCTCAGTTGTGGTAAGTTGCAGCGGTTCGGTGAGACAGTCGCGGGTTCAAGACCCACTAACATTTCAATTTCCACTGAACTTTTTTAATCTGTTGAAGAATTGATTCTTTATTTACCTAATGTGATGTTTACCTAATTTAATGTTATGTGCCATGTGGTTTCTAGCCTAAGAATAAAACCAACCCTACTCGTCTCGCGGGTGTCGTAAGAAGCGACATAGGAAAAAATCTGGAGGAACAGCATCTTTCTGTGTAACAGTAATCGTCTGCTACTGCGATCGCCAACCCGCTGACTCAGGTGGCGATTATGGGCAAATACCTCCAATGAACGCACAATAGTGGAGCGCATTGGGAGAGGCCTATGTCCAGAAGTGGACTAATACAGGCTATGATACTTAATGTAGGTACCTAACCTAGTAATTTTAATAAATTAAATTGAACCAGAAAAAATTGTCTGCTAGTGCAAGAAAACATCGTAAAAATCTATCTAGCTATGCTAAGACGATTTTTGAACGCCGCATAAAGCCTACGCACGGTTTAAACTCTGACACAAGGTTGTTCAACAGCCACACGAAAATGAATTAACCCAACTCGTATTCAACTGTCATACTTGAGAACCAGTCCAGTGAAATCAATACTCACAGCCAAACTCTTTTATACGTTATAAAACAACATTCACAACAATATTGCAACTTTCTTTTAAAATTCCACCTTCGATCAGTTTAATTTCATCATTTTTAAGACCCTTTACCGCACGTTGCATCGCAGATACTGACGGTTGGTGCAATTTTTGCCATCCACGTCCCAACGGTACTTGGCTGCGTTCACACCGATGCGTATCGTAAAGCTAATTAAATTCATTACATATTATGTAAATACGCTCCGTAGAAAACTGATATTCAGCTGCATCTGGTTAGATTAGAAGCCGACCCCAACAAAGTTTGGGAATAATAAGGCTAGGGAGATATACATAAGTAAATACGCGATGATCGATTTCGTTAACGTTTCTGAATTATGATTGAGATAATTTTATTACATTGATCTTGTTTAAAAAAAAATGACTACGTTATAAAATGATGGTATGTCAATGACAATTTTTGTAGAAAGTGCTAGTTGTAACTGACTTTATTAATCATAGTTTGTTAATTTTGTCAACTATATACCTGTCGTAGTCAGATATTTATTTAACATATTAATTAATCAGAGAATTACTATCGACAACTCGATAAATTTATCAAAATCTGACAAATTGTAGGATTATAGACAATAATTACTTAAAAACTGCATTTACGTGTATTGCATTTTTAAATCTTGTTACGTGACGGTGTAAAGGCGCTCGTTGCACTGATGCACTTGGCGGGGTCCGCTTATACTCGTTCGAGTCCCGGACGTGGTGCAGTGAAAGCTTGTACACCAACCGACACACAAGGTAAATAACTTTTACGTAATATTACTGTGCAACGCGAAATGCATTTTACCGTTTATAGTATAAAACTAAAATTTTGTGCTAAAGGGATCTTTTGAACTAAATTTTTACTATATAACTTAGTGTTTAGGTTTAAGGAAGTGGTTTTTTTTCGTTTATTTATCTAGCGCTTCGCTCGCGACTTTTGTCAGCGTCAATTTCGTATTTTTTCGTCCCCAATTTTACTCTTAGAAGTGAAACTAAGCTTTCCTTAGTTCCTCTAGGATTCTAAAGAAAAATTTCCTCCAATTTCAAGTTCTAGGTCCACCGGTTTAGGCTGAGCGTGGCCTGCCACGGCACTTATCCTACTACTATTATAAAGGCGAAAGTTTGTAAGTATGGATGTATGGATGTTTGTTACTCTTTCACGTAAAAACTACTGAATGGATTTGAATGAAACTTCACCACAATATAGCTTATACATCAGAATAACACATAGGCTACAATTTATCAACATATCATGCGGGCGAAGCCGCGGGCGGAAGCTAGTAGTTTTATATGTATACAAAACACGTTTCGGTTTAGTACATTTACTATTCCGTAATTAATATAAGTTAGTACCTATTTATCTGTGTAGGTATATTTCTATTTAAGTTACGGTTAATACTAAGTAACGAAGTAAGAAAGTAAAAAGATTATAATTTAACTAGCTTCCGCCCGCGGCTTCGCCCGCATGATATGTTGATAAATTGTAGCCTATGTGTTATTCTGATGTATAAGCTATATTGTGGTGAAGTTTCATTCAAATCCATTCAGTAGTTTTTACGTGAAAGAGTAACAAACATCCATACATCCATACATCCATACTTACAAACTTTCGCCTTTATAATATTAGTAGGATTATTATTACGTATTTTGTCGTGAGAACGGTGATGTTTACGGTAACAATCTACAAATTGGCCTGGATACAGGTTCCAATTAGCGATCGACCCAAAACTCGGCCCTAAGCAATTCGTATTCTTTTACTTGATCACAGAAATTACCTGAACAAAGAGATTAATCTGAAATATAGGTAATATTAAAGGCCTATGGTGGCCTGTGTTTTTTTTTAAATGTGTAATACATTCGATAAGATTGTGCGTCTTATTTGTAACCGTCAATGATAGTTATTAGTCTGCTTAGTAGGAAATTCATTAGTGCTAGAAAATTAAGTCAATACTCCTGTAAAACTACTAGATAGTATGCAAGAATTTATTTAATTGTAATCTCTAAAATAGGTATACCAATATAATCTACTGATCATAATATATCATTGGTTTTATATGTGTTTTAGCCAAGATACAAGAGACAAGACTAATACATTCTGTCGTAGTTTTACAGTGAATATGTACATGCATTATTTCATACTTTATAGGTGAATGAATATTCACGAGTATGTGAACATGTAGAGTTTTTCAAAAGCCAATTTATTCTAAAAGGAATAAAATTTAAAATGCAAAAATATTGCATTTATGATAAAAATGGACATTGACCAATATTCGGGTTGTGTATTTTTCTATAAACTAAACGTCGGTCAGAATATTATTGAATTCCGCCAAATCTATGTTTATATAACTAGATTTGCCCGCGGCTTCGCTCGCTTTTTTGAATTCAATCATGATTCGAAAGACACGTGGCGTCATCTATTAAACGTTATTGTTGTTTTTCTCGGAAACGGTACTTTTTTCGGGATAAAAGCTACTCTATGTCCTGACTACCAAAAGGCAAAATTTCAGGACGATTAGTTCAGTAGTTTAGGCATGAAAAGCAAGCATACAAACTTACTTTCGCTACATATTGTTGACTGTAGGTACATGCTTTTTTATACTAGACTTAAAAAAGATCTGGATGGCACATACCTGCCGGGACCTATCTGCTTTGACACCAAATCCATTACCCGTAGATCCCGTTCGACTCTGAGCGGCAGTTCACATACTTTTGCCACAGCCTATGTAATAAAAACAGAGTGATGTTGGTGGATTACAAATTCGTCGAATATTGAACATGTCAGTCATATAAATAGAGTGGTATTCGCTTTGTTTTTTCGATTACTTCAAAATCAAAACATTCTTACTCATGTAGATCTTATGCACAAGAAGTGAATGATATACTTAACAACGATTCTCTATTTGCCATTTCCAAGGGGAGACATAAGACATTTATTTGCCAAGAATATACAGAAGTTCTTATAAAATATATACATCCACACATTCGCCTATAAAAGGTGTTATATACGGCGTATACGGTGTGTAACGAATGAAAGAATAAGGCGCTGGAATTGATTAAACCACAGTTTATTTTGAAATACTCTTAAATAATCTTAATACAAAGGTGAACCCGCATGAACTACTAGTTTCCCCGTTGTCATTACTTTTTTGAATTTAGAATACAAAATAGAAATCCAAAAAGGTGATCCAAAAAGGTGATGTGCAAATGAGTTTGTAACAAAAGGCATGCAAATATTATAGGTAGGTAGGTAGTTGTTGTAGGTAGGATCCTATTCTTGATAGAGATGAATATTATTGTAATTTTTAATGCACATGTTAGCTAATTAAATATAATTATTTATTCAAAAATAGCTTATACACCGACCGTTTTTACTAATTCTAAGTAATTTAGTGCATAACTTAACACCATAGCTTGACATTTAGTGTTATTTTCTTTCTATTAGTTCCATAAATATTTCTTTGTTTATGCGAATCGTTATAAACGTAATTTTGTGTAAGAAAAAATAACAAAGTACCTACCTACTTTTTGATCTTTCAATGACAGCCTTAAAGCCTCTTCAAATGTTAATTAATAGATAATCAATTTAGCGCAAGACTTTTGGTATTGTTTCATCTTTAAACAAGGCACTACTTTTACACATTCTTATATCTGAATAAATATCTTATCTATGTGATTAAATATTTTATTATTGTTGTATAATTAGGTATTATTCTAAAAGCAGTTTTAAATCTGTACGCGGTCAAAATGTTTATCAAAACTTTTTCGGATTTTAATATAAATATTACCTAATAATTATGTAAATCTTGAAACTTTGATTTTGTAGAGACTTTTGAAGGCGGGTAAATAAGTTCCTATTTCCACGGATAGTCACAAAATCGCTTACACTAACTTGCACTGGGTCATCATGGTAGTACTCTTATCTAGATTTGTGGTAAAGATAACTAGGGTTAAGTAAGCTTTTTTTAAGTAAGTACCTATAACATGGCTCTGTAAAGCTTTAAGTAACCTATAAGAAATGACCGTCTTGCATTTGAATCCAAAGACTTAGTACTCGTAGCTACATATTTGTGTTGTATTTCAGTAGTAGTTAATATCTTATAACAAGTCTAAAATACTCATTTTATACCTCTTTCATATCGGAGGTGTCATTCGCTCTCAAAGTTACTACCGCCACCTATTTATTTTTAAAGTGAACTAAAGTTTATTCACCAGGTGCAAGTTAAGTTTAAGGGTGAAACTGCTCCAATTGTATGGAATGTGGCGCCATAAAAATACTTTATATTTTGAAACACCGCCATCTAGTTTTTATAAACGGAAATATTTGAAGTACAAACTCTGTTCTGCAGGTTAAAGTTCAAAGGGCTGTTGTTAGATGGCACTGTTATAAACTTTTTCCAAATCTGTTTATTGATCCAATTTGTATCTTGGTTGAGTTCTTGTTCGCATTACGTTCTGTATTGTTTGTGTTTAAACTTTTTGGTTGACCCTTACCTACTTTTACATACCTACCTTTGAAACGCGAAAACGGAGCTTTACGTATGATGTTTTTTTAAATATCCAAGAAATCTTTCCTATTTTATTTAGTAATTTTGTTCAGTTTTCTTCTGCCTGACTCGGTCTTGTTGTCAAATTATTCCATTCTCTTCTATCAGCCGTTATCTGAGCATTTTTCAGTAATTTCAGTAAATTAGGTTAGCATAGTACCTACCTATATTTATTATTCTGTAATTTATCTTTATTGTACCTATATTGGTCCAGTTTCACCGCTTATTTGTAAGTTCCTGTTACCTTATTTTATTTCTTTATGCAGGTTTTGTAAAACTACTAATAAGTCCCTGGTTTTTTTTTTAAGTTTCATAAGGTCTGCACTTTTTATAAGAGCGAGATGCAAGCGTACGCATAGCTCGTACTGGAACAAATAATTCAACAATCTATATACCTATATTTGCAAGTCAATAAATTTGTTCAAGAGCATTGTATAGTGCCGGTGTGGCATAAAACTTAATTCAAACTATACTAAATTTGAACCAAACTAAACCTGAGGTAGGTAAACAACAGTTAGAAACATGCTCTAACATCAGTTTTATTTCGGTATACGCTGCGCGCCCGACCTTTGTTTAATACTGAATAGTTCAATACTTTTTCTTTTCACGCAAATATACATAACCCGTATACACGTAACATGTTATGCACTGGTTATTGGAAACGCATGGCTGGCGTTATTACGTATTGCATTGGACTAGAAAATTTTATTGACTGGATTTTTGGCCCGTCCGCATAAAAAAAGTACTAAAAGAATACATTATTTACAAAAACATAATTGTACAAGCGAATTTCGAAAACATTAAGCTTGTAAAAATCAAACTTTACAAGTCTCCCCTGAGGTGAACCGCGAGAGCGGAGTAAACCAAATATTGATCGTACATTCCTCCCCTTGGCTTTGGTCCAAGGGTCATGTTTTGGTCGTGAAATTGCTTACATAACGTGGCCTTGAATTGCCTCTCATTGCCATTTGGGCTCTTTTAACCTAGTAACATATTTTGTGCAGTTTTAAACAAATTAAGAGTCACATTTTTATTCAAAACGTTGCGTCATCCTGTTGTAGTAAATCGTTTCTTAATTAATTATCTTTTACTGTTATAATTTACAGACATAATTATTATTTTACACAGCGTTTACACAGACCGAAACACAAATCTCAGTGAATCAGGTAAATATTAGCCCCGCGTGAGGATCAAATCCGCGACATTTACACAAAAATCCAGTTTCTTCGTGTCAGTTGTATTATGCGTGTAGAATATAGATATTTCCTGAAAATGAGTGAAAAGATTTGGCTTATACAATATATATTATAATGAATGCAAAATAATATTTCTGCAAAGCGATCTTAGATTTATTTTGAATTATGTATTTATTTATGTATAAACTAGTTGTTTTTCATTTGTGTGTCCCGTTTATTCCACCCGTTGTGTTTTAGTATTTAATTTAAGGCCAGCACCAAAAACATAAAAATTAACCTCATAGTCTAGAGTAACTTTTTTTTGGTGCTGAGCGAAATCAAATACTTAAAAATGTCCTTCAAATCGAATTTCCTCCAAAATAGTTTTTATTTTAATAAACTTTAATTTTACTTATTTGTATGGATAGGCATTAGATCTAAACGTTTGTTTCTTTGTTTTAGATGTGGTTGGCAGCGCTAACAATTGTACTAGCAGTGGGTTTATACCTTTATTATGATACTGTAAAACCCAAAAAGTTCCCACCTGGCCCCAAATGGGTCCCCATTCTCGGTTGTGCCAGCGAAGTATATAAACTTCGAGAAAAAACTGGATATTTATACAAAGCTGTAAAAGAACTAGCTATAACATATTCCAAAGATGGCTCTTTACTCGGTCTTAGGATTGGTAAAGACAGAATCGTAATGGTGAACAGTCTAGAAGCTAATAAAGAAATGCTATTTAACGAAGACATAGATGGCAGGCCAAAAGGTATTTTTTATCAAACCAGGACGTGGGGAGAAAGACGTGGCGTATTACTAACTGATGGAGAACTATGGAAAGAACAACGAAGGTTTCTTATAAGGCATTTGAAGGAATTTGGCTTTGGTAGACGTGGCATGGAGGATATTGCTCGAATGGAAGCCAGTCATATGATAAACGACGTCTTGGAGATCGTAGACGCGAACAAAAACCAGGCAGCAATTATTCAGATGCACAACTTTTTTAACGTTTACATTCTCAATACCCTTTGGACAATGATGGCAGGGATCAGATATAAACCAACAGATCCACAAATGAAGGTGCTACAAAACCTTCTGTTTGACTTATTTGCTGCAGTTGATATGGTTGGAGCTGTCTTTAGTCATTTTCCTATTCTGAGCATAATGGCCCCAACATTCTCTGGCTATAAAGACTTTATCAGAACTCATAAAAGAATCTGGAAATTCCTCCGAGAGGAGTTAGCAAGACACAAGGAAAGGTTTGATAGCCATCAAGACGACAGAGACTTTATGGATGTGTACATACGTATTTTGGCCGAAAAAGGGGAAATAGACACATACTCCGAAGGTCAACTTGTTGCAATGTGTATGGACATGTTCATGGCGGGTACGGAAACCACGAGTAAGAGTATGAGTTTCTGCTTCAGCTACTTGGTGAGAGAGCAAGAAGTACAGAAAAAAGCTCAGGAAGAGATCGATAGAGTTGTTGGAAAAGACCGGCCGCCGAGCTTAGATGATCGACCCAAGTAAGTATTTTGCATTATTAGGTTTATACATTAGCAAAATTCAAAACATGATGATGATGTATTTAAAACATATACCTACAAAGTGTAAAAAAACTGTTGTTCCCGTTAGCTGAGTCATCAGAATCTAAATATTTTTATTATTTAAAAATTAAATAATAAGTAATTTTGGAAAACAATATTTTTTATAAAAAAATTTGCAAATTTTGCAAATTTTCTGTCATTGACTTATACCCAGAGAAAGACAGCAGGTTTAATGAAGGCTGCAAGGGGCAGCCACAAATTACTATACCAAAACACTATTTAATTTGAACAATAACTATATTCTACATGATCAAAAGAAGCATAAATCGTATGCCTACATGTAAATATTAAATACAAGGAACATGGTTTTTGTTACACAGAGTATAATATTTCTTTAGAATCCAGTTTATCAATTTATACAAATTAAATATTCTACGCAATTATAAAGAGTGCAACATTCTGCTTTCATTGGCGTTGGATACCAACCTTGTTTTGCGATAGTGGTACTCAATAATTAGTCCATGATAAAAATGTCCTCCAATCTTATAAAATATATTAAGTTTCAGATATTATATCAAATTACACCTTCATATTGAGACTGTTATGAACTAGATCATCATCCACAGCCTAAACCCATCCCATACTAAGTACTACTACTTGTATAGTTAGGCATTCGTTCATTTGCCACCTTCTTCCGCCTTACGCTAATCGATGTCCTGCATCTTTTCTGTGGTCATCTACCCAATGAACAACCGGATCAAATTGATTACCTCCCTACATAAAAACATTGTCTCCTTGCAGTATGCCGTACAACGAGGCCATAGTCCACGAATGTGTACGACATTTTATGGGCCGAACATTTGGAGTCCCACACCGTGCTCTAAGAGATACGACGCTGGCTGGATATTTAATACCAGAGGTAAGACAAGATTTATAATTAACGATCGGCAGCAAGTTAATGGTAATAGTGATGAGTTACCAAATTACCGCTGATGTGCTTTAAGCCTTCATAGTCAACTTTAGTCAATCGGTTGGTTTAAATCATTACTCAACACTAGTTAAGAAGTAGATAAATCGGCATGTAATGTTTGATTATTTTCGTTGAATCTTCAAGAAGCAAGTTCTGATTTATTACCTAAAACTTTATTTAGATAAGAGTCAAGTACTTGAAGGCCAAAACATAAATTGGGGGGTACAAAGGTCTTAAAGTAGCTTAAAGGCCGGCAAAGCTTCTGCAGTTCTCCTGGTGTTGCAGATATCAATCCTTACCTGTAAAAAAAATAACCAAGTTTTTTTTTTCATTTCAGGACACCATGGTCTTGAGTAACTTCACGAACATCTTGATGGATGAGAAAATGTTTCCTGAACCATATTCTTTTAAACCAGACCGCTTCTTATCCGGAGGAAAGATCTGTCTACCAGACCATTATTTTCCATTTGGTCTCGCCAAACATAGATGTATGGGAGATGTTTTAGCTAAATGCAATATTTTTATATTCACTACCACTATGTTGCAAAATTTTTCTTTCCTACCTGTGCCTGGAGAGCCTTTGCCATCTTTAGATCATGTGGACGGCGCAACGCCATCGGCTGCACCTTTTAAAGCCATGGTTACACCGAGGATGGGGTCACATTGGGAACTAATGTAGCAAAAATTCTTCGTGTGTTTACACGATGTTATAGATGTTCTTGTTGTACAAGATAATAGTTTTCGAGCTATGCTCACTTTTGTATTCCCCCGTTAAATATTTATTAGAACAGTTGTAGTGTATGGATTACTATTATTTATAATATTTACTTTATACTTTTCCAATTATTATTGATGTCCAAATTGTACAACGACAATTTTGTGATTTATATATTTTTTCTATTTAAAAAAGCCAATTGCTCTAAGACACTTTCCTTGTATAATAGTTAAAGATTTCTCCATTTCCTTCCCTCCAATTAAACAGACAACATAACTTAATAGAAGATATTATAAACTTTAATAAATTAATCATATTATGAACTCAACTGATTGTAATGGTCTCAATATTAAAATAATTTTATGAATATTTGTGATTGTAGAAAACTTGTTGTATATTGTATGTAGTGTAGTTGTGTATTTTTGATTAAGTCCAGATAATTAGTACTGTGATGTAATACTTGGTGTATCTCTATTAATAGAGAACTATTAGAACTTTTATTAACTTCACCTAAACTATTTACATCAGCATCTATTTTGCATCTGCTTAGTCTGTGCCGTTAAACAAACATTCCAAAACGCGGTTGTTTCAGATTGTGTTTCATAAGAGACAGTTTTGGCACATTTTGGCGAAATTTTTTCAACCAATAAAGTTCATAATGATATCTATGATTCTTATAGTTGTAAGTGAAATAAATAATAACTGTTGTATTTATATCTTAAATAATAACTGTTGTATTTATATCTTAAATAATAATTGTTGTATTTATATCTTAAATAATAACTGTTGTATTTATATCTTAAATAATAATTGTTGTATTTATATCTTAAGTAATAACTGTTGTATTTATATCTTAAATAATAACTGTTGTATTTATATCTTAAATAATAATTGTTGTATTTATATCTTAAATAATAACTGTTGTATTTATATCTTAAATAATAACTGTTGTATTTATATCTTAAATAATAACTGTTGTATTTATATCTTAAATAATAACTGTTGTATTTATATCTTAAATAATAACTGTTGTATTTAAATCTTAAATAATAACTGTTGTATTATATCTATAAGTAACTTTATTGAATCAATGTGGGATGGTGCTTGTGCCACATTGAATTAATTTCTATTTCTTCAATTTCTATCTCAACACAAAACATCGACAATTCTGGTTTTGGCGAATGAGACGAATGAACTATCTCGAATCTAACTTGAATTCTGGTTTTGGCGAATGAGAGTAATAGTCGAGACAAAGAACTATCTCGAATCTAACTTGTCACGTCACCAACGACGAAGGAAAAAGTTCCAATTTTCTTACACCATCCTATACTGGTTCAAAAGAAGTATCGTCGTATCGTCGTGTTTCTTGTAGAAATTTTTTATCGTTACTGTTTCAAAATAACGTATTAAATAATTATAATAAACTAGTTTCCACCTCTAGTTTGTTAATAAATTATACCCTGTGTATTATTCTGATGTGTATTACTGTAAACTTCAAAATCTATATTCGAAAACTGTCATCTAAAATCTGTTTTCGATAAAAGCATTTCTTACAAACCTTTTAGTAAATTGAATTTCGAATATTTAAATCGGAGAGGGTAATTTGGTTGAATGGGACCAAAATTAGTCTTATATCAAAATAATAAATAATGTGGGCACAAAATTAATATCGACTAAAACCTAATCAATCTAATGGTCCCAAAACATTTTTGAAGGATTCGAAATTGACTGACAAACTTGAGCTTATAGGGTCATAACTGAAACGCAACAAATATTTATAACGTTTTTTTTATATTTAGAATACCTTACAAAACCTTAACTGCCTGTCCAACGAAAATATACAATCTCAATTATGAACGTACTACATGTAACCTTTTTAAGACTGGATAATAAATTGTCAAGTAGTGTTGTTACAGTAGGGTAAGTAGTTGTTGCTTTTGTGGTCAACATGGATAACATGTTTTTAAGTAGTGTATATGTTGCAGTCAAAACTCTTAGCCGGTCAAAAGTACTTTTGACTGGCAAAATCAGGCAAAAGTACTTTTGACTGCACAGGTTGGTCAATAGTAGTTTTGCCGGTAAATTATTGGTTAATAGTGCTTTTAACTGTAAATATGCGGTCAAAAGTGGATTTGACTGACGCTCCTGGTCAAAACTACTTTTAACCGCTAGATAGTCAGTCAAAATTACTTTTAATTGTTAGGAGTGGAAATTAAAGGGCACTCATTTAAAGAGGCAGTTGTAAATAGCGGTTTTGGTAAGTTAAAAATTATAAATGGCACGTTTAATAACTAGTTCAGCAGTTAAAACTAAGCAGTAAAGTAAACAAAAATGAGTAATAATAAAAAATAATGAAATGGATCAGTGAATATATCATTGAGTAGGAAAATAATTAAATAGGCGGTACAAAATATTGAATGAGCGGTTACGTGTGGTAAAATAGTTTTTGTGATAGGCTATCATTTAAACGATAATTTTGGTAAGCTATAAAATTGATTTTATTTGCTAATAATCTAAATAAATAAAATAATAAAAATAATCTTTATCATATAATCGACGGAGCACCGCTTCGCGGGGCTCCTACTTCTGGGTGGTTTTAAAAAAAATAACAACGAAGGGAAAGGCGAGGTCTATTCGCTCGCTTCGCTCGCTCACACGACCCCGCCATCCCCTTCTAACCTAACCTGTCCGATTCGGGGTGCCCTAAAGTCCATACACAGAATCGTAATCTGCCGAACTATTTATCGAACTGCTCATTCCATCATTTTTACCGCTCATTCAGATATTGGACTGCTCAATTATTTTTAGAATTGACTTTGTATGATAAAATAACCGACTGACACGACTGACTGACACGACCAGTCAAAACTACTTTTGACGGAATCAGTTGGTCAAAAGTACTTTTGACCAGCTTCATTGGGCAACTATTGACGAAAGCCTATGGTCAAAAGTACTTTTGACTGATTTTGCCAGACAAAAGTAGTTTTGACCGGTTAAGGGTTTTGACTGTAACATATACAATTGTGTAGTTGGTAAACCAAAATAAAAAAGAAAAAAAAAATAGCATTCTAGATTTACAAATGCTTGTTCAAGAAAATATTATTGTAAAAAATAATTAATTGCATCATCACTTCTAACTATAACTTACTACCAAATAGAAAATGTAAAGTTAGACTTTCAAATAAGTACTACGAAAATAATCAAAACTTTTAAGAAATAAAAAAATAAGTCATTCTCATACGATGTAACGCTACACAACTTCAGAAGCAAGATATCATCAGCCGTCATAAACTAATAGGGCCACCAATGTTGAAACTTTCTTTCCTCCTGGAGATATTTATCTTGATCTAGTCTTCATGTTCAAAAATTCTTAAAAGGGGTTCAAACATTTTTGTATGGGAAAAAGCAACATGATATTTTACAGCATTATGTCGCTGATATTTTTGTTTATTTAAGTGTCCTCTATCTCTATAAACCAGTATCATCGTGCGCCGCAACTTTTAGTGTTTTGGCCTCGTACAGGATAAATGGTTCTGTATTTTCATGTTCTCATGTATATTCCTGTGCAAGTCCCTAATATACAGTTTCCTTTTTTTATAAACTATATTAGTTACATACGACTGTTCTGCTTATGATGACTATAATAATACTAGACTATAAGTACTTAATGCTTCATAAAAAAAACACAATCAAGGTTGTTACTTTAGAATAATTATTATTATTATACTATTGTTATTCTTTAAAAGGTTGTGTAACTGCAGTACACATATCAATATTTGTAAACTATGTAAGCTTTACTTTCAGGTCAATTAGTATTTAATTATAAAAAAAAAACAGATGTTACGTGTCAACACTTTTGAAAATAATTATTAGAAAAAAATATTTTTACTTAGATCAAATAATGTGTAAATGATTTGCCAAATTCAATAAGTAGTATTTGTAGAATTTGAGATGAGAGAGATAGAAAATTCTTTTCACTGATAGACCCGAAAAGTTAGACACTACGAGCAAATTTTCCCAATGAATAATGATTTTTGCATGATTTTGATGAGAACTATAATTTGATAAAGTTAAGTGTAATAAATTCAAATAAGTGGCT
This sequence comes from Protodeltote pygarga, assembly GCA_936450705.2. Classification (NCBI taxonomy): domain Eukaryota; kingdom Metazoa; phylum Arthropoda; class Insecta; order Lepidoptera; family Noctuidae; genus Protodeltote; species Protodeltote pygarga. The sequence continues at coordinate 20,444,487 of OW388248.2, read as the reverse complement.
ACGATTGTACGGTGGTCCACTGTTACTCGTCAACAATGAATCAATCAGTTTGTGGCTGGTCAACCATTTGTGGCATTTTCGTGTTTTTGACAGTACCTACGGTCACCAGTAGACCCCAGCTACCACTTAATTTGTTGATCTCATCATCATTAAGTCGAGTTGATAGAATATATTATAAGTAAATAAACTGGTTGGTTAATGTAAATGATTTGGTGCTCAGCAGAAAACTTCTACAGCACCAGTAAGACCTACTATCTCTCTCTTCTCGCTTTGTGAGAAGAAGCCCTTGCTCTACCCTGGGACGTTATCATCATCAGCTATAGCCTGAGTATAAGCCTCTTCCATTTCCATTTTCCTCAATTCTGTGCTAATTGTGTCCGCGTAATATACAGGGGATTATGAACAACTTTTACTATGGGACCAACCCTGAAATCGCAAAAAAAATCATCTGTTCCATACATTTTGATGAGTGCTGTGAACATAAAAATGTATAGATCAGTTGATTTTGTTTTCGATTTCAGGGTTCGTCCCATAGTAAAAGTTGTTTATAATGATGAGTTTAATGACACCTTTCAAGGATGCTGGTGGAACAAATAACCCTGTACACTTACTGCAATATCTGCAATACAAATGTTGAATACACGTGTTTTTTTGGCAAAACATTTATGGTTCTTTTTGCCCTAATCCAGATAACTTAGTGGACTTGAATAGGCTGCTTTTGTACTTTTTAGAATCTGGATGTTGTGTGTTTGAAGAATATTTAGTAGCGATGTTCTTCAGTAGTGGTTGTAGTTGGTTTAAATAAATATGATATTGAACATTTATATTTTTTATTCTCCCATGTAAGTTAAGCAGTTAAAGCTGTTACAGGTGGTACCGTCGGCTATGGGATATCGTTGTCCGACACCGCTATCGGATCGGATAATGTGGACTCGCTCTGAGAGTGCACCTGTGTTTGCGCACACACTTATGTCTTGTGCACTATAATATCTCCTGCGTAGTTGGCTAATCTCCTTTGAGATTTGCCGTTGTGACCGAAATTTGGTCAGGAGTACATAATAAGTAATGTTTGGGTAGGAAAATAAAACAAGTTTTTATGGGATGGGAAAGTGAAATTTATTAATATTAGTGAAAGTTAATTCTAAGTGAAGATATAAAAAGTTGAAAAATTTAAAGCTAACACAAACGCATAAATCCATTGCGCCTTTCTAACAGCATAAACATACCTACTTCAGTCTTAAAACGCAGTGGAACCTAAATACAAATAGCTTATCTTATGACAATTCGATTACTCTCTTATACCATCGATTTACAACAAAAAATACAGAAACAAAGTTATAATATTATACTATCTAACATCAATTTATCTATCTACATTGTTATTATCTACCTTAATTTCTCTACCTAAACAAGCCTTCAGCTTTATTTGCCCAATAACAAATAACAATAAGCAAATACAGTAAAAGGCTTGAATCTACAATTTGTGCGTGATTGCGGCTACAAATTGATCTATCTAATAAACAACACAATTAAACAATATTACACAACACTCCTACATCTATTTAGGTTCCATTAAATTCAGGTATCCGGACACTTGCGCGAATCCACTTGCGCGAAAGACATTTGCGCGAAAGACCTTTGCGCGAATGGACACTTGCGCGAATGGACAGTTGCGCGACAGACACTTGCGCGAAGGACACTTGCGCGAATGGACATTTGCGCGAATGGACACATGCGCGAATGGACATTTGCGCGAATAGACATTTGCGCGAATGGGTAATATTATAGTCTCCGTTATCTGATGCACCGCAAATTATTAATATCAGCTCAAAGTGTCCCACTGCTGGGCAACGGCCTCCTTACTCTTTTTTCACTTCTCTCTGTCGAGTGCGATGTAAGCCCTGTTCTTTTCGAAAGAATCCAGTTCGTCAACGAAAATTTAAATTAAATTAAGCACCTACCTACTTTGTTTCTGAAATTCAAGATGGCTGAATACGAATATCATTTTTGAAATCCAAGACGGCCGACACGAAATTTCGACTTGGGTATCGTTCCGTGGTTTTTTTATGTTCTAAATACGAATATGAAGTCATTTTTGAAATCCAAGATGGCCAACACGATATATCTCCACTTCTCCCGATCCCCTGTTATTTCCTGCCAGTCAGGAAGATAAAAAAAAGTTAATACATTAAAAAAAAAATTTTAAAGTGTCGCGACAGTTTGGTCTTAATTTTTTCCCCTTTCGCAACGCGCGATAAGGAACTTCGTTTCAAAAATGACTTCATATTCGTATTTTGAATAAACAAAAACCACGAACTCAAACTACTAAACTCTTCTTGAAAATTAGTGTCAGCCTACTTGAATTTCTAAAGCAACTCTGCATTTGTATTTAGCTTATTAAGCTTCGAAAATGTAATACAGTTCCTTAATATTCTATAAAATAAAGTCGCTTGAGGGGGGGGGATAACGTACTTGGTTTATCAACATTTCTGATGATTTCTACTTATCAACTCCTACCGCTAGTCACGTTAAAGAGCTTCGTTCTAAAGAATTAGGGAAATATTCGCGCAAATGTCTATTCGCGCAAGTGTCCATTCGCGCAAGTGTCTGTCGCGCAACTGTCCATTCGCGCAAATGTCCATTCGCGCAAGTGTCTGTCGCGCAACTGTCCATTCGCGCAAAAGTCCTTTCGCGCAAGTGGATTCGCGCAAATGTCCTTCGCGCAAATGTCTTTCGCGCAAATGTCCCAGATCCTTAAATTCACAGTCATTATAACAAAGCCACTCATTTCTATAACAAACACGCAATGGATTTCATGAGACAAAAAATATATACTTAAATGCTAGCCGTCAGAATTACACAACCGGTGTTTTTCTAAAAGATTGTACGAAACTATTTAGGCAGATTGCTTGGCAAGGATCAGGACTCAAGTAGAATCTTAGTATAAAGTCATTCCATCAAAAAAATTCTTACACCTCGACTTCACACTATTATTCTTTAGGAGTCGATCTCTTTTTCCATCTCTTTAAGCCAGTATAACATTAACAAAAAGGCATCTAATCATTCTAAGATGGTTGCAGTCATTCCGATCTAGCGATTGCATGAATAACAGGTAACAAAATCGGCAAAACAAGTAACAAAGACGCCGTCAAATTTAACTAACGTCAATCACTATTTCAGATAACTCCTTCTAAACAATCCGGCCTCGTGTTGAAGACTGTTATGGAATGAAACGATGTGGATGGAAATCCACATATCCTGTATAAAATTGGCAGTCACAACCAAAGGCCAATTCTGCCAAGCAGTCATTACTACTTAATTTAGGGTGTTTTTTAAATAAACTATCAATCCCAAAAGGCCGTAATCTAAAATTTTTACATCTAATTATAATTTAAAACGAAATAAACATTTTCAAATTAAATCTATGTTTAGACGGTTGTGTTGACGGCTGTTAAACTATTATAGTAGCAAACTTACAAATTACGAACGCTTGTGATGGTACGAGTTCCTTTTTTAGTATCATAATGGAAGAATTCCATTAGAATTATTAACTTACTTACTATGATTTTTAATAATAAATATGACTTACATAACTATTTATTGCCCATTTGAAACCCCACCTATTATAATTACCAATTCTTTCTGGATGTATCGCATTTTCTGTAGGTGTTCAAAGCCGTATCTCTAATTTTAAGCATTGTCGTTGATTGAAAACAACTGTCAACATGAACCTATTACAACTGGAAGAGATCTCAATCGGGTAACGCTTATAATAAAATGAATGATGAAGTGAATGACGTGATAATATTAAGAGAATATTAAAGAGAAATGGAATATAATATCTATAGTTATATCCTAGTAAAAATGTCAAAAAAAGGTGGAATCCATAAAAAAAGAGGAAGATAATTTAAAATAAAATTGGACGTCTAGAGAGTTGAACAAGCAGAAAAACTTGTTTCGAAATAAGAACTCCTAGAAGAAACGATATCTAGTTTCAATTTCATCCTCCATCAATATTTACTATGCAGAAAATATCGACGGAAAATTATTCAAAAAAAGAATCGTCTCAAGACTACGAAAATCTTATCTCATGAAATGACTTTTTCATGTCGTTCTAAAAAAAGTGGGCCGAAGAAGAAAGATAGAAATCACCAAGGATAGGGTCTTGGTGATCAGCAGAAAACGCCGTTCCCTCCCGCCGCCGATGGTGCTGCTGTCACCACCGGCGGTCGATTTGAAAAGGGAAGGCAAAATCAAAAAATCATAAGTAACAAAATACTTTAGTACTATAATTTCCAAGAAAATACAACAGTAGTTCTCGTTATACTATTTTTATCTTCATTATCAGCTAGCTTAAAAGCTAAAGAGTCAGAATTTGGAGAAAAAAAAAGACGAATAAAGGATAATTCCTTTGCTGATAATTTAATTATCAATTAAGAAAAAGCAGGTGAATAAGAAGTTTAAAAATTGGGATAGTCGTAATCAAAACTCACCAAGGTTTAAGGAAAAAGGTAAAATAGTTTTTTGATGAACATCAATGACTTCCTTCTCCACCAATGATGTTATTAACATCATAGGCCTAAAACTGAACTGGACGTATAAGGACGTATAACGAACGTATAAGGAATACAATAGCTGTTATTAATAATATATCGAAAATAATGTCTGTGATATGAATGAAAAAGCTGGTTTATTGTTGTGAAAATGAAATTAAACGATAAAAAAAATAGTCTAGTTGACTATTTTTTTATTAAAATTGTTAACTGTAGTGAGAAAGACTTTTCGACGTAACGTAAGAGTTTGAGAATCGAAGTTTTCGTGATAGACCTTGCAATTTTGTAAAACCTGCAACGTAATTGTTTACTGGTTCTTATGTAAACGTGTAATCCAAATCAATATCTGCAAAACATTGTAACCGGGTGTTTAATAAAAATCAAAAACTGTTTTAAATTCATAGTTTTAGATAATAATAACCTTTTCAATAAAAAAAACCTACAATGACACCAATAAAACAATTCTACTTGAGTATGTATTGAACAAAATTACCATGACTAACGTTCGGAAGAGGAATAACACCATCAATTGGAGAAAAAAAAACCGAAAAGCAGCAGAAAAGAATACCACCACCCGCCCTACTTCCCCGACGATGCTGCTGACGTCATCGGCCTAGATGTTATCTCCAACATAAATAAAATTAACAAAACAAAACACAGATGAGGTAGATAAAGGAGGTAGTAATTTCACAGATAATACAAAATAAGGTGTGAAATAAATATTATAACAAACTGAAACCGGTGTGTTCTGTTGCAGAAAAAAACAGAAATTAAAAAGTAAATATCACCAAGAACCAAATGACGCTTGGTGATCATCAGACCCAACCCCTTTGGGCCAGTGATGCCGCTGTCACTAGTACTGGTGTACTATGTCAAAATTGAGATACCCAGATGTGAAAGAAATGTGATTGTATGAAGGTAATTATAATTTAGAAACAAATTAGATAGGAAATTAAGAAAGTTAAATATTAGGGAAACAGATTATTGAAAATATCTTAGATTTATTGTTTCTGCAGAACACCTGCATCAAATAGATTACAATTTAGTTTTAGACGTTTGTAGACTACGCGCAAGAATCTCCTAAAAGTTAATCGTTCGGTTTTTGTTCTTTTGAATTTATTAATCGAAACTTTATAACCCCTAACTATGGAGTTTAGGGGTAATTAAGTTTTGCATAATCTATTTGTAAAAAAAAGACACATTGAGGTTTAGTATTAGATCCACAGCCTGAGTATTTAAGCTGGGAACTAGAATGGATATCCCGCCATTCGCCGGTCGCCATTGCCCCGTTTGTTAACGGCAGGGTGCACCTCGAGCAGGAGAGGTTGACTTTTGAAGAAACATGGTGTGCGAATCCCCCTTGCACCCCGTTTAAATAAAAGTTAAGGAAACTTAAATAAAATAAAAAAAAATAACAAATATTATAAATACAATTGAATTTTTGATTAGAGGAAATGACAGGTATAATTAATTTTGAATTTTGATTTTCTCTTGCGGCAGACCGTAATCTAATGTTTTAGGCAAGAACTATCAGATATTGTGATTTTTTTAGTCTGATCGATACTTTATAGTTGGCTCTTTCTCTCTCTCCAAAATATCGTCTTACGGTTCACCGTAAGCAAAGACATTTGCAAAAATATCAAATGAATACCAAAAAATAGGGATAGGGCCACTAACACTGAGTATCATTGGCCCTTCTAATATCTTTGCCAAAATGACCTACAACGAGCTGACGTGTTCAAATATTACTATTTACATAAACGGGAGTCAAAAAATAGTAGTAAATAGTTATTTCACAAAGCCAATATACATTGTGACGTAAAAATTTACATTTGTACGTATCAAGAGGTGAATAGTGATTCATGAACAATTATCACCGTCCGCGTCGTGATAAGAAATATAACGGGGAACATTTGCCAACATCAAGGGTTTAATTTTTTTAAGGAGCTTTCCGAAATTTTAAAAAAATATAAGAAACAAAATGCTACAAAACAAACCTACGAAAAACCCAAGGAAAAAAAGGTAATTAAATAAACAGAAAAAATAAATTTCGACGTTTAAACTTAATTAAAAGAAGAATCGATAATGCTGGAAAACAACTTTTAAGTAAATAAATAATACAAACTAAACAACCTTACCAAGCCTTGTGGATGGTGCTCGGTACTCAGCAGGACCAGTAACTCACCAGTGATACTGCTGTCATCATCTGGTGCGGGGTAATATGGTGTTATAGACGAATATACCGTCATCCTCGGTCGTCAGAGCCTCGTCGGTAACACACCGGGGCGCACCACTCGGAGGTGAGGTTGACGTTTGGAAGGAAGATGTTAACCTTCCCTTACACCCCTCTCTCATGCACCGTTATGGAGAAGAATCTCAATAACGGTGCATAAGAGGCAGAATCAAACCATCGTGTAGAATTAAGTTTGATGGTTTCTCTCTAGCGAAATATGTAAGAGTATTAATTTTCGCAAGTTCTTGTAATCTTACCCCTTAATCTTGCCCCTGCTGAGTTGTTAATTGTAGTGAGAAAGATTTTTCTAAGACGTACTTAACGTAAGAGTTTGAAAATCGAAGTTTTCGTGATAGACCTCGCAATTTTGTAAAACCTACAGTTAGATTAAACGTGCAACGTAACTGTTTACTGGTTCATATGTAAACGTGTAATCCAAACCAATATCTGCAAAACATTGTAACCGGGTGTTTAATAAAAATCAAAAACTGTTCCGAATTTAGATAATAATAACTTTTTCAATAATGTGTCTGCAAATTAAAAACCTACAATGACACCAATAAAACAATTCTACTTGAGTATGTATTGAACAAAATTACCATGACTAACGTTCGGAAGAGGACAAACACCATCAATTGGAAAAAAAACACTGAAAAGCAGCAGAAAAGAATATCACCACCCTACTTCCCCGATGATGCTGCTGACGTCATCGGCCTAGATGTTATCTCCAACATAAATAAAATTTACAAAACAAAACACAGAGGAGGTAGATGAAGGAGGTAGTAATTTCACAGATAATACAAAATAAGGTGTGAAATAAATATTATAACAAACTGAAACCGTTGTGTTCTGTTGCAGAAAAAAACAGAAATTAAAAAGTAAATATCACCAAGAACCAAATGACGCTTGGTGATCATCAGACCCAACCCCTTCGGGCTAATGATGCAGCTGTCATTACTGGTACTGGTGTACTATGTCAAAATTGACTTAACCAGATGTGAAAGAAATGTGATTGTATGAAGGTAATTATAATTTAGAAACAAATTAGATAGGAAATTAAGAAAGTTAAATATTAGGGAAACAGATTATTGAAAATATCTTAGATTTATTGTTTCTGCAGAACACCTGCATCAAATAGATTACAATTTAGTTTTAGACGTTTGTAGACTACGCGCAAGAATCTCCTAAAAGTTAATCGTTCGGTTTTTGTTCTTTTGAATTTATTAATCGAAACTTTATAACCCCTAACTATGGAGTTTAGGGGTAATTAAGTTTTGTATAATCTATTTGTTAAAAAAAGACACATTGGGGTTGAGTATTAGATCCACAGCTTGAGTATTTAAGCTGGGAACTAGAATGGATATCCCGCCATTCGCCGGTCGCCATTGCCCCGTTTGTAAACGCAGGGTGCACCTCGAGCAGGAGAGGTTGACTTTTGAAGAAACATGGTGTGCGAATCCCCCTTGCACCCCGTTTAAATAAAAGTTAAGGAAACTTAAATAAAATAAAAAAAAATAACAAATATTATAAATACAATTGAAATTTTGATTAGAGGAAATGACAGGTATAATTAATTTTGAATTTTGATTTTCTCTTGCGGCACACCGTAATCTAATGTTTTAGGCAAGAACAATCAGATATTGTGATTTTTTTAGTCTGATCGATACTTTATAGTTGGCTCTTTCTCTCTCTCCAAAATATCGTCTTACGGTTCACCGTAAGCAAATACATTTGCAAAAATATCAAATAAATACCAAAAAATAGGGATAGGGCCACTAACACTGAGTATCATTGGCCCTTCTAATATCTTTGCCAAAATGACCTACAACGAGCTGACGTGTTCACATATTACTATTTACATAAACAGGAGTCAAAAAATAGTAGTAAATAGTTATTTCACAAAGCCAATATACATTGTGACGTAAAAATTTACATTTGTACGTATCAAGAGGTGAATAGTGATTAATGAACAATTATCACCGTCCGCGTCGTGACAAGAAATATAACGGGGAACATTTGCCAACATCAAGGGTTTAATTTTTTTGAGGAGCTTTCCGAAATTTTAAAAAAATATAAGAAACAAAATGCTACAAAACAAACCTACGAAAAACCCAAGGAAAAAAAGCTAATTAAATAAACAGAAAAAATAAATTTCGACGTTTAAACTTAATTAAAAGAAGAATCGATAATGCTGGAAAACAACTTTTAAGTAAATAAATAATACAAACTAAACAACCTTACCAAGCCTTGTGGATGGTGCTCGGTACTCAGCAGGACCAGTAACTCACCAGTGATACTGCTGTCATCATCTGGTGCGGGGTAATATGGTGTTATAGACGAATATACCGTCATCCTCGGTCGTCAGAGCCTCGTCGGTAACACACCGGGGCGCACCACTCGGAGGTGAGGTTGACGTTTGGAAGGAAGATGTTAACCTTCCCTTACACCCCTCTCTCATGCACCGTTATGGAGAAGAATCTCAATAACGGTGCATAAGAGGCAGAATCAAACCATCGTGTAGAATTAAGTTTGATGGTTTCTCTCTAGCGAAATATGTAAGAGTATTAATTTTCGCAAGTTCTTGTAATCTTACCCCTTAATCTTGCCCCTGCTGAGTTGTTAATTGTAGTGAGAAAGATTTTTCTAAGACGTACTTAACGTAAGAGTTTGAAAATCGAAGTTTTCGTGATAGACCTTGCAATTTTGTAAAACCTACAGTTAGATTAAACGTGCAACGTAACTGTTTACTGGTTCATATGTAAACGTGTAATCCAAACCAATATCTGCAAAACATTGTAACCGGGTGTTTAATAAAAATCAAAAACTGTTCCGAATTTAGATAATAATAACTTTTTCAATAATGTGTCTGCAAATTAAAAACCTACAATGACACCAATAAAACAATTCTACTTGAGTATGTATTGAACAAAATTACCATGACTAACGTTCGGAAGAGGACAAACACCATCAATTGGAAAAAAAACACTGAAAAGCAGCAGAAAAGAATACCACCACCCTACTTTCCGAGGTATTCCTCGAAGCGCTCCCATTTTGAAGCGCTCCTAACGAGGCGCTCCTTTTTTATTCCTCGAAGCGCACCTTTTAGTAGCGCTCCAAATAACAATTAAAAATGTTAAAATTTTATTCCTCGAAGCGCACCTATGATTAACTTGCGAATAGAGACAGGATACTAACTGAAACTATCGATAATAAGTAAAACACTTAATTTGCAAAAACTCTTTACTCCTTGAATTTAGATTGGTTTAAAAAAAAAATAACTAAACCTGGTTAGTATGGACCATGGAGCATATATAAAGGGGAGCTAGCGAAAGCAACGTTGCACCGTGTCGTCGAGTTGCATATTACGTCATCAGGATGGGCGGGGCTTAGCGACAGATTGTCTAAAACCGTTACACTCGGCACACGTATCGGTACTACCATTACGATCCCACAAAAAAATTGTTATTTCGTATAATTTCGATAAAAACCATGAAGTGTTGTGTGTTGGGATGCAACCACTACTCCGACAAAGATTCTGAGGCAACTAATGTGGTTTTTTATATATTTTTATATATTAAATGGTTTTTTAATGTGGTTGGATTTTGGAAAACCAAATTTACATGTTACGGTGAAAAGAACAAAACAAATAATTTTATGGAATCACATTATTCAGAAATTAATTAAAAAATCAACCAAAAGCGCGGTGTAAATTTAGCTAAATTGTTAAGTTACTTGCAAAACTACTGTAATAATTTTGCTGAAATAAGATTGAAAATGAACATTTCCGATAATCAAAAACACGCCCAAGAAAGAAAAAAAAATATAATTTAATATATCAATACGTGACTGGCTCTATCTCTATAGGTACGACATTGTCTGGAAATGTTAATATTTTAATATTTTTGTACTTAGTAAGTAATTATTAATCAGTCAGTTGATACCAATTGAGATAATGAAACGATCTGTGATTTTTAATATTAAAGCTTATTTCTTTTTTATATACTTACTCTTAGTGTTAATATTGTTCTTAATGTGATTATAACTGGAAATATGATTTTATGTATCATATTTGTAATTGTTAAACATTGCATATGAACCATCTGTGATTTTTTATTATATTTATTTAACTGAGGTTTTTCATTATTTATACTTATTATTACACTATTAGTTTTAAGATTTGTTGTTGTGATTACAAATCAGACGGCTTTTTAATAGCTTTTTTAATACCTTACCATATGTTACTTTTAAGTAATGACTTTTAAGACATCGAAACAATCTGTGTTTTTTTGTAAATTTTATACTTAAATAATAATAACTTTTCAACTGTTTCTCCCTACTAGTACTTAATGTGATTTTTATCCTTTCTAGTTATTATGAATCGGATATTATTTATATAATTAAACAAAACCAAACAACAAAACAAAAAGAAATTAAATTAAACTTTTTAATTTTTTTGTGTGAGAATCGTTAAAGAGAACGTATGATTTAATATATTATATTTTTTTTTTTGTGAATTTTTTACATGTTATAGCACATGATAGCTTATTAAATATAATTATTTAATAAGAAAATTTGAAAAAACAACTGATACGGATGGGATTCGAACCCACGATCTTCGACTATTAATATATTATAGTTACCAGTGTAGTAAAAATTCAAATTAATAATCAGCAACAAAGTCTTAGATAGATTCATTTACTAAGCAGGCTAGATGTCGCCTTACATTATCTAATGTGCCTTCTCGTTTACTCACTCGTTTTTGGATTGGATTGCTATAATGTAGTTTTTGTATAAAACTGTATTTACGATAAAACCACACAAAGTAATCTTGTAATTATTATGTAGGTCCTGCTGCAATGTGATTATTATACGCATATCATTTATTTTGTGCGTTTTATTTATTAATAACATCTTCTTTGAATACACAATACCATTGGCCTTTAAATACACATTATAGTGCCGAAAGCAAAAACATATTTTTCTGACAATTTCGTACTTTTGATTAAGCAACTTCGATGATGATGATGCAGAAATTAGTTTATAAAAATCATCGATATAATTTATTACGTTTACTTCATGCTCTTCCCTATTTTTAGACGTTGGTGCGCTTCGAGGAATAAAATTTTAATATTTTTAATTGTTATCGGGAGCGCTACTAAAAGGTGCGCTTCGAGGAATAAAAAAGGAGCGCCTCGTTAGGAGCGCTTCAAAATGGTAGCGCTTCGAGGAATACCTCTACTTCCCCGATGATGCTGCTGACGTCATCGGCCTAGATGTTATCTTCAACATAAATAAAATTTACAAAACAAAACACAGAGGAGGTAGATGAAGGAGGTAGTAATTTCACAGATAATACAAAATAAGGTGTGAAATAAATATTATAACAAACTGAAACCGGTGTGTTCTGTTGCAGAAAAAAACAGAAATTAAAAAATAAATATCACCAAGAACCAAATGACGCTTGGTGATCATCAGACCCAACCCCTTCGGGCTAATGATGCAGCTGTCATTACTGGTACTGGTGTACTATGTCAAAATTGACTTAACCAGATGTGAAAGAAATGTGATTGTATGAAGGTAATTATAATTTAGAAACAAATTAGATAGGAAATTAAGAAAGTTAAATATTAGGGAAACAGATTATTGAAAATATCTTAGATTTATTGTTTCTGCAGAACACCTGCATCAAATAGATTACAATTTAGTTTTAGACGTTTGTAGACTACGCGCAAGAATCTCCTAAAAGTTAATCGTTCGGTTTTTGTTCTTTCGAATTTATTAATCGAAACTTTATAACCCCTAACTATGGAGTTTAGGGGTAATTAAGTTTTGTATAATCTATTTGTTAAAAAAAGACACATTGGGGTTGAGTATTAGATCCACAGCTTGAGTATTTAAGCTGGGAACTAGAATGGATATCCCGCCATTCGCCGGTCGCCATTGCCCCGTTTGTAAACGCAGGGTGCACCTCGAGCAGGAGAGGTTGACTTTTGAAGAAACATGGTGTGCGAATCCCCCTTGCACCCCGTTTAAATAAAAGTTAAGGAAACTTAAATAAAATAAAAAAAAATAACAAATATTATAAATACAATTGAAATTTTGATTAGAGGAAATGACAGGTATAATTAATTTTGAATTTTGATTTTCTCTTGCGGCAGACCGTAATCTAATGTTTTAGGCAAGAACTATCAGATATTGTGATTTTTTTAGTCTGATCGATACTTTATAGTTGGCTCTTTCTCTCTCTCCAAAATATCGTCTTACGGTTCACCGTAAGCAAATACATTTGCAAAAATATCAAATAAATACCAAAAAATAGGGATAGGGCCACTAACACTGAGTATCATTGGCCCTTCTAATATCTTTGCCAAAATGACCTACAACGAGCTGACGTGTTCACATATTACTATTTACATAAACAGGAGTCAAAAAATAGTAGTAAATAGTTATTTCACAAAGCCAATATACATTGTGACGTAAAAATTTACATTTGTACGTATCAAGAGGTGAATAGTGATTAATGAACAATTATCACCGTCTGCGTCGTGACAAGAAATATAACGGGGAACATTTGCCAACATCAAGGGTTTAATTTTTTTGAGGAGCTTTCCGAAATTTTAAAAAAATATAAGAAACAAAATGCTACAAAACAAACCTACGAAAAACCCAAGGAAAAAAAGGTAATTAAATAAACAGAAAAAATAAATTTCGACGTTTAAACTTAATTAAAAGAAGAATCGATAATGCTGGAAAACAACTTTTAAGTAAATAAATAATACAAACTAAACAACCTTACCAAGCCTTGTGGATGGTGCTCGGTACTCAGCAGGACCAGTAACTCACCAGTGATACTGCTGTCATCATCTGGTGCGGGGTAATATGGTGTTATAGACGAATATACCGTCATCCTCGGTCGTCAGAGCCTCGTCGGTAACACACCGGGGCGCACCACTCGGAGGTGAGGTTGACGTTTGGAAGGAAGATGTTAACCTTCCCTTACACCCCTCTCTCATGCACCGTTATGGAGAAGAATCTCAATAACGGTGCATAAGAGGCAGAATCAAACCATCGTGTAGAATTAAGTTTGATGGTTTCTCTCTAGCGAAATATGTAAGAGTATTAATTTTCGCAAGTTCTTGTAATCTTACCCCTTAATCTTGCCCCTGCTGAGTTGTTAATTGTAGTGAGAAAGATTTTTCTAAGACGTACTTAACGTAAGAGTTTGAAAATCGAAGTTTTCGTGATAGACCTTGCAATTTTGTAAAACCTACAGTTAGATTAAACGTGCAACGTAACTGTTTACTGGTTCATATGTAAACGTGTAATCCAAACCAATATCTGCAAAACATTGTAACCGGGTGTTTAATAAAAATCAAAAACTGTTCCGAATTTAGATAATAATAACTTTTTCAATAATGTGTCTGCAAATTAAAAACCTACAATGACACCAATAAAACAATTCTACTTGAGTATGTATTGAACAAAATTACCATGACTAACGTTCGGAAGAGGACAAACACCATCAATTGGAAAAAAAACACTGAAAAGCAGCAGAAAAGAATACCACCACCCTACTTCCCCGATGATGCTGCTGACGTCATCGGCCTAGATGTTATCTTCAACATAAATAAAATTTACAAAACAAAACACAGAGGAGGTAGATGAAGGAGGGTAGTAATTTCACAGATAATACAAAATAAGGTGTGAAATAAATATTATAACAAACTGAAACCGGTGTGTTCTGTTGCAGAAAAAAACAGAAATTAAAAAATAAATATCACCAAGAACCAAATGACGCTTGGTGATCATCAGACCCAACCCCTTCGGGCTAATGATGCAGCTGTCATTACTGGTACTGGTGTACTATGTCAAAATTGACTTAACCAGATGTGAAAGAAATGTGATTGTATGAAGGTAATTATAATTTAGAAACAAATTAGATAGGAAATTAAGAAAGTTAAATATTAGGGAAACAGATTATTGAAAATATCTTAGATTTATTGTTTCTGCAGAACACCTGCATCAAATAGATTACAATTTAGTTTTAGACGTTTGTAGACTACGCGCAAGAATCTCCTAAAAGTTAATCGTTCGGTTTTTGTTCTTTCGAATTTATTAATCGAAACTTTATAACCCCTAACTATGGAGTTTAGGGGTAATTATGTTTTGCATAATCTATTTGTTAAAAAAAGACACATTGAGGTTTAGTATTAGATCCAAAGCTTGAGTATTTAAGCTGAGAACTAGAATGGATATCCCGCCATTCGCCGGTCGCCATTGCCCCGTTTGTAAACGCAGGGTGCACCTCGAGCAGGAGAGGTTGACTTTTGAAGAAACATGGTGTGCGAATCCCCCTTGCACCCCGTTTAAATAAAAGTTAAGGAAACTTAAATAAAATAAAAAAAAATAACAAATATTATAAATACAATTGAAATTTTGATTAGAGGAAATGACAGGTATAATTAATTTTGAATTTTGATTTTCTCTTGCGGCACACCGTAATCTAATGTTTTAGGCAAGAACAATCAGATATTGTGATTTTTTTAGTCTGATCGATACTTTATAGTTGGCTCTTTCTCTCTCTCCAAAATATCGTCTTACGGTTCACCGTAAGCAAAGACATTTGCAAAAATATCAAATAAATACCAAAAAATAGGGATAGGGCCACTAACACTGAGTATCATTGGCCCTTCTAATATCTTTGCCAAAATGACCTACAACGAGCTGACGTGTTCACATATTACTATTTACATAAACAGGAGTCAAAAAATAGTAGTAAATAGTTATTTCACAAAGCCAATATACATTGTGACGTAAAAATTTACATTTGTACGTATCAAGAGGTGAATAGTGATTAATGAACAATTATCACCGTCCGCGTCGTGATAAGAAATATAACGGGGAACATTTGCCAACATCAAGGGTTTAATTTTTTTAAGGAGCTTTCCGAAATTTTAAAAAAATATAAGAAACAAAATGCTACAAAACAAACCTACGAAAAACCCAAGGGAAAAAAGGTAATTAAATAAACAGAAAAAATAAATTACGACGTTTAAACTTAATTAAAACAAGAATCGATAATGCTGGAAAACAACTTTTAAGTAAATAAATAATACAAACTAAACAACCTTACCAAGCCTTGTGGGTGGTGCTCGGTACTCAGCAGGACCAGTAACTCACCAGTGATACTGCTGTCATCATCTGGTGCGGGGTAATATGGTGTTATAGACGAATATACCGTCATCCTCGGTCGTCAGAGCCTCGTCGGTAACACACCGGGGCGCACCACTCGGAGGTGAGGTTGACGTTTGGAAGGAAGATGTTAACCTTCCCTTACACCCCTCTCTCATGCACCGTTATGGAGAAGAATCTCAATAACGGTGCATAAGAGGCAGAATCAAACCATCGTGTAGAATTAAGTTTGATGGTTTCTCTCTAGCGAAATATGTAAGAGTATTAATTTTCGCAAGTTGTTGTGATCTTACTCCTTAATCTTGCCCCTGCTGAGTAAAGGCATCCTCTAACAAACTAGCGAGATTTTTAGTCTAGAGCTAGTCAAAGATCCCTCGGGGCTTAGCCAAGTTGACTATCTACAATCGCTAACGAATTAAAAACGAAAGACATGTATAGGATGACATTACCATATGTCACGTGACATATCTATAAAGGTAATGTCATCCTATACATTTCTTTCGTTTTCTATAGCGTTAGCGATTTTAGATAGTCAACTTGGCGAAGCCCCTTCAAACAACATAATTTTGACACGATTAAAAGTTAATTAGTATCGGAGGGAGATCAATGAATTAATTAATAATATTGTAAAAACAATCTTTGATTTATGATGATGATTTTTCTCGATCTGAAATGACATCGGCGATGACTCGACTGCTGGATTTATTTATTGCCAGTAAACAGCTACGTAGATATTCGTGACTATTTAAATGTTGTTCAAACTCAATTTGATCCTATTATGTTAAAAATGAGGTTAGGTAGGTTATAATTACAGTTATAAGTTAGGTTATAAGAACATTTAACTAATTTGTCAAAATATGACAAAAGTGGTACTTTGAATTAGATTTTTCGTTACTATAATTCAACACCCACCTATTTATTATGATTAAATAGACACAAACATTTAGTACCAAATAATCAACATTAAGTTGAAATGTCTAAGAAAAATATCACTTTTATGTCTTTCCATTATTTAATTTATATTTGCTATTTAAGTAGACGTATTATTTATTAAGCCTACTCGTATGTTCGTCTCATTTCCATGACCCAAATTTTATTTTTAGATTTTATTTTATACTAAACTTTATCTTCATTTTTACGTTTAAAAAAAAATATTTTAATTATTTCTAACATTGAGAAAGAATATTATAATAATTTAATAAGAAATTTGAAAAATTAATAAGAAGTTAATAAACTAACATGTACATAAAAAAATTCACAAAAATATCGAGAAAGAATCTTAATTTAAAGATTTTCTTCTTGAAATTAAAGAAAAACTAACGTAAAAACGTTTGCAAAAGGAAATGTACTTAAATAAATAAAATAAAAAAACAAAATTAAATATAATTAATTGTTTTATTATAAACTTGATAATAAATGCACTAAATCACACAAATCGTATCTAAATAAAAAAATAAAAGAACAAAGCACTTTTAAGTTATTAAAGTGTTACCTACTTACTCAGGAAATTTACTGGCGTGGTGCAAAAAGGACTTGAACCCACGACTCTATTTAAGTTGTTAGTTTGTAAGTACTTGAAGTGCTCATGAACCTTACCATCTAACATTGAAATTTATAATTTCAGACATTCTGTCAGTTCTTTCACAACCCTATCCAATCCTAAATTATTCGAACTTTTAAGTTATGTTTATAAAAAAACAACACGAAGAAAACACAGAAGGCTCTAAACTTAATAATTTTCATTTACAATCTTCAAGAAGATCAAAATTTTGCAAACAAGTCTTAAGTATGGCATAGGTATTCCTATGCAATATTTATTAAGTCTAAACCTTAATAAAAAATTCCTCACCAGTTAATCACCAACCCTGAAAATCCTATCACATTCGTGGCTTTATCTCATCAAAACTATGTTAATTTCTTATTTTGCTTTAGATAACTCACTTCCATCAATTTGAGACAGCCTCATACGTCCGTAAAGCCTCACGAAATTAAATAAATGACATAAAATATGTGCATTTTTGAAAAAATGAATGAATAGAGTAAGCTTGTTGTTGAATCTTAATAGTACATGAGTTGACAAGTCGGGGCTGTTTGAAGCGAAAAGATTTGTTTCCATACGACGTATGTACTCGTATTAACTGTGTAAGCGATGTCGCTTCGTCTTTCATTCGTGAAATACCTAATATCTTTTCCGCTTTGGTTCAAACTAGCCTCTTAAATATATATATATTAAATAAAAATATGATTATTTACAATAATGGAACACATAATGGTGTATGGAATCAACGTTCTAGAAACGGATAGAATGTACAAGGAAAGATGATAAATAATTTCAATAATATAGATAGGTACCAATCTGTTTTCAAAAACTACTTACTCCAGCTAATGATAACTAGTATGCGCAAGACGCTGTAATTTCTAAAATTTAGCCTAAGATCGAATGTTGAGTTATAAGTTGATAGAGATAATAGAGTTGAGTTATGTTTAAGCAATTGTTTTCATTAGGAATGTTTTGATAAAAACTTTTAACATCCCAGAAATACGCCTATTATAATCTCTATAGAACAACCATTCACTCTATCATTCGCCAAAACCGTAAAAAACTATTAAAATTTAAAGAACATTTGAAATTGTATTTAATTTACAAGATAACATTAATAGATTAATGGATTAAAATCGAACCCAAGGCGCGCACCTCTGACTTTTCGTAAGTTATGTGCGTTTTACAAATTAATTATCACTCTCCGTGCCTCGGATAGCACGTTAAGCTGTTGGCCCCGGCTGTCAATTGTAGATCTTTGACAGTCGTTACGGGTAGTCAAAAGCCCAAAAGTCTGATTACCAGTCTTACCAAGGGATATCGTGTAACCCAGTATCTGGGTTGTGGAGGTCTGACAGGCAGTCGCTCCATGTAAAACACTGGTATTCAGCTGCATCCGGTAAGACTGGAAGCCGACCCCAACATAGTTGGGAACAGGCTAGGCAGATGATGGATTAAAATGTATTATCATTGGATTTTTTTTACTTTTATCTTTACGAAGTATTATGTGACAGTAGCCATTATCTTTACATACATAGCCAGTATCTTTGGTAAAATATTTTTTATTTCCAACAGGTAATTATAATTATCATTAATATTAGGCTATTCATTTTGGTAAGTATTGCAAGGCAAATGCCAAGTTATTTAAATATATTATCATATAAGTTATTTAAAATAGTCTTTGTAAACAGCTTTGGTATAAATTACTTTTATTTGAAAAAAATAAATTTGCTATACCTACAAGATAGCATCATGTGTTTATATCTATTAGTACTAATTAGTAATAATTTTATACTTTATTACTTAATAAAACAATAAAAATTATAATTATATTTGAAAAAAAATTACTTAAGTACTTACTAATATAAAACTTCAAAAATAAAAGAACATTGAATTTTGATTACCTATACTTTTAAAAAACAAAAACGTAATAAAAAAAATGTAATTGAATATCGCTACCACTTATTAAAAATATTGCAGATTTTTTACAACCTTTTTTTATTTCTTTTTTATTTACAACCTAGAAGTAATGGAAAAAGTATGAGTAATTGTAAAATTGTTTATATTTATATCAACCAGAACGTAATATTTATAATATTAATTAAATATAATTATTTATTCCGATATTAAGAATTAAATGTAAATATAAACCCATCCCAGAAAAAATACAAAAAATATGAAATTATTATTAATCAAACAAAACAATATACAAAAAATTTCATATTTAAAAACGTTATGCGGAGATCAATATTTAAATAGATTTTTTTTTGTTTTATTTGTAATAATCCATGATATGATAAGTTAATATAATTTTTTTTTGGATATTTGCAATTTTGAACAATGAATAACAACAAAAAAAAACAACAACAAAATGTTAAACAGAATTGGTCGTGGAAGCAAGGATTAATTTCACGTACCAACTAATTTGGATGGTAATGTGTTGGCAAGTGGTGACTCGCCTCTTCACTAGCAGATAAGATGACGTCTGTGTGAGAGACTTTGGTGTTAGAGGCGGTGAAGGTCTTATCACCGCGTCTGAAAGAACAGGGTCTCAAACTTTGTCCCCCGGAGCATAAGTGGTATTGCTCTAGCGTTTCCCTTTAACCAACCAATTAAGGCAAGTCTATTAAGTCAAACGGGCTCTGTAAGACACACTTTAGCCGGCCAATAAAGGCAAGCATAAAGATCAAGCCCTGACTGAGGAACTCGGGTCCGTGGTGTCGTTACTCACCAACAGCTCGCCACAAGCTGCCCTGCGGGCAATGTCTGTGACATTGTACAGGCCGCAAAAAAAAACAAAAGATGCCAGAAAAAGGGGTTCGATTTTTGTTTACAATATGGGAATTTTCCTATCTGCACAGTAATAAAATTATGAATAAAATTGTTTTTGTTTTTTTTTCTTCTTTTTGTTAAAAGACATACTATTTATTATTATTGCAGAAACTACGGGACTGGAATACAATTACTTATTCGCTACGAAAATCATGTAGTCATTGTAAAAATGCGATTTTGTTAAAGGGATTTTATAAGGTTATTAGACATGGATTATGATTAAGTATATTAATCTACTTGCATACCTGCTAAAGCAATAAATTTTTTACACGTATTTTTTTTTATTATTTTGTATTTTTTTGAATGGGTATCATAATTTTTATTAGAAAAATATTTTTATAAGACAAAATGTATAATAAGATACTTGTGAATTATTTTTGTAATTTATAATATTTATGATTTTTTCTTAGATTTTATATACTTTTTTAAACATTAATTAAGCCTATGAATTCAAGAGATTTTAATTAAGTATTAAATATAGATACCTAAATATTACCTATATTCTATCCATATGATAGATTTTTTTAAATTTCTCTTTCTACTTTTATTCAACTTATTCATCCTCATTCGCTCCGAAATAAAAGAAAAATAAGGTGCGTACAGTAAAAATAAGGAAGTAGTTTAGATTTATGTCTGTTGGAGTATCTAATAGCTCTACAAAACAGTGCTTCTAATTTATTTAAGTCGTTCTAGTCCAATAAACTAGGAAATTATTTAATTGAAATAAACTTTTTATTATTATTTGCGATGGAAAAGTATATTTATTTTGGATATTAAATTGTGCAAACATCACACTGCAAAGTTTTAGAGACACAGGAATTATAATAATTCTATCACTGATTGGACTATCTCGGTAAACTTTGTATTTCCACCTGAATTTCCATGTATTATTAAATTTATTTGTAATTCAATTTAAAATACTTAATTTGAATTCAGGATTGAAATAATTATGTACTTCATAGTTGTTTTTGATTTTCATGTGGAACTATATAGAGCTGTAAAACTATTTATCTTTTTATGATAACTCCCTAAAAAAAGCATAATAAAAAATTAACCAATATTTTTCTTATACTAATTAAGATCAAGATATTGATTGATTGATTGATTGCCACATTAATCGCAGCATATCCTTTAATTTTAGACCAAATGTATGAAGTATATCGAAATCCGGATGGTATGGAGTCAATCGTAAAATGCTAAGTTCATTCAGTATAATATTTTAATCTGATTTCCATAAAATAAAATCTAATAAAAGAGTTTATCAACTTTATATATTTCCATGTCCATCATGGCGGGCGGATAGAAATATGACAACAGCCGAAACCAGAATAATTTAGCCGAGAGCCATTAATAAGATAGACGCACTGTTCTGAAATTCATGTTTCCTTCAAAAATTCGTGTTACTCAGACGTCATAAGCTTCAATGTTGTCTACACTGATGGTGTTAATAATAATAATTATGTATGATAAGTCGAAAGAGAATTCAAGAATATATTTTTCGTAAAACGTAAATAAATAAAGCTCGATTCACATCTATCATCACCTCGGATACCGTACGTACTAAACACGTAACGAGTCAGACATGAAAATATTATTTACCAACATTAATAATTAACGATCTTAAGCTAAACGCAACGAAAGCTCAATTCAATTGCAATTATATTATCATCTTCATACTTATTACTTTATTAAATCGATTTGACATGACGTATTTTCAATTTACTTTAATCATATTTCAATAAAATTGTTGTACTTGTTCTGTAAACAACAAAAAAAACATTATTCAGAAATAAAGATTATTGTTGTTTGCAAGAGCGCGGCAGCAACACGCGGCGTTTGCAGGACACATTTCTGCCGCGCGACTAGTTTAGACCTTCTGCGCGACAGTGCTGCGCGGCATGTCCGAGACACGCCACGCTCTTCATTTCGTATTCAAACCACAATGAAAGTGGCCGTGTGTGTTGTAGCTCTGCTTATTATTCGTAAATTACGTAGAGTAGCTCGAGGCTGCCGCGCGCGGCAGTCGTCCAAACATAGCGCGGCTAGCCGCGCGCGGCAGCCGCGCTCGAATGCCGCTCAATGTTTGGACACACCTTAAAGTTGGTAATGGACGTCTGTATCGTAATGCCGAGATAAATAAACATTACGTCAGTATGCGCGCAGTACCTCTGACACTGTTGCGCAACTGCCAACTTCAACTGTAAGTCGGAGACGGGAATGTGTCATTACCAAAACTCGTATTGACTAATGTCATCTCAGCGTCAGGCACGTTACTTATCTGAAACTTGCAGTGTCTGTAGATGTGAATCGAGCATAAGAGAGTAAGGATAGGTATATGTAACGAAGTTTAAAATAGAAAAGAATATCAAAATCAAAAATCAATAAGTTCCAAGAAGAATTAATAATTTTTTAAAGATACTTTCATGTTTTCCTTTTATCCCAGGAACTTTGTACCGCCACAAATAATTATAATTTACAATTGAGAATTGTATAATGTATAAATGTAAATGTATATTAATTATAATTATAATAATTAGAATGAGGTAGACATCGTCTAGTCTAATATTGTTCGGCGACATGCTGACCGTACTTACCGGCGTAAGTACTGCTTCCACCACCTGTCTAGCGACTAATTGGACTGTTTTTTCATGCGTAACGTATTTTAACTCCATCGAAAGGATATCAAGTGCATAATATCACGGGCGCACAGATGGAACGGGGCGGGTAAGATATCGTCGCAGTCGGTGGCATAGGATGTCACTCGAGATATTATGATGACGAAAATCAGTACGTATGTATTAAACACCCGTCCGTTTTATACCCCGTCTCATCTCCTCGGCGTATATGTTCTAACCTCGTTACGTGTGCAAAGACTTAAATCACGCTCAATTTTAGATAAGACGATCTCTCCCTCTCTCTTCTTAGAAAAGGTTTATTTACAAAAGAGAATGCAGAATATTCCCATTGGTTCTTAATGAAGCTAATAATATAGTTACAAAGAATACAGCTTACTTTTTTAAAGTAGTATTTTCTAAATCACTATGACAACATTGAATCTTTTTAAAGATAAATTGTAATTTTAATAAAATTGTATATTACAGTAAAGTGAATAATAATTTTATTTTGCTTACATTACAAGTTTTATAATTATGTCTTATTTCATAAATTAAAATTAATTGGTAGGTACCTACATAGTCCTTTTGTCATCCAGGTCTTTTATCCTTTAAATCCAAGGTATTCTGATAAAATTGCGAAGAATCCTCTCCCAGGGTTCTTTGAATATCTGTCATCTCGATTCTGGATGCTGATACTGCTGCAGGTCGATCTGGAATAGTTAACGCTAGTGTTTTAGTTGATATAAAAAAAATCTATAATTATAATCATGGAGAGCTTTTTTGTTTCATCAGCCATTGTTTTTATTTTAAATTATAAGGAGGTTAAATAATTACTAAAAAATAAAAATTAGAAAAATGAGTGCCTATCAATTATAATATCTTATCCCCTTGGGTTGTGGTGGTCAGATAAACAGTCGCTCCGTAGAAAACGAATAGTCGAATCAGCATTTGGATAGATTAAACAAAGTTTGAAAATAATAAGGCTGGGAGGATGAGAATAGATGAATAAAAATAAATTGGCACCAATGTTTGATCGCGCAATACTTCAAAACGGTAGGACCGAAATTGATGAAATTTGTGTGTGGGCGTAAATGAATACTGGATGGTTCATATTCCCAGTTGGACTGGATAGGTGGCGCTGCGATCTAGTTAAATTATAACCACGTGAGGGTCAGCTAGTAAAATAAATTATACAATTCTTAATAGATGAAAATATTTAATAAAAAACTCTCAAAAACAACTGACACAGGCAAGACTTGAACCCGTGATCTCTTGCGTGCCGTGTCATCGTTTTACTAACTGAGCTACCGAGTCCTACCCACTTGAGTTGAAATTACAAATATTTTTCTTAACGCCAAATAGGCATGTAGTGACATCTACCGGAGTAGTTTACATACTGCCGCATAAATAACTTAAGACTTAACTTACAGAAAATATATTAAAAATTGGCAATATCGTCTCTATGCCTTCTAAGCTTGGAATATGAAATAGTTTGGTACCAAATAGTTAACAAATTGTGACTTTAAATTAAAGGTATGGAAATCATGGGAGACGGCTTTTGCTTAGCAGCGGATGATATAAGCTAACATTAACACCAAATTTTCACCAGATAGACGAAATTACAAGTATTTTGGAATTTCACTAAAAAAATGTCAGATTAAATGTGTCAGAGTTATAACAGAACTTGGAAGAATGTTACAGAATGTGAACTGTACACCAATGTCTGAGACGTCCCGCCGGTAAAATATTATGTTGCGCGATTCTTCCCGTCATACACACATCAAAAGTGTCTAGGGATATTTCAATTAAACCGAAATAAATAAAATTCTATTAACTTTTTGTTAAGACACCTACACATTAAAATAAACCTTGTTTAATAGCCTATCTAATCTGATAATAAACTTTTAGATAAATTTAAATTTTTAAAAAAACTTAGAAGAAGAGGAAAATCTCAGACAAAATTTCAATCTTAACTTTATTTTTGAAACATCAAAACCTAAACAAAACAACATTTTTTTTTTAAAACGCATCTCCGGTGTTTATTTAATCATGCCACGTAGACACTTGACCAGGAACGAAATGTTAAGAGCAGTGGGCATGATTCAAGCTGGCGCTAACCAAATTACGGTTTCTGAAGCTATGAGGACCAGTCAGAGCGTTATATCCAGGCTTTGGTCATGTTATCGTGTCACGGGGGAAGTGGTGGAACGGCACCAAGGACCTCAACGCATTACAACACATGTACAGGACCGATTCATAGTAAATACTGCACGAAGTCAACCAAATGTAACGGCGATGCAATTGGTTCAAAGGCTACAGAGAGAGTATGGTTTGCTGGTAAGCGGTCAAAGTTTGAGAAAACGACTGCATGAAGTCAACCTACGTGCTCGTTGGCCACTTCGGGTACCAGCGCTAAGGAGAAGCAATCGAGGAAGAAGATTACAATGGGCTATTGCACACGAAAACTGGAACCTTTCTCAATGGTCACTTGTGCTTTTCTCTGATGAATCCAGGTTTGGATTTCATCTTGATTCGCGAAGAGTACGCCTTTGGAGAGAACCTGGACGTTGGAATCGACTGCAGCACCCACAACAAGTTCATGCATATCAAGGTGACACGATTATGGTTTGGGCAGGAATTCGTCTCGGCGGTAGAACGGACCTCGTTTGGATACAAGGCAATATGACTGCTCTATAATACCGAGATGAGGTGCTAGAGCCTGTAATCTTGCCCCACAGACAGCAAATGGGACAAAATTTCCAGCTAAAGCACGACATTGCCCGTCCACATACGGCGCGTATCGTTGCAAGTTGGTTACAACAGCATGATATCCAAGCTTTAGACTGGTCTGCACAATCCTCTGACTTAAATCCTATTGAGCGTGCATGGAATATGCTTCAGAGAACAGCTCTTAGGAATTTCCCTGAAGATATTGTGCATGAAAACCAGCTTTTCTTGAATCTAAGCAGGACTTGGGGCAGTATTCCACAACAGGATATTGACACCCTTGTTTTGAGTATGCAGAACCGCTGCAGATGTGTCAGGAGAGTCTTAGGTGGATTCACGAATTATTAATTTAAAATTTTCAACAAATTTTTTAAAAAAATAGTTGTTTTGTTTAGGTTTTGATGTTTCAAAAATAAAGTTAAGATTGAAATTTTGTTCGATTTTTTCCTTTTCTTCTAAGTTTTTTTTAAAATTTGACTTTATCTAAAAGTTTATCATCAGATTAGATAGGCTATTAAACAAGGTTTATTTTAATGTGTAGGTGTCTTAACAAAAAGTTAATAGAGTTTTAGTTATTTAGGTTTAATTGAAATATCCCTAGACACTTTTGATGTGTGTATATTTGTAAAAATTAATCAAAACAAATTATTGTCAATAAATGATGTATTTTCTGATACTAAAGATTTAAAGTGATCTCTAGAATATCCGATGTTGTATGACAAATTTTCTACAATTTCTGGATATTAGGGACCCTCAAAATGAAAAAACTGAATTCTTATAGCAGATTTGGGTTTAAAACCGTTTTCGGTCTTTCCTTGTAAAAATATTTAAAGCACAATCTTACCTCACTAAGAATGACCCAGAATTTGCTGTCCTCGTTGACTTTAAGACGTATGGCAGCAATGGATCCCATATTCAAATCGTCTTCGGCAAGTCCAAATTCGTCAAACGTGCCTACGGTGGTGAAATTGCCACGAGCCGGTTTCACTTCTACAGATGTCCCGTAAAATTTGTCCGAGATATGTTCGACATTAGCACTGCGGAATATGTAGCTGAAAAAGAATTTTGTATTATTCTACGATATTTTTCAAATACGTAATCTAAGGTCGATATCTCTTAGGTCAGCCAACACAAACAAAGTCATCACAATCTAACGAGAAATCTCATGACAAGTGGCAAGGTTATCATCATTTAATTTAGGTATTATAGTAAAGGTTTATAATCAGCGTGTGTTAGAAGCTCAGAGTCACGCAGCGAGCAATGGAGAGAGCTATGCTCGGAGTTTCGATAAAATGCAGAACGAGGAAATTCAGCCGAAAAACGAAAGTCACCGACATAGCTCTCAGAATATGCAAGTGGCAATGGGCAGGCCACATCACTCGAAGAACCGACAACCACTGGGGAAGAAAGGTTCTCGAGTGGTGACCACGAACCGAAAGACGCAGAGTTGGTAGGCTTCCCACCAGGTGAACCAACGACATTGTCAAGGTCGCAGGTAACCGGTGGATGCAAACGGTAAGTTGTCGCTCATTGTGGCGTTCTATGGGGGAGGCCTTTGTTCAAAAGTGGACGTCTTCCGGCTGATGATGATTATAGTATGGTAAGTAATAATATTGATAATCATGATCTTTTTTTACATTCTTTATCAAATTCGGAAATACTTACTGAGTAATGATCACGGGTTTTTTAAACCAGAATTCCACCTTATCTCCTTTTTTTGGTTTCATGCCCCAATAAAAGTTCGCTCCTTCATAAGCTCTTTTCAAAGAATGATCCGCCTGTTCTATGATGTCCGACTTTATTTCTTTTAAAGGAGGATTTTCCTTATGGGGGTGGAAAGTCGGCATGGTCCCGAACTGAGTGTCCTAGAAGTTTCATAATATACTTTAAGTATAAAGATCTTTTTCTTTTCTTTATTATAAGGATAACATTTAAGGTAACAATAAAATATTGGAATAAATTAAACATCGTAATCGTCTTTAAGCGTCGTCAGTGTTAAATTATAGTGGGAGTGGGATGAGGGACGACGCTTGAATGCACCGGGCACTCAAGGGAAGTCGCTCACCCACTCTCAATTGACAGATAGACCAAGTTTGTCTCACGCCTGAGAGAGGACATTGCCGTCGAAGCAGGTGTTGTAACACCGACGTTGAGACAATCCCCGATAGTGGTGATCTTAAAACAACACTATTATCGCGGTTTACCATGACGGCAGTCGGCTGGATCTGGATTTTTCTGCGGGATTGAGGCGGCCAAAAATCTAAAAGGCTAGAAACGTCATTAGCCTTACATATGCATGCTTTACATAATTTGTGACTCGACTGTTAAAATCGATCGAAAAATATTTATACAAAAAAGTTCTAATAGAAGTATAACTGCTGCAAGTCTGTGGAAAGTAGCGCCACGATTTTTTTTTATTAAAAAACTAGCTGACCCGCGTGACTTCGTACGCGTGATTATCCTACTTCAAGGCCTATTCTACCCCTACCCTACTCTACCCACTACCCTATTCTACCCCTACACTACTACACTACTCTACCCACTACCCTATTCTACCCCTAACCTACTCTACCCCTACCCTACTCTACCCCTAACCTACTCTACCCCTACCCTACTTTACCCACTACCCTAACCTACCCTACACTACCCCTACCCTACCCTACCCCTACCCTACCCCTACCCTACCCTACACTACCCCTACCCTACTATACCGCTAACCTACCCTACTATACCGCTACCCTACCCTACTCTACCCCTACCCTACCCTACTATACCGCTACCCTACCCTACTCTACCCCTACCCTACCCTACTCTACCCCTTTTTCTCACCTTTAAACCTTCCCTGGATCTCCACAAATAATTCAAGACCAAAATCAGCCAAATCGGTCAAGCCGTTTTCATGCTATGTCGTGACAACGGAAAACGGGTTTAATTTTTACCCGACTACAAAAAAAAGGAGGGTTATGATTTTAGCAGTCTATGTATGTATGTATGTATGTATGTATGTATGTATGTATGTATGTATGTATGTATGTATGTAAGTTTGTTCATCTGTTCCCTCCTAGCTCCTAAACTATTTGTTGTAATTCAATAAATAAGGTGTCTATCGATGCGTCTTAATGGTCTGCGGGTTATAGGATTTATGAAATTTCGTAAAATCAAATAAGGTGGATTTTAAAAATAAATTAGTCAGCTCGAAAAAAATAAAGTTAAGGTAAATTTATCGTGTTTGATATCAAATGGAAGGTCTTGATGAGCACATTCAGAATATGTATATATTATCTATATATTCTGGACCACTTCTTAGAATATCAGGCTTCTAACTACCCGTTACGACTATCATAAATATATGTGATTATAACACCGCATACAATGTGAAAACGTGATAACAATAAATATTTACTAATTAAATTAAAGTTTCTACACATCACTGCCTATTAAATTATGATTATATTTTAAAATAATGTTAATTAAATTGAGATTTCTTTTTCGTAACTAGATGGCGTTGGTTTGCGGTTTTGTGGGAATTAATTGTAATGTTTATGATTTCGGGATTTTAGAGCAGGTATTATCAACTCCATGGTACTTACTTCCTCGAACTTTAGGTAAATGTACTCTATCTAAGATGATATCCCACAAAAAAGGTTTCATGCGTACTTATACAGCTTGGCAAAAAAGAGTCTGAGGCGGTGACAGCTGGAACTAAAAATAAAAATCTTAAATAACTACGTTTGTGAGTACTAAAATAACATAAAAATGATTCATTTGATTATAATTAATGACAAAAAACTCGTCATAGAAATATGTAAGCACTTAATAACTTGTAATTTGAATTGTAGTGTGAAAAGTGCGACAGCGGCGCCCCCAATTTTTCCAGACTCTTTTTTGGCAAGCTGTACTTCTTACTACTTTTCATGTATACTTCTAAGAAATATATGAGGCCATGTTTTAATAGCTCGAAGTCGCGGACGACACCTTTGAAATAAATTTAATTTAAAAAATACATGACATTGACTAAAGGTTTGAACCGAAGTTGACAGTTAAAGAAATCTACCTATTTAAGAACTACCACATTCTAAAAAATTGAGATTAAAATGAATTTTATTGGTTTCTTTACCACTAAAAATCATTGAAAAAAAATATAGTATAAAAACTAAAACCCGACTACTTAAAATCTAAAAACAAGCTTCTTAGATTTGAAATAAAATTCTGTAGTCGGAGGCCTTAATGTATTATAGGTAAATAGGTACTAGATAATCTTCCAAGGGTAAATACTTTGTAATTTGGTGGCCTCCGACTACAGAATTTTATTTCAAATCTAAGAAGCTTGTTTTTAGATTTTAAGTAGTCGGGTTTTAGTTTTTATACTATATTTTTTTATATATATAGATTATAACCTTTCTCGTTCTTCAACTGCAATTAATGAAGCAACGAAAAAGGTGGTGGAAGCGTATCAAGGTATCTTTGACTTTGCGAGTTACATTCGTAGCAATCTTGACATGCCTTTTACCAATATATATTTTTTTAAATCTTCTATAAAGAATAAAATTATACTCAAAATGTTCATAATGTTACCATCTAGTGTTATGACTATAAAGCGCACCTGTGATATAAGTAATATAATTTTACATGGGTACATGGCTTTTTTCATATTTTTTAATCTCTGACGCAAAAATAGGGGTGTTATTTGACGTGTCATGTCGTGTCGTCTGAGTTTGTGTGTCTATTTGTAGCTTCGTAGCTCTTAAACAAATGGACGGATTTCGATTTCGTTTTTTTTTTATTTGAAAGAAGAGTTGAATTTTGTTGAAGAGTTAAATTTTTATTTGAAACACTCCTCGGGAAGTTTTAGCTAAAAAAAATTGGTATTTGTGTTGTGGGTTTTTTAATTAATTGTTTTAACAAAGTATCGATAGTCTGTAAATGTAATTATCCCAACTGACGCATACCGATTACGATGTATGAGTTCACAGAGGGTGAGACATCATCAAAAATCGCCTAGTTCTGTGGACCCCAAAATTTTACCGTCCTAGACCCATGCTTACTGACCGGGCTTTAGAAAAATCCACCCCTGTGGACACACGCTTCCCACTCTCTCGCCAAAACTTGCCGTAAAACAAAATAAAAAAGGCATGTCAAGATAGTTTACAATTTATTATTTTCAAATTTTGAATAGAGTAATGTATCGCCTTACCTTAACTTTTTGAATCTTCCCCTTCAAAGAAGAATAAAGACCGATGTGTTGAAACAACGATGATTTGAACTTTGGTCGAATCTTCTGTTTAGCTTCAGCGCACAGTTTCTGGAAAATACAGCATACATACATAAACTAAAATGCTTAAAAATGTATTCTTGTAATGGATTTAGGTGAAAACAGGTAAAAAATAGTTTAGAAAATCGACCCAAAATTGAAAGAGTAATCGCGTAACAAATATACAAAAAAAATACAGTCAAATTGAGAACCTTCCTTTTTTTAAGTCAATTAAAAAAGCTGAAAACAGTTATTTGTAATAAAAATTATTTATTTATTAGGTTAATTTACTTATAGGTACTTTAGTATATTTTCGCAAAAAATAATTGACCTTTTTTGCTTTTTCAGGACTTAAAAGAATAATTTCTACATTCTTTTTTATTTAAGAAAAGAAAAATTACATGTTTAGGTAAATAAGTTATCCGATCTTGAGATTCGGTCCTGATTGAACCCGGCCATACGTACTGAAATCAGTTCTTATATGTATAAGGTGCTTCTAAATTATCTGCCACGGCTGCAATGGGAGATCATATTGGTTATTTATAATACAATAGTGAAGATTTTTTTTGATCTAACGTCATATTTTTTTTCTTTTGCCTGCGTTTTATTGCGTAGGTCTAATTCTGCTCCATGCTCCAATTTTTTTTTACTGTTCCGGGGTACGAAATTTCTTCACTATTGTAATCTATATACCCAATACTTCTCCCATTGCAACCGTGGCAGATAATATTATACTCTCTCAGATGAAAGCTACTAGACAATTAAAACAGAACAAAACTAGTTAGTTTTTTATTGTTCCAATAGCTCAAATTTTCAATAACCATTAATTTCCCTAATACCTATAATGCTGTATATAATAAATAGTTATTACATCTGTGTATACATTTAACATGACACTTAACACATAGCTTGTGTCAAAAGTTAATGTAAATTTAATATTCGTACTATAATTCTATAGTAACTAATAATTATTAATAGTTACTATCGCCTACAGTACGGTCTAATATAAATTATTAAATCATTTCAGTTTACAAAAAAAAAGTTATACTCAGTAATTAATGCCCAATTTTACCATTCACTTTAATAACCGAGTTTAATAATAATATTTAATAATATTGCAGTTTTGAACTCAGTTAAACGCTTCAACCGAGTTTAACTCAATTGATCGCGTTTAGTGTCAGTGGTTAAGGTAAGTATAAATAGAAAACAGCGGTTCAACTGTCTTAAAAAAAAAAACAAAGAAAAAAAAGAACTTATATGATTAAAAATTATTGTTTCATATTATACTTACAGTGCTTTTATCAATCGTGCAAATGCGATCTGCCAAGTAGCTTTCAAGCAACCAATCGATAGGCATGTTGTTATAGAACAGCTGAACGTAGGTAATGAATGGTCCTAGGTCAGCTGACCGGAACAGCTTGCCGATGCCTCCGACATGGCAAAACTCGATGAAGTACCACTGGGGGTTGGCGACGGTAGTAGCGGCGGTGAAGCGCTTGATCTCCTAGTGTTAATAAAAACTTTATTAATTCATGAATGTCCGAGCAATGAGAAAGAATTATTAGATACTACAAAGATCTTTCATAAGTAGCTACTTAAACATTTGTAAAATTATTTCTTTTGAAATCCAAACTAATATTATAAATGCGAAAGTAACTCTGTCTGTCTGTCTGTCTGTCTTTGCTTCACGCCTAAACTACTGAACCGATTTGTGTGAAATTTGGTACAGACATAGTTTGGAACTTGAGAAAGGACATAGGATAGTTTTTATTACAAAAAATAAAATAAAAAATAAAATGTATTCCGGACATACAGCGCCATCTATTGGTCAAGAGTCGAAGTCACTATTCCACGCGAACGAAGTCGCGGGCAAAAGCTAGTAAAAAATAAATTAATGATTAAAATATTAAATAAATTGTATTTCACATGTTTTTGTTAAAAGTAACTTATTGACTTTCAACATATCCTGAATGAAATTTTGCTCTCCGTACATACTTGTAGTGAACCAATAAAAGTGGTATCGGTCACCATTATTTAGTACTGTACGTTAGATACCTAAGTAGCACAGCAGTGCCGCTAGCAGTTCAGTTCGCTGGGCCGCTGTTTGCATGTGATTGTGAAATATCGATTAGTTTTGTACAGGTTTCAGTTATACCTTTTCAGACAAAATGGTAAAATTAAATTGTATTGATGATATTATCTTGAAATATATCATATCATTATCATAAAAGCTTTATACATAACAGGTACATAAAAACTTTGTACATAAAAGCTTTGTACATAACAGGGAAAAATTTAAAATTTCTAAACACAATGCGAAACAATTGCAAACTCTAGACTTTCCTTTACAATCGTTTGTATATTGAACTAAACAATTTGACCAATAAGCAAAATACAGTTTCACAACTTACTTGTACATAATTGTTCTTCGCAATGACATCATCTTCCAGCATCAAGTAGAAGGTGCCTTTAGACTTTGCGTAGGCCATAAGGTAAATGGTGTCCAAATTCTGCTTGGTTCTCCACTTGACGCGTTTATGGGAGTCCCCCAGGGTGACTGGAAGCTTGTCGAAGTCAGGGTAATAAGAACGTGATGGCGATATGACTTCAATGAGGCCTTGATCAACGTATTTCGGGAACCTGATCAAAAGATTTATTATTGTAGCTTCTAATTTCTTGCATAATGCCCACCATTAATAAAAATATTACTATTGACACTGAGTCAAAAATAAGAAATAAACTTCATAGAGTAGATTTTTACAAGTTTGTAAGAGGAGGGTTTAAAATGTTGTATGGCAGGTAGTAGGTAATTTTTCATCATACTTGCTACATAAATATCGTAATTGTATGCTAAAAGAGCTGAAGATAAACCTAAAATACGACCCTAGGGCGTAATTTTTAAATTATTTGCAACTTTGTAAAAAATTATAAGAAAGCAATTTTAATGTTTAGTTAAACTAAACAATATTATATAATTTTTATATTAAATGATAATTATTAGATCGATTATTGTTTGTAAAGTAAAGTAAAGTAGTAAGTAAAGTATTAAAATATTTCTTTTAAGTTGCTTGTTTGTAGGCCATTGAATTTGTATTTGGATTATTTTTTTGTATAAAAAACGTCAACACGTATTATTATTATCTCTACATTCGCGAGCTAAAAACGGAACGAACGAAATGAAACAGGAAAACGCTGTAATACATTGCTTTCAGAACAGAGTATAATCGTATAATATTTTGTATAATTTATCAATATTTTGCCTTATTTTGTTGTTTATGACCTCACAAGTATGATGAAAAACATTATATGTCACACGGGTGGGACGATATTAAAGTCGGGCCATTATAGTCCCCGCGGCATGGACTCTATTTTTTTGTACTTATTACAAAACAAATAGTTATTATGTATCTATGTATAACTGTCTTTACTAGTTACTCGACACCAAACACATGGTTTGTGACGAACGAGGATGTAAACTTAATGTTCGTACTGTAATGCAATAGTAATTAATAATAATAGTTACTACCGTCAATAGTACGGTAAAATATTAATTATTTATTTGAGCATACAAAAACAATTAAGCACATTTAAAAAAAAGTTATACTCAGTATAAGATAAAGTAAATATAAATAGAAAATAAAATACATGTAACTGTCCCAAAAAAAAGAAAATAATAATTATAATATACCACAATATAATTTTCATGATTAAAAATTAATAACGTCAGGCCATTTCAGCCTTTCATTGTACCTTTACAATATTTGTGATCTTACCACCCTAGCACAATTTTTCAGGTATGTCTGCTTTGTGATAACACTTTTTTTTTTAAATAAATCATGAAGTGGAAATGCGACAAAAAAGGTTTTCAGTCTCAAGCGCTGGTATAGATTAGTATCTAATAATAAGTATTAGATTAGTAAGTAATAATTTTATTTAAAATGTAACAAAATCTTCTTTGAAAATCTTATTTTGTTCATCTGCTTGATGAGATATCGTTCCAAATAACAAAACACAGTATTCTGCAAACCCGTTTTGTAACGAAGATTCCCACGATATGACAATACGAGTACAAACAAAAAGCAAACAAACCACGGAGCCAATATCTAAACTGTGACCAACTATACAAATCTCGTAAACTCTATGGAAATGGAACTCTCAGCTACGATATAGAAGGTATCGTCTTAGAAATTTAATTAAACATTGTGGTGTTCATCTTTTAGTTTCGTTTGAATAGGTATAACTTAATAGTTAAATTAATAGTTAAGTTAATGATAAACCTTTTTTTTTCATTTCTAAGTCAAAATGTCGTTAATTATCCGATTCGGGGTCTTCCGTGCCTTCTTATTACATAAATAAATCGGTGAAATTATAGATTTATTTTCGTTAATTTCTTAAAACCATCTACCATCACTTATTTACCATCATTTATTTGATTATTTATTATTATTAATTTTTTTTTATTAATATAGAATATATTAACAAAAAATGTCCCATTTTTAATACATTCCCAATCCAGAGATACTGATGATGAACCATAGAGATACCATAATATACAGTGCGTTAACAGACGCAAAACAAGATGGGTACATCTACGTATTGATCTTTTTTTTTCTTATCTGCCAAGTTCACAACGGCTAATGACAATTCGACGATGTTAAGCTGAAATTAAAAACTTCTTAGTGGAAAATAAATACTCACATGTCTTCAATCTGCTTAGCTGTTTTGACGACGTATTCCAGGTTCGTGTCTCCGACCATCACTACGATAAGGATGGTGCTAGCTTCCACTGCTGTCATTCCATTGATCAAGTGCTGTCAGAAAAAAATGATTTTTAGTAAAATTAAATATCGAATTAGGCAAATTTTAAATATCAAAAACAGGTTGAGCTGAAACCCGTCAACCCGCAGCCCTTCGAGGACCAGCACGTCGCTGATGGAGGCAGCGAACGAGCCCACAGAGCGAGGGAGAAGCCCGCGGACAAGAAGCAGCGGAGGAGAAGAAGGTGTGGGAAGGCGTACCCCGTCCCACCACCAAAGGGAAAGACCGGCTCTCCCACATTAGCCACACTTAGACCCAACATCATGCCGAAGCCAACAACAAAGGTAAACAGTTCCTATCCTAAGCCCAGCAGGAAAACTGTATTCGCAGTTTCCCCTTTTGTTTCAGAGTTCGTGGATGCAATCATCCCGCAGTCACTTTTCAAAATACTGTGTACACATAAAACCCGGCGTTTAAACATAAATAAGGCGATGAAAGCTACGTGAAGTCGGCCAAAAGACCGAGAAACACGTTTTCCTTGTAAGGAAACGACAGTTTAGCCTTAACCTGTTTAACCTTATAAGTATGTATGCAATAAAAACTCTATACTTACAGTGAGAGTAACCATCAGGTAGGACTCCTTGTCGCGCTTAACCGTAGGGATCCCTATAACTATGTCAACGAAGGATCTCTTCCCTCTCATGTGGTAGGCCGGTTTCAAGCTGAGACGGTCGTCCATAAGATGTGGCAGGAGCTGGTACACATACGGTGTTCTAAGTTGTGGAAGGAACCTGGTATGCAGCCCGGCTGCAGCTTTCGATCCTGATAAAGAAATCAAATTAACAGTAAAAAAAGAACTTACAAAACTAATAATAATGTCCTCCTGACAGAATTTTGGGCACAGCGGCCAATCTCAACGGAGATTAGTCGAACGCAGAAGAAATTTTATTTTTATAATTATTATATTTGTACTGTTGAACACGGTTTAAGAGACCACCACTTAAAGTGACATAGGGGTAGTCTTCCGTGCTCTTATTGGATGCCCTGAAGATAGGCAACACTCTGTGTTTTTGGCGACCACAACATGTACCTGCACTCAAGAGATAACTAGCGCCATCTCTTTACAAAGATAACAATTACGACAAGCCTGAACCACTCAAGTGAAATTTGCGCAACTACTGGACAATAAATACAAGAACCCAACAATCATCAATGGGCAAGTGCCCACTAGGCACAACCGCCTGGTCGGAGGATCCTCACTTCTAAATGGAGGAACGCCTCACCTTGTTCCTCTACGTGGTGACCCCGAGCAGAACAGCAGCGCAACTTTCTCGAAGCTCATCAGGCTACGTCCTAGCAACCTCTCCAGCAACTCAGCGACTTAACCAAGCCAGCCAGCATCTGCCCGCAGCGAACGCGCAAGTCTGGTCACACCCGCAACCACACCAGCAACCTTGGCATAGCACACTGCACTTCGGCCGATCACTAGCAGCGCCCACGCTCCTGGCCGCCGCAGCAGCTAGCCACTATGCACACTGCAACACTTCGACTCACTGAAGCATCATGTGCAGCACCACCTCACCGACTCACTGAGGTACATTGCTGCTTACTGTCCCGACACGGCATACAAGACTGGCCCTGGTAGACTCCTCACGTTGACCTACGGTCTTCGAGGAGAGTGATGTGGCGACCACCGCCACCTGTACTCACAAACGGCAACCACGACGAGTACCTGCACTCAAGAGATAACTAGCTCCATATCAACATAAAGGTAACAATTACGATTAACCTGCCTTACCTTGTTCGCATATGTTGCATCTCAAACCGTGTTCTTCAGTATAACACTCACAAATCTTTTTCAGCCTTCTAAGATCTGACAAAGGATTTAGTAGTGCCTCATCAGCAAAACACAGAAATTAATGATCAATTCCTAAACTGCCTCGTTGGTCTAATGGTAGCAAGCGCGACTGCTGAGCACGAGGTCCTGGGTTCGATCCCCGGGTCGGGCAAAGTGTTATTGGGTTTTTCCACCAGGAAGTTCTCAGTAGCAGCACGGAGTCTGGAATTGTCCCGGTTAATGGCAATAGGCTCGCCCCCTATTACATGGGACTTATAACATAGCCGGCGAAACGTGGGTGTACTGCACACCTCTGCCTACCCCCTCTGGGGAATACAGGCGTGAGTCTATATACTTGCTAAAATGGTGAAGGAAAACGTCGTGAGGAAACCAGCCACAACAGCCATGTCAGAGGCCTACGGGTGGCTGACATCAGGTTGTACATCAATTATAAGCAACGATAACCAAGAACATCAGCATATATAATGTTATCAAACATCCAGCATGCAAATTACTAAGCTCAACAATAAGACTTTGTAACTTATATTTTAGAGGAAATGTTTACTTCATTCTTCATGGGAAATGACAATCATTGTTTGAGGCGCTACTTCTTCTCAGCAAAAAGCTAAGATGCAGTCTGGATCTGGTGATGCATCTGCCATAGTTTGCAGCTGCAGTAGATGTATGTATATTTTTTTAGGTCACGGAGCCAATAGAAACAATCACCATACATTTTAAAAATATAATCTTCGACACCAAAAAATCCCTTTTTTTTTAGCTATATGTATACACTCTCGACCAAGTCATTTTTACCAACGAAAAAAAAACTAAATCAATTATTTGATTTATTTAGACAGACACACAGACTCATAGACAGACACACAGGCACGTAAAACTTATAATACCCTTAATTCTGCGTCGGGAGTAGATAATTGGCTTTTTCAAAATTAAAGTCAAAATTTAATCCGTTTAAAAGTACCATATTAGGCTTATAATCCACACGGTTACGTTTAGTTTCTGAACTATTTATTTAGCAAACTTTCATAGAGTTATGATAATCAAATTAACGAAGGCTTGTTATTTTAGTTAGCAAAGGCTGTGGCAATTAAAACTGATTTCGAAACTGAAACTCGTGCCAAAGAATAATAAGTATTACTGCGTAAAGATCATGAAACAAATTTGCTTCATGGTAAAGACGCGACACTTACCGCTCTCCGCCAATTTATTGTTCCCCCACATCGAAGTAGTAACCGAAGTAGTAACGCAGTAGGGACCATCTCGTCTCTCAGTCTGTGTGCGCATGTCGTGGTAAAGACTATCGCCGCCCCCCGCCAAC
This sequence comes from Protodeltote pygarga, assembly GCA_936450705.2. Lineage (NCBI taxonomy): Eukaryota > Metazoa > Arthropoda > Insecta > Lepidoptera > Noctuidae > Protodeltote > Protodeltote pygarga. Next base: position 20,405,613 of record OW388248.2, on the reverse strand, counting down.
GACGATACATTGGCGGGTGGCGGGGAGTGGCGAAGTAGTAAGCGAGGTAGTAATGCAGTACGGGCCATTAGTCTCCCAGTGTATGAAAACGTGGGTGGACCGGCCGCATGCGATTGTATTATAGGTATGAGTACGATTTAATGAAATATCGGGGGTGCTCGAGTGCAGGCTGTGCAGGACTGATATTTTTTTTTTTAAATAGTAGTACCAATATGGTGACATGCCTAGTACCTAACAACAGTGCAAATACCATTTTGAAGGTTACATTAAAGTAACAAAAAAAATGAATAACATAATATCTAATATTGTTTTAATACTACATTTTGTATGGTAGGCACGCCCTTGCCATGTACAACGATCATCATCTGCCTAGCCTTTTCCCAACTACGAGTATGTTGGGGTCGGCTTCCAGTCTTACCGGATGCAGCTGAATACCAGTGTGTTACATGGAGCAACTGCCTGTCAGACCTCCACAACCCAGATACTGGGTAACATGATACCAGTCAGACTTTCGGGCTTCTGACTACCCGTAACGACTGTCAAAGATCTACAATTGACAGCCGGGGCCAACAGCTTAACGTGCTATCCGAGGCACGGAGAAACGACCGAATAAAAAAGAAAACAAGTGAAGTGAGATTCATATTTTTTTTTTTGTTTCGTTGGTATGTAGTGTTCGCTTGTTTACGCGAACAATTACAGAAGTTTCAGAAGCGTTGAAGACAAGATTTCAGAAGATGTAAATTAAATTGAATTTATTTAACTAGGAAAATATAAAATATATCAAAATATCTTGAATTTTATTTCTCCCCTTAATTAATATTAATCCCGTGTTTCATTTAACTTGTGTTAGCTAGTACTTCATACCAGCGGTGCTCTGAGGTCTTTCAAAGGTAAGTTTTGCGCTAGAGAGACAACAATGATCGTCTTTTAGTCCAGCGTGATATTTCGCGGTGTTTTAGTTGTTAGGTTTGTTGTGCAGCCGTAGCTTATTTATTTATTTATTTTTCTCAACGTTTTGGCCTAATTGTAGTTTTTTAGGAATTGATTGATAGACAATATGGCGGAAGAAAATGTCCCAATTCGTGAAACACCTCAACGACAAAGCCCTATTATTTCTAGACCACCTCATATTCCTCCAAGGTATTCTCAAGTTTCTATCAATTCTAACCCTATTCAAAGCAAAACGGAGGATCAACCTCGACAATTCCATAAGCAGTTGTCTTTATCCAAATGGAAAATTAATTTCTCAGGAAGCACTAGTGTGCATGAATTTTTTACAAGCATCAAAGAACAACAATATGCACATGATCTTCCTGATTTCTATGTTGTAAAACGGTTTCACGAACTTCTTTCTGGTACTGCATTAAAATATTTTCGGACTATTCGTTCTGCTGAATTAACATTTTTTGAATTAAAACGTTTATTTTTTAAAACATTTTGTGAATATATTTTATTTACAGAGTATACCGTTTATTTCTATTCAAATACTATACTATACAATTACTTACAAACAACAATACAAATAACAATAAACTAATTTATTTTATTTATTTATAGACTCACGCCTGTATTCCCCAGAGGGGGTAGGCAGAGGTGTGCAGTACACCCACGTTTCGCCGGCTTTATTATAAGTCCCATGTAATAGGGGGCGAGCCTATTGCCATTAACCGGGCACAATGCCAGACTCCGTGCTGCTACTGAGAATTTCCTAATGAAAAAACCCAATAACACTTTGCCCGACCCGGGGATCGAACCCAGGACCTCGTGCTCAGCAGTCGCGCTTGTTACCACTAGACCAACGAGGCATAAACTAAATACTAATATAACTTATATTTACATTTACATTTTTTGTGAATCAGATTTTTATTACAAAAGAGAATTAGAAGTTCGTAATTTGAAACAAGAATTACATCAATCCATTAGGGATTTTGTTATTCAGATAAATTATCTTAATAATACTCTTACCGAATCCATCATAGAACGGAAATTACTAGAAATAATAACCCACAATAGACACCCACGTTATTTCCCTTGCCTTTCTATTCATAAGTTTACAGATATTGAAACACTCCTTGACACAACTTCTCATTTCGAAAGCTATCTTCAATCATGTCCTAAGTGTAAGAAAAACGGACATTGTTATCGTATTTGTTCTGAATTTCCAGGCATTCTTTGTTTTAAATGTCGTACACCTGGTATGATTACTCGTGATTGCCCCAATTGCAATCCAACGAAAAATTTAATACACCGACAACACGTAGCGTAAAGTTTCGCCGGTGACAGCTTCTGATTCGTTGGATAATCGACCTTTTATTGGAATATTATTGCGTGATCGTTTAGTTAAAGCCTTACTAGACTCAGGCGCGCAAATGTCGCTTATTAGTGAATGTTTAACCCGTGATTTAGGGATTTCTTTAAATTCTAACTCTTGTCCCCGTACTATTTCTGCTAATAACACACCGATTGATATTTTGGGTACCTACCGTTTCTTTTCCGGTAAAATTCAATGGAACAACTTTTGTTCATGAGTTCTTAGTTGCACGTTCAATAACGTCTTCTGTTATATTAGGGATAGATCTCTGCTAACAGCCATTCTTCACCTTTAGTCTCTAGCATTAGTGAGGAGCGTTACATTCATCCTCGTAATGTGTTACTGCCTGACGTCGAGTTTTCTTTCCACCACCACACGAGGGACCGAGGCCACTCCCGACCCGTGGTACAACTGCGATGTCCAACTGGTTGTACTACGGAGAAGTAAATTTACCCATGGTTCAACTCTTTTTTCTGATATTTATAATTATGACCCGTGGTACAACGGTGGAATTATGTCCAACTGGTTGGACCACGGGGATCAATAATATTTCAAATGGCATCTAACCAAACCTTAAAATATTCTATGCATGGTCGAGGGTGGGCTTGGTCGACGGAGCCCCGCTTCGCGGGGCTCCTACTTCTGGGTGGTTTATAAAAAAATAACCACGAAGGAGATGGCGGGGTCTATTCGACCCCGCCATCCCCTTCTAACCTATTACCAGTAGTTGTTCCATAGATACATTCAATTCCCAGAAGTACAACTAGTTGGCCCAAGGAAAGAACAACTCACTCGAGTTGAACCATTGGTCAAGATATTTCCCCACAGAACAACCAGTTGTACCATGGGTAAATTTACTTCTCCGTAGTACAACCAGTTGGACATCGCAGTAGTACCACGGGTCGGTCGCTGACCGAGGCTACGTCGATTTAAACTATTTCTTTTTTTAATTAATAAATAATTAATAATTTTAAAGGTATTGGCTACAGCAAATTTAACTATTTGAATTTCACGTTTTAATTTACTCTTTAAAACGATTGCAATCAAAACAAAAAGTAAAATAAAATTAGTAGATAAATATTAATAATTACAAATAAATAAAAAAGCTGCGAAGATTCCTTCATTCCGTTTGGTTACGAGGTTACTTAAGTATTATTTATTGTACTATGTTTTTAGTTGTTGTGTTTTTATTTAATTTAAAAAATATATATATGTATGTGAAAAAGTGCAATTTATTATTTTCTTTTCACTACAATGTATATTAGCGTAACCGTGCGAAGCCGGGGCGGGTCGCTAGTTATTTCATAAAGGAAAGGAACAATTTGAATTGACGCGTATTATTATTATTAGCAAAACATTTCCCACTGCAGGGCAAAGGCCTCCCTTCCCTCTTTCCACTTCTCTCTGCCAATCAACTAAAACTTTAACCAAATAAATAAATAAAAAATAAATTTAGGTTATCCATGTGTTGTTTGATGCTGCAGTATTGTTGGAATATATTATTTGAACACGCGTATGATTTTTTCTTTCTTGCTCTGCAGTTTTCCAGCCTTTAAACAAATAAAAAAAAATGTTATAGGAATTCTTTTTTGTCAAAACTTAGTTTATCAGATGTACTAAATAGTCCGCGCGGAAGTACTAGTTGCCGGCTGATATATGTGACAGTCAATGGTTACGATATTCTGCCGGCGTCATCAATCGCACCCTCCTCCGTCTCACTGCTGACATATCTCAGGCAGTGACTAAAATTGCGCGCGCACTAGAGCTGACCACCCAACTGTGGTCCCGTGCCCTTAAAAGTGCGTCAAAAATATAAAAATCCGGGTATGTGGGTTTTAATGCATAAATTTATTAAAATTTAGTGTGTTTATGATCTATTTATAAAAATAAAGAAAAAAAAAGTTAATAATAAAAATGAAAAATAAAATATAATTTCAAAATTATGTGACTTATCTGTTGTTGTTGTATTATTTTTTCTAACAAAAACAAAAAGATAATCATAAATATGTAAATAAAGAAACAATAATACTATTAAAATAAAACAAATCGGTATTTTTTTTTAATTCGTAGCAGTGTGCTACATGCTTATTACTTTCGCGTAGCACCTCAATTACTCAGAAAGTTGGATGCCGGCGGTCAAGTTTCTATGTATTTATAAAATAGAAGAATATATCTGTACTATACAATAAGGTTCAACGTTAACCAAGATTAACCAAGGCACTAAAACTCTAGTAGTATTTAAAAATAAAATGAATAATATTGCAGATTTTACTACGGGCCATATGCCACCGCTACGGCATTAATAAAATAAAAATAACAAAAAAAAAAGATATTTATAATCTACATACCTTCATCTTAAATGTCCATACCAAATAATAATCAAAAAAATGTAATTTCCAATATTTGGTTAGATCTAACAGGCAACAATCGCTGTCGTAACAGTTAGAAATAACTAGTGTTTGAATTGTGACACTTTCGATGATAAAATCGGAATGAATTTAACTAGCAAACTACATTTAATTTGTAGTTTTAGTAAGTTTGAAGGTATCAAATTGTATAATGAGTACAAATTTCTGAAAATACCCACATGACTTTTTTATTTTTGTCGCTCCCTGGGACCACAGTGCACCCTTATGCGATTTCACTAGCGTGGTTAATATAATAAAATAAAAACGGTTAAGTTTGTGGAGTTTACATAATCAAAGCAGTGTTAAAGACGCTAATTTACATAATAAAGCTTTTCACACGGCCAGCTACTTAATCAAAAATTAAGATATTAGAGTCGGGTTATAGATAACATACCTGTTAGAAACTCCGATTATCGTGTTTCGAGTCCAAGCCCATGGAAGCACACTTTTACGCTTTTTTTTTCACTAAAACCAAAAATTTCAAAAACTCGCGTCCGCCATTTTGGATCTCAAAATCAATGTCATATTCCTAATCACCGCCCCCGAAAACCTATAAAACGATACCTATATTGATTTTTACCAAAAACTTGCGTCCGCCATCTTGAATCTCAAAATAAATGTCATATTCGTAATCACCACCCCTGAAAACCCCAAAAACGATACTGTCTTTAATTTTCTTAGTCTTTGGATGTTGTACACTATCGATGTTATTAAAGTATCTTACAATAAATCCATGAAGCTATTATCATTAAAACTAGCTGAAGAATAATCAAATCAACTAACTGACGCAGCCTGTGTTTATAGTGATCTATGAGAACTTTTAGTAGTAGTGTGTGAAAGAGACTTTACCATTGATAGACCATTATTGCCTCATTTCTCACAGAGTGTCATAGCTGGAAAAAGTTTGTAGTTTATCTAGTATTTTGTAGTTTATTTAAAGGTTTTAAAAGTGAATGGTGACATTGGAGCACATGGTAATAGACCCGCACAAATAATAGAATCAACGTCTTCAACACACTTACTTTGTTATCTTTTATGCGGTTGCAAAATATAGTTTTTCGTAGAAAGGCCCGACAAAAGAAAAAAAAGTAATTTATTAACCACGCGAATGTCGCGGGCAAGAGCTGTCCAAATACTTATGACTACAAATTTCGGGAATACCCGACTAGTTTCGGACTCAAACGGAGTCCATTTTCGAGAGCGAGTGTTGTTACGCAGCGGCGGTGTCGCGTAACTACACATATCATCATCTGCTTAGCCTTTTCGGTCGGCTTCCAGTCTTGCCGGATGCAGCTGAGTACCATTGTTTTACATGGAGCGACTGTCTATCAGACCTCCACAACCCAGATACTGGGTTACACGATATTCCTTGGTAAGACTGGTTGTCAGACTGTCGCGTAACTACACCCGCTCTTAAAAATAGAATAACAATATTGAACTTAACATAACATAGACTCACGCCGAATTTCAGACTCCGTGCTGCTGTTAAGAATTTCCTAATGGAAAAACCCAAGAACACTTTGCCCGACCCGGGGATTGAACCGAGGACCTCGTGCTCAGCAGTTGCGCTTGCTACCACTAGACCAACGAGGCAGTCTTATAATATTTAATATGTGTGACTTACGAAAGTTGTTATTCTAATATAAATCTAAAATGTATACAGATTAATTTAGGTCTTACCGGAAAACATCCGGGCCAGCTTTTTGAACTCTGGAGTCTGTGTTAGTGAAGTTGACGTTTTATTCCATAGTCCATCCCGGCCCTGCGTCGAAAAATATAGTTTTTGTAATTTTCAACGTAATCTAACTAAACTAGTAATAATAATCACATAATATTATAATTATAGATAGTTTTATTTAGTATAATAAAATATTTTAAAATTATAATTTAATATGGCTGTAGGTATGTGTGTAATAAATTAGCTCGCAGGAGCGCAGATAATGTGGACAAACTTCTTGTGGTGGGTAAGGTTGAAGGGAAACGTCGTCGGGGCCGGTCACCTACCCGATGGTCGGATCAAATAACGACCCTACTAGGCATCTTTGTAACCAGCGTGCAGCGCTCTAAGAACAGCTGAAGATAAGGGAGAATGGATAGAGCTAGTAGCTGACGCTACAAAGACCTTTCAAGGCGGACACGACCATCAGAAAATAAGATAACGACCGAAAAGAAGTGTAATAAATTGCGCTTTACCTGTACGGTCAGAACCTCTTCCTGACGGCTCTGGTATTTTGTCTTTATAAATTCTATTTCAGATTTCATCTGGCTTAGAACTTCTTTAATTTCGTTTTCTTTATTCATCCGGGCTGTAAAGTAAAACAATTTTAAAAATTGAACAGTAAATTAGTAACTAGATAAAAATACCGTTAAGGTTAAAAAAAATACTTTGACAAAAATTTGAAACAGATATAATTATACAAAAACTGTTCCGGGGCATCAAATCATTGTGTAGTACATTTAAGAAAATTCTAGAAAATTTACTGTCATAGTCAAGGCAAACGCTCACAGCAACCACGCATTAACAAATTAGAACCATAATGGTTATTGATTAGTGCATAGGGGTATTACTAGCTATCTAGACTAGGACAAGACATTGATGATTATCGATTATTGCATTAGTTAACTATGTTGACGGCTAAAGAATGAAACGTTTCTGCTACAAGTCTTTATCGAAGCATTCTTTCTCTTTCTTTCTTATCGTATGGTTGATGAACAACCTGGTGTCAGAGTTTAAACCGCCCGTAGGCCTCTGACATGGCTTTACACACCATTGAAAAATATCTCAGGTGTGCTGGTTTCATCTCGATGTTTTCCCTCACCGTTTTAGCAACTGATAATTAATTTATAATAGGCACTTAACTTACGAAAAGTCAGAGGCCTTGGGATCGAACTCGAGACCTCTGACTTATTGTCAGTCGACGGTCATACCACTTTTTCCAAACGAAACAAAAAAAAAAAAAAAAAAAAAAAGGCTATCAGTGCTATATTGCATTATGTAATTATAAGAAATCAACGTTTATTAAAAAGTAAAGAGATTTTTTGAACTTAATGAAACAACTTTTTGATCGGATTTGTCACGTAACAATATTATTAACCGACGAAAAAAAGCGAAGCGGAGGAGGTTATCAATTCGACGTGTCGTTCTTTTTTTTGTCGGTTATATTTTTTGTTAAAAAGTTTTTTTTTATTTGTCAAGTCCTGACGTTTCGAGTGTTTAACAATATTATTAAACCTTATTTCTATAGCGTTGTAGCCAGTCATTCCCGTTCGGTAACACCCCCCCCCCCCCGTCGTCCACACTGTTGATGAGTGGGATTTTTTCTTAAATGGTGACAATCCTTCCCGATCGTTCACACCCCACGTGACATTGTACAAGAGTCAAAACCTAGAAAATTGATTTTAACCCGACTTTTGAATGGAGCGGGTTATTTTTATGTTGCCGCCATGGTTTAAAATCACTTTTATCGAACTATGCGTTACAGAATCTCATAAAACTTGAAGGAGAAACCTTTTGGATGATTATATAAGGGGGCTGAAAGTAGTTTCCTGAATTCTTTAACACCATTGATCTAAAGGCCTTCTAATAATATTTTTTGTCATAAAACATTTTACATTGCTAAAACATTTTAAACCAATTATTGGAATATCGAAACTAAAATATTATGCAAAATTTTGTGTTTGTGCTGTTAAAGAACTCCTTCATCTAGAGCTACCTAATCCTGGATGTCGATTCAGGTCACGTTTGCTATAAAAATGCAGTTAGCAAAACTGAACCAACATTTAAAAATTCTACTCCATGAGATAAGAGGAAGTGGTTCCAATTCAACATTCAAACATTGAGCTTGTAAAGAGATGATGATAATCTCATTTTAATTTGAATGCACTGAATACTGGTATCATAGTTCAAAGTTTTATCTACGCCATCTTTCAGGAATTATAATGAGGCCAAGATTTCCTACGTCATCATCTTTTATTGTAAGGGTTAGTTTTGCATATAACCTTTAAGCACAGTATAATTTAAATAAAGGTATGCGTTTGAACAAATAATTGTGATTCAAGGTTATGCAACATTGTTAACATTGAGACATGCATCTCAATCGTAAACAATGTTGCAGCCCTATGGTAAATTTTGTACACGAGGTATTAATCCCATGGATTATATTATGCGCTTTTTTTCTACGTAGTCTCCCTCAGTTATAGTTCTAGGGGGCTTAAACTGATTAACCAGACTCGAGACCTAAAAGGCCTCCAACTAAAGCAATTAAACTAAACCTAAAGCAACAACAGCTAAGGGCGTCCCCTAATAGGAAATAGGTTGAAATATGAAAATCGAAAATTGAATTCTCATACAAAAGTGAGTCACGTGACCTGTCACTTTCTATGAAAAGTCAATTTACGATTTACGGATTTTGACCTATGTTCCTAGGGAAAAGTTGTTCAGTTTCATAGACCTTATTACCTTCTAAGTAACAGGGTGTTATTGTTTCATTTAAATATATCGGAAGGGAGGAGACATGCCCGTGTAATTTAAAATGTACAAGAACCTGCTGTCTCCAGTTTGTCTCCACCACTCACCACAACTACACACGCAATTCAATAAACGCAATTCTTACATCCAACAAGTCAGTGCGTGCTGTACAAACAAATATGAACTTTATTACTTTAAACACAGCGATCATGCAACATGCATTATACCGTGCACTACTCAGTCCTATTATAATATGGATACTGATCATGTCTTTACAGTGAGTCGGTTCCCGCCGAACATCTGCGGCAAGTTCCACGACATGATTTCTACCATTCAAAGCATTGTTACGTGATTTCTACATTGCCTCGTGTATTAACAAAGCATCGACTGAGATAAAACGAGTACCTACATAACAAGCAGTGTATTTCATACAAAAATAATAAAGTCGTTGTGCTATATGAAAACCAAAATAATAACATTTAGATATCTAATGTTTTTAGATTTGTTGTTTTTAATTAATATAAAGAGAAATCTTATATCCCACCATACACATTTTCATGTAAAATGTTGCTAATAAAAGACTATACAGCGTGTAACAGAAGTCCGAAATAATACTTAAGGGCATGTATGTATCTCATGAAGAGAATCACCTGTCAAAATATTGAATGCAAAAGGGGCATTTTTTTTTTGGGGTTTGGTTCCAAAACCTAGTCTCAAAGATTGTTTATAGGGTACTTTATACACCCTTAATTGTATTATTTCGGACTTCTGTTACACGCTGTATAGCTTGCACTGTAAAAAAGTTATCAGATCTCAAGCCAAGCTTCTAACTCTACACGCCCCAAATCTACAAGACCTAACTTCTCTAAACAGTTCTAAAAATCTTCTATCCTTTTCTAATGATCTCTGGTCGAAAAAAAGATACCTGATTAGTCTAAATTAGTTTAGAGCGTGTTCAAGAGAATTAGCACCATTGAAAGATGGTTAAAAAACAGTAGTAGTAGTTAACTTTGCTTTACTCACACACATTTTAAAGTATTAATGTTCAACATTACAATAGGGAGCATCGGTGCCTCACAGAATGAGACCTCGGTGCAAAATAGTGTATTATAAAACGCATCGTCCTAACTGCATTAGAGCCAATCATAGGTGCGTGCAGAATTTATTTAACACAGTTTTGTAAAGGCACCGTAGCCGTATTGAACATGGTTTAATGACAACATCCCGTGATAACCAACGTTTCTAGTTTAATGCTTATCATTTTAAGTACTAATTAAGTCATTAGGATTTTGAGTGTTCTAGCAAACACTGACTAAGGGCTACATTGAAGATATAAAATCACTGAACGTAGTTATAAAAATAAAAAAAACCAAGCTAAAGAGGAATGTTCCAGCAAAAATATCGATTTTATTGGATTTTTTTTTATTTTACTCTGAACACAACAAGATGAAATAATCGAGGAAAGAAAAATGAAAAATTGTGAAAATTGATCGGAAATAAAAAAAAAAGTGAAAATTGATCAAATTTCGACACTGCAGACGCAGGTAGGCATAGGCAGACCACTGCAATTTTAAGTTTCGTACATAGGAATTTTCATGTACTGGGTGACATTTTAATTATGATCTAGCAGTAGGTATGTAGCATAACTGGCGGGGGTATGGTGAATGCGCAAGCGAAAACTGTATTTCCGCCTAGAGGTTCGTGAAGGAACACCGTGTGGTTTTTAGTCCGTGCGAGTTGGACATAACCCCATCGCCAGCCCTTAGTGGTGGGGTACTCATAAAGAGTTTTCCAAACGACAAAAAAAAAGGTATGTAGCATAAATTCTCAGCAAACAAAAGTGACATCACTTTATCGATTAACTCATTAATCTAAAAGCAACCTTGAATCAATGAGGTAAAGTTAAAAATCTTGCTATTTTTTATTGATAGTACTTTGTATAAAATTATGTAATTGTAATAGGTTTTCGGTTATTAAAGTCGTAGTACTCGTGCAGTAGATGGACATTTACAGTTTAAAGTTACAAGCTTACAAGTTTACAAGCTTACAAGCTTACAAGTTTACAAGCTTACAAGTTTACAAGCTTACAAGCTTACAAGCTTACAAGTTTACTAGCTTACAAGTTTACAAGCTTACAAGTTTACAGTTTAAAGTTACAAGACGTTCGACTTCGGCTACCATGTCAGGCTTAACTAATCACACTAATATGGACTGGTTAGTGAAAAGTATTATGGCACCCTAGTAAATTTTAGTAACTCAAGATTATTGACCACGAATAGCAATAAATCTGAATGTAAGTAGTACAGCGGGCGGTACTTACGCAATTAATATCGAAGAGAAATACAAAGTCCAAAACCGCAGTTGAGGGATAAATTTGCCGACATCAGTAATATTGTTGGACCGCCCGTGAAATCAATTATAATGTTTTATTTTCACACGTACCTATATAATTTTGTCATAATTAATACGCTACCAATAAAATCATCATCATCATCATTTCAGCCATAAGACGTCCACTGCTGAACATAGGCCTCCCCCAATGACTTCTAAATCGGCCGGTAGATCAATAAAATCTTTACCTATAATTACTTGAAATTAATAGTACCTATAATTCTTCTTCTTATCGTATGGTTGATTAACAACCTGGTGTCAGAGTTTAAACCGCCCGTAGGCCTCTGACATGGCTTTACACACCATTGAAAAATCTCTCAGGTGTGTTGGTTTCATCACGATGTTTTCCTTCACCGTTTTAGCAACTGATAATTAATTTATAATACGCACATAACTTACGAAAAGTGAGAGGTGCGCGCCTTGGGATCGAACTCGAGACCACTGACTTATCAGTCGACGGTCATACCACTAGGCTATCAGTGCTATAACCTATAATTTATTAACGATAAGCGATCTAATAGATGTTTAAATAAAATCTAATAATATTGTTCGGTTAAGCATGAAAATAGCTTTCTACCAATTTTATTTTTTTGTTGAGTATTCAAACTACCACTCTCCGTTGGTTGATTTGGAGTATGAAAATCAGAGATTTCGGAATTCTCTCGTTGTTAGTACGCTAATGCCAGCCTACATACCAAATAACAACTATTTAGGATAAGTTAGTAGAGAGAGAAGAAAATTACCCTATTTTATTAATTACAATGTGAGAAATTTCACAAAATCTGTGATTTTTGCATATGTAAATCAGTAAAAAAGTTGAAATTAGACACATTCCTTAAGTTCATTTCATCTTCAATACAACGTGTTAAATAACGCAAAACCTCTTGGTGCTTCTGTATATTATTTAATATGAGGTGAATTATACAAAAGCACCAAGAGGTTGTGATCGTAGGCGATGTAGACAAAATTTTTGTCTACATCGCCTACGAACACAACTGGTTCAAATACGATACATTAAAAAGTTAACGTACTTGTTACAGTTGTAGTCTTGGCGAGATGACACAAGGGCAGTAGAAGAAATAGGATCGCCCGCGCGGCCGACAGTTCAGAGGATATTAGTAAAGAAATCTTACAAAAACTGTCATTTTTGCATATTATGTACCTATACAATCAGAACTAGCAAAGATATTAAGTTTAAATTAGACAGTCCTTAAGTTAAATGACCAATTTTTATCCTCGGACTTAAATTTTAGACTTCTATGATGATATTATACCCTAAAATTAAATATTTGTTCAGATCTGCCGCGCGAGAGTACCTTCAATAATTTAATTCCACCTCGAGCTTTGTCTAAATCGCCGAATAATCACTGACTCTATTACGATACATTACAACGTCAATTAGAATCGGGGGTTAATCGGCGAGATGACACAGAGGAAATACAAGAAGTACTCTATACCTTTGATTTACAATATGAGTGAAGAAATGAAGAAGTAGTAAAGATAAAAAAGTTCAAATTACACACATTTCTTATGTTCAGGTCACTTTCAATATAATTCCACCTATATTTTGTCCAAATCGCCAGAAATCTTCCGAATAAATATACGATATATTAAATCACGTATTTTTTTCAGTAGATGACATAGCGAGATGACACAAAGAAAGTAGCAGTAGTACCCAATAGTTTTAAATAACAATGTGAGTGAAGAAATATACATAATCACAAGTGACAAAGATATAAATTTGAAATTAGACACATTCCTCAAGTTCAGTGACCTATCCTTGGTTGGGATAGTCTTGCGGGGGACACTTCCGTATTTCCAGACTCTATGCAATTCTTAGAATAGAATAGAATAAACATATATTGGTACTGCTTAAAGAAAACAAAATAAAAATAACTCATATACAAGAAAAAGATAAAAGATTTGGAAAGAACCTAGCCCGAACATAATACTATTAACACGAATGGTATAATAGGTACTTCAGTCAACATAACATCGTCATGGTTGTGTCCCACGGCGGGACCAACGAGTCTCCAGATCAACTTAATGTCAAATACTGGTATTAGCTATAATGATTATACCCTAAAATTAAAAATTTATTCAGATCTACCGCGCAAGAGTACCTACCTTCAATACAATTTCACCTCGGTTTTTGTCTATAAAGCCAGCTAGTGGCTCAATTACGATACATTAAATCACGTATCTATAACACAGCTTGGACCACGAGATGCGTATACGCGAGATGACACACTTCCTGTAAAGGAGAAAAAGCTGGCAGCAGTCCTGTGCCAATCTGTTGTGTAGTGATGGTGGCCATATCAATTTCTAAACAGACTGCATATGTGTGAAAACAAGGATATTACCTTCTAAGAGGCGTCGTTGTCTAGCAATCATATTATTTGCTTTTACAGAACGCGTACTTTGCTGCCTTTTAATATCCTTTTTAGTTGTCTGCAGATTGCTTGAATTTTATGACAATTTGAACTTAGAACTTATTAAAAAGATATTTTGACTTGAGTTTAGAGATATTTTCCTAATACCATAGGCGTTTTATCTATGTACGTATAAAATTATGTATAAAAAATTGCTACAAATGTTTGTCCACGTAATGTCTAATACTAAAAGCGTGACTATCCCTTAAATAAATATTTTCAGATTGTGTAATCTATACTTATAAAATGGTAACGTGACTGACTGACAGACAACGCATAGCCTAAACCGGTGGACCTAGAGACTTGAAATTTTGAGACAATATTCCTTAAGTACCGTAGGGGTGCACTAAGGAAGGATTTTTTGAAATTCCCCCCTAAGTAGGTAAAAGAGGGGGTTACAGTTTGTATGTAAATCCGTCGTTCTTAACGTTAAATATACGAAACTTGGTATTCAGCTTTTCAGTTGATAAATGAAAGGACGAGCATTGTTTTTTTTTTAAAATTTGCCCTTGAGTGGCTAAAAAAGGGGGTTAAAGTTTGTATGGAAGATTCGTTATTTTTTAAGTTACAGATGTAAAAATGAGTATTAAGCTTATGCGCTAAAAATAAGAAAGACGTGTATCAAAAAATTAAATTATTAAAGTCCGTCATTAAACTTGATAATTAGCTTTTCGGTTTACAAATAAGACGTGTTTTAGCTTTTTAATAACTCTACCCATTAGGGGTAAAGGGGGGGGGGGAATATTATGTGTAAGAAATTCGGTATTAGTAAGAGACATCAAAGTGGCATAACTATGCACGTATATCTCGATATTCAATCACTATGAATGAAATTCTGCCATTTTTAAAGTTGAAGTCATGAAAATTAGTAGGTGTACACGAGAACTGCTGGACCGATTTTCATGGTATTTGTTTTGTTGGATTAGTCTCCGCGTATAATGGAAGAATCAAAGGAAAAAAACATGGAATTATACCCCTTGGGTATGGTAGGGTATGGGTAAGGTAGGGTAGAGGTAGAGTAAGCTAGGATAGGAATAGAGGTGTAAGGTAGGGTAGAGGTAGAGTAAGCTAGGATAGGAATAGAGGTGTAAGGTAGGAATAGAGGGGTAGGGTAGAGGTAGAGTAGAGTAGGGTAGAGGTAGAGTAGGGTAGAGGTAGAGTAGGGTAGAGGTAGAGTAGGGTAGAGGTAGAGTAGGGTAGAGGTAGAGTAGGGTAGAGGTAGAGTAGGGTAGAGGTAGAGTAGGGTAGAGGTAGAGTAGGGTAGAGGTAGAGTAGGGTAAAGGTAGAGGTAGAGTAGGGTAGAGGTAGAGTAGGGTAGAGGTAGAGTAGGGTAGAGGTAGATTAGAGTAGAGGTAGAGTAGGGTAGAGGTAGAGTAGGGTAGAGGTAGAGTAGGGTAGAGGTAGAGTAGGGTAGAGGTAGAGTAGGGTAGAGGTAGAGTAGGGTAGAGGTAGAGTAGGGTAGAGGTAGAGTAGGGTAGAGGTAGAGTAGGGTAGAGGTAGAGTAGGGTAGAGTAGGGTAGAGGTAGAGTAGGGTAGGGTAGAGGTAGAGTAGGGTAGAGGTAGAGTAGGGTAGAGGTAGAGTAGGGTAGAGATAGAGTAGGGTAGAGGTAGAGTAGGGTAGAGGTAGAGTAGGATAGAGGTAGAGTAGCGTAGAAGCAGAGTAGGGTAGCGTAGGGTAGGGTAGGGGTAGAGTAGGGGTAGAGAAGGGTAGAGTAGGGTAATGTAGCGTAGGGTAGCGAAGGGTAGGGCAGAAAAAGCGTAGAGGTAGAATAATCACGTGTACAAAGTCGAGCGGGGCAGCTAGTAACGTATAAAATAAAAGACACTGTATATAACCTTGTGTTGTCGTGTCTTAGGGAATTCAAATTATTTTGCAGCGCACTTTAATATTTCTTAGCTTTTCCACTTGTTAGGTGAAATCGATTTTACCTTCGGCTCAGACGCGTCTAGACAGTGTCTTGTAAATAACCGACACGGTTTAATTACGGTTCATAAAACGTAGAACAAAGTCCACTAACAACTTTCCATTTAGGATTTCTATTTATAAAAGCATAAATTTAAAAAGCTTGTTTGAAGGTGAGTACTGAAACGAACTTTAAAATGCTCTGCGTCACAAATGAAAGGAAAATTTTAAAGATTTTCATTGAAAATAACGACGCCGATGACATCGAGGTGTGTCAGTGAGAGTGAGGTGCGTCAAGGTGTCCCAATTTAAAAAATTAAAAGGTGCACCTGCTCTAGATGAATCGAGCACGAATGGAGCACGAACCAAGCATGAATTCAATGTATGAATGCAAGAATGCAAACGAGCGCGCCTCGAGCGTTTGGTTCGTGCTGGACAGCCATCCGACAGTTTTCGGGGTTTTTACGAACTCAATGTGACAAATCACTTGACATCGACATTGGGCTCCGTGAGTGTTCTGTGGAGTTATACTGGGAGGTCGGTCGTTTTAAAAATTTAAAAACTATTGCGGATTATGCTAAATATTTGATTTTTTTTGGTTCCGAATCGAGGAATAATTATATAAAATTTGGAACACATTTTTTCGATTTTCTGTTACAAGTAAAAATAATTGAATTTATTGTTCCATTATAGTCCGGAGACTGATCACTGTGACGATTTGGTGACTCATGGCCCGCTTTAAAAATGGACTCAAAATTAGTAGATATTAAAAACAAAAAAAAATATTCCGTTTTTAAAATGCCAAGATTTTGACCACGAACCCACATGGTGGTAAGCGGTGTTGTAATCTTAGATGGAGCACACAGCTGTCTTTTAATCAGGAAGACGAAAGTTTAACGGTACGAGCAGGATAAGTAATCACGCAGATAATGAACATCATGTCGGAAATCAAAGTGGCAGACTATATAAATTGAACAAAAGAAAATGGTCATTCTTTTTACTTTCTTTTATTTTTATTTCGAGTTGACAATAATGATAACTTGTCATTTTGTTTGTTACGACATAATGTCACTCTGTTGTCCAGTTAAATAATGTAGAATGACATCAACCACCTGTTGGAAGATCCGTGGGAAGTGAGCACATGACGTTTAAATGTTTTACGTTATAATATTCGTAATATTGACTTCAAAAATATCGACATCAAAACGAAAGAGGTATAAGTACAATTTGTCTATATTATAATTTTTGTTGTATCTTTCGGTTTAAATCCTCATCGAATGATATTAAACATCTCATAATCTACGTAGTTATTTACACTGTGTTATAGACAAAAGGAAAAGGAAGGAGATTACCCCTTGAAGAAGATGTTATTTTTTGTTTTAGAATTTTCTAAGGACCAATACCGGAATGGATTATTTTATGAGAGTACTAGCTGCCCGGCGCGACTTTGTACCCGTGATTTTCCTACCTCTAGGCCTATACTACCCTTCCCTACTCTACTCCTACCCTACCCTACCCTACCCTACCCTACCCATAGCCCACCTAGCCTACCTCTACCCTACACTATCCTACTCTACTATGCTACCCTACTCCACCCCTACTGTACCCTACCCTACCTTACCCTACCCTACCCTACCCTACCTCTACACTACCTATCCTACCCTACCATATCCTAGAGGTATAATTCCATTTTTTCCGCTATTCTAGGCGGTGCAAATCCAACAAATTAAAAATCTTTAAAATCGGTCCAGCTGTTCTAGAGTAATAAGTGTTCGAACAAATGAAATAAAATTATTTATAAGTGTATGTATTATTTTTAATAATAATTAATTAATTGTATTTTTTTTTTTTTTAGATTATGCATACAAGATATAACCGAGTATCCGGACGCGGACCCCCTGGAGACCCCCCTTCACCCTAAACGCAAACGCGTATGGCAACCGTAAGTACTTGTTACACATGTTAGTTGTTGGTATATTATTGTGGGAGTAATACTTACAAGTTTTCTATCACACCTAACAGACCAACGCAGCCGGCACCACCAGCAACATGGTGGGAGGAACCGTCCACCTCCCATGCCCCCGTACCCCCGCGACCTATGTAAGTCTAATATATAATCCTTCATTTCTATTCACCTCTTTAGGTAAAGTATTACATCATAACTTTTATATTTAACAGAGTGGAGCCGTCGCCTCTGCCAGCGCTGGCGTCGCCGCTGCCAGCGCCGGCGTCGTCGTCGTCGTCGATGGCACCACCTCGTGGTCGCCCGCGTCGGAGTCAAAAGCTAAACGAGAGGGAAATTGACATGTTGGTCAACTATGGTAAGTACCTTATTATTTTAGTCTTAGATTTTAGGTTATCAGTCTGGTGGTTTGTGGCCATCACCAATCTTCTGGTTTCCAGCAGGGAATCAATTTTTTATTTTGTTTTGTAGGAAGCGACAGTGACTCCGACATGGGTGACGACGACGACCAGTTAGTGCTGCCATCGATGCCAAGGGCGCACAGGTCGTTCTACCCTACGCCCTTTGACGACGAAAGCGACGGTGACATCGACGTGCCTGCAGCTACCGCCGTGCCTGCTGCTGATTTGTATGTGCCTTTGCCGCCGGCTGCCCATGATGTCGATCCCGAGGCAACGGACCTGCCTCGGGATTTATTTGATTTTGATTGGAAACCATTTCCGACTACCCCGATTTCTGCTGATTCGAGGAGGGAAATATTTTCCGAAATTAATGTAGGTCCGACAGTTCCACACGTTGACCCTTATGACATATTTTGTGCCATATGGGATCGGCAATTCATGGAATACATAGCCTCGGAGACAAATAGATATGCGCAGGAGGTGGCCTCCAGACCCAACCTTCATCCCATGAGTCGCATCACCCAGTGGAGGGGGGACACTTCGGCTGATGAATTGTACCTCCACTGGGGGATAACTCTTGCGATGGGGGTTGTGGTCAAATCTCGAATTGAAGAATATTGGAGTACCACACCCAACATATTCTATACTCCAGGCTTTAGCGCATGCATGTCAATCAATCGTTATATGTTGCTAAGCAAGTGTTTGCATTTTGCTAACAATGATGACATGCATACGCTAGACCTGGACGTCTCCGAGGCACGACTTTTTAAGATAAGACCTGTATTGTCGCACTTGAGCTCAAGATTCTCGGAGATTTATGTCCCTTCCCAGAACATTGCACTAGACGAGAGTCTTTTAATGTGGAAGGGCTGGCTGGATATCAGCCAGCTTATCCCCAACAAAGCTGCCAACAGAGGCATTAAGTCCGAAGAGATTTGTGAATCTCGAACCGGCTACCTTTGGCGGTTCCAGATTCACACTCATAGGGCTGTTGATACGAGACAACCGGAATCTGATAATCCACTGGAGAAACCTGTACCAGCTATTGTATTAAAATTGTCCAAATGTCTGGAAAACAAAGGGTACACATTGTGGATGGACAATTTCTACAATTCGCCATTTCTGGCTCGACGACTAAAGTCCCTGGGATTAGACTGTGTAGGTACCCTCCGGACGGATCGCCAGTATGTGCCGGAGGCCCTACACAGACTTACCAGGCGGAACATGCGCAGCAGCCAGATAACTGGTCTTACCTCGGGGGACGTCGACGTCATGGTATGGCGAGATTCTAACCGTGTGGCTATGATCTCGACATACCATGGCAATGGCGTCCGGGAAACCCAGGGATCCACCAAATCCATCCTGATATTGGATTACAATATCATGATGGGTGGGGTGGATAAAAAAGACTAGATGCTTGCCATGTATCCGGTCGAGCGGATATGGACAAGGGTGTGGTACAAGAAACTGTTCAAACGCTTATTAAATGTATCCGTATTGAATTCTTACATCATACACAGACACAACACATCTCACACACGCTTACTCTCACACAGAGACTTCCGCTGCAAACTTATTTTATCTCTTATCTCCAAACACAGCTCCCCTTCCCCTATCCCAGGCATTCCCGCTATACCTCGCCCTCCCTTACCTCCCCCTCCCCCACCTCCCCCACCTCCAGCACAGATCGGACCCTACAACATACAGCACCGCATAGGCGAGAGCCCCAAGTTGCTGCGAACAGACGGCAAATGCTTAGAGCGGCACCGTCGTGCATGCGCGTGCTGTAAAAAGAGGACGTCTACGTTCTGTGTTGGTTGTAATAACAAACCCGTCTGCATTTCCCCCTGCTTTGTTATCCTTCACACCCCTATCACGTAATTGTATTTATGTAGTTTATTATATTATATCTATAATTCCTTGTATGTATCTATTTATTTTATTATGTTTAAGTATCTAATGTTTGTAGTTGCTGTACCTCACACTTGTCTCGTTTCAATGACGGGCGAATTGTGAAATTGTTTTTCCGCTTTGTTACCTTTTGTGTTCTAGACTTTTGTTTTTTTCTTGTATTTTTTGTTGTACATTTGAAGACATATTTTTTCTACATATTTTTAACTGTAACATCATTTTCCTTTGTATTTTTTGTTGTACATTTGAAGACATATTTTTAACAGTAGATTTTTATTACTATTTTTTACATAGTGCATTGTAAATTTAATTATTTTACACTTTTTTTACAAGTTTTTAAGTAAGCAAATAGCTGGTATTGGTGATCTAGTGGATTTTCTGATTAACAGTATAATTTATTTTTTTTTTACTATTTTTTACATAGTGCATTGTAAATTTAATTTTTTACACTTTTTTTACATTTTACTATTTTCATTTGTGATCTAGTAGATTTCCTGATGCGGTTGTCCGGTCAGATGCCTTTGGGCAGCTTTGTTTTTCTATTTTTACATTTTTATTTATTATTTTGCAAAAGACTCTCGTTTACTGCAATGTTCCATTTTCATTTTTTCAACTTTTACATTGTGTTCAATTTTTCATAATTTTATTTACTTAATTTTTTTTTTCCAAAAATTCCATTTTCCAAAAAATCTACAGCCTAAAAGCTCAATTTTCGAAAAGATTACATTTTGTCCGTGTTTATTGAAATTTTGAGTTCATGTGCGTCAATACAAAATTCTTATCCATTTTTATCACATCCGTGTATTTTTTTTGTTGAAAATTTTTGTTTTTTGTTGATTTTGATTGATGATTTTGGGAATGTTTTTGTTAGCAACTTGCCCTTGTCTTGTGAATTGTGCAATTAGATTTGAAATATTTGCAATGGAACTTACTTTGTGATGTAAAATACGAAAGGATGTTTTTTAGGGCTCTTTTTCAAGTGTTTACATTGTGACTCATTATTCGTAAACTACATAATTCTAATAGCTAAGCTATTTTATGTGAGAAGATTAAAGACTAATCTATGTAATAAGATACTATTGTAAGCCACTTAGCTTCCAGAGTTCTCAGAAATAATATGTGAACAGACCGTATTTTTCAGCTGGCGGCCAGGACAAAATATTTGGCATATGTACATATAAGTTTGTAAAGCATGTAGTTTGAAAAAAATGTATGAGGAGGTGTATTATTTTAATTGAAATATGTGTAATGGTGTGTTAAGAAGGAAAATAAATGAAAACATCTTGAAATTATATTGTAGTTTTTTATTCCTAACCACTTTTTTACAGTATCAGAATCAGAATTAACAATAGTGGGCCGACGGTTAAGACTAACAGGCTATACGATTTTTTTAAAAAAGAGTTTTTAAATAAAAAACATAAAAATACTATTTTTATGTTTTTTATTTAACAACTCTTTCAACGCGAAGTTTCTTTCAAAAACATCATCTAAATTGTAAATTACGATTCTCAATTTCTACACTTTCTTCATTCGTCAAAGTAACCTAAACATTATTTCTTATATAATGTATGCTTATTATACAGTTCACTATAATTAATAAGAGACAACTAAATGGCGACATATGGTACAATATTTAACCTAAGTTTTAAGAACCGGTATCCTGTGGTAACAGTTAATATAAAATTTCTACCAATTGTGGTTTTTTACACCTAAAGTAAAATGTATTACGACAATTGATAAATTAAAAAAAAAAACAATAAAAAAATATTTATAAATGTATGAAATTATTATAAAAATATGAATGTGTCTAACTTCCGCCAAGCACAAGAAATAGAAAACAGTAACAATTATCCATCTATCCATACATTCTCACAAATTTTCACATTTATAATAATATAAGTTAAAAGGATAGATTATATACTTAATATTTATTTATTTACGTTCACAGATAACAGTAGAACATACCAAACCTAATTATTATTATTAACCTTATTAGAATCAAATGGTTTACAGGGTTACTTTCAAAACACCGGCAACCTGACAAGGGGTCATTAAACTCATCATTATGAATAACTTTTACTATGGGACCAACCCTGAAGCGCAAAAAAAAAATCAGCCATTCCATACATTTTTAACTCAACAAAATGTATGGAACAGCTGATTTTTTTTTGCGATTTCAGGGTTGGTCCCATAGTAAAAGTTGTGCATAATGATGAATAAAATCAGTTGTTCTATACATTTATGTTAATTCAACAAAATGCATGAACAGCAAATTTATTTTACGATTTCAGGGTTGGTCCCATAGTAAAAGTTATTCATAATGATGAGTTTAATGACTCCTTTTCAGGTTGCCGGTGTTTTAAAAGTAACCCTATATGTATACTGTATACAATCATTCCACTGTTATTAATTTTATTATGATAAATGATGACTGTTTTTTATAATATACTAGCTTCACCCGGGCTTGCTTCGCTGTGGTGGGCCACCCCGATAAATTCTCGTTAATAATTTATATCACACTGAGGTCTAACAGTAGCAGTAGTGAATAAAAACATTCTAGTGAACATAGATTCAACAAGAAAATATATTAATAATATCTAGTTATTAATTTTTTTCCTGATTTTTTCGGGAACTTCGGGATTTAAACTATTATATCATAAGAAACACTCTTATTCAATGTTATTACACAGTAACGATTTGAGAAACCCAAATAGTTTGTTCAGAATCACCAGTAGTAGAACCCACTAAACATTGTTCAAAAAAAAATTGACCCAAAATCATACCAAAAGACATTTCGTTGGACAAACGTGGATGGGCCCTTGTGAGAATAAAAATACTCTTTGTAGGAAAAATAAGCCAGTTATAATAGAAAAGTTACATAATACAGTAAAAATCTGCAATAAACTTAACAATATCTTGCCTAGTTTGAAAATATTATTTTTGTAATACATGATTTTTTTCCAGGATACTCGTATTTCGTCAACTTTGTTTTTTGTTTGTTGATAGTGGTACATTGTGCTCTAAGTTTAAGAATATTTTTTAACTGCCATTTATTTATGAACCAATAAATAGTATTATAAAAAACTCTCGAACACATCTCCAGGATTAGCTGGAACGGTAAACCGACAGTGGAAAAGAAAAATCGCTGAATTTTGGTAATTTTACAAAAACGGCGATCAAAGTATTTTTTTAATTAAAAAAATCATACCTCGTTTACTATGGGGTGTATAAAGATACAAATAAAAACATATTTCTGAAAAAAAAATATCTTACGAATCGACTATGTGTGTAGCTACCCTTATGTAGTGCCTTTATTTTCCAAATTAGGTGTTGTTTAAGCGAAAATCTCTCGTTCGTTAATAGAAATAGTACAGAGAGAGTCGATAGAGAACTAGACTTAAAATTTAGAGTCCTAAGCGATGTTGGTTCATAAAACAAGGGAATTAGTGTCAGATCAGCGATAGAAAACGTAAAAAACAGAAAAAATTGGTCCACGTAAGCGCAAAAAAGTAATAAGATTTACATGACGCAAAATAATAATCTGATTATTATTTTTCTGCGTCGTGATATATATAACTCTCATTTTCGCCCAAAGTGGTGGTTAAGCGGTTTTACCTTTCCACTATCAAAACGTTATTATTTAAAAATATATTTTTTACTCGGATTTTGACGCGTTCCTTGTTTTTCGGTCATTAATAGTGGTACATTGTGCCACAGTTAAAGACGTATTAATAATTCGTCATTTATTTATGACCCCAAAAATAAAATCGAAAAACGTTTCGAACTAAGATACCGCTTCAGGATCAGCTAGCTAATTCAATGTTATAATTTATAAACTTTTACACGATATCTTTTTTTTATTTATTCTTCGGCATTCATCACGTTTAGAGCCTTTTAAAACTAATTAAGTCGTTCTTGTAATAGAACTTGTCCATAGAAGAGAGTGGCAATAAATTATCTCGAAACCCATCTTGTATCTTCATCAAAAAAACTTCTTAGACACCTTTCTATTCGATGTTAACTATTTAAAATTAATTAAGTTATTCAGTTTTACATTAAGATATTTTAAAATCGACACTTTTTCTACGGGTAACTTTTGATAACCAAACTCTAGCTTATTTTGCCAATACTATGTTAAATAACAGGCAGATATTAATAACAATGATACGGTATTTTAGGACTTGTTTTCCTTCATTTTATTTTTTTATTAATTTCCCTTGCACGTTTGTCTTACGACTTCGAAAAATCGAAAAAATTTATTTAATACTAAAATTTGACAATATTCTGTCATTATAATTAATATCTATAAAGCCGATGTTACATTATGAGATTAGTGGCATACAATTTCGAATGACAATTAATTTTATGCCACTAATTTCATAAGAAAGAGATAAACGAAGAGATGAAATGCTTCAAATCGTGTAAGGTAGGCGAGTCGATAAAGTTTGTGACTGGGAC
Source organism: Protodeltote pygarga (assembly GCA_936450705.2). Taxonomy (NCBI): domain Eukaryota; kingdom Metazoa; phylum Arthropoda; class Insecta; order Lepidoptera; family Noctuidae; genus Protodeltote; species Protodeltote pygarga. The sequence goes on along the minus strand of OW388248.2, from coordinate 20,380,967 downwards.
CAGAAAACCACTATATTTTCTTGGTCGGAGTGATAAACCCACCGACTAAGCGCCTAAAGTAATATACTTTCGTATTCTTCAGATTGATTCTTCGAAGAAACTTCCTCAGTTACGCCACGCAACACTTTTAAGCAAAGAGTTTGAATACCCGACAACAAATATATTAATTGTTATTGAAATTATAAGAGTAGGTTTAAAAACCAAACATGTATTAAATTTTTATTTAACCATTTATTAATTGGACTATCGTTCATAAAAACAGCAATTTCATCTTATTCCCTCATAAAAAGGGCAATTGCATACTAGTGGGGAATACAATACCGCCGGGATCCCGGGATCCCGACTCCCTAGGTTTTCTAACCCTGAAAATCCTGGGACTGTACTTGGCTATTTTCAGAATTTAAAAAAATCCCTAAACATTTTGAGAATAGCCAAGTGCCATCCCGGGATTTTACTTGGCTATACTCAGAATTTTTAGGGAATTTTTAAAATTCTGAATTTAGTCAAGTATAGTCTCCGGATTTTCAGGGTTAGAAAACCTAGGGAGTCGGGATCCCGGGATCCCGGCGGTATTGTATTCCCTACTAGTATGCAATTGCTCTTTTCCATAATTAATAGCATTAATTACATAACGACTAAAAACAACCCTTTTATACGCCGTACGATACGTAGGTACTACACAGGTACAATCCTAGTAATATGTTTGTCCTAGAAGATAGAAGGTACTTCTATTAAATGAGAAAAATACTTTGATATTTCTGCCACTGTATTTTCTAAATTCTAAATAAGCTTTTTGTTTTGTCTTTTTTATTTCTTACAAAGGTTTTTATTGTTTTTATCTTTTTTTACTAGTTATATATTGCGATAATATCATATGATTTTAGGTATATATAGTATTGTGTGAAGAGAGATTACCTACCTACTTAAGTTTTTATTTTCATTTGAGCCCGATCAGAAACCATATAGTGTAATCCCGGAACAATTATCTGCTAGATATTAGCAGCTACTATGGATCCCGGAATGACGCATCAAAAGTCATGTAATACCGAGACATAATAATAATCCCGGAAACATGCTCAGGATTGTACATCCTAGAAAAGCGAAAGGTTAATCTAAAATACGACATTAGAGCGTAATAGATTTTTTTTAAACGCATATCGTACAATGCATGCTAAAAGTATAGTGTGTGTGTATACTAACTTGTAAGTGGGACAGTTACAAGTTGGTATATACTTGTAACTGTCCCACTGCAGGGCAAAAGCCTCTTCACATATAGAAGGATCAAGCATTAATCACCACGCTAGCTCATGCGTGTTAGACTAAGAAGTTGAGGTTTCCTTACGATATTATCATTCACCGTTAGTCAGAGGTGTCTTAGTTAAGAAAGTACATAGGATATTGGAAAAGTTATATTGGTACATGCCAGGTTCGAACCTACACCCACGAGATAAATGTGCCTCCGAAGCGGGTCTGTGACCAATTATGCGCTACCATGACATAATTATAAATAATAATAATTTATTGTCAAGCTCAAGACTCATAGTGTTAGAATTACAGTTTCTTTTAAGTATTGTTAGTAAATGTGTTTCAATTTTTTTAATAAGATTTAATTACATTTCCAATGGTCAATACAAATTAAAATTACTAAAATTACATTTCATTATTATTACATTTTTTACACCATATCACACACACCATACATTTTCATATAAATACATTATTAATGAATTTAGTAATATTTAAATATGAATTATATAATAATTATAAATGATACTACAAGCAGCAATTAGTACTATGTTTAGAACTCACCAAAAGCCGAGGTCAGTACAAGTAGGAGAGCCACGCCGAAGATCGAAATCGCGAGACAAGTCGCAATACGTTTCCTGGGTGTATTTATCCACCTAGCTAGCCCTCTCCCGAATACATTTGGTCTCCCCAAGCCGTTAGGGATGGCAGGCATTCTGAATCTGGACAAAGAAAACACACATGTTAAACAGCAGAGAAGACAGTATTGATAACAAGTTATGCTAACGATTTTTTAAAACTTATTTTTATTTCACAAATAAAAGTATTTATTCACGTTATTTAGTTGATATTAAAAAAAACTTAAAATTTATTTTATAAAAACAGATTAACTTCTACAGGTTAATGTAAAAAAAGTTAGTCTTACAAATTTTGTTAAAATATGTTTTTGTTAATATAAATTTATTATTGAATTAATCAAAGGTTAAGGAAATGAGACACAATAGGAAGTTCATCATGCCACCAAAATGTAAAAGATCTTTCTCAGGTAGTGGATTTCCAATTATCTCTCTATTGTCATAAACGTCATAGACGGAAGTAGTGGTGGATCCTTGATATGATAAACATTATGGCCCATACCACTTATTATAATAGGCTAATCCTTACCTAATAGGCCGCATAATCTTAAAATACAGCCCCTCGGCAATTAATATCAAACACTCTAAACCGACTCATTAGGCTTACACTACACTTAACAACAGTTACATTAAATCTACTACAAGTAGAAACCACTTAAACGCGCAATTAAAAATTAAATTAAAAATAGTACGATTCGATTTTCTCTTTGTACAAAAAATTGAAAATTTCGTTTGTTTAAACGTTCGCTCAAGCAATGCTATAAAGGTTCATTCATTGTTAGGGTTCTGTTGTAAAACCAGGAACCCTTAAGGTGTGTCCAAATACTGCGCGGCATTCGAGCGCGGCTGCCGCGCGCGGCCCGCCGCGCTATGTGTGGACGACAGCCGCGCGCGGCAGCCGCGAGCTACCTGCCGCGCGCGAACATTCATAGCAAACATTCGCAGTAATTGTGTTTGGACGTATCCCAAATACCAGGATTATTTTTTAATAATAAGCAGAGCTACGACACATGCGACCGCTTTCATTTTAGTTCTGATGCCAACTGAAGAGCGCGGCGTGTCTCGGACATGCCGCGCAGCACTGCCGCGCAGAAGGTCTAAACTAGTCGCGCGGCCGAAATGTGTCCTGCAAACGCCGCGTGTTGCTGCCGCGCTCTTGTTGCTCAATGTTTGGACACACCTTTACAGTTTCACCGTCTGTCAACTGTCCGTTTATCTGACAGCATTATTACTACAAATTGTAACTTTGAGAGCCTCTACTGAAAAGTTATGATTTTGCACTTTGGCCTTTATACAGCCATATGAGCCATCATACCTATTTTGTGAGCTGAGGACGTTCGACCAAATTAGAAATATTAGACTCGGCTATATTTTTTTTCGTTAAACATCGGGAACGTTATCTACAGGAAGCGGTCTTTATTAAATTTATCTAGTCAGTTATAAGTTTATTTCTAGGTATGTATTTCCGCCCAGAGGTTCGTGGAGGTTGTTTACCGCACAAAAAAAATCAATAAAAATCGGTCAAGCCGTTTCGGAGGAGTTCGATAACAAACATTGTAACACCATATTTTTATGTTATATGTAGGTACTTACCTAATTAGAATAAAGTTTTCTGTTAAGTAAAGATTAAAAGCTAATTCCCACTATTTTTTATTCGAAGTATCAACTCAGTAAATTATAATCCCTATTTAATAACGCTTCGACAAGTCGACAATTTGTCAGATTTTAATAAATAAGTCCAATTGTCGCTAGAAATGCTGTTCACAAAATATTACTTTTTAAATATTAACTACCAACTCGTTCCTTAAAGGATTCATCTTTATCAGTTACAATTTTATTGAAGTAAGGGAAAATTAATATTTGGAAATTGATATGAATTGAACTGAAACTAATTGTAGCTCATCTACTTAATTGTCACAAGATCGATTTTTTTAAAGTATTTAGTATTAGTAGTAAAGGGTTTGAATAAGGGTCAGTAATAAAGGTATTGTTTTTGTTCAGAAACGCAATAATCAACAAAATAATTACTTCAAGCTTAAAGCCCGTCACAGACTTAGTTATAAAATATATTAATATTTTTATAGCTCCTATATTTCTATATATTTTCTATACTAATTTTCGCGTGACCGCATACTCAGCTATAATATATATTTCTGTGACGTATAGTTTTCTTGATAGAATATATATTATAGTACGGTATATTAATATATATTATAGCTAAGTCTGCGACGGGCTTTATCTATGATAACAAAGATATTATTTCAATTTAAGATAAATCCGATAGTAATAGATAGTATATATAGTATAGATAATAAATGTAAAATCTTTAATTGTTGGATATCAGTATAGTGCATATCATAATAGATCTTCTTAGCTTATCGATGACAATCAAATTGTGTCAGCCCAGAACTGGGCTACGAGATTGGCGCCTTCATAATAGATTAGAATATATCCATGGAAATAAATTTCTCAGAATCTTATTGAATAATAAAGACTAGCCAATGATTAAGATATCCAGGTACACGCTTTCCCACGGCACATTCCAATTACAATGTAGGTTATACATTAATTGCAATTATACATAAGCCAGTAAGCCATGTCCAATAACGTTATGATGGCTACAACTGTCACAATGACTGAGTTACATCGTATAATTGCTGTCACTCAGCTATAATACAAGGGTATGGTACTCATGAATAATACCATAACGCGAACCCCGATAACTAGGGACTACAATACATAAAATCAGCTGCCTCGTTGGTCTAGTGGTAGCAAGCGCGACTGTTGAGCACGAGGTCCTGGGTTCGATCCCCGGGTCGGGCAAAGTGTTCTTGGGTTTTTCAATTAGGAAATTCTCAGTAGCAGCACGGAGTCTGGAATTGTGCCCGGTTAATGGCAATAGACTCGCCTCCTATTACATGGGACTTATAAAATAGCCGACGAAACGTGGGTGTACTGCACACCTCTGCCTACCCCCTCTGGGGAATACAGGCGTGAGTCTATAAAAAAACAATACATAAAATTGTACCATAATGTCCTCCTGACAGAATTTCGGTCACAGACCGAATGCTCCCGCTATTCCTTCACTATCATAATCCGATGGGACGGCAATCCGACACGACTGGAGAGAGATCAGGCGCAGGGCTAACGTGCTTACGTGCTTTCCGAGGCACGGAGTAAGTGAAAAATCAATTTTTATTACGCACATAACTTACAAAAAGTTAGAGGCATCGCCTTACGAACTTGAGACCTCTAACTTGCCAGTCAACGGTCACCAACACTAGGCTATCACGAAATTGCAACAATAATAATTATATTAATACGGCTTTACTCACAGATTAATTTCGGGATTGACTGTATATTGTCAATTTTTAAGAACGAATGTAGTTACGCGGCGGCGGGCGTCTCGTTATGTATCATTATGTTATGTAACAGAGCTGCGTTTGACGAGTGTAATTTATATATATTCTTATTATCGCATGAGAAACTCGAACGAGTCGCGCGGATGCCTGTGGCGCCGCGGGAATTCGGGAGAATTCCATAAACGGAGCCTTGCGACTGCGCGAGAAGTCGCGGGAAGTTCGGAGAACGCTCGAGCGGCCGCTGGCAATATAGTTGAAAGTGAACTGCGCATTCCTATGGGCAGTTTGAGCGACCCGTGAATTCATGGCGGGCGGGCTCCAAAAGGCGCGCGGAGTCCCGCGACTTCTCGAGCAGTCACGAGAATCCGCGAGCCTTCTCTACCAAGCGGGTCGCTGCGCTTTGCTGCTCTTCGCCAACGATGTGTATTTTTACAAGCTGTATAAGCCTTACTTGCAATGTATGTTTGTTAGGGAATCTTGCAAGCTGAATCAGAACCACTCCTCTTATCCTACGGAGTAAAATTTTTGCATGTTAGTTAAGTTTTCGTGATAAAGAACTTTAATGGTAAGCATGACCTGAATCGACATCCAGGACTAGCTCCTGATAAAGGAACTCTTCAACGGTCAACAGCACGGATACAAATTTTTGCACATACGTTTAGTTTTGATATTTCAATATAACAGCTTGGTTAAAAACGTTGTTTTTGTAAAAACTTATTTTATTAGTACATCGTTCACCTTTTTGTTAATGGCCATGATTAATAGGCCGATTTGATTTGTCCTTATTTTATTTGAAAGAGTATAGCCTCCGATTGGTCCCGTATTCATATTGTCATAATCTGACGATTCTTTTTTTATTGTATGGTTAATGAACAACCTGTTATCAGAGTTTAAGCCGTCCGTAGGCCTCTGACATGGTTTTACACACCATTGAAAAAACTCTCAGGTGGTTTCCTCACGATGTTTTCTTTCACTGTTTAATTCCTCAAACGCACATGATTTTGAAAAGTCAGAGGTGCCTGGGTTTTGAATCTACGATCTTTGACTTGGCAGTCCGTGCTTAGCCCATCCCCCTACCCCCCATTTTTTTTATAAATTTTAGTCCAAAAATACGTGTAATAAATAAATAAATTAGCATGTAACTGTCCCATGTAGGGCAAAGGCCTCTTCTCGTACAGAGAAGGATTGAGCATTAATCACCGCGCTAGCTCACTGCGTGTAACCGATTTCAGACTATTAAAGTCCAGGTTTCCTTAAGATGTTTTCCTTGACTGTTAGTCAGTGGTGTCCTAGATTAACTAAGAAAGTACATTTGACATTGAAAAAGTCATACTACATGCTAGGTTCGAACCTAAACTCACGCGTTTGCAAGGCGGGCCCGTAACCAATGCGCCACCAAAAAAACGTTACTCACACTAAAATTTGAATGCATAAATAAATCTCACAACATCAGGGATACGAGTATCGTCAAATTACTTCATACATTTTACCCAAACAACCTTGCGTGCCCCTCGATGCGAGGGTGATACAAAGAACTGCAGACTGACATACCTACATGACAGATTACAGGCATGTGTTGATAGTAAGTTGTAATGGAAAGTAGTTCTTATTGTCCTAGAATCACGGTGCAGACACCAATGATGTGCAAATCTAACCTCGTCTGTCTGCCATCTACCTATACATCACAGCAGAAGGGGATTTTTAATTTCTGCTCGGAAAATTTGTCAACCCTCCTTTAGCCTTGTTAAATTAATTGATCTTGAAACGTGTCTAGACTTGTTGTAATTACGTTTTGCAAATTTTTATCATGAGTTAATTAAGATTGGTACTTAATTTTGTTTTGAATGTCAAAAGAGATGATTTATAAATAAGACGACGTTCTTTTTGAACGCGAGAAAAGTTTGTCTTGTGAAATGTTGCTGTTTTACAGTGTAGCTTAGAATTATTAAGTTAAGTTAAGTTATAATAATAATCTCCTGACCGAATTTCGGTCACAGCGGCCAATCTCCACGGAGATTAGCCAATTACGCAGGAGATAGAATAGTGCACAAGTGTGTGCGCAAACACAGGTGCACTCTCTATACCCTCACTCTCATAGTCCGATGGGACGGTCTTTCGACACGATCGGAGAGAGATCAGGCGCAGGGCCAACAGCTTTACGTGCTTTCCGAGGCACGGAGTAAGTGATAATTAATTTATAAAACGCACATAACTTACGAAAAGTCAGAGGTGCGCGCCTTGGGTTCGAACCCTAGACCACTGACTTGCCAGTCAACGGTCACCACCACTAGGCTATCACGACTCAACTTTAAGTTAACTTAAGGTAAACAAGAAAGGTCATGATCTCGATTGTTCAGAAAATCATCGTCTTAGAATGTTTAGTTTTCATGCTAATAATTATCACATGTAATGCTTGAAATGATCAAACAATGCTTAGACACCTGCATTTTGTAACAATGGACTGACGTAAGTATTCTACTGAAGGACCCTATGTTTGTGTTAGCTGTGAATCATGTATTTTATCTTCTATCCTACCAAGTAGACCATTTCTATTTTCGATTTCGATTTAAGATCTTGCAATAGTAAGTCAATTGTGAAGTCAATGATTGGATTGTCTGTGTTTGGCGCTAGGGGTTCGATTCCCTCTCAAGACCAATTATTATGTATGACATTTTTTTTGTGTATATAGAAAAAATACGTTTTTGTTATGAATAATGAAGCCAAAGCTACCTCTAAACTGTTATATTTTAAGATGAGGTTACAATGAGATATAGTGATTGTGATAACGAAACTATTTTTAAACATTGACATTGTAAGTGGCATTAAGCATAATCAAATCCAGATGTTTAAAACAAAGAGATGCTTAAAGAAATGTGGCGCTCCTCTAGTGGTTGCTAACTCGTCAGCGACGCTAGAGCTTGGTTAGACCCTCGGATCAGGAGATTTCCACACTCAAACCTAAGAGGTTTAAGTGGTACTATGCAACGCTTTTGTATGATTATTTTTTTATGATAATAAAAAAAAGGAAAAAGTTTTTGCGTATTTTAGCGGTCAAACACAGTGAAAGACGTGGTGGCACTAATCGCCAACCCGCAGTGAGCTGGCGTGGTGATTGATGCTCGATGCTTCTCTGTATGAGAAGAGGCCTTTGCCCTGCAGTGGCACAGTTACAGGCTGATTTATTATTATTATTAGCATTGACAGCCTAATGGTATGACCGTAGACTGACAGTTCAAAGATTCAAACGGAAGATAAACACAAGATCTTCTCCATGAAGGGTAGGCTGCCCTAGGAACTGGCAACTAGAGTCACTCTTATAACAAACAATATTAGAATTATGACTATTCATAAGTGCCTAATGGTCTACATGAATAAAAATATTTTGATTTTGATTTTTGAAGACACCTCTGTTTTGTCGTAACTAAGTGCATTCATGTTTAAAGCGGTATCGTTAATTAATTATCTCTTGCTACGTACTTCGGAGAGGACGTACCTATAGCCATCGATCCAGCTTCTGAGCTCCCTTTAGCCGTGTCGGATTGCCGTCCCAATGGACTATGATACCGAGATTGATAATATCTCGTTCGTAGTTGCCTAGCTCTCGTTGAGATTGGATGCTGTGCTGTGACCTTAGAGTATATAAGAAAATATAGAGCAACCCTATAGAAGTATGAACTGTGAGCACGGGTATGAACAACGCGGCCGCGACACGAGCTCCGTTTGCGGTCATACCTCGATCGACTGTAGTTCAACTTGGCTCCACGAGCGAAAAAGTTACATTTTAGCTTATATCATGGTTAACTGCTGAGTTAAATTTTGGAAAACGTCTAGAAAACATAATTTGAAAAAGTGACATTTTAACATTTGTATGGTGAGACCTGCTTTCGCTTCGCACAAGGCAATGTGGTTGACGTTATCACTCTATATTTTCTTGAATACTCTATGGCTGTGACCGATATTAAGTCGGCTTGGTTTTATGTTCTAATAGGAAAATGTTAAATTTTTGATAAGTTATTATTTTATATTTATATATTCCCTTGCCGATTTCGGCAATGGTGACTGTTCATGTTTGATGGAGAGGGCTTCGATCATGTGCCCTCATGTGGCTTATGTACCCTATTTTGGCACTGAATGTTCTTGCACAGCGCGGGCATGTTAAGGTACTATTAACATAATTGTACTGCATGCTGGAGGGAGGTCTACTTTTGAGGAGATCTCTCTTGGCGTCTAGATCAGTCCTCCTTTGGTCTTCAAAACGATGGATACTACTATGCAGTATACGTCTCCACCCAGTCCTGTTTTTAGCCATATCCTCCCAGTGAGAGGGGTTCACTTTGCATCTTTTCATATGTCTTTTCTGAACATCTTTATACCTAAGAAACTGGCCGCCTTGTTTCCGCTTGCCGTCTTTGAGTTCAGAAAAGAAGATGCGTTTAGTCACCCTCTCATCAGGCATCCTCAGGACATGTCCACACCAACGCAGCTGACGCCGCATCAGATAGGCTTCTATACCGCAGACATTGGCCCGTCGTAAGACTTCCGTGTTTCTAACACGGTCGGACCACTTAATATTTAAGATGTCTCTAAGACACTTCAGATGAAAACGGTCTAATATTCGAATATGTCTACGGTATGCACACCACGTCTCAGAAGAATAAAGGATATTCGGTATCACTATAGCCATATATACGCTGATCTTTGTTTTAAGCTTTAGATCATGTGAGCGAAATACCTTTTCCCGGAGTTTGCCAAACGCTGCGGAAGCGGCACCAATTCTGCTATTGATTTCCGAGTCAAGGTCACCCTTTGATGTTAAGGTGCTACCCAGGTATTTAAACTTGTCCACCTGCTTTAGGACGACATTATCAAGTCTTATATCCAAAGGGCCATGACTGATAGTTTCTAATGCCATGACTTCAGTCTTAAGGATGTTGATTTTTAGGCCAAATTTACGACAAGATTCGTCTAGATCTCTTAGTAATATTTGCAGGTCTTCTGGGGATTTCGCTACAAAGCACAGATCATCCGCGTACATAATCTCTGTTATTACGTCATACGACACCTTAGTGCGGGCCTTTAATCTGTCCAGATTAAAAAGTTTACCGTCAGTACGGAATCTGATATGTATCCCTCTAGTTGCATCGCTCCTCAATGACTCCCCAACCACAGTCGAAAAGTACAGGGCAAAGAGGGTAGGTGCCAATACACATCCCTGTTTCACGCCACAGGTGACAGAAAAGGGCTCAGACTGTTCTTTATTTACAGAGATACGGCAGCTCATATTGTCATGCAAGAGACGAATCATTCGGATAAACTTTTCCGTGCAACCAAGCTTTAACAAAACTGTCCACAGCGCTTCACGAGGCACACTATCAAAGGCCTTTTCGAGATCAACAAAACACAAGACCAGAGGCTGATTCTGTTCGCGGCTCTTCTCTTGAAGCTGTCGAATGGTGAAAATTGCTTCACATGTGCCTCGATTTGGACGAAACCCAAATTGGGTTTCAGGCAGAATTTCTTCAGATATTGCTGAAAGCCGGTTAAGAATAACTCGAGCAAATATTTTTCCTGGGGTTGATAACAGTGAGATGCCCCTGTACGAGTTGCAGTCAGCACGATTCCCTTTATTTTTATATAATGTACAGATGTTTGACACTTTAAAGCATTCGGGTACAGACTCTTCATCCCACATTCGAGAGAACAGCTTCCAGATGGTATGATGTAAATTTGTCCCGCCGTATTTGTATAGTTCTCCCGGTATGCCATCAGCTCCCGGTGCCTTTTTATTCCGCTGCTGTTTGATGGCGTTAACGACTTCCTGGAGTGATAATGGATCATCCAACGAAGCAACCCGTGGAAGTGCGGGCAATGAGGCTATGCAATTTAGATCTGCTGTACGATCTACGTTGAGAAGGTTATTAAAATGTTCAACCCAGCGCTTTAACACTTCCTCTCTGCTGGTTAACAAAGTACCATCAAGCGCTTTTAACGGTACATTAACAAGATGATGACTGCCAATTAATGCTCGCACCTCACAAAAGAAATCACCAAGTTGGTTTGAATCGAACAGCCACTGCATATGATGTGCCTTCTCATCCCACCATTTGTCCTTTATGGCGCGGGTGAGCTTACGTAATTCCAATGAGCTCTTCTTGATATCATCTTTGTCGTTATTTGATGAATCTTTGCGCCGGATGAGCTCGCGGTGTTTGGCTATGGCATCTGTAAGAATATTATCATTCTCATCAAACCAGTCTTTGTTGCAACTTGATTTCAAACCTAAATTATCCAGTGCAATTTTGGTTATCTTAGAAGACAAATCCCGCCATTTTGATATTAGGTCACCATTTTGGACGTCGAGCTGAGATGTGACGCAACCAACAGCTTGTTCGTATTCCTCCCGCGTCTTCGTTACCTGTAGTTTTGGTAAGTCAAGATGGAGTGACTTTATTTTAATAATTCGACGGGGTCGATGAAGACGTAACGCCAATTTTGTGATCACGAGCTGGTGATCAGACCAGCAGTTAGCTCCGCGCATTACTCGAGTTATATGGACGTCTGCCAAATCTCTCTGCCGCATGATGACATAATCTATAAGGTGCCAGTGTTTGGATCTTGGGTGCATCCAGGTGGCTTTGTGCTTAGCGGGGAGTCTAAACATAGTATTAGTTATACTCAGGTGAAATTGAGCGCAAAGACTTAATAGCAGTTGTCCGTTGCTATTCATATTTCCTATACCATGTCTCCCAAGCACCTTCGGCCACGCATCGTAATCACGTCCAACTCGTGCGTTGAAATCTCCCAACAGAAGTATTTTCTCACGAGATGGTATCTTGGACAACACTTGGGTGACCTCCTCATAAAACTTATCCTTTATTTCATCGGTCTTGTCTAGAGTTGGTGCATAGATGCTAATGACATTAAGAAAGTTACCGGAATCTAGATGTAAACGCAATGAAATTACCCTGTCTGATATGTACACCGGACGTTCACTCAATTTTGTTGCTATTTGTGTTTTAATAGCAAACCCGACACCTGAACGTCTGGGTTCGCTAGCGATTGTTCCCTTCCAGTAAAAGCTATAACCACCACCACGCTCTGTGAGCTCTCCCTCTTCAGCCAAATGTGTCTCGCTTAGCGCGGCAATGTCAACATTGTATCGTTTGAGTTCTCGAGCAACAATGGCAGTTTTTCGCTCAGGGCATAAGTTGTTTGGATTATCAATTAAGGTGCGCACGTTCCACGCACCACAAACCAGAGGTTTGGAGCATTTTTTCTCTTTGCAATTTCGACCGCGATAAAATGGATGCGTAGGCAGCCGCGGTTACTACCTCCCATTTAGTTGGTGGAGTAAGCATTTGTTTGGGACACCTTTTCTAGTCCCCTCCCCGGCTGAGCGGGGGAAGCAGAGCCTCTCTAAATAGAGCTGCTTCGTCGCAAAAGGGTGCTGCCGAGCCACACTGTTACCCCAATGCAGTGCAAGAGCGACCACTTATCCCTATGCCGCCTTCGTGCAGGTATTAGACAAACCCCGGTTAGCATCACCACCAGACCTCTCTACCTCTACCCATCGCCGAAGGACTTTGACTCGGAATCCAGTAAACGTGAAACAGAACAGTCAATTACGCAGGATATATTTAAGTGCACAAATGTACGCGCAAAACACAGATGCACTCTCTCGTCCGTGCTCTTCTTTACCCGATGGAACGGAAAACCGCTACGATCAGAGAAAAGCTGGATGCAGTGTCTAGCCGACGATAACCTTGACTCCTATCGCCGCCCTGAGCCTTCCACACAGGCTTTGCTACCTCGCTAAATGAGCCATACTCGTTTACTTATCAGCGATGAGATGCCACATTTACCGAGGCAGGCTTTATGCACAATAAAACGGGGAGTAACCGCTTAGACATGTATGCCAAGGCATACAAAGTCTTCCCCTCACCAGGTTTAGCCCACGTGCCGACGTGGTTTCCGGGGTGTGGCCGTTGCGTGCATTGCAACTACTTGGAGCCACTGGTGAGAGATTATGGAGTATCGACGATTTTAACTGATTACTGACGCCTTAAAGGCCGGCTGGCAGAAAACAGACGCTAATATTCCACTACACCCCATTTTATATTTAGAACGTTAACGTTAGTTTAGTTCAGATAACATTATCCTCAAAAAAAGTTACAATTTATTTGAGAAATATTGTTGAATACACAACTATTTTTTTTGGTCAACATCAGACATTCTTTTTTTTATAGACTCACACCTGTATTCCCCAGAGGGGGTAGGCAGAGAGAGGTGTGTAGTACACCCACGTTTCGCCGGCTGCATAATATATTTATTTCAACGAGAAAATTGACAATTCTATTTTATGAAGCAATAGGCGTTGGAGCGTAAAAACGATTTCTGTAAAAAAAATTTTTAGAATATCAGATACGTACAAGATACGTAGCACGTGTTAACAATTTACGTATTGCAAGTCTATTTGTAAATATCAAAACTAAATGCATAATTTATGCAAAAAAATAGTTGAAGGAAATCTTACATCTTATAATTTATTGTACCTAATTAAAAATTAACTGTTAGGTGGTAGAGATTAGGTCAGGTCAGGTTTAAAAGGTAAGAAAAAGGAGTAGGGGTAGAGTAGGGTAGGGGTAGAGTAGGGTAGGGGTAGAGTAGGGTAGGGGTAGAGTAGGGTAGGGGTAGAGTAGAGGTAGAGTAGAGGTAGAGTAGAGGTAGAGTAGAGGTAGAGTAGAGGTAGAGTAGAGGTAGAGTAGAGGTAGAGTAGAGGTAGAGTAGAGGTAGAGTAGAGGTAGAGTAGAGGTAGAGTAGAGGTAGAGTAGAGGTAGAGTAGAGGTAGAGTAGAGGTAGAGTAGAGGTAGAGTAGAGGTAGAGTAGAGGTAGAGTAGAGGTAGAGTAGAGGTAGAGTAGAGGTAGAGTAGAGTTAGAGTAGAGGTAGAGTAGAGGTAGAGTAGAGGTAGAGTAGAGGTAGAGTAGAGGTAGAGTAGAGGTAGAGTAGAGGTAGAGTAGAGGTAGAGTAGAGGTAGAGTAGAGGTAGAGTAGAGGTAGAGTAGAGGTAGAGTAGAGGTAGAGTAGAGGTAGAGTAGAGGTAGAGTAGAGGTAGAGTAGAGGTAGAGTAGAGGTAGAGTAGAGGCAGAGTAGAGGTAGAGTAGAGGTAGAGTAGAGGTAGAGTAGAGGTAGAGTAGAGGTAGAGTAGATCTAGAGTAGAGGTAGTATAAGTAGAGTAGAGTACAGGTAGAGTAGGGTAGGGGTAGAGTAGGGTAGGGGTAGAGTAGGGCAGGATAGAGTAGGGTAGGGGTAGAGTAGAGGTAGAGTAGGGTAGGGATAGAGCAGGGTAGGGATAGAGTAGGGTAGGGGTAGAGTAGGGCAGGGGTAGAGTAGGTTAGGGGTAGAGTAGGGTAGGGGAAGAGTAGTGTAGTGGTAGAGTAGAGGTAGAGTAGAGGTAGAGTAGAGGTAGAGTAGAGGTAGAGCAGAGGTAGAGTAGAGGTAGAGTAGATCTAGAGTAGAGGTAGAGTATAAGTAGAGTAGAGTACAGGTAGAGTAGGGTAGGGGTAGAGTAGGGTAGGGGTAGAGTAGGGCAGGATAGAGTAGGGTAGGGGTAGAGTAGAGGTAGAGTAGGGTAGGGATAGAGCAGGGTAGGGATAGAGTAGGGTAGGGGTAGAGTAGGGCAGGGGTAGAGTAGGGCAGGGGTAGAGTAGGGTAGGGGTAGAGTAGGGCAGGGGTAGAGTAGGGTAGGGGTAGAGTAGGGTAGGGCTAGAGCAGGGTAGGGGTAGAGTAGGGTAGGGCTAGAGTAGGGTAGGGGTAGAGTAGGGTAGAGGTAGAGTAGGGTAGGGGTAGAGTAGGGTAAGGGTAGAGGTAGAATAGGGTACGGGGTAGAGTAGGGGTAGAGTAGGGTAGTGTTGGATAAGGTAGGGTAGAAACCCTATGTGTTCGAGGTCGACTCGCACTTGCCCAGTTTTTTAATTTCTTTGCCTAGCTATATGGGCAGTGACAAAATTGTTACATTTTTAAAACTGTATTGAGTTCGTAGATAGGAAGGTAAAACGCCTAGTCGTAAGACCGATGAGTGGCAAATCAGAAGTCTCAGGTTCCAACCCAAGGCACGCACCTCTGAGTTTTCGTATGATATGTGAGTACCTATTTTTAATTAATTATCACCTGCTCAGTGCCTTTTTTTTTTTTTAAAAAAAAAAAAAAAAAAAAAAAGTATTGCTTTCCGACCTGCTCAGTGCCTCGGAAAGCACTTAAAGCGGTTGGCCCTGCGCCTGATCTCTCTCCGGTCTTGTCGGATTGCTGTTCCATCGGACTACGAGAGTGAGTGAAAGAGAAAGTACCTACTTGTGTTTGCGCACACACTTATGCTCTATATCTCCAGCGTAGTTGGCTAATCTCCGTTGAGATTGGCCGCTGTGATCGAAATTTGGTCAGATGGACATTATTATTATATATAACTAACTATTAATTTGTATTAAATAGTTTAATTGTGTTTAACCTGACTAGTTGTAACTTTTTATGTAATTTCTCTAGGGAATTTAATTAGGTCAGTGGATAATTTAATTAATTGCGTGCAATTAAATGTTATGTATGTATCTATAGTTTGTGGCGATGTGTGTCCACCGATGAAGGTCACGTTAACAACTTACTATGAGACGATTACGTAATACTTTTTTTTTCTTCAATGTAACTTTGAAAAATGTTGATGGGCTTGCATTGTTGTAAATATTCGGCACGCCACTGGTAAAAAATTTCGGTACCTACCTTAAAATTTCGGTTTTGTATCATACCGTTAAACAATGGAAAATTATGACCATCCAATTTTTTTTCGGTTGCAGAATTTTTTGAATAGCAATAATTATATTGATATATGGCAATTATTTTGAAGTTTTTAATGCATACCACCCCTTTATAATTCTGTATCTAATCTTTATAAATAGGGGTTTACTTGTCACACGCGATGTTTCAACCGAAACCAGAAAACCGGAATATAATAAAGGTTAAATACCGGTATTATCCTACCTCTATTAAAATGTGTAAAGGTACCGGTGTAGCTCGTAGCCAACCCTGATTTTTGGCTACTATCACAGTCGTAATGTGAACAATTACGTGAATTAACCTATAACCCATCACAAGTGACTAGAAACGCTAACATTCAACTTCCAATATCTCAATACTGAGTCGTCAGTGATAGCCTAGTGGTATGACCGTTGGACTGCCAAGTCAAAGGTCTAGGTTCGAAACCCAGTCACGCACTACTGTATGACTACTGAGTGACTTTTCAGACTAATATGCGTATTAGAAATTAATTATCACTTGCACGGTGAAGGAAAACATCGTGAGGTAACCAGCACACCTGAGAGTTGTTCTACAATTTGTTTTAGAGGAGTGTCCCCCGAGCATGTTCCTTAAGATCTTTTTAAGAGAAATGCTTCCAAACGGGTTCCGTACAATTATTGTAAGTCCCAAAAACACAAATAGCTCATCGAGACCATTCGATCGAAACTCTAAGTTTGAAGGAAATCGATCAGATCACTCAAAGCGCAATAGGCCGAATGGCCCCAGATCAGAACGATTGAAACGAACATTTTAGAAATGCTGCATGCTAAATAGGCTATAATTACTTAAAATGAAATTAGTAAAACGGTACTAATTAGAAATTAATTGGGTATGAAACTACATTGATTGCACTACCGTTAAATTAGACCATCGTTACTTAGTGTTATAAAAAATTTAGTACACGTCTTTCAGTTCAACTCAATTTTTCAAAAGTCGCGTGTTATATTGCCTTTTTTTTATTTTTATCGAATTTTTAATGTGACTAGACTCTTAAGTATGTTGGTTGGTGTCTATGATCTCTGTTATTAGCAAATTTAAAATGATTGCCTGAGAAAATACCTACAAAATTTTATAATATCACAGTTCTATTCACGGATTGATTTCAGAAAATTCCCGACTAGTTTCCAACTCAAACGGAGTCCATTTTCAAGAGCGAGTGTATACGCGGCGGCGTCGTGGAGCTCACTCCTCTTGAAAATGGACTCCGTTTGAGTTCGAAATTAGTCGGGCATTTCCGAAATCAATCCATGAGTAAAGCCGTAATAATATTAAATAATATTTATGAATGACTCACGGAAGAATTTTTTTGAAATACTAAATTTTATTCTCAACTTCATTTAATTAAAACTCCAGCTAGGATTAGTTATAGTAGTGCGTTTTAGAAATTAATTATCACTTGCTAAAATAGTGAGAAAATCGTAAGGAAACCAGCACACCTGAGAGACTTTTTAACGGTATGCAAAGCCATGCCTTAGGGTGGTTTAAAGTCTGACACCAGGTTGTTCATCAACCATAGATAAAAAAAGAACTAAACTTGTTTCTTTCGAATGAACTGCTTCCGAGCAATAAGTTAATGGATAAGCCGCGGCAAGAACTAGCCTGCTTGGGAGGTTGGTGGTCTTATTAGCTAGATCTCCGGTTATACATTAATACAATTTCTATATTTTTTCTTTATTTTTCCGATAATTAAATTTTTGTTCGAGATTTGATGACTGCCTCGTTGGTCTAGTGGTAGCAAGCGCGACTGCTGAGCTCGAGGTCCTGGGTTCGATCCCCGGGTCGGGCAAAGTGTTATTGGGTTTTTCCATTAGGAAATTCTCAGTAGCAGCACGGAGTCTGGAATTGTGCCCGTTTAATGGCAATAGGCTCGCCCCCTAATACTTGGGACTTATTACATAGCCGGCGAAACGTGAGTGTACTACACACCTCTGGCTACCCCCTCTGGGGAATACAACTTTAACTCCAAGATTTTTCTTGGAATCGTGTAGATATGTTTAAATAAGTAGGCATATTAAGTTCTACTTGAAAAATAATACGTACTTTTAATTTTACGACAAGCTGGAGTATGTAATTACGAATTTTAATGGCATAAATGCTAAACAAAAATTTTACGACAAAGATTACGTGCAATATTTAACCGAGATCGACTGGGTTGAGCTCACAATTACTCAGCAACCAGTAATCGTAACCCTGCCCGTGCTATCGAATTAAATTATAAAATATATATTTTTTAAATAAAAAAAAAATCTTGTGCATGTGACTAGCCAGGTGAAATCCAAAATTTTAAAACATGTGTATCCAGTGGAAAATCCTTTTTTTTGCTACACGAAAACTTTTAAAGGTCGAATTTCCTGCAATTTATAACTTGTACGACTCGACGCGTTTTCATTTGATTGTATTACTGCAGGTTATCTTAATATTTTTTTTATTTACCAGTCCGTTCTGAAATCCGTTTGACCAAGAGAATTTCATCCGCCCGAGAATTGAACCCGAGACATCAAGTACCTCATTTTTAATTAAACATTTTAAAGACAACATTTTAACATTTTTTTAAAAATAGATAGTATTTTCTGTATTTTATTTTAATTTTTTTTTTTGGATAAATTTAAGCATTTAAAATCATGTTTTAAGAATAAATCCAGTGGAAAATCCTCCCCTTGCTAAAGGAAAACTATTAACGGCAGAAATCCCCTGAAATTGGTTACTCGTTCGACTCGATGTTATTTGATGATATTGATGCAGGTCAGTTCTGAAGTGTATGCCCATGAGGATTTTATCTGTCCAGGAATTGAACCCGGGATTTTAATTCCAGCATTTTTAATGAGACATTTTAAACCTTTAACGTAGATAACGATTTTTTTATTTTCCATAAGTAACCTGCAAAAGCTGTAATAAAATTAAAAAAAAATCTTAAGCTTACCAGTAATATGCGGAAAATGTAAGACAATATTTTTCAATTACAACAATTTTTTTTATCTTTACGCATTAAAACTATCACCAATTCTTTTTCCTGGTTTTAAGTATTTTAGGAAAATACCAACTTGGCATTTTAGAAATTATTTGGCATTGAATTTATTTTTTTAATATTCTGGACTGAATTGCCAGAATACTTCCAAATTTTCCAATTCTTTTAGGTTTTTTTTTGTTAGTATGATTTTATAAAGTTAGTAATTTTAAGTCTCAGCGCTAAAATATCGCGGATGCGCAGTAATTTGCAAGATAGCAAGATTCTGAATAAGATCGCAACTGCACGCATTATTTTTTTAAGTACCTACCTATCTATTTTTATTGCCAGCCAAATTTAGTATTAAAATATTTCTCCTTAAAATTTAACTCAGTGCCAAAATTATGAACAAAGTGTCAATTATAATTTTATTATTCTCTGTAGAATGCCCCTTATGGCTATTCTACAGCCGATAAAAAAAACTGAGATCCTGTGATTAAAATGAAAAAAAAAATATTTTCTCATATGAAGTTAAAATTTAGATTTTTCCTAAGTTCAACATTTTAACATTAACATTTAACATTTTCCGCAAATTACTCTCTAAAAAAATAAAAAGATTGCAACAATGCACAGCATACAAAAAAAAACAAATAATTTGCAAATAAATAAAGAAAACATCAAGAAAGTTGCAAATTTAAAAAAAAAAAACAATAAAACTAAAAAACAACGAAAAAAGTCAGACAGGAAAACGAAGAATTAAATTACGAAAAGATAAATTACCCCTTTCTTAAAAATAAATGAAACACAAAATACGCAAATAATAACAGAAATAATGAAACAAAACTCAAAATGAGAACCTTTAAACCTCAACATAACCTAAACACAACGAAAATAATGAAAGGAAAAGAAAACAAAATATTCCAAAGATTATTACAACTTACCGGATCCTGTTGTCGGCAAACATAAATTACATATAATATTTAACGCACAGCGAAACGGGAATTATTTAAAGCAGTTAGAGTTTATAATTTAAAAAGAGGTTAATTTTTTATTATGACAGACGAAATAGAGACTGAAAACGCGACGCGACCGATCGCCACAGAGTTCAGGCGAATACTGCTTTACCGACCACTGCTCCAGACAAGTTGCTTCTATGAAAACTGTCGAGCGAATGATCCTGGTCCAGGTCTGGATGGGCTTTATATAAGCTGGAAAAGTGGGTGGTGGCCTGCGCGCGCAATGGACGCTTGAGGGGTGATGGGCGTGTCAAAAGGGAGGGGATAGTAAAATTAAATCTCCCATCTTGAAATTTCCCGGAACAGAAAATTAAATTGTGAAATGGTTGATTTTCGCTTGCTTTGATGCATATCGTGTCAAAGGTATGGATGCGGTGTGTGTATATTATAGATATGAGTTTATCTATTAAATATCTTTTACATTAATAATTTGGGAAATTGGAAACACCAAAACTGTAATCGAAGCATAAAAATAACTCAACTATTAGAATTTAATTGACTCTTTCGATAAGTACCAAAGTTATTAACATTATGTTGTATTATTATTCTGCCAGTTGCTAAAATGATAAAAATACTACAATTTAGGGAACTTTATCCGCTGGTCACCCCGATTCCCTTGCTTTATTAGGATCTATTTTCTGAAACAATTGCGACTGAAAGAGTTTAAGTTTGGGTGAAAAAGTAATGAAAGTTGAAATTTAAGTTTGTACGAGAATGTAGTTTCAAGAAACAATATCAGAATATCTATTGTATTTACTTACTTAACCATAGAATTATTACCAACCTAGGAATTATTTAAAAATTGGCTTCCTTTAATTGACAGGAATAGGAAAAATAATTAAATAAGATAATAATTGAATAGCGGAATTCTCAAAATGTATGCGGAAATTTTAAATAAATAAGGCTTCTTACAGTGTAATATCAGTTCATAATCCACCTAGCCTTATAATTCTCAAAATTCAGTTACTAATCATTATTATTTCGTTATGTCAATAAAAAAAAAACTTAGGTAAATATTAATAAAAATAAAGTACTAGACCAATTAAACACTAATGAACATGTATTTCAGACTTTAGTTTGTACATCCAGTTTAAGGTAGGTAAATACCTACAACAAACTGACATTTACAATTTGCAAGCTATTAATAGGAATATCCAGATAATAATATGTCGAAGGTTAAAAGCTCCCCGTAAAGCTGCAGAGGGGCGGAGACACACTTGGGGCGTGACCGATGTGCCAGCCAATCCCGGAAACGCGGCAATAAATGTATTTTTAAAACTTATTTGGAAACAAAATAATACTTTAAAAGTGATATAAAAATGAAAAACGTTGTTATTTTTCATTTATTTGTTGCTACATAACGTTTTTTAAGTCAACCAGGCAGCGCCGGCGGCTGGCGGCGACACCAACATTTGCCGTCGGAAAACGATTCCGAATTTTGCCGTCGGCAAGTTTTTTATAGTGTAACAAAAGACTTACTCTATTTTTACCACCTTCTGATAAGCTCTGGTTACCTAATCTGGTAGATAATATTACATTTTAGTTATTTTTTTGAATAAACTGATAGTTAAGACATTTATTCAATTCAATATGATTGTTTCATTTATCTACTCCATAAAGTAACATCCTACTCTTAATAATTTTACGATGTTACTGTTTTATTTTATTATTTTGGTGTTTTTTTTGTAAATAAAGTGATTGTTAAGAACTATTTTTAATTTTTCCAAGAATAGTTTTAATTTAAAATCAAATTTCGAAACAGGCGAGTTCTATAATTTCACAAGATATTTTTTAGGCAATTTTTAGCTTTCCTTAGAAAGGTATTTAGGCGATTTCTTTGTTAGAATATGCTACATGTAGTTGTTACAAAATAATTCATTTTCTTGCTCCTTTAACCTTCTCCTACTTAAACTCCAAATACTGCATTGCATTAATTGTTACTTGTACGTTGAATATTACATTTAAACTTCATTAAAACACTTCTTTTGCTTCTATGTTAAAAGTTTTAAACTTGGTTTCTATTGTCATAATGCTTTCCGCTCCTGTCAGCGTTTCGCGTACGGAACTCTCGACAATCATTGACAGAAATGACCGAACGCGATTTCAGCTTACTTACTATGCGAGCTAACTGCAGCAGAACTTTAAAATTATTGTATTAATGTAACAACAAACATCTTATGAGCAGCTTAAACGTTGCGAGTCACGTTTTATACTAGTATCAACGTCATTGCGAGCGTTTAGAGACCACAACTGTTTGACACAACAACCACC
This sequence comes from Protodeltote pygarga, assembly GCA_936450705.2. NCBI lineage: Eukaryota > Metazoa > Arthropoda > Insecta > Lepidoptera > Noctuidae > Protodeltote > Protodeltote pygarga. Next base: position 20,358,652 of record OW388248.2, on the reverse strand, counting down.
GAGTCGTGATACAGCGGTCGGCGTAATGCTGTATGCAGCCAATTAATTTATAGAAGACCACAGCCTAACACCGACTACGTAAGCGTGCCGTAGACCACAACAGTACATCCCTATATCTAACATTGTGACACGGCGTAGGTGCGACGGACGCCGTAGGAGATTCCACGCAACGATTACCACGTAATGTACCTATATTCACAAATAAATGAATTTGATGTTTTAGACAGCAATTGCAGACCTCCTCGACCCTTGCTTATACCATCCCATGCTAAGCCTATAGCGATAACATGTCTCTAAATAATTATATCAGCTCCAAGATTGTCACTAAGCAACGCCCTAAGCCAAAGCCCGAGGCACAATAGAAGTCGCCCTTAGCTACTGTTGCTAAAGGTTTAGTTGAATTACTGCTGGAGGTTTTACACTTGCTTTCGCGTTTTTGTCTCGCTAAAAGTCCGGTTAATCTGTCTGAGCTCCCTATAACTAACGTAAAAAATAACGTCTTATAAATAGACACACATGAGATAAATATAAATAGATCATAAATAGATAGAATAGAATATAATAATAAATAGATAAATAAATAGATAGAATATAATAAATAGATCACATGAGAGCCATTAAATTAATACAATCTAATGGATTTAAAGACATACGTACCTACTTAGCTTATTTTGAGTTATTGTAATCTTCCTGATTTTATGGCGATATTCAATTCCCAAATATCTCAGCAACGTGACACTTTAGAGCATAGTGTTTCTGACATTTTTTGTTTATTTAAGAGTCTTCTATCTATATACATATATAGGTATCAGTATCATTGAGTGCCGCACTTTGAGTAGATAATATAAATTAATTATTAACGTTGGTTTTTCTTGTTCCTAGGATTATAATTTTACAACAATTTAGTAAATCACTTAAGAACTTTTATTTGAATACAATTTCATGTATTTAAACACGTAATTAGTTCATTTTGAATGATTTTCATTGTTTTCATAAGACTATCTTTAACTCCGAATATCTCGGAAGCGTGACATTTTAGGACATCATGTTGATAAAAACAATTTAAGTGTCTTCTATTCATACCTAGCCTCATCTTTAGTGGCCACGACTACGGTCTAAGGCGGCGGCGAAGGGCTAGGTCTGCGAGCGGCGCGATGGCCATGCCACGTATTTAGACGTATTTAGGCATATATTTTCTAATGATATTTTAAATTCGACGGATGGAGTGCACGAAATCAATACAAATCATTTTAAGTATGGAGAATGGAGAAACCGCCGCCGCCGCCCCGCTGAGAGCGGCGAGTCGTAGCGTCGTTGAACATTTCTAACATTTGTTCTTACCGCTCGCCGCGCCGCCGCGCTAAGCCACTGCTGCGAGCGGCGAGTTCGTGGCCAGGTCGTTAAAGAAAATCTAAATAGCGACGGCTAGCTATGCCACAAAGGTTCGAACCCTACAATTTCGTTAATGTTAAAGTAGATTTTTTTTGTATATTGTTAGCCAGTTAGGTAATCTATTTATAATAAAGAAACCAACAGTCTGACTCAACAACACATAATCCAGACGACTAGTCATATAAGAAACTTGAGTATCTTCTGTCTAAGTAATCATTAAAAATGGATTTCAGTAAAATCCTACTGAAAAAAAAACTTCAATCGGATAAAGTCGCGAGCCCGACGAAGTAGTCGTCTTATAAACAATAAGTTGTCGTTCTCTTAAAAGGTCGATACCAGTTGCTTCATAACATAAGTTAGACATTTTGATATATGATCTCTGAACGCCGCAGACAGATATTTGATATTTAACTTAGGTAATGTTTGGCTAGGATTTAATTTTGCGAAGCTTATTTATCGTTTTAATTAAGCAGTGATAGCCTAGTGGTATGACCGTTGAACTATCAAGTCAAAGGTCGAATCCCAGGCATGCGTCGGACTCTAATGATTTATGTGCGTATAAGAAATTAATTGTCACTTGCTAAAACGACGAAGGTAAACATCGTGAAAAAACCAGCTCACCTGAGAGTTTTCCAGCCATGCCAGAGAGGCCTACGTTCTGTTAACAATCTGCCACCAGGTTTTTCATCAACCATACGAAAAACAAAGAAGCTATAAATAATATCTACACTTACTACAATAAACTACAACAATACTGTAATAAAATAAATAAAACTATTCAGAAAAACCCAATTAAAACCAGTTTAGAATGAAATGATTACTCATATTTTATGAAAATGTTAGTTGATCAAATCTATTATCTATTATCTCTTTTAGATATCTAGGTATATCTACAGAACTCTAAAACAGCCCTAATTTAAAACAGAACTCAACTTTTTAAACAACAATGCCAAGGAGGCAGGCCATTTAATATCGCTGCATTCGTTATATTATAACAAAGTATAGTATCCAACAAAGTATACACCTAAGTCATAATAAATACTTTTAAAGAGTTTTTACAACAACAGTCGATGACAAACTATGTTTAACGAAATATGAAACGAACGGATGTACACTCGGTTTCAATTAACAAGAGACTTGTTAGCAAAATCTATTTGAATCACAAAATAATATCGTGCTTATCCTTCAAAAATTACATAACTATATACAGTGAACAGTGCACTTGACTAAAAATTAGTGTTAATCCTAAATACCCACCTAATATCCCTTTGTAATTAAGCTATTAAATAGATTTCTCCATAACGTTGCTGATGCACAGCAGCGTAACTATTTCCCGGTGATATTAAGCCCCAAGTATGACAGCCTAGACCTTGATACAATGCCAACCGCGTATTGCCTAAGGCATGAGTCCCGGCGCGATTGTTTCGATAAATATAGAATAATTAGGTATTGTATCGCGAGCATTTGACGTCCTATAATACTGACTAGTTTCTTTTTTGTTGCATTTTTACAATCATTATTTATTATTGACATTTACTTAGACTAACAGTCCTGATACACGTCATATTTACAAACTGTTTGTGAAGCTGTATATTATAATTATGTTATTTGTAAACACCTTTGTTAATCCATATATCGCAAATAAAGAATATCGAACTAATATTTGAATTTTTATTGTATGTCTTATCGAATTATCATGTTTAAATACTATATTATATTATGTTATATAATAACGATACACTTTTGAACCTCTTAATTTTACGTATAAAATATATTAATATGTACCGATTGAGTATTTTCAACAACATTTTTGCCTTGTTACGTTAAAATAATAGAGGGAAAACTTCGATTAATGGGGAAAAATAAAATATATTGTCAGCAAGATATTACTTAGTACGAATCTATACCAGTTTAAACTCTCAAGTATACCTTAGTTAAGTTTCGAAATCCAACAAAAAATACAAGATATTAGTTAAACAATCTGAAAGTTTACCTTTTCATCAAAATTAAAAAAGAAACATCCGTCTCAATTTAGAAATCCGTAAGGTATAAAACAACACTCAAAAACACTTCAAATTTAGCATTTGCAACTTTTTCACGTTCGTTAAAAAATATTGTGCGTTCGTTACAGTTTAATCGCATTTGAATGCGATATTTCAGTTGAATACTACTCAATCACGTGTTAACTTAGACCGCGACGCAATGCCGACGCACAGCCGGCCGGTCTCGTGCGGATGCACTAACTGACTGGCGCAACAGGAAATATAATACGAGCTCCATAATGCACATCATTTTTCAAAATACTACACAGTAAATACAAGAATGTAATGTAATGACTCCCAATTGGACTAGCAATACTGATTTGGAACTGTTTTTATCAATTAATTCATGGCGTAAAGAAATTCAATTTTATGCGCGACTTAGCAAGACGTTAGTTCATAACCAATTACAATAACAGATTAGTTTAGATTAGGATAGGTCAGTTAGGTTAGGTTAGGTTAGTTTATAGGTATCGGAATTGTAAACGATCGTTCAGAAAATAACTTGTGTTAAAATAACCCAGATTTAGCAAATAACATATTATATATTGCAAAACTTAAAATGTTGGAAATAGGCATTTTTCTTCGGAACTTCGCGAGTCTGTGTACAATATTAATGGAAAGTCGACTGGACGATTCTTCGAATTTCAGGTCTAACTAAATCTTTTAAATATGTATCTAATAGTTTAAAAACATTTTGTTGTAGCGGTCGTATGCATTATGTAAGTTTTTTCATACTAAAACAATTAAATTATACATAAAGATATGCAAAATTCGTGCTACTGTAAAAGAGTCGTGGGAAGAAAGAAAATCCTGGCGGCAGTATCAGGATATTTATATCATTTCAGTGTATTGGCATAAAAACTGAACAAACATGGAAATAATTTCAACTTAAGGGTGAATTTCATGAATGAATTTAACAGTTTCCTATAATTTCATGAGTGTAACATTCCAGGAAAGTCATATTTTTTAAATAGTTATCTTATCTGTAAGCTGCCTTGATCAAAATTAGGATTTCATACATCTAACCTGAAATTAATCGGCTTCCTATCCTAATGAGACGCGGTGACACAAATTAGATCTATCTTATTTTGGTTAATTTTCCTTTAATAAAATGGTTTATACTGGTAAATCCTAGTCACAATTTTTTACCCACACTCAGTCATTGAATGTATAATTATATAACTTTAAAAGTGGGTCATTTTCTTCAGGGATTCGTATTCTTTGTGGCGAAATGGTAATGAGAAAACATCTTGTGGTGACGGTTGTAATGCATTAAAATATTTAAAAATATACAAAAGGCACTTAGTATTTAAAATGTGACATGAATAAAAGCGTAGATTTTAAAAAGTACTCAGTGCAAATGCAGTGCTGTTATAAAATCTTTAAGTGATTTTCAGCTACCTTGCAATTATATTAATTATTATGTTGAACACGAAAATTGTTGAAAATTAATTTTGACGTACGGTAAAAACAATTGTAGTTCTGAATAACGATTGTGTTTTGAAAGATTTTATGAAGTCTGAAATAAACATACTGTAACAATTAAGTGCAAATTATTATATAGCCTAGTGCTGGCTACCAAGTCAAAGTGTGACTATCAAAAAGTGAGATTTTTGTTTTCAATGGTGTGTAAAGCCACGTCAGAGGCCTACGGGCGGTTTAAACTCTGACACCAGGTTGTTCATCAACTATACAATAAAAAAGAAATTACTAATATTAGCATGTCCTAGTTCTATGTTATGTTAGTATAATTATTGTTATATTATGGGTTAGCATTGTAATTGATTGATTCTCCGGTCATTATAAATATAGGTACTTATATTATAAACGCTACCTACTATAATTGATATAGCAACCTATAATTTTGGCATATTAAAGGGAGTCGTGATAGCCTTGTGGTGGTGACCGTTGACTGGCAAGTCAGAGGTTTCGGGTTCGAGCCCAAGGCGCGCACCTATGACTTTTTGTAAGTTATGTGCGTTTTATAAATTAATTATCACTCTCCGTGCCTCGGATAGCACGTTAAGCTGTTGGCCCCGGCTGTCAATTGTAGATCTTTGACAGTCGTTACGGTAGTCAGAAGCCCGAAATTTTGACAACCAGTCTTACCAAGGGGTATCGTGTAACCCAGTATCTGGGTTGTGGAGGTCTGATAGGCAGTCGCTCCATGTAAAACACTGGTATTCAGCTGCATCCGGTAAGACTGGAAGCCGAACCCAACATAGTTGGGAAAAAGGCTAGGCAGATATATACAAGTTTTGAATATTATAAGGTATATCTTCATTAAAGAAACCAATTTGCACTAAGTAAGGTATGTTATTTATTCCGATTAAAAATATTTCGGACACAAAGACCTCACAGAGATAGTGTAGTTAGATATGTGGAAGGCAAGGTAGATTATAATTAGCTATACTGTTGGTGAGAATTGAACACCCAAAATACTGTTCATGAATGTTCATTCTATATTCATTAAAACTCTTCCTACTAATAAATACGTTAATTAGTTCACAACATGCTCCTAGATGGCGTTGGGCGTCGCATTAGAACGCGACACGCGTTATGGTTTCATTACACCAATATAAATGTGAAAAGACAATTAAGTATTGTATTAATTTCACAACTCCGTATTATGGTTACACAGCCAGCCAAACGTGGGTGCACACCTCTGCCTACCTACCTCTGAGGAATACAGGCGTGAGACTATAAATAAATAAATATTATGGTTGAAAGTTGACCTTTTACATTTCATCAACTCAAAACCAGGTTTCGTTCTTAGTTGATGAATTATTTATATAGAAGAAATAAGATAGCTATCTATTTATATAAAAATCAATTGAAAATATTTAATAAGAAACTCGAAAAAGCAACCGAATCGGGTGCAACTAAAGCTAAAGTTGTTTTTGCTAATTTCTTAATAATTATTTTCATGTGATAAGCGAAACATGTAAAACATACATAAGAATTGCCATAAAAGTTTGTCCGCGCATCATTTAAAGCAGGTTAACCGATTTGCAGAAGCACGGCAGGTGCCGCTATGATGCGGTTTAATTAGAACGGTAATTAGCGGGTAAAGCCGTATGAGGGTCAGCTAGAATTATACTAACAACTAGCTTTGACAGCCCCCACGTTCCCTATGAAAGGGGAGAGATCAAAATCAATAGTGCGTGCCTTGGGTGCGGACCTTAAATCTTTTTATGTTCTGAACTTATTTTACTTGCTATTTGTTGAATGATGTGTAATAAAGATTATTCTATCTATCTATCTATCTATGTCTAGTCAGTATGCATACCACTAGACTATTACTATTGTATTATTAAGAATTTACACTACAAATTTATGAACATTTCGATGTAGAATACATTTAAGCGGCTTATGTTTCCTCTCTTGTAAAGTTATCATGATATTAAATTAAGTTATATGGATTTGAGCTACCGTAGACAAGAGAATATAAAGATACGTTAACAAAGGACTGTTATTAAACGAAACCAGATCCTCGACGTATGTGAGACGTCAATCCAGATAGTAAGTTTTCTGACATGCATGATGTTCATACAAGTAAAACCTTTGATATCATATTAATTCTATTCAGAATTTCAGACCAGACTTAAGGAGTTAGTAGGTACCTAACCTGTACCTATTGAATAACTGATATCTCGGATAATACTATGAGTAAATAAGTAACGACTTGTCATGAAGTTTTAGATATTGTAGAACGCTCATTATGGAACTTAATACAGTTTAGAAATTAATATTGTGAGTTGCAATACGAGATGAACTCAGGATAATATTACAATTATAAAAACAGTGTCAGTAATTGCTATTTAGCGCTGTCTAGAATTTCAGACCGTGGTCGTAGGATGTTTCTAATAAAAAAATGACAATAATATTTTTTGTGAAATTTTTACGCCTAGGGCGTGTAGTAATATCTATTCCGATAGATATTACCACACGCCCTAGGCGTATAAAGCGATTTGAAATTTCGACTGATTCTGATGGGATACGGTGGCTGAGCGGTTAGAGTGTCGGCACGGTACGCCGAAGATCGTGGGTTCGAATCTCATCCGTATCAGTTGTTTTTTCAAATTTCTTATTATATATTTATATTTAATAAGCTAACATGTGCTAAAACATGTAAAAATTTCACAAAAAGTATTAAGAAAATTAATTATATCGCATCGGTGCCTTCTAAAAACTGCAAAGTTTGGAACACTGAGTCGGATACGTAATGTATTCAGATAGATTTTACCACACGCCCTAGGCGTATAAAGAGATTTGAAATTTCGACTGATTCTGATGGGATACGGTGGCTCAGCGGTTAGAGCGTCGGCACGGTACGCCGAAGATCGTGGGTTCGAATCCCATCCGTATCAGTTGTTTTTTCAAATTTCTTATTAAATATTTATAAATGACAGTAATTCAAAGTTAAGAATGAAATTAATTATATTGCTAATTATTATGTCAGGTGTTGAGGTAGTATAAAAATCTTGCAAAAGTATTTGTTAGTTATTTCGACATTTTTATTGGGTAAAGCCCCAGTAGCTCCAGCCTCAGTAAGCTATTCGTAACCCCCTAAATTGATCCTTATTTTTCTAAAACTCCGTTCACTATAAACTAACAGTTTGTTGCCGATAATGGCTCCGCTACGAGCCGAGTATCTTAGAAAAGAGCTATTCAAATTGTTTTAGTTTATAATCTAGGATGTTGATGGAACTGATGCTTTATCTTAAGGTATATTACACTTTGGGTCGTGATAGCCTAGTGGTATAACCATTGGCTGGCAAGTCAAACGTCTCAGGTTTGAACCTAAGACGCGCAGTTCTGACTTTTCGTGAGTTATGTACGTATTGCAAATAATTTATCACTTGCTTTTTGCCTTGGTAAGCACGTTGGCCGTTGACCTTGCGCCTGATCTCTCTCCACCCGTGTCGGATTTCCGTCCAGTCGGACTATGAGTATAAGGGAATAGAGAGTGCACCTGTGTTTGCGCACACACTCGAGCACTATAATATCTCCTGCGTAATTGGGTAACTCCGTTGAGATTGGCCGCTGTGACCGAAATTCGGCTAGGAGGGCTATTAATTTATCAAAATCTACCGGTTGCACAATTATTATTATCAAAAAAATCTGCTTTTATTACAAAAAAGGTGTTTTTACATTTCTGCTGCCCCCAACTTGAAAATCTATTGGATACCGCTACATATATCTATCTGTACTTACTAATATGTAGTAACATAAACTGAATAAATTTTTGACGTAGCAATTTAACACCGAAAAATTTCATGTTTAAGTGAAAAATTGATCTTTTTTTTTTCTTCCGACAAAAAAAATCCTAGACAATACTTTTACTGTTATCAGACTGCAGTCTCAGCGACAGAGGGATTAGTAAAGGGGTCTCTACACAAAAAAAATCCTAGTTGATTGGACTAAAAACGGGTTAGCAGTTTTCAGCGAAGCCTTTTATTTCCCATCTTGAAGATTACACAAAGTGTAACTAGATGGCGTTACCGTATCATAATTGAATACCCGTAGTATTCAATTATGATACCCCTAAGCTCCTGAATAGTCACAAAGAAACTGAAAACATTTGAATTTCAGTTTTTTCTGTATTTTTTAAGCTTTTATACCTATAACTTATTGTGTTTGTTTGGGTCACATCTCACAAACAAAATTTGAACCTATCCTCTAAACTTAAGACTGATATTTTGCTTGCTTGATTGGTTCTGATGGTAAAACATTTAAATGATGGAAATATCCTGATGTAGGGATTGCTCCTCCCGAGCACTCCTCAACGGTAAGTGCGCACAGTTTTGCATTAACGTTTAGTTTCAATGTATTTTTTAAATATTTAAACGTAAAAGTTTCGTTTACAAACTTTGTTTTAGAAATAGATTTTTTTCTATTTCTAAAACAAAGATTTTTATTTTTTGTGAACGATAACTGATAGGTATAACACTTTGTAACCTTATACATGTAGTGAGTATTGAATTTTTTTTTTTGTAAAAATCACTTGCCTTTCGGCAGATTTCACGCTTAGGTATATATCACATTGTGTATAGACCGGATGTTCAGTTTGAAAGCAAGAAATCCCCCCTTTCCTTTATCTAACTAAGCAGTTTTTTTATCACCATAATGATAATCGAAAAAGTATTTTGCTTGCTATTTGTAATTTAAAAAAGGAATCCCATGAAGTTTCTATATTAGGTACATTACAAACCGAACTCATAATTAAAATTCGAATCCAAATCCAACCTCCAAAAATTAGTGTGTGTAACACAAGTAATAAATTATTATAATTAGGTAATTATTAGGTTTCTAGATCTACAGTTTCAGTAGCACACCCTCGCGTAAACTGGACATATACAGCGTGTAACAGAAGTCCGAAATAATACATTAAGGGCGTATAAGGTACCCTATACACAATCCTTGAGCATGGGTTTTGGAACCGAACCCCAAACAATACTCGAGTAAACCACGGTCAAAGTTTTTACCAAAACCTTTTAAATTCGGCCCTAGGCATCAGTTGAAAGGTAAATCAACACGAATCCGGTTATTTACCGTCTATAAATTCTTTAAGTAAGCACTAGGCACGCATAAGAAAATAAAATCTGTCATTATTGAAGAAAATAAAATCGAAAGAATTATTTTGTATGAAAAAAAAAATGCCTCTTTTCCATTCAATATTTTCACAGGTGATTCTCTTCATGATATACATACACGGACTTCTGTTACACGCTGTATATTACATGTACCTCTTTATATATTGCTGTTATTTAATTATATTGTTATATTATTAAACAAATCTCATTTCAGAATTCCAGACTTTATATCGTTCGGACATTTCCGAGTTTATTTCTAAGATACGGTTAATTGCATAGCGCGAGCGTAGTTCGAGCAATATTTCAATAACTCTTGATTCATTTAATAAATTGTAAAAGCCATTCATGCAACAAACATATTGTGTTGCTTGTTATTTTACTTAATAAGAATTTCCTCTAACAATTTAAATTTATTTACTTCTACGATCACCACGTAATTATATATATCGCCTACATAATTGTTTAGCAAACGTATACCATATTTATACCAAACTTATGTTATTTTTAATATTGCGACGCGGGTAATTTGTTTTATTTTAAAATAGTAGGTACATTGGTCATTGCTAATTATCAGGGAACAACTGTACTTAAACTTAAATTTGAGCATGTAATGTTAAGTATGGAAGTTAAGGGTTTTTAATATCTGTTTTGTCGCTATTAGTGGAAATTTATAAATAGCTGTTTGTTTCTAGTTAGTTACAGAGTCGTGATAGCCTAGTGGAGACCGTTGGCTAGCAAGTCAGAGGTCTCGGGTTCGAACCCAAGGCGCGCACCTATGACTTTTCGTAAGTTATGTGCGTTTTATAAAAATAATTATCACTCTCCGTGCCTCGGATAGCACGTTAAGCTGTTGTCCCTGGCTGTCAATTGTAGATCTTGGACAGTCGTTACGGGTAGTCAGAAGCCTGAAAGTCTGACAACCAGTCTTACCAAGGGGTATCGTGTAACCCAGTATCTGGGTTGTGGAGGTCTGATAGGCAGTCGCTCCATGTAAAACACTGGTATTCAGCTGCATCCGGTAAGACTGGAAGCCGACCCCAACATAGTTGGGAAAAGGCTAGGCAGATGATGATGTTTCTAGTTAGTTAATATATTATAATATGTAATAATTTAGCTGCAAATTTCCCTAAAATAAATAAATAAAATAAATCATCTGAGCTGAAAAACGTCTACAGCTGAATAAGAATGTACCTAAACATTAAAATGTGTGGCGTCATGTCACTAAGGCTTTGAATATAATGTTTTTCCCACGACGTACGAGGCTTTACCTCCGATGGGAGTGCTACCTATCCGATTGTATACATTATCTCCATCAAACACACAAACGATCACCAAATCCAGTCCAGCCGCTTTAAAGTGATCCGCGGACAAACATATTATTGTGGCTATTGATTTTTATTTAGGTATAGCTTTAGCCGTGGCTTCGCTCGCGGTAATTTAGAATATTAATTTCAATTATGATTCGAAAGTACATGATTCAAAGGATAGTACTCTTTTGAGGTTGAAAGGTACCCTATGTCCGTTTCTGTACACCTGACGACTTTTGTGCAAATTTTAAGAGTGATCGAAAATCTGTAACCGAGAAGTTCATATACATAGTACAAAACAAAGTCGCTTCCCGCGTCTGTCTGTCCCTATGTAAGCTTAGATCTTTAAAACTACGCAACGGATTTTGATGTGGTTTTTTTTAATAGATAGAGTGATTCAAGAAAAAGGTTTATATGTATAATACATGCATATTTAGCGTAACCGTGCGAAGCCGGGGCGGGTCGATAGTTAAATATAAAACCTATAATAACACCATCCAAGGGTATCGTTTTATATAAAAAAACTCTTTCTGCATATTATTATATTATCTGCATATTACAGTACCATGGGAAGATAGGGGACTATTCAGTTGCAGTCTTGAAACCAAGCTCGTTTTGATCAATGGAGATTAAATCAATAGTATTAACAATACTACATCCCTTTATATCTGAACTTGTGAGAATAAACACAAATGCAGTAGTGACCTCTGTCTGATTTATTCGAAAACTGGTATTTCAAGTTCACAAGTGTCAGTAATCGTGCGGATACTGAAGGAAGGGTAACTTTAGTTTTATATAGATGTCTCTGTAGGCAAAGGTATTGTTCGTGATCAACTAACGCAGTGCGTTAGTCTGTGTTGTATGTTTCGTCAATTTGGTGTCGCGTCGTTTCTCCTGTTCCTATTGGTTTTGTGAAACTATATCGCTAAATTGTGTGTGTATTCATTTTGCCGGCGGACCGACTTATTTGCGTTATTTTTACCAGTTATTACGTCTTACTTTTTTAAACATGGTGGAAAGGTATGTAAGACTATTATCATTCAATGGTTTTAAATGACGTTACTAGTCAGGCAATTATAGTTCAATTAAAATAAGAAACTACGTATAATCAAGGAAATTGACATTGGAAAATGTTGGTTAGAATGTATTTAGTGATCTTGATATTATATTCAACATTACCGCATTAACTTGATTAATTTATAATAATGATTTGTATTTTTGATTATAAATAGTTTTTTATGTTAATTATGAGATTTTCTTTCATATACTTACCACTAGGACAAAAATGAATACATCCTTGTTAGAGTTTCCAATTTCATTAATAGACAAACTAAGTCTAAGAATAGGTATAGAGTCGAAGACATAATAAACAAAATAATAATCACATAATAAACAAAAAAAAAACATTTACACTGTCACTACACATTTATACAGATATATAGTTTTATTAACCTTCATACGCGGCTTTGTCCGCGTGTTATGTTGATAAATTGTGACCTATATGTTGTTTTCATGTATAAATAATAATACTGTAAAGTTTTATCAAAATCCGTTTAGTAGTTTTTGCGTGAAAGAGTAAAATCCTTTCACATTTATAGTATTAGTAGGACAGTCTATCTGTGTAGTAAACTTAGTAACCCTAAAAGCACTAAAATAGCAGGCTTGATAAACTAGGAAAGCTAAAATAAAGTATAAATGTAGGTTTCTAACATACTCGTAGGTACGATAAATCAGACGTTTTGAAATCGGAGAAGGACCTGAATCGGAATTGCCAGCCGACGGTCCGGTCATGCTAATTAAGCTCCCGCTGCACCAACCACTGTTTAAACCTAACTCAACTGGACTGTGAGTGCAACTGCTGGCAGGGTGACCAACTTCAAAGACGAAAACCTGCCCCACTAATGTAAGAAAACTGACAAATCCTGCTAAAGACTATTTTCCTATCGGAAGACCTAAAAAAAAGGTCGTCCTTACACAAATCTGCCGACTTATCACGGAGTAGGTAGGTAACCACCTGTGTACCAACATCATACAGGCAATATTGCGAGAAAGTGCCACATTTATAAAAACGTCAAGCATTCCTGCTAGAGACTAAAATCTGGACCTAAACTTGCCAAAAAGACAGGATCCTGCCACATATGGTCACACCAGGTTAATGGCAATAGGCTCGCCCTTTACATGGGAGTTATAACTACCCGGCGAAACGTGGGTGTAGGTACTGTATACACCTCTGCCTACTACCTCTGGGGAATAAAGGCCTGTCTCTATGATGATGATGTGAGTGCAACATATTAAACTAACAATCTAACTAAAATTTCCCTTACTATAATTTAAGCCTTTTCAACGAACACTTGAAAATCGGATGAAGAGGTTAAGACACAACCCTCAGTATCATAGTTTTTAAATTTTTAAATAAAACTTCTTAGAAATTGAATCCAGTAGTCAATAAATAATCATTAAGGTCAGACTAAAAATATTGAATAAACATTCCATCTTTTTCTTTAAAAAAAGAACCTGACTGATTGACTAAACCACTAGACCTAAATGTAAATTCTAAATGTAGACCAGGTACCTTTTACAACGTTGTCTACATTTAAAAAGGTACTGCAATATAAAAAAAGGATTATAATCTTATAAAGATGAAAATCCTTTCTTAGATAGAGGATGGAAGTTTGTATAAAAATTCAAATTAAATTAGAGATTTCTCTTTTAGAGAAAATTTAAGAACGCGTGTTTCAGACGGTTAATGTTTGTATTGGACATCCGCTATTTTAGTTTAAAGCAAGAGAAGAATTAGCAAATAAAAAAATGTTAATAAATGATAAGCATGTAACTGTCCCACTGCAGCACAAAGGCCTCTTCTGATACAGAGAAGGAGTTTAATTAGTTATCACGCTAACTCACTGCGTGTTGGCGATTTCACACCATTCAGTCCAGGTTTCTTTACGATGTTTTCCTTTACCGTTAGCGAATAATGTCTCAGATTAACGAGACATATAACATATAGATAGTCACATTGGTTCACGCATGGTTAGAGCCCACACCCACGTACTTGCAAAGCGGTCCCGTAAGCAATGCTACGACACACGACACACACAGGAAAAAATAATTAATAAAATACTTTTGTCTCTTACCTTCACAACATGGGCCACAAAATACTAAAGTACCTATTTATTAACAAAGTCTGCAAGAGATTAACAGAATGTTTCGTCCAATGCCAATTGCACAGCTGCGCGTGCTTCCATTGTATGTTGAAGTACAGTCCGCTCGACCAACAATTATTAAATTCATGCAGATGTTTCACGGCGTATTGTTAAACCACACGAAGTTCTTTTCAAAATAAGCAAATTCACTTATTTGATTTGAATAATAATGATGTCAAAGTACGTCGATAAAAGACCTAAATGATACAGTCGCAGTGTTTCCGATGAATGCTTTGAAAACCGGCCACTTTCGCTCGTTTAATTTTTAAGCTTTATAATGTAATCGCGAACGGACTCACCCCTTTTTTGTGATACGAAGGAATAGTAATTGCTTTAAAGGTATCCATTACGCCCTCTGTGTCCAAACAGGGATACCTACAAATCTGCATTCAATTAAGTAATACTTTTACTAACATGAACAACTGAACAGCTTTTATAAATGACTTTACAGTCGAGGTGATTATAAAATTATGAGAAATAAAATTCTATAAAACTTTTGTCTAATAAACAACGTACCTACCACCCTAAGTTATTTACTTCGCATGCTTATAAACTTAATTAAAATGTTTATGCATTTGTAAGCAGCTAAAAAAGTTCGGACATTTTCAGATTTTTTTAGCCCAGAGTAAGTTATAATACCGAAAAACACAATAGTGAAGAAGTAAACTAAAACAGAAACAATAATTAAAAACATGGCTGCCAAAGTAATTTCACCGCGCTTGGGCCCTGGCAGCGGCGTGCGCCAGCAATAGACATCATACAGCCGCTATAAAACTTGCAACGAAAACTCTTTGTCAATTTGAAATTAAGTGAAATTACTTTAGTAGAAAAAAAGTAATTTGAAAGCATTAGGTATTTTTTTCTGGAAACTATATCATAAAATTACTGTTGTGTTGTAAATGCCTGTTGGTTGCATAAAGGCTGTCATTGTAGTGTACTATCTTTTATTTCATAATTAAAACTTTACGATATGAACGAGATAAAATTATTTTTGACATTTTTCGAAGCAACTAGCTTTTGAAGTAAATTCAGAGTGACACCGACAGTGTTCAGATTTAGGCGGACTAGTTTTTGGTCGAAATCATTGTACATTAATAAAGAGCATTACAATTTCAACCTGAGCCAAGGCTTCACAGAAATAGAAATCTACAAACTTCTGTTGGAAAAGCCAAAATTTACCGATTAAGTAAATAAAACAATATTCCTGCTACTTTAAAAATGCAAAATTTAAGTAGGTTTATTGTAATTTAACTAAATTTAGTAGGTTTTTAACCGACGAAATAAAACGGAGGAGGTTATCAATTCGACGAGTTTTTTTTTTTATTTGTATGATCACGCATAACTTTTTACAGGAGGGTCCGTTTCGATGGATTTTTGTAAATATTTAAATAAATGATAAATGTGTAGGTAAGTAGTAGGTAGGTACTTAACAAATCATTAATTATTTTTTACATTTTAGTTCCCTTTGTTTTGTCGGTTATTTTAATTTTAATTTTTTTTTGTTGTCTACCCAAATTGTTGTTATTGTTAATTTGCTCATGTGTTGTTACAATAATAGGTAGTTAGTTTCTTTAAGTTGATTTTATTTAGTTTGTTGTTACTTCCTTATTTTGATATAATATTATGGTGAAATGTGTCACGCTCTTTATATTAATTTACCAACTAATTTTACTCTTGATTATGCGAAATAAATAAATACTATTTAGTATTTTTATAAGACTCAATAAGATGTTGTAATATTATGGTATAGTAAACTACTACAACTACAATGTAGTAAACAACTAGTTTACTATAATATAGTAAACTAGTTCTAAATTTTTTTTTCCTTTGAAAGAACATATTCCCAAATTGGTCCCATAGAAATATTGTCATGATCTGATCATGGACTTACGAGATATGGAACGGAACTCCTCGTAGGATAATACCAGAATTGTCGTAACAAGTACTACTGCTTTGTTTATACTTGCAGCCGATGACTGACGAGTAAAGAGGAAGAGGGGGGATACGTGGTCACCCCCCCCCCCTCCTCATAATCATGCAAGATTAAAAATATCGTGTGAGGTATCGTTTGAAAGGGCTTTTAATGAGGATTTCAAATATTAGCCTCACTAAAGTCTGGGATTAATCTTAGGTACCACTAAAAATCGTGAAAAAAATGTTTTTAATGAAAAATAAAACCGACTTCAAAAGGAACTAAAATGAATAACTTTAAAACGTTTTGGAGTCGGTTCCAAGTCAAGTTCTAGCTTTTTAACCTTCTCATTAAGAACTTGAATTGAAACCGACTCCAAAACGTTTTAAAGTTATTTCAACCTTTTTAGTTCCTTTTGAAGTCGGTTTTTTTTTCATTACAACTTTTGTAGCATGATGCAGAACTTAAAACTAAACTGAGTATGATATTTGATTTCCTGTTAATGAAAACTGTTATTGTTTTTTGATTATAAATAGGGTTAATGATCTGAATACTTTTAAGACATATTTTTATTCTGTTGTTCTGTTCAGTCATGGACGGAAATGCTTGACTTGACCACACCCAAACTTACGCCACTTGAAATTACGCAACTTACAATGAATGACTTATTTAAATATACCAGCTAAGACTTATTTAAATATAATATATGAATCGGTATTAAAACGAGTAATGATCGCGTCGTATTTAGTGTAGGGTAGTTAGGGTAGTATAGTCGTGATAGCCTAGTGGTTGTGACCGTTGACTGGCAAGTCAGAGGTATCGGGTTCGAACCCAAGGCGCGCACCTCTGACTTTTAGTAAGTTATGTGCGTTTTATAAATTAATTATCACTTACTCCGTGCCTCGGAAAGCACGTAAAAGCCGTTGGCCCTGCGCCTGATCTCTCTCCGATCGTGCCGGAAGGCCGTCCCATCGGACCATGAGAGTGAGGGAATAGAGAGTGCACCTGTGTTTGCGCACACACTTGTGCACTATAATATCTCCTGCATAATTGGCTAGTCTCCGTTGAGATTGGCCGCCGTGACCGAAATTCGGTCAGGAGGATATTATTAGGGTAGTTTTCCGACATTTTATCGGAGTTTAATGTTACGTTCGTCATTTTGTTCCCGAGTAAATCAAGTGACCTCGTTGATCCAGTGGTAGCGCGACTGCTGAGCACGAGGTCCTGGATTCGTTCCCCGGGCCAGAAAAGTGTTATTGGATTATTTAGAAGAAAATTCTCAGTAGCAGCACGGAGTTTGGAATTGTGCCTGGTTAATGGTTATACGATCGAATGGCGAACCTCTGCTAATCATTTGAGTGTTCGAGTAGCGAAAGTTTGAAAAATGATCTCATGTACTTGTGCAGTAAGTACCTACAGTTTTCCAGGAACGGAAAATTTTCCTCCACCGGTTTCGATCGATTTTTCGTGGTCTCCCGGTCTTAGGTCGATCACCTCATCGAAGACCTACCTCTCTTGCCTTTCACATTTCCAATGATAATTAGCTTATCCAAATTGTCCAAAAATAGTATACCAGCAATATTTATTTAGATAATTCTTCATTGCACACCAAGAAATTTTAAATGTACAATAACGAGTTGGTAATTATAATAGACACCCTTTCAATCGAATATAGGTAGCATACCGGGTGCAGCTGCCCGCCAGTTCTTGTCAGGGTGGGTGCAGGAGGGCATACTGCCGCCTGCGCCTGCGCGCGACAGATCGGGTCAGCCCGTGCATCGCGCTCCCTGACCAACTCATTAGTATATAGGTACCTGAAGTGCTTCGAGATATGAATAGACAACTTCAGATTTAAATACTCCAAACTTTAATCTGAATTTACTTTGACTAGATCATTTATTTTAATTCTAACGTATGGTTTATTAGTTCAATTTTTAGTTAGAGGAATTGAATGTTTTCTTTTTCAACTATGAATTCAAAAATATTCCATTCCAGTTGATAGTGAATTTTTTTAAGGTTAGGTATTCAAAACATTTTCTGTCGTCAATAGGAGTTGAGATTTTTGTCAAACGGCATTGTTTTGATGGAATTTGACTATACAAATGGACGAGTTTGTTTTTTGTGCCGAAAAACTATTTCGGCACATAGATAAACCATCCTTGATTACCACTTAGGATATTATTTTTATTCATAATATGTCGCTCTTAAGTTTAAATATATCATATGAAAGACGTTATTCAACAAATCACGATGTTACGATGATCAAATGCTACAAGATAATAATTTCAGAGTATAGATTCCCGATTTTTTAAAAGTTAATCCAGAAATAATAATGTATCTAATGAAAAAAAAACAGGTCAAGTAAAAAGCGTATTTTGTTGTTTTTCTAAACCTTTTGTAAGTAAAACTTGTGAGATAACTAAAAGAAAAGAATTAAGTAGGTACATTAGGTTACCTTTGATTAGACGCGGATTATACCTTCTTTCAGACATTCTTTTTTCATCTGGCATAGCATCTGGATCTAAGATTAGAAGCCGACCCCAACAAGGTTTAGGAATAATAAGGCTAGGAGAATATATTCTTTTTTATAACCTATAAGCATTACACACTACCCAGCCATACTGATACTCATAAAGAGTTTTCCACGCGACAAAAAAAGGGTACTTGTAAATAAGTTGAAATGAATAAATAATTATTCCAAATTTTTTGCTCGCAGACTTCGAAGATAAGAGCGGATTATTTTGTAAATATTTCTAGTATAAGTCAAATTAAAATCCTAAAAAATTCATCCTAATCCTAACTTTCTAACTATAATACAAATGCGAAAGTGAATTTGTTTGTTTGTTACCCCTTCACGCCTAAACTCTTAAACCGATCATCCTGAATTTTTGCATAGACGTTGTCAGGTGTAAAGAAACGGTTATATAACGGGTATATATTAGCTACCTTTCATTTGAAAAAACGGTCTTGTTTCCGAGGAAATCAACAATAAGTAACGTTCTTATGATGACGCCACGTGTTTACGCTATAATTATTCCCTCTCTCATTTGACTTTATTTTATAACCGCATCACAGATTAATAAATACCTATAACCGCATTATACATTAATAAGTATCTCAATTGATGAGCAAAGTTCTTCCTATTCCTTTCTCTTTCCTTCCCATATCCTTTTTCCTATTCTAGAAAGAGACCACTGTGGCCATCTAGCGGCTATCCAGGGGAACAAGGAAGGACGCTCAATTCGCGGCGAACGCCAAGTGTTCCCGCCCGCGCGCTCGCGCCCCCGCATTCCGCATCAGGCTTCGTTGACGAATTGACGATATGTCGCGGACTCACCGCATGACCGCAAAACTTTTATAAGTTTTACCGCTTATACAAGACCCCTAGGGGTCACCGCCGGCCGGCCACGTAAATACGAGCTAGCTCTAACCGCGAGTGAAGTGAAGAACTAAACTAAAGTGCACAAGTGAGTGTTATCCTCGGTGCCACCGCGTAGCTGAGCAAGGAACCAGGAAGACCCGCAGTAAGTCTCTTACTATCTCCTATACCTAACCCGCTCCTTCCTGAACTTTGCTCATTTACATCGCTCAAGGTAATTAGGGATACAGTCCGCTTACACATCCCAAATATTGTGAATGTGTTGGTCCTTCGACAGCATCCGCATCCCCACCACGTGTCTTTTAAATCATGATTAAATTTGTCAAATTCTAAATTACGCCAACAAAGCCGCGGGCAAAAGGCTAGAAATAAATATTTTCCCTTAAAGCAAGATTATAAAATGAAACTATGATTAAGTGGTTAATAACATTTTAAACAAAATATCAGGCTCACTTTGCAGCAAAATATTTTCGGGGCAAAACATTTTCAGTAATTGAGTCATGAGATGGCTCTCATAACTCATTTACTGAAAATATTTTGGAGTAACTGTATTAAGTATGACCTATCGGAAAATATTTTATAAGTTTTTGAAGTTGCGGATAACCTATGCTAATCGAATTAGCTTAAAAATATGAGAATCAAAATGGGTGACAAGCATGAAACGTTTATGGATTCCTGGTATACTACGGACCCTAAAAAATTGTAAATGATTCCTGGCTGTACCCAAAAAGCTTTCTAGTTCAGCATGTGTCTAACGCTGATTTAAAACTTGACTCTTTACGTCATTTCCTTTTTTTTTGCTTTTACGTAAAGTTTACCGAGCACCTTATAGAGATACTTAGCTTGATAGTAATTAAAAAAATATAACCAATAAATTAAATGTTGATCAGAGAGAAATAAATAATAACAAGATTCTTCAATTTTTTTCTTTTCAATTAGGTACTCATAGCCCACAACATTTTATTGAGCAGTCTTGAATACGTATAAGTACTTCGAGTAAATCGTTAAGTACACATTTGCCTGAAAGGAAAACTACCGTTTATTCCAACATAAAATTATTACAAGACTCCTATGGTTTCATTCAGAGACTTAACTTGGATAAAATCATACACAGAGGAACGGCTAATTAATTGAAAACTCGCAGAAAAAATGCGGTTTTAAAAACCCCGCGCTTTAGTCCGTACTGTAAATAAATTGTAAAAAAAAATCCTTTTACAGAAGTGGAAAGGTGAAATAAAATGTTTTTTTTTTTAGGTGAAGTAGTTACGTTCGGGTTTAGTACTCTTGGAATGACTCCATTCCCTAACAGGTTTGAATTTTATCTTATTTGTCGAATGGTTGGTGAGCAACCTCTGACATGGTGACCGTTGAAAAAGTCTTTCAAGCGCTTGCTGGTTTTCTCACGATGTTTTCCTTCACCGTTTAATCAAGTGATAATTAATTTCTAAATCGTACTTGAATCCGAAAAGTCAGAGGTGCATGTCTGGATTTCGACCAGACCTTTGACTTGCAGTCCAACGGTCATACCACTTGGCTATCACTGCTTTCTGACTTTTTTTTTACTTTTTTAAATTTTATGACCGAATATACGAGGTGTAAAAAATTAGCAATAAGAATTTTGTAAGTTTACTCGGAAATTGTAAAGGAAAAAAAATGCTATACCTATTCAAATTGACAATTCATCTTCCCAATACAAACCGCACTGTTCTTAGTAACCAAGACGTATGGGAAGATTATTTTCAATTTGAAAAAAAGCATTTTTTTTTTCTATTAAAATTCGAAGTAACCTTATAAAATTTTTTTAGCTAATTATTTATCACCTTTCAACAATTATAATAAACTAGCTGCCCCGCGCGACTTCGTACGCGTGATTACTATCCTACTTCAAGGCCTATTCTACCCCTACCCTACTCTACCCACTACCCTATTCTACCCCTAACCTACTCTACCCCTACCCTACTCTACCCCTAACCTACTCTACCCCTACCCTACTTTACCCACTACCCTATCCCTAACCTACCCTAATCTACCCCTACCCTACCCTACACTACCCCTACCCTACCCTACCCTACCCTACCCTACCCTACACTACCCCTACGTCCCCTACCCTACCCTACTCTACCCCTACCCTACTATACCGCTACCCTACCCTACTATACCGCTACCCTACCCTACTCTACCCCTACCCTACTCTACCACTTTTTCTCACCTTTAAACCTTCCCTGGATCTCCACAAATAATTCAAGACCAAAATCAGCCAAATCGGTCAAGCCGTTTTCATGCTATGTCGTGACAACGGAAAACGGGTTTCATTTTTATATATATAGATTTATTGAAATAGATAAAAGGTCGAGCACAATAATAATAACTAACTATATATACTCCTAGAAAAAACTAATTAAAAAGATAAACTTTATCTAAAAGACCGCTACCTGTAGGCAACGTTCCCAAAATGCTGGCTGCGTTGCCTCGCTGGATGGCACCGCAATATCACCTTATATATGTCTTCACTTGTTCTAAAATACCTCTCTATAAATAATAATAATATAAGAGGCAACACCATAAGAGCTCTCGTTAGATGGCTGGATAAAGGGCTTGATGCAGAAGGCGGTACTCCTGGACATGGCTCACATAGTCAGGAGGTTACTTTCACTAGAGCCCTGACCACCGGTAGCTTCGACCCTGTTCCCGATACCAGTGGGCTACTATATTTTATATTTTTAAATGTATATTTTTTTTTTTATAGGTATACCTATATTGTATTGTATGTATTTTATATGTATTGTAAATGAATAAAGATAATAATATAATAATGCCCAATAACAAAATTGTAATTTACGGGCATTGAACTAATACGTATCTATAGAAAAACAACAGCACACCAGGAATATCGCATTTCAAACAGTGACTTGGCAAATAGCACTCACTTAGCGCGGCCGCCTTCAGCTTAACCATCTTAACCAAACCTAATTTAACGCCAACGTCGTTCCACAATGAACTATCCTCCTGATTATAATTACTTTAAGATCATTCTATTTGAAGGGATACATTTTATGGGTAGAAGGGCATTTTACCCTGAAAGCCTGAACACAAATTTTGAACAAAATTGGCGGCGATTAGGAGATCTTTGCGCATTCTTCGTTGCGAGATCTACGTCACGTACTTTCTTTTCGTTTGACATCTTTTGGCGGGGCAGGATTTATCGAAAGCCTAACAAAAGCCGGGCCCGGACTTGATTGTTCAACTAAATTTTAAAACATGATCTTAAAACTAACACATTTTTATAGCTATCACGCGTAGATCGGTTGGACGATATTAATATGTCGTAAGTACCAAGTAAGTGACTTAAAACTTTCTGGTAATGGAAATAATTATTTTTATAGACTCACGCCTGTATTCCCCAGAGGGGGTAGGCAGAGGTGTGCAGTACACCCACGTTTCGCCGGCTATGTTATAAGTCCCATGTAATAGGGGGCGAGCCTATTGCCATTAACCGGGCACAATTCCAGACTCCGTGCTGCTACTGAGAACTTCCTGATGGAAAAACCCAATAACACTTTGCCCGACCCGGGGATCGAACCTAGGACCTCGTGCTCAGCAGTCGCGCTTGCTACCACTAGACCAACGAGGCAGTCATAATTAATTATTATAATTATAATATATATATAATATAATATAATCATAATAAGGCAGAAATAATTATTATAATCTATACTTATAAAACAGTACCGTGACTGACTGACTGACAGACAACGCACAGCCTAAACCGGAAGACCTAGAGACTTGAAATTTTGAGACAATACTCTTTACGTATCCCAGGGGTGCACTAAGGAAGGATTTTTGGAAATTCCACCCCTAAGGGGGTAAAAAGGGGGATAAGAGTTTGTATGAAAGTCCGTCGTTTTTAAAGTTATATGTACAAAACTTGGTATTCAGCTTTTAGGTTGTTAGATGAAAGACGAGCATAGTTTATTTTTTTCAAATTTACCATTGAGTGGATAAAAAAGGGGGTGAAAGTTTGTATGAAAGATTCGTTATTTTTTAAGTTACAGATGTAAAAATGAGTATTAAGCTTATGCGCTAAAAATAAAAAAGACGTGTGTCAAAAAAAAATTATTTTTTCCCCCTAAGGAGATATAAAAGGGGACTAAAGTTTGTAGTTATGAAAATCCGTCATTAAACTTGATAATTAGCTTTTCGGTTAACAAATAAGACGTGTTTCAGCTTTTTGAAAACTCTACCTATTAGGGGGAAAGGGGGGGCGGGGGTAAAAGTTTGTGTAGGAAATTCGGTATTAGTAAGAGACATCAAAATGGCATAACTAATCCACGTATTGAAGTCATAAAAATTAGTAGGTATACTCGAGAACTGCTGGACCGATTATCATGGTTTTTGATTTGATGGATTAGTCTCCGCCTTTAATATATAATAGAAGAATAGAAAAATAAGAAAATGGAATTATACCCCTTGCGTATATGGTAGGGTATGGGTAGGGTAGGGATAGGGTAGAGGTAGAGTAGGGTAGGAATAGAGCAGTAGGATAGCGGTAGAGTAGGGTAGGGTATTTGTGAAGTAGGGTAGAGTAGGAGTTGGGTAGGATAGGGGTAGGGTAGAGTAGCGTAGGATAGTGTAGGGTAGGGTAGGGTAGATGTAGAGTAGGATAGGGGTAGGGTAGAGTAGCGTAGGATAGTGTAGGGTAGGGTAGGGTAGATGTAGAGTAGGATAGGGGTAGAGTAGAGGTTGGGTATGGTAGGGGTAGGGTAGGGTAGAGTTGAGTAGAGGTTGGGTATGGTAGGGGTAGGGTAGGGTAGGGTGGAGTAGCGTAGGGTAGTGTAGGTTAGGGTAAAAAAAGCGTAGAAGTAGAATAATCACGCGTACAACGTCGCGCGGGACAGCTAGTTATATATAATATAGTTTGCACCCTTTGGAAGTAGGTATGAAATTTTCGATTGAATTCATATCAGTAGTTAGTGTCTACCTAGATTTCTGATGCTATCTTGATATTATTAACTGACCATGAGAACATTATTATGTCAATTATTAGAATAACATAAGATAACAGTATGAACAGTAAAATGTAATGTACCAAAAACCATGTAATGTACCTATACTCATAAATAAAAGATTTTGAATTTGAATTTAAAGATTTAGACTAGATAACTAAATATAATCGCATTAATAGTAAATAAGTTTGTTTGTGTTTATATTAATTAAATTATTAAAATAATCTAATGAAGTAATTCTGCGCACCAACAGTTGAAACAATGACGTTAATGTCAAAATTACATATTTCTTGAAATACATAACAACTACATCGTTGATCTAATGGTAACAAGTGCGACTGCTGGGTTCACTGGTGGCACGAGGTCCTGGGTTCGATCCCCGGGTTGGGCAAAGTGTAATTGAGTTTTTCCATAAGGAAATTCTCAGTAGCTGCATGGAGTTTGAAGTTTTGCCAGAATAATAACAACAGGCTTGCCCCCTATTACATCGGACTTTCGTAGACGGCGAAACGTGGGTGTACTGCATACACCTCTGCCTACGTCTAGGTATCTATGTACTATCACGGACAAAGCCGGTGCACCACTCTTAAGGCTAGAATCGCTTGCAGCCGGCGCGGCGTCAAACGTAGCGGTAGCTTCACCTCTACGCACGTAGCATCGTTCAAAGCATTTTGATCGCAAAGTGGTGCACCGTTCGTGTCCGCGATAGTACATAACAATATGATTTCCATGACTTTCGATCCAGAGCCATTGTGGTTCCGTCCAATTGGTCTCGCCATCTCGTACGTGGTCTTGCTATATCAGGGCTTCACTTAGTGGTTATTCTCACTCATCAAGCATACGGCAGACGTGGCTGACCCAGTCCAGTTTCAGCTTTGCAGACTTTTAAACACCTCAAAGATATGGACCTTAGAGTATATAAGAAGATATAGAGCGACCCAATAGAAGTATGAACTGTGAGCACAGGTATGAACAACGCGGCCGCGACACGAGCTCCGTTTGCGATCATACCTCGATCGACTGCGGTTCAACTAGGCTCCACGGGCGAAAAAGTTACATTTTAGCTTATATCATGGTTAAATTTTGAAAAACGTCTAGAAAACTTAATTTGTAAAAATGACATTTTAACATTTCTATGGTGAGACCTGCTTTCCCTCCGCACAAGGCAATGTGGTTGACGTTATCACTCTATATTTTCTTGAATACTCTATGGAGTTGGACTGACAGTAACTTATGATAGGTACTTACAGAGTTAACAGGAATGCGAGTCTCCCGGCAATGCTGCGCCTTATTGGGTTCCTGTCCAACCGAGGGGCCTCCAATGTTATGGAAACTGTATCAGCAGCTCGAAATTCTTCTTCTTCTTCTTCGCCGAATTCCTCATCCCTCGGGGAGCAGGGATTGTTGGCAGAACGACGCCTATTGCAACAAGTTAATGGATTTAAAGAAATTGCATTTTTTACACTCGGTTTGATATTACCACTAAATGCGCACCGACCGTTATTTGTTATGTGCGCAAATTTATTACAAATGAGTATTTGAAATCAAACTGATCACTCCTCGATTTAGCTACTAAATAACTAAGTAAGTACTGAAAATATTTTTTCTCAAACATGCATGGAAATATTGTCATTAAATTAAATATTGTCATAATTAAAATGAGTTCCAACAGTTCAGAGAGTGAAATGGAAATTGATTGTACTCCACCAGATTTTAAGATCATAAGCCAAATTGGCAATGGAAAACCTGCTTCCAGCAAAGTCAAAAGAAAAAAAAAAGAAAGTAGGTATATGAAAATTTTATGATTTGGAAAAACGATAAAAAAAATTTCCGAAACGGTATTTTTGGCGTATTTTAATGAGATTGCTAAAACTAAGCCATCTACATTATGGGCAATTTATTCCATGCTGAAATGTACAGTTCATGTTAAAAACGGCATTAACTTGAAAAAATATGGAAATTTAACTACTTTTAATATTAATTAAATTATATGTAAGTATAATAAAATTTATCTTTTATTTCCCTGCATTATTTTGAGAAAAGCACTATATATGCCTCGGAGGAAATGGCAATTGCCTATTTCCCGGCCTTTGCAATAATGTACTATTCTTCATCACCAACATCATCATCATCAGTCTGTTTTAGTCCACTGCTAATTATAGGCCTCTCCCAATACGTGCCACTATTGTACGCTCATTGTGGGTATTCGCCCATTACAGCCACGCTGGGCAAGCGGGTTGGCGATTGCAGTAGCAGATGATTGCTGTAACACACATGCACAGAAAGATGCTGCAGCCCTTCCTCCGGATCTCTCCCTTTGTTGCTTAGGCCAGAAACCACACGTCACATCTATTATTCGAAAGTTTTTTTTCAACTCCGTCTAATTAATCGATGTAAATAATGCGTAACAACTTAAACTATTCAATGAGAGCGTATTAATAAGTATTTACGATTCTTAAGGCTCATTTTTGTTATAAAATATAAATTTTCAGATCGAATGAGATCGAAGAACAATATTTAATGTACTTACTTGTTTGATTTTGTTTTCTTTGGTTTCGGTCCCTCCTTGAATGGGGTTGGCTTGAAAATACTCGACTCTTGTGGTTCCACCACACTGCCAAAAATAAATGAATTAATTCTAATGGCCATATTTTTTTAAGACACGAAGTATTTCGGCAGTTGTTGCCAATGGACACAAGAGCTTAATTTATTTAGTACGCCGTTAGTAACAATGCCTACTTATAATCAAATAATAATAATAAACCAGCCTGTAACTGTTCCACTGCAGGGCAAAGGCCTCTTCTCATATAGAGAAGGATCGAGCACGCTAGCCCACTGCGGGTTGATGATTTCTGACTATTAAGCCCAGGTTTCCTTACGATGTTAATTAGTCAGTGGTGTCTTAGATTAACTAAGAAAATACATAAATGACATTGAAAAAGTCACATTGGTACCATTCCAGGTTCGAACCCAAGACTATGTTCTTGCAAAGCGTAACCGTTACCAATGCGCCATATAATCAAAGCTAACTCAAAATAAGATTATATGTTATGTTCAAACATCGAAAATGCTCATTGAGCGGAAAAAATTATTGCCACAATGCGTTGTGGTCGTATAGCATGACAGCCACGACACGAATTTGGATATGTGGTCTTTTTGTGATTACCCCAACGCGTCGTGAGCGTTCTCATATGAATCATAACACGAATTTTGCGTTGTGGATGTTTTACTATGACCACACGCGTCGTGTACTACGTTTTCGCTCAATGAGCGTTTTCGATCTTTGAGCGTAACGTATATTATAAATTTATAAGTAATAGCCTAGTGGTCCGTTGGACTGTCAAGACAAAAGTCGTTGGTTCGAAACCCAGGCACGCACCTCTGACTTTCCGGATTAATATTGCTAAAACTGTGAGGGAATTTACAGTGTGTATAGCCATGTTAGAGACCTGCAGGTGGTTTAAATTCTGGCAGGTTGTTCATCAACCATACGATAATGAAGATAGACGAAAGTCTACATTGTCCTCAATTTGGCTTACAAATATGTGAAAAAGCATTGTTAGTAGTTGTGTCAAATTAATCGATTGTAGGTAATATTTATAAAACCACTAGGTATTTAAAGAAAGCGTAGTCATAACTATTTAAGATTCTTACATGCTTTTTGTGTTACAAAAAGTAATTTCCCCAATCCCCAATTACTTACTCCAATGGCACGTTCGTGAACTCCATTTCGGTGTTGTCCTGGAATTCCTGCATTGTAACTGTCTTGACCGGGATTATTGGGATGGTTGAGGTCCGGTAGACTGGCGGTGAATACCAGCTGCAACAAATAATATTTTTTTCTGATGACCATAGTCTTTTAATTTCCTATATTATTATTGTAAATAAAAGTAACATTTTTTTACATTTAACAAACTATTAAAGTAAATCTCAAACGGCGAAAATTTAACAATCTAATCAGTTCTTATTTTTGAGGCGGTAGGAGTTGACACTCTTGGACCATAGGGTGCGCGCAAGTGCGCATCACTTATTTCGAGATATCGGTAAGCGACTCTTCGACACTTCACGTGACCAGAAGGCTGGTTTATTCTTTGGGCAAAGGATCAGCATCGCCATCCAACGTGGCAATGCTGCCAGTCTGGGCACGCTGCTCAAGGACAGCGATGCTAAGGACACGTTAATTGTTTAAGGCTCTTTTAACTTGATTTTTATAACTTTATAATTAAGTTTATAAAGTAGTTTAATAAGTTTGAATTTATTAATATTGTATACAGGGTATTTCACGGTTGGTCCCATAGTAAAAGTTGTTCATAATGATGTGTTTGATGACCCCTTTTAAGGATGCTGGTGTTTTACAAAATATACAAAGCAAGGTACATCTATTTTTACCCGTTAGGGTGTGCAAATATCTAATAACATTAGAATTATTACAACTTCACATTTAACTTAGATATTATTTTAATTTTAATACCTAACTGGAATTACGTGCCATATTTATTTATAATATTATAGATTGTGTAAAAACATAGTAAAGTACTTATTCTAAGAGAGTGTATTAATTAATAAATCAGATTGTTTTTTTTTCCAAAAAATATTATAGTTGATGACACCTGATATAAATTTAACAAAGCACAATACTTAGGTATACAGCGTGTAACAGAAGTCCGAAATAATACTTAAGGGCATGTATTGTATGTATATCATGTAGAGAATCACCTGTGAAAATAATATGGAGTACAAAGAAGCCATTTTTTTTTCATACAAAATAATTCTTTTGATTTAATTTTCTTTAATATTGACAGATTTCATTAACCTACGCGTGCCTAGTGCTTACTTAAAGAATTTATTGAAGGTAAATAATCGGATTCGTGTTGATTCACCTTTCAGCTGATATCTAGGGCTGTATTTAAAAGATTTTGGTAAAATCTTTGACCGTGGTTTACTCAAAAATTGTTAGGGGTTCGGTTGCAAAACCTATTCTCAAAGATTGTTTATAGGGTATCTTATACGCCCTTAATGTATTATTTCGGAATTCTGTTACACGCTGTATATTATGTCTATAATATAATTTACTTACAAGTTTCTTTCCTTCCCTTTCATCTTTCGGGCCTTGGCCCTGCGCTTTGCAATATTTATGAGACGGTATCTTTCCTGCTCATCGGAGGATACCATCTCGGATGGTTCCATCTCGGATTGACGCTGACGTGCGATCGGAGTGCTAAAAATAAAAATTATTTTGACTGGCCATATTTTGTTTATAGACACGTACTGTTTCTCTAACTATTACAGCTTCGTTTGTTTAGAATATGATTAAATAGTCATCAAAGAAAATGCTCTATATCACAAAAAACAGATTGACGTATTTGTTCTAGTTTTAGCTACCAAATGTAAAGAGCTGTAAATTATATTCAGCTGCATCCGGTAAGACTGAAAGCCGACCCCAACATAGTTGGGAAAAAGGCTAGGCAGATGATGTTCAAAAAATATTAATCACCTAATAAAAATATAACAACACGCAATATTTAATTTACTTACTGCCAAATAGTGGGCTCCATCTCAGACCCTGATGGTTGAGGCTCGATCGGGGGCCGGGATGGTCCTGGTCGGGAACTGCAAATATAAAAATATAAAGAAATAAATTAATTCTAAATGGCTAAACCGATTTGGATTTAATTTGTTTTCATAAGAAAATGATCGAGTGTTCTTAGCTAAATAAAATTGAGTTTTTTGTTTCGCGGTTTTTTTTAATTTATTAGTAGGTACTGGTACTTTTTCTGCACCTATAGTCTCCAAAGTTTTGTTTGTTTAGAATGATATAATTCATTGTAATTATTAATTGGCTGATTAATTGTACAAGGGTACGGACTGTCGAGTGATAGCTTGTCGAAGTGTAAGATCAATCCTTACGTGCATTAAGAATTGATTGAAGAATTGAATATCCAAAGATTGTGCACGATATTTTATTATATCCATTCTGTTATGACTCAACGGCTATTAACAAAATTGTATATAGCGTAGCACTGATAGCCTAGTGGTATGACCGTATAGCACTGATAGCCTAGTGGTATGACCGTCGACTGACAAGTCAGAGGTCTCGAATTCGATCCCAAGGCGCGCACCTCTGACTTTTCGTATGTGCGTATTATAAATTAATTATCAGTTGCTAAAACGGTGAGGAAAGACATCGTGATAAAACCAGCACACCTGATAGATTTTTCAACGGTGTGTAAAGCCATGTCAGAGGCCTACGGGCGGTTTAAACTCTGACACCAGGTTGTTCATCAACCATACGATAAGGAGAAGAATAAAATTGTACTGGATATTGAATGGTGGTATATTTTATAAGTAGATACAATCTAGTATAGACTCCCTCGTTAGTCTAATGGTAGCAAGCGCGACTGCTGAACTCGAGGTCCTGGGTTCAATACTCGGGTCGGGCAAAGTGTTTTTCCATTAGAAAATTCTCAGTAGCAGCGCGGAATCTGAATTTGTGCCCGGTTAATGGCGATAGTCCCCTATTACCTACACGGGACTTTTAACACAGCCGGCGAAACGTGGGTGTACTGCATTCACCTCTGCCCACCTCCTCTGGGTAATTCAGGCGTGAATATATGTTATGTGTTTAATGTAATTAGTATAATATATCACCGTTGTTCTTAAGTAGGTGAATTCACTGGATTTAAACCCAAAAATAATAAAATATCTCTTTCAAAATATTATCTACCAAAAAAGTGACGTGACGTAAAAATAAATTTGACGAAATCTTAAATTATAAATTTGAAAGAAAAAGAAAGAAAAACCATTTATTCCCGTTGAGGCAGAAACACAAAAAACAAAAACGACATTAATAAAAAAAAATGGTTGCCTGTAAAGTCGGTTTTACGGGCGAAGATTTTACGTGACAACGTCATAGTTGAGTGGGAGAGAGACGCAAGGCATTCGGCGGGCCTCTCTCTCGTTCGGTGACTCATCGTAACGTTACCGAGCGTTACACTTTTTCATAAGTGACTCCCAGCCGCAACCTAATTTAAGACGTTGTCACGTCAAAACAAATTGAATAATAAAAATAAAAAACATTTAGTGCGGCAACACTTCACATTCATTAATTATAATGTCTCTGTCTCTTATTCTCATTTTAACACCGCAAATACAAATAATTTAAATAAATACAAACAAACAAATTATCACCGTCATCGTATATCTCTTATTGATCCAAACATTATTTTTACGAATATAATTTAAGCGTACCTATCTACCGTTTTTTGTCGTGTGGATGTATTTCAGATATATTTGGCCTTTTCGTTTCAGTGCAAAACATCAAACGAATACACACTTTGACGTTTTAATTGTAAAACGAGAAACTGACTGACCTTTGATTAAGAGACAAACCAATCAAACCGTACGAAGCCGAGCGCTGCGCTGCGCTACGCTGGGCTTACAAAGTGGAATTTTGAACATTTAATAAATGTTTTTATGCTTACATGTACAGGCACATGTTTTTCCTACCACGTAAGACCGAGATTTATTTCACACTTCTTTTTCTTCGTAGCACTCTTCAGAGCTCTCTCTCTCTCTCTTCGTCAGAGCGGTCGTGGTCATCATGTAGTATCATGTGTAGGGGCTGATGTGATCCGCCTCACGATTTCTCTCCATCTATTCCGATTTTTGGTGTTTTTTTTATTTTTTTTTGTGTTTTTATTTCACACTAGTTGGAGTTAATACCAAAGATCGTTTGTAAAGAATAAACTTTTTATACTCTGTTAGTCCCAGCACTATCAGCTATAGTAGGTATTTGAATATGTTAGCGGTGTCCGATTACTTTCATACTTATTGGAGGTTCATGGGATATTATATCGAGATGATTTGTATAAAAAAAAAAGAAAAAAGTCCTTCCAGAAGCACTTACGAAACTTAATAGTCCGTAATCATAGATGTTATAAATATTTTTTAAATGGGCTAAAAATTTAAGACACTGAAATTGTGGTGAAGTTTTGATCCCTTTAGACTTTAGAGGGACCTCCAGCGTTTATTCGTGACTAGGAGTTCGAAAGTTCAGGATGGAATGACTATAAAAATATAGTCCTTTTAAATGGGCCGGAGGTCTTACGAGGTTAGTAAATGAAAATATTTAATAAAATCTCGCAAAAACAACTAACTTGGGTAGGACTTTTAACTGATGTGGGTAGGACTCGGTGGCTTATTTGATAAACCGATGGCTCGAGACGCCAGAGACCGTGGGTTCGAGTCCCACCCGAATAAATTGTTTGTGTTGTGTTGTGTTGCGAGTTTTTTATTAAATATTTTCATAATAATTATGTAGGTACCATTTATATCGTAGACATTGACTGGAAATTTAAAACTGATCTAATAAATTCCGTCCATAAAGAAGTTTGTTTTAAAAATTCGTAAATTTTTATGTTAAATCTATAGATGCTGTGAGTTTTCTGTAAAAAAAAAAAGACGTACTTATCGATACCGAAAAAAATGTCTCATATTAGGAAAACGTGAATAGGGGTTGTCTCAGGGTCCTGGGACGCTTTCATGATTATGATATACCTATCTACATTTAAAAGCTTCAAATGTTTTGTTTATTTGTGCCATTTTCAACCGACGAAAAAAAACGGGGGAGATTATCAATTCGACGTGTATGTTTTTATGTATAACTTTTCGACCTTTACGATTTTATTATAGTAAGTATAGATAACTTGTTCCGATCAAGCTTAGATTTCGCTGAAGCTTTGTTATGTTGTTTTACGTGCGTAACGTGCCTTAAATAATTTGGAGATTTCTATAGCATAGCTACATAGGATGAATTGCTCTAAAAGTATTTGTAGGCGCAAAAAGCGCAAAAGGCGCAAAAATATGAGGCGTAGAAAGTTTTTTAGTAAGTTAGAGAATTAAGATTGATAATTATTTGGCTTATTAGGTTACTATTTAAAAAAAAATCTAATTAACCTAAAAAAAATTGAATTTATCCATAATTGGGTAAAATATGGAATTTAATATACCTACACGTGGACAAGTCAACAATAGTAGAGGAAAGTAACCAAATATGGAACAGTATCCATAATATGGAATAGTATCCTTAATATGGAGTACCACCATTTCCCTAAAACGGATTTCTCGTAAAGAAAGGGACTACCTTTCTCCTCCTAAAATTGTTTCTCCAAAAATCATTATCCATAACAGTTTTGCCATAAACTGCAATAACCATAATGTTACCATAATAGCGCTG
The DNA here is from genome assembly GCA_936450705.2 of Protodeltote pygarga. Lineage (NCBI taxonomy): Eukaryota > Metazoa > Arthropoda > Insecta > Lepidoptera > Noctuidae > Protodeltote > Protodeltote pygarga. The sequence goes on along the minus strand of OW388248.2, from coordinate 20,324,583 downwards.
ATACCGTAGTGTTATGACCGTTGACTGACAAGTCAGAGGTCTCGAGTTCGATCCCAATTCCCGAGGCGCGCACCTCTGACTTTTCATAACTTACGTGCGTAATATACATTAATTATAAAATTGTAAATGTCATTGTTTTAGTCCTATAACATTTGCATTAAATCTATTATGGCGGATCGGTTAGGTTAGGTTAGAAGTTCGTGGTTACTTTTTTTCAAATCACTCAGAAGTAGGAACCCCACGAAGCGAGATGTAGAACGAGCGCACCCAGCTCAGGACTTGGGGCTGTGCTTAGGGCACCCCGCCCTCGGTTTCGTTACCGCCATCCCCTTTGTTTTTTTTATTTTACACCTTTCAGAAGTAGGAGCCCCGCGAAGCAGGGCTCTGGCGTTGCGGACCCGTCCGATACAGTGCGACCCGGACCCGTCCGATACAGTGCGAGGAACACGCAGGGAGGAGACGTTTTTAGTGGGTGGGAGCCCCACATAACCGTACGTCCTCGGACGTGCGGTATGCGGAAGGCATTTTTTACTCCCCCCGGCCACAAAAAAAAGGGCTCTGGCGTGGCGTTGCGGCGAATAATGTGAAAGAGCAAACAAAGTGAACTCGGGACTTGCGGGACTCCAACTCAGACAATTTAGGCTCCGGCAACAACCCATTGCTATTTTTTGAAGTAAGTAATCTGCGTATTGATAATTCTATGAAATTATTATTTATGAAAAAATGGAATGGAAATATATAAAATGTTTTTCTTGGTAATAAGTCTTATACTTCCTAAACAATATATATGAGAATAAAGAATATTTGATTTGTTAATTTATGAATAATCGAAACATCATTTCTTTCATCATCATTTTTTAAAATCTTATGTTCTACGAAAAGATAATAAATGATATCTAATATAAAGAATTGACTATTTAATACCGCACAATCACAATTTTGTGACATTAAGTTCGAGCAAATTATAATATTATCATTCGAACAAAATGATTAGGACAAAAAGTTATTAAAAGCGTGTGGCACTCGGGGACTGCCGCGGTAAAGCTACTGCATAGCATTTTTTATCAGCAATTATAATTATTTATTTATGCTATTATTTAGCTATTGACATAGCTTAAAAACTTAATACAAAATCACGTCTTGAAAAATCTAAGCAAATATTAGTTTTCGAAATTCGAATGTTTATATTATTTATAAATGTTTTGTTTTGAATGTGTCAACATAAAAAATACCTTATTAAATTAAATTAAATATCTTTTATTTCAGGAAAAACATGACACCCATACAATAAAACATAAGTATACATAAAAATACAAAAATAAAATCACATAAAACATAAAATCAACATAATATCACATAAAATTCAAATTTAAATAAACTTCATAAAATTAATTCGTCAAACATATACACATTTCATTAATTAAACATAAAACAATCAGGCTCAAGTACTGGTAGCATGTCTGCCACAGCAATGCCTAATGTAAGGGCAGTCCAGTCGGCCGGCAATCATTGCCAGGACAGTATTGGAGCTGGCCCGCACCCTGCGCACCAAGGACGCGCACCGCTTGCGCATGGTGGTGTGGAAACAGTCGGTGCGCGCCTCCGCAAACATGCCCGAGGCACTGCAGAAGCGGGGCAGCCCCAATAAAGCCATGAACGCGTTGTTGTACTGGACACGGAGGGCACTGTAAGTCGCTCGCGTATAGGAAACCCATAGGCTGCACGTGTACAAGGATGTACAATAGGCTTTAAACAGCGTAATCTTGACCTCCCCTGAACATCGTACGAACCTACGGGCCAACATGGTTGCTCTCCTTGACACTGCCCTCCGCTCCCGTTCAATGTCAACATGATCTCTCAGGTCGGTTGTTACCCAGTGCCCCAAGTATTTAAATTGCTCAACTCGTTCTAAACTTATACCATTCAAACGAATTGGTGGTACACATGTCGGGCTGTTGGCACCGCCCTGAAAGACCATGTATTGACTTTTTACGACATTATATTATTATTTGTTATTATTATATGTCATTATTATTTGTTAGTTAATAATGTTTTAAACACTTCTGCAATAAAGTGTTAGGTTATTTATTTTCGTTACGGAATTTCTTGATTCGGTCGCCGCGCTCAAAGCTCGCGATAAAATCTATGCAATAGCTTAAAATTGTAGGTAACACAATAGATAATCCAAATAAACGAATAGTCTGAGTCGACTCGTAACCCAAAAGTGAGCGTATTTTGTTTTGTAGCCTTCCGGCGCGCCGGGCGTGAACTTTTTTTAAGGTCGGTAAAAGACCGTAAGTTCGTAAGTTATGTTCAGATGCACATGGTGATTGCACTGGTGCAGAATTTGACACCTGGATTTGTGATTTTTGCAAGTAACTTAAGTTCCTTTTTTAAATTTGATCAAAGTTCCTAAAGTATTTCGTGTAATTTAAGGTTTTTTTCATGTATTATACCTACATAATCCATATTCGGGTACCTATACCCTAATTAGGTACATTTATGTTGTTAAGACAATTGTATACTTTAAATTAATACGTATATTATGTTACTCAAGACTGTTCGCCTTCACTTTCAACTGATCGCCAACCCGGGGACTCTTTCTATTTGCATAATGTTGTTTTTCCTAATATCCTTTGGCATAACTACTTTGGCATATTTTTTGGTGTAATAATCTTTTGCCATAATTGTTTTTTAGCATATAGTTCATTTTGCCATAACTATTTTGTAGGCCTATTTGTTTTGGCATAATTTTAATTCACATAATGTTATTAGGCCTAATGACTATTAGCATAATAGTATTAAAGCATAAAAAATTATAGGCGTATATCAATGGGTTAAGATTTTTTCGGCATCCGCGGAATGAGTAGGGGTGGTTCTACGCTTAGGCCGAAAACCACACGGCACAATTAAGGGTAAACCGGTAAACAACTCCCGGTCGGCTGCAGTCGGCTGCGGTCATGTTGCAGACCGCGTGCAGTTGATAATCATAACTGCACGAAGTCGAATGTACAACTAATAAATAAATCAGCCTGTAACTGTCCCAATATAGGGCAAAGGCCTCTTCTCATACAGAGAAGGATTGAGCATTAATCACCACGCTAACTCACTGCGGGTTGGCGATTTCAAACTATTAAAGTCCAGGTTTCCTTACGATGTTTTCCTTCACCGTTAGTCAATGGTCTTAAATTAACTAAGAAAGTACATATGACATTGAAAAAGGTACATTGGTACATGCCAGGTTCGAACCCACAACCACGCGAATGTATAACTGCATACAGTTAAATATATCGACCGCGGTCGCTGCGATGCAGTCCGTCTGATGTCAGCCCTAATAGAGGCCTATGTCCGGTGGTAGATACAAGCCGATTATGTACACGAGAATGTTATTAGGTTGAGTCTTTCGAGTCGTGATAGCCTAGTGGTGGTGACCGTTGACTGGCAAGTGCGCACCTCTAACTTTTCGTAAGTTATTAATTATCACTAACTCCGTGCCTCGGAAAGCACGTAAAGCCGTTGGCACTGCGCCTGATCTGTCTCCGATCGTGTCGGAAAGCCGTCCCATCGGACCATGAGAGTAAGGGAATAGAGAGTGCACCTCTGTTTGCGCACACACTTGTGCACTATAATATCTCCTGCGTAATTGGCTAATCTCCGTTGAGATTGGCCGCTGTGGCCGAAATTCGGTCTACACTAGGCTATCACGACTCAGTAGCTCTTGGTGATATTAAGGTAATAAACTAATTAAACATGACATTAAAAAATGTTCTTAGCAGGAGGTCTAATTAGGTAAAAAGCGTGCTAGTGTGTCGTAATTAGTTTATAGCAATTAGTAAATACTCTTTCCTCCGTTTTACCACTCAATGCAAAAAGAAGACCGACTTCTAAAAAGAAGCTTCTCAATTATATTTTTATGTTTGTCCGTGATTAGTAGGCCAATTTGATTAGAGCTTTTTTTTGATAATAAGACGTAATATTGATCTGATGACGATCTTCGGAGATGTATTGAACCTCTATTGAACCTCTCACAACATGTTGTTCATTACGGAAATCGGAGAGGGATTTTTCTCCACGTTTAAAGTTAATGTGTCAATTCAAAACCGACTTTAAAACACTAGAAAACACACAAAATCGTTAATTAATCTAGTACCCGCTTAGCTTAGTACCTACCGACTCCAAAATTTTGGAGTCGGCACTAAGGCTAAGGAGTTCCAGATTAAACCACTTCATCCTAATCCTTGGCACTGACTCCAAAGCGTTTTTGAGTTATTTCTAGCTTTTTTTTCTTTTTTTTATTTAAAATCGTTTTTAAAATAAAAATTGGGTGTTCCGGCACACGGTACAGATGTAATTTGTCAGCGAAAAGAAGCATTACAGATCAAAACCGGAACAAAACGACCGAAAATAATAAAACAGCGGACCAAGCCTCCATACTTAAACCTCCGTCCTTAATCTCCCCCTCCTCTCCTATAATCTCACACAGGATCGGCAACGCGTAAGTGACACCAACCCCTGGTATTGCAAACGTCTATCTACGGTTACGGTAACCTCTTAGATTGCTAGCCTGATGATTTAATGTCCAAGTTATTAGTAGAAGTACGAGTAAAAATGATAAAACCCTCGATATAGTATTTACAACATTCGATTAAGTCATCAAAAAAAAGGAATAAAAGTATACCTAACGAAACGTCAGGTTTTTTGAAAAATAAACATTTACGCGAGTTATCCGTTAAAAAGTTGTTTAATTAGGAAATTAAAATACTTTCATCTGATTAGGAGCTACAATGACAGACACGCCGCGCCGATACACAGACGTACAAAAATAAACTGATAAACACTTTAAACATATAACAATCCTCTTTTTTGTCGGAGATTAAAAATTACTGGCAGCACGAAACGGAGAGATACCGTCGGTTATTTATTTTTAATTTTTGTGTCTTAGTAATTCTAAATTTTTAAAAACTAAAAACCTCACAACTAATAAATAATAAATATTATATTTTAGCTAAGAACAATCTCGATCAAGTCACCATTTAAGTAAAAAAAACAAAATCAAAAACTGTTTATCCGTTTGAGAGTTACTGAAAATAACGCGGTTTCGTACTTTATTCCCACGTCTTTATTGTCGGACAAAGCACATACAGAAGTGTTTACAATAAACCACAACGCGACGCGACGCCGCTGCCGCCACGCGTCGCCAACAACCAAAATATTTTCACTGAAACCAGCCGGCCGAAAAGCGGCGGCGAGCGGTGCCGCTCGACAAAAAGCTCGTCTTTTTAATATTAATATAACTATTAAAATTCCTGATAATACTAGAACAAATTCACTGTTGATAATTTTTTGTCAAGCGGAAAAATAATTCAAATGAAAACTTCCCGCTCGCCACGTTTGGCTAATCTGTTGCGCTTTTTTCAATCACAAACTAAATTCTAAAGCTTTAATTCTTATTTCAAACTTTGTGAAAACATTTCTAAACCAATAAAAAAGATCCAAAATTTTAATTATTTTTATTGTTTAAGTTTACGGGACTTTAAAATTTAACACCAAAAAAATAAAAAACGGTAAAATCTATCGGAAAAATTACAATATCATTTTAAAAAAATAAAGTAATAAATAAATAAATTTTTAATTAATATTTACTTACTGAGATTCCGTTCCGCGGTAGAAATGTATCATCGTAACTCAAGCTGAATGCAACTAATATGTGAGGCACGTTAGTGCACAGCGAGCCGGGACGTTACACTAACAGCGGGATACTGCCATCTATAGAGCCGCCCACCGCCCATTCGTCTAAATATCAGACAGACTTCAAATATATTACAGAACGTTAGGTTGTATAGATACGAAATTTTAATAAACATTTCTTTTTTATTTATTCACTCCCACTCGATAATCGGGGGTAATTGGGGGTGGAGGGGGGGGGGGTTGACGGTAGAATAAAGACGGAAAAAGAACATTTCATTCGTAAATCGATTTTTGTAGTAAGTAGGTATACTTATTAAAAAAATTAGCTGAAGTTTTTGATAATCATTATTTAGGGTCTCACCGCAAAGGAACACACTTTTTTAGGTTTTATCAAATCTTATCATTAGGTACATTATTGTGTTCGTATTTTTTTTTTCTTACGTCAGTTATCAGACTAAGGTTGATTTTATTTAAGGTTTATTTTTCATGGCTTTACACACTGGCACCGTAGAAATCTCTTAGGTGTGTTGGTTTCCTCGCGTGTTTCCTTCACCGTTTTAGCAAGTGTTAATTAATTTCTAAAACCCACACAAATAAGAAAAGTTAGAAGTACACACCTGGGTTTCAAACCTGCACTATGCTATAACTGCTCCAACTCCTTACGGCACTAATATAGCACAATATATAGGGTAAGGTTGCGATCAATGGACCAGCGCTTTGATTGGAACACTTCAATATCTCGCGAACGATTCAACTTAAAAATCATTTTTTACATCAGTTCGCTAGCTTTACGACCCCCTACCCGGCCCCCGAACCACCAGTGTCACCGAAGGCTTGGTTAAGGAGAGACACGTGTCGTCGTGTTGTCCGTGCTATTGATATAAAATTCGTGGATATATACTATCATGGAAGTATAGTGCTATTAAGTACTTTAACGTCAATTTTTTTTATAAGATTGCACATTTATCGATGTAGCTAAATATTGTAAAAAGTTTTTTAAAAACACTTCATTTCTTTTTTAAAAAAATTTTGAGTGAGGTACTAGCAATTGCCACCAATGAACCACTGTATAGCTCTTTGATTGAACCGGCCCAATCATGGCGACTTTTTCAAATTGTTGATTTTATAATACTTTATTGTTCTTTTAGAATGGCAGAAAGGGAATATATATATAGGGTATTATACTTGGAATCAGACCAGCACGGATTTAACGATGAAAAGTGATTTCCCATTTAAATAAATAATAAGATTTAGCGGTTTCTATTATTAAAATGTTGAATAAAAATGTGATTGTGAACAATACTTTTAATTTTGTACGTCCTAAAATTAATATATTTTTATAGGCTCCTTGAATGGACCAGTAGGCCCAAATTGTCTAGGTCCAATGGCAGCAACTGTGTGGTCCAATTAAAGTTACAGTGGTCCAAATAAGGTGACCATATTATATTCACTTTTTGCTATTTTGTCGCTATAAACTTAATGTTAAAAATCTAAAACAATAGCTACGGATACTTCAACAAAAGTTCTATTCATTTAACTAATTTTTATATTCCCTACTGCTATAGTTAAGTTTTTATGGCCGTTGAAAGTTAAGTGGTCCAATAGTCGCAACCTTACCCTAGCTATTAAACAAAGAAAAAAACTATTCATAAATTGAAAAGACTAAAAAATGGTATTGAACAATTAATTTTGTGTGTTTTTTTTATTACACATAATAAGCACTACAACTAATTCCAATAGTTACTTTAAGTAGTTATAATGACACGTTTAGGTACCTAATGCTTATTTTTTTTTATTTAATTTAATTTGTAAATGATTAAAAAGCTATAAGAGTATCTAATTATTTTTTACTGTTTCACACTTAGTAGATTTCACAAAAATAACAATGCTTAAAATTGTATTATCCGATCATTCTTTCTTTTCAAACCTTTTGCACCACTTCTTCTAAACTTACAGTTACTGTTAGCTTAATATCATCCCACTGCTGGGCAAAAGCCTCCTCCCACGACTTCCACTCCTTTCTGTCCAAGACTTACGACTTAGAAACTTTGCGAGTTTGTTTAGTACCGATGTGTTTACACGAGGGCATACCATAAGCTTTCCGTATCACTCGTGGGTTCGAAAATGTCCCCGGTTTTCCCGGTTCCTTTTCGTTTCGGCCGTCAGTCTGTCCGTCACAGCAATTTTACTCAGACTATCAATGTTAGAAAGCTGTAATACGACATGAATACACATAATTATAACCCCGACAAGCTTATTAAATAAAATCTAATAAATTAATTAATTTGAGGGGGCCCTTACATGTCAAATAGGAATGATAGTTTTTTCAGATATTATAACCATGATAGGTATCATTGAAAAGGGCTTGCTCTAAAGAAAATATTTTTTTTATACATTTAAGACTATTAATTTTTGACTTCTACCAAAAATGAAAAAAAAACCGTCCGCCGGTTAAAAACCTTTTTTTTAAACAAACATTTTTTTTATGATATTTGGAACCTGTGTTGTGTTCATCCTGTTGACAGATTGATCTAATATTTCAAACACAGCTTTAGTTTTGATGTGAAAACCGTTTAACGTAAAAAAATTACTTATATTATTCATTAATTAGTTAGATATCATGTTTTTTAACTTCATCATCACTTAAATAAGCAAGTTAACTCGTGGATCGTGTAGAAAAATGTGTATATCTTTTTAATTAGTGCACCGATTGCGATGAAATAAAGAGTAAATTAATTTATAATATAATATGGTATATATACCTATATATATGGTATATACCTAATACAATAGGTATGGAAAAAATTTTAGATTAATAGAGTAAATATTATAAATTTATAATATAATAATTATTGTTTTATAACTACATATTTATTACCGGCTTCGTCCGGGTTTTGGAAAAATGTAGGTACGGCAAGTAAGCTCCAGCTATACATAACACCATTTTGGTCTTGTGTAGGACCTGTCACCACTCATAACCTCGTTGGTGTAGCGGTCGCTAGTGCGACTTTTGAATGCGGGATCCTGGGTTCGGTTGTACAAAGTATTATTAGGTTATTTGGACATTCTTAGTAGTAGCACGGAGTTTGTAACTGTGCCCGACTAATAGCAATAATTATAACATGACTGGCGAAATAGTTGTACTTTAAAAAAACTGCAAATTATATTGAATGGGCCTGATACACATGGATACAAATCAAGCTTTAGTTACGAGTTATTCATCAACTGGGCCGAAGGAATCTTGTCCGAACGGCCGAGTTGGCACCATTTATTTTTAATAATTTTTTCGTTCATCAACTCGGCCGACGTAAATTTTTTAAGTATTTTTGTACAGTCAAGTACAAAACTGTTGATAAAAATAATAATATGTCTTAATAAAACTAAATGTATTATATAAAATAGATTTAATTTAAAAGATATATTTACAGGCTGACTGGTGAGACACGTTCAATACTGAAGGAGGGTACTCGATACTCTATTCTCGTTATATTTACACTTTACAAAGATTTTTTTTGTATATTTTTTACATATTTATACACATGTTTTACTTATTAAATAATTTCAATTTACAATTTATTTACAGTTACCGTTACCGTTACCTTCGGTAACTAGGGGGCGGCTGGCCCCACAGCACGTGCTTGGACACTTCATCGACTTAACATTATCAGCGACACGCCCTAGCGATAAATTATCCACACTTAAATTATTTGTAGGATATTTTTTTCAAAAATTAAGTACCTTTTTTATGATGTAAATATAACGAGAATCGGGTAATGAGTACCCTCCTTCAGTATTGTTAGTGTCTCACCAGTCAGCCTGTATATACAAAATGTGGTCTATAAAACTTAACCTAATGTTAATCAATAGTATCACAATTTGTTGAGCATTATGCTTAATGTGAATAAATTATTTAAAGATTGATGAATACTAAACAATAATTGTAAAAACAAAACTCAAAGAAAGCCTTAAAATACATGTAGAGCATGTCAGTTTGGTTTCAAAAATTAACATAATTTTAATTTTTAATTTTAATTCTTAATTAGTAATTAACATAATAAGTATTTTTAAAGCTCTATTAATAATCAAAAAATATCACATTTTTAAGCATTCTGCTAGTTTAATAACTAAATTTTCTATTGCTTGATAAATAGTAGACAAAATAATTATAAAAACAAAAAATATGAATAGGATTGAAAACCTGTATTTTTCGTCGGTAAATAAATTAAATCAAATTTAACATAATATCACCTTTGTTTAAAAAATCAACATAATATAAAATAAGGTCTATTTTAAAGCTTAATCTAAAAATAATCAAAAAATATCACAACTTGTAAAGCATTTAGCTAGTTATTAACTAAATTATCTATTGCCTGATAAACAATACACAAACTAATTATAAAAACAAAAAATACGTAAGTATGATACGTATGATTGAAAATCCTGCGTTTTTCGTCTCATAAAAAAAATGAAATCAAATGCAACTTATTTTCTTTGTTTAAAAAATCAACATAATATAAAATAAGGTCTTATTTCAAACTTAATCTAATAACAATAAAAAATATCACAATTTTTAAAACAATTGGGTCATTATTAACTAAATTATAAAAATCATACGGTAATTGTTCTGACTTAATTCTTTTGACTTTCTATATGAGTGTAATTAGTGTTTCTGTGTAAACGAAAAATTCATATAAGTACCTATGGAACGTGATTGTAAAAATTTCATTTCAAAATATTATTGACCATAAATACTTTAAGCACTTTTGAACAGACTGTACTACAGATACTCGGACGAGTTGATGAACAGAAAAATAATAAAAAATAAATGGTGCCAACTCGGCCATTCGGACAAGATTCTTTCGGCCCAGTTGATGAATAACTCTTAGTTACATTTCTTTTCTAAGCTGACATCTTGTTGTATAAAGAGCCTATATAATGCGAGGTCAGTTCATACTGGTTTTGTATAGCTTGATTTATAGCTGTACTAAAATAATTAAATTACAGACAAATAGTAATTAAAATCCAGTCCGTCAAAATCACGTTTCAATTAATTTACAATTTAACGAACGCAATTGTATCTATACCTACATATTTGTGTCTGCTATAATTATAATACACGTGTGTGAGACTGAGTTGTGATAGCCTAGTGGCATGACCGTTGACTAGCCAGTCAGAGGTCTCAGATTCGAACCCAAATCGCGCACCTCTGACTTTTGTAAGTTATGTGCGTTTTATAAATTAATTATCACTCTCCGTGCCTCGGATAGCACGTTAAGCTGTTGGCCCCAGCTGTCAATTGTAGATCTTTGACAGTCGTTACAGGTAGTCAGAAGCCCGAAAGTCTGACAAGCAGTCTTACCAAGGGGTATCGTGTAACCCAGTATCTGGGTTGTGGAGGTCTGATAGGCAGTCGCTCCAGGTAAAACACTGGTATTCAGCTGCATCCGGTAAGACTGGAAGCCGACCCCAACATAGTTAGGAAAAGACTAGGCAGATGATGAGGTGCGTATTATTAACACTTGCTCTTTATCTATATATTTATCTTTAAGCTGCTCTGCGTCTAATCTCACTCCGGTCGTGTCGAATTGCCGTCCCGTCGGACTATGATAGTGGGGGACTAGAGACTGCACCTGTGTTTGTCATGGCTAATCTTCATTGAAATAGGTCGTTGTGACCGAAATTCGGTCAGGAGGAGTCGAGAAGCCTATGTTAGCTGTGGAGTGTTAAGTGATGGGGGAGGCAGTAACGTCAATATGTATCGATATTATTATAATTAAAATGACTAAATCTCAATCTATCAATCGAAGAAATTAATTTTTTTTCAGTTTTGGGATTTGTATCTTAATTTTTTTTTGTTAATTTGTATTAAACTGTTTTAGAGTTGGAAAGTTGCACATGCAGTTTTCAGAGCTTTATTGTGGAATACTTGTGGTTTGTTGTAATTGATTACGCATTTGTTACTCCATACAAGTGCAGTGTAAGATTATTTTTTATAGACTCACGCCTGTATTTCCCAGAGGGGGTAGGCAGAGGTGTGCAGTACACTCACGTTTCGCCAGCTATGTTATATCTCATGTAATAGGGGGCGAGCCTATTGCCATTAACCCTTTGTCCGACCCGGGGATCGAACCCAGGACCTCGTGCTCCTCAGTCGCGCTTATTACCACTAGACCAACGAGGCAGTGTAAGAAATGCAGGGTCTAATAAGAGTTGTGTAAATTCGTAGTGCCGTGTGGTTTCCGACCTAAAAAATAGAACCACCCCTACTCGTCCCGCGGGTGTCGTAAGAGGCGACAAAGGGGAAGATCCGGAGGATGGGCATTAGCAATTTTCTGTGTAACAGTAATCATCTGCTACTACGATCGCCAACCCGCTTGCCCCGCGTATCGATTGGGTACTTACGATGAGCGCACAATAGTGCCGCGCATTGGGACAGGCATGTTCAGCAGTGTAGGTACTGAAACAGGCTGATGATGATGATGATGAAATTCGTAGTTTGTCAATCCGGCTGTTTTTTGATCGTCGGTTTAGAATAGGATGTAGAGTATTTAGGGATTTTATACGTTTGTTGCGAAATAATTCAGTGTTTGTATTGTAGTCCAGTTAATCTTATTATTTAATGTTGTCCCGAGATATTTGACAGAGTTGCGCCACGGTATTGTGCAATTGCCAATTTTTATTTGTTTTTAAACGGTTTTACTTAGCTTAACCTGTTTATTATTTGGTTCAAATTTAGTAATCGATATTTCACCCCCTTCCCGTTGACAGATCGATCTGATATTTGGTACACAGCTTTAGTTTTGATGACAAAACCGTTTTACTTAAAATAATTTTCTTTACTTATATTATCTGGAATGTGAGCGCGTGGGTGTGAGTTCGAACCTGGCATGTACCAACGTGACTTTTTCAATGTCATATGTACTTTCTTAGTTAATCTAAGACACCACTGACTAACGGTGAAGGAAAAACATCGTAAGGAAACCTTGACTTTAATTGTCTGAAATCGCCAACCCGCAGTGAGCTAGCGTGGTGATTAATGCTCAATCCTTCTCTGTATGAGAAGAGGCCTTTGCCCTACATTGGGACAGTTACAGGCTGATTTATTATTTTATTATTATTATTTGGAATAAGATCTTTTACTTCTAAATGTAATGACCTCGGTTTTATTGGCATTTGGTTTTAATTTCCATTGATTAAAGAAACTGTTCAGTGATAGTCTAGTCGTATGACCGTTGGACTGCCAAGTCAAAGGTCTCAGGTTCGAACCCAAAGCGCGCATCTCCGACTTTTCGTAAGTTATATGTGCGTATTCTAAATTAATTAATACTTGCTCCTCGCCTCGGAAAGTACGTTAAACCGTTGGCCCCGGCTGTCAATTGCAGATCTTTGACAGTCGTTACGGATAGTCAGAAGCCCAAAAGTCTGACAACCAGTCTTACCAAGGGGTATCGTGTAACCCAGAATCTGGGTTGTGGAGGTCTGATAGGCAATCGCTTCATGTAAAACATGGTATACAACTGCATCCGGTAAGACTGGAAGCCGACCTCAACATAGCTGGGAAAAGGCTAGGCAGATGATGATGTATATACTATGGGTCCTAAGTATAATAATTATAAGTACGTTTTATATTATTACTTTGTAACCTGAAATAAATAAATAAAACAAAACCGACAAAATATTAACACTAGGGATTCTACATAGAATCATCGGAATCAATCTAGTTACGGATTTAGTTCGGCTACCTCGAACACCCTACGTAGATATTAACATCAATGACGTACCTACGTAACATCAAAGTCATTAGATTCCGTTAATCCACTCTGCTCGCATACCCTCCCCACATATCAACGTAGGCACCTACTGGTCCTTTGAGTAGGCGTAGTATAAACCTATATGTACAAAGGCATATAGCACAAGCTATTTCATTGCATTCAAGTTGAAATTTGCCAACAGTTACTCGGAATTTAGTTCCCCATTATCATAATACGTGGGTAAAATAAGGGATGATTTCTTTTTTAATTCAAAGATATAGTCGCAAATGAAGCACTAGTTTCTTAGGAACTTGTTTTAATCTGGGATATAATCTACACCGTATCAAGTTACATCCAAAATAATATAAATTCAGAAATTTCACCGAAAGTCAAAACTAGCTCCGAGTTTTCAAATTGAGTGTTCCACGAAAACTAGGTATGTAGGTCAACATCACAGGTAGCTTGGTATTGCATAGCGACATAACGTTTCACAGAATGACCGTATTCCCGTTTGATTGCCAAGTCAAAGGCCGTAGGTTCGAGGTAGGAACTCAGGCACGCATCACTGATTTTTTGAAATCGTGTTAGTTTTAAAAATTAATAGCTAAAATGGTGAGGGAAAACATTGTGAGCGCCCCACCTGAGAGATTTTTTAACGGTGTGTTAAGTCATATCAGAGCCTCTCACTCAGAGGCCTACGACAGGTTGTTCATCAACCATACGATAAAGACATTTAATTTAAATGGGTCATTACAGTTAATCATCTACGCCTTGACACCAATATCAAAATTTGCTTAGTGTCTGAAATTTTGTCAAAAACCTACATTAAAAAATCCGTCGAAATAATAGTTTGAACCGAAATGCTCAGACGATCACACAGTAGCCTAGTTGTAAGACTATTGGACGGCCAAATCAAAGGTCGTAGATTCAAAACCCAGGCATGCACCTCTGCTTTCAAATTTATGTGCGCATTAGAAATTAATTGTCACACGTTACTTTTCAGATTTACGAGTATGTGCGTATTAGAATCTTATAATGATTTGAAACGGTGAACGAAAACATCGTAAGGAAGCCAGCACACTTGAGACATTTTTCAACGGTGTGAAAAGCCATGTCAGAGGTTTACGGGTGGTTTAAACTCACAGGTTGTTCATCAACCATACGACTAAGAAGAAGTTTGTAGTTTTGATGCTGTACCTTAATATTAAAGAAAAATTGTGAAACTATAAGAAATAATAAAATAATAAAAATCTCTACTGAGAAAGGTATTGTTTTCCTCAATTTCTTATGAATAGCATCTTAAATAGACCGTATAAGATACTAGGTAATAAAGGGTTTAGTCGGCTTTACATTTAACCTGCTACTAAGAATTCTACGCGTTTACAGGTTCCACGAAAAGTTTATTTGAACCAAAGCGCCTTTTCAATATCTTACAACAATATGTATGGACGCGCAGTATTGCGAGAGCACTCGGTTAGGAAATAGTATGGTAATAGCACAACTACCGTGGTATTAGCGTGGTTTATAATGGATATGAACAATTAAACGCTGTGTAGGGACTGTCTTCGATAACAGATAGGTACCTATAGGATTTATATAACATAGGTAATAAGTAGTCTAAATATATTCAACCAGGAATAAAAATAAATAGATAATAGCTTCAAAACATTATGCAAATTTCCTACACGTTGCCTACTGGTAGCGGTCTTTAAGATTAAGGGTTTTATTTTCATTTTTTTTAAGGTAGTTAGATGTATAGATAGTTTTATTTAATATTGTTTATTTGTATTATAAGTTAATTTCGATAAATAAAGTCCATTTAATTTGCCAGTAATGTTTACTGGTTAAGCTTAAGTGCTTTATTATAATGCAGCGTTAATCCGATTATATTATTACCTATCTGTACTAATACTATATATAGTCATATATATGTATGTCAGGGGTAATCTCTGGAACTACCGATCCGATCCTAAAAATTATTTCACCGATATCCCTGAGTGCGCAGCTATAGGCAATATTTTTATTCTTGAGATTTTCTTACATACATTTATGTTCACATAACTCAACAAAATGTATGGAACAGCTGATTTTTTTTAAATATATTATATATAAAAAAATAAAATATACATTTAAAAATATAAAATTTAATAGCCCACCGGTATCGGGAACAGGGTCCAAGCTACCAGTTAGGGTTAGGGATCCAGAGAGAGAAAACTTCTCACAATTCGCGCCGTGTCCAGCAATACTGCCTTCTGCGCCAGGCTCCCAATCCATTATTATTACTGTAGCTGTGGTGCGACTTGCGACTGAAGTTGTTTCTGTTAACAATAAAAATGGTTTTTCTTAAAAATATAAATGTTTTCTGTTGCTAACCTTATACACTTCGGGAGATTGTTATTGTTCGCAACCAGACCAACAATACTTTTTATATAAGTTTTTTTCATGATTTTGATAAAATCTATTCATTAAATTCTATCATTTAAAAATAAAGATTTAGTTAGAAACAAATGCAAGTTTAGTCACAGTCAGATACAAATCTTTGGGGCCATTGAGAATATTATGCTTCATACTTATAATGTGGTTTTGCATGGAGTCAAAATAATTATGTAGCTTGTCAGCTTACGTAGGTACGCTACTAACTAAATGCGTGAAGGAACGCCTGACCTTGAGCTTTTCCGCCCCTTCCCTTACTGGCGACGAGCGGTTGCCCACACGATTTACGCGTGAAAATTAGGTAAAAAAGTCGATAAAAATAATTGGGAAAGTTTTTTAGAAAACTAAGCCGAAAGTTACCTCGGTGTTGCATTATTTAATAATTATGCTGATCTGAAAAAAATCTTTTAGATAGTTTTGGAGAAAAATGGTAGAAACTACTTGAAAAAGAGGGAACTTTGCATATTTATTTCTTATATTTAAAAAACGAAAAAAAATCTGAGCGGAAGGACCTTCAAATAGTGTAGATTAACAAAAAAATTTTTTTGTATAATTTTATCAATGAAGATTACGTAAAAAAAAGGTTTTAAAGTACCCCTAATAAAACCTAATTCTCATCTATTCGCGCTTAAAACATAGACAGATAGCGCCTAGAAAACTATCGCGTACGAAAGTCGCCACGATGAGCGGTGCTGACTGGAGTGTAGCAGGCGTGTATCGAGCGATAGTTTAATAAACAAAACTTTAAGGCGATATAACAGCGGTTTTGCGAACATGGTAATCATTCTTCTTATTATCGCATGGTTGATGAACAACCTGGTGTCAGAGTTTAAACCGCCCGTAGGCCTCTGACATGGCTTTACACACTATTGCAAAATCTCTCAGGTGTGCTAATTTCATCATGATGTTTTTCCTCACTGTTTTAGCAACTGATAATTAATTTATATACGCACATAACTTACGAAAAGTCAGAGTTGCGATCGAACTCGAGACCTCTGACTTGTCAGTCGACGGTCATACCACTAGGCTATCAGTGCTCTAATTATACAGTAATCATTTATTTATTTGTACATGGAAGACCAACATATTTGGATACAAAATTGTGGTTAAATTATACTTACAAGTCGCCATTAACAGGTCCTCTCGGAAAAAAGTAGGATACAATAAAGTAGTAAAGTGTGTGAATACTAGAATACTATCATTGTTTAAGAAAAATAACTTTCGTGAGTCATACTAGTCGCGGACCTCACTGAGTGAGGTCCGCAACGCCGCCGCGTATAGGTACACTCGCTCTTGAAAATAGACTCCGTTTAAGTACGAAACTAGTCGGGCATTCTCCGAAATATAATGGCATGTAATATTAATTACAGTTTATCAAAATATACGTAAACCTACTCGTATATATGAAACTAAATTGTTGTGAACAAATATTCACAAACGATTTTTGGGAATTTGCGTTGCATTTTGGATAAATAAATACATTAAAAACAGGTCCTATTTTGCATAGGTCTACCTATAGCACCTAAGTAAATGGATATGAATTTATTGAGTCCAAACAAACAAACATAAAAACTGAAACGAATAATTACTTTCCAGATTTCAATAAATATTTACCTACGAATGAAAATATCCAACTATTATTTTATTCGGTTGTGGATAAACATTTTTGCTGATTGCTATGGTCGCGATCCCGAGTTCGGTCGGAGTTTTGACAACGTTTTTCATCTGGATTTTATTAAAAGGAGAGGACAAAAGTGGTATACTATTCTGAAGAAATTTGGACACCATAGTAAAATACGTAATTGGAAAGTTGAATTAAAAATACTTGATCATAAACTCACAAAAAAAAACAGGCGGTCGTTTTTGTAAAAAACTGAAAAATAATTAAATTAAAAGAAAATGCAGATTGTCTTTTTCCTTTTTTTCATTTCGGTGGTACCTACATATACCTAGCTATCTTAAAATATTTGTCTACCTTAATCTTAAAACACAAATACTTACGCAAAAAAGGCACAAACAAAAAAAATAGTAACAAACAAAAAAACAAAAGTAATTTCCGAAACCTCTCTTTTCATTATTCTGGCCATAGCCATTTTGAATTCAAATATTCGTGAACACGGTTAATGAACACCTGATAATAAACACTTCGAATAATGGTCTTCCAGGGGCTGATTGGTAACAATACCAACTGGTGTCAAAGCTCAACCTTATTAGTGAGTTGCTCTACCATTTAATTGGCAACACGGACGTTACGGCTATCATCAAAAATGGACAATAAAATCACGGACGCTTATTTTTAACTAGCTTCCGCTCGTGGTTTTGGCCGCATAATATTTGGATAAATTGTACCCTTTGTGTTACCTAGGTGTATAAACTATTATTAATGTAAAGTTTCTTCAAAATTCGTTTAATTAATAGTTTTTGCGTGATAGAGTAAAAACTTTGACATTTATAATATTGAGTAGGATATAACACATAAGATACACTCAATTAAACTTAAAAAAAAGTTCATTTTATTTTACTAGCTATTTCCCCTGGCTTCGCTCGAGTTAGTATAGAGTTTGAATCAAGCGCCATCTATTATCATAAGAAAGTTATTGTTGTTTTCCTCGGGAACGATACTTTTTTTGGGTATGAAAGTAACCTATGTCCGTTTATGTACAACTGACAACGTATACGCAAAAGTTCAGGATGATCAGTTCAGCGATTTAAGCGTGAAAAAGTAACAAACAAACTTAGTTTGCATTTATAATATTAGTTAGGAAATCCTCGCCTGCGAATCCTCTGTGTGTTCAGTGGTGATGGTGTTAAGGGTAGATAACAATTGAATATCATGCACCCTCGAAATATCTAGGGAGATGACAGCGATATTCTATAGAAGCCTCACATTCAATACAAAATAATATCAAATATACCGTGCATCTGTTCCTATGGTTTCCCCACTACACGAACAGGGGCTCTACTCCGAAAATCGAACAATGATGTTTCGGATCGGAACGTAATAATGAAGACCATCAAACACAATCCGTACCACCAAATAACTACTATTTACTAGTACTTAGTGCTTTCAGTCGTTTTGTTACAAATCCATAAAAAAAAAACAATCTATTAAAAGGTAATTTAACGAACAACATGCGATCCAACAATCAAAGCTTCGTTGTTAAAATTTCGAAGTCCCCAGTTCTCGCCCGCAACTTCGTTTGCGTGAAATTTAATTTCTTTCTTAACGTGGGGTTGATGAAAAACCCGGAGTCAGAGTTTAAGCTACTCGTAGGCTTCTGACATGGCTCTACACACCATTGAGAAATGTCTCAGGTGTCCTGGTCACACGATGTTTTCCTTCACCGTTTTAGCAACTGATAAAAACTTACGAAAAGTCAGAGTTGCGCGCCTTAGGATCAAACTCGAGACCTCTGACTTATCAGTCGATGGTTATCACTAGGCTATCAGTGTTTTTATGTAATTTAATGACTTCGTTTAGGTATCCCGTAAAAATAAAGCCGTAAAAAAGTATCTTTATTATCACAATATTTTTTTTTTTGCAACTGCCACTCGCAGATAACATTTCAGACCTAAAAACAATTCGTGGTTCGTTCGTTTCGGCTCGGTGTACCTATAACAATTATTGTTTCTGAATACGCTACCGGGCGTCGAATACTCTGATCGAACGCAGTGCACGTCAACATCAGTAGTTCTGATTGAAAATACAAAGAAAAAAAAACAAGTTTAATCATTATTTTGTACTGTTATTTATTACGATCAATGGGCCTTGGACAGAAAGGTATGGAAATCATGGGAGGCTTTTTCCCAGCAGAGGGATTATATAAGCTAACATTAACAGTACCTTAAGTTAAGGTACTGTTAATGTTAGCTCTAAACATGGCCAAAAATTTGTCATCGTAGGTCAAACCAAACCAAACCTACTTACTTAAATAACAGTATTACTGTTATTTAAGTAAGTAAGTAGTTCTGAAAGGCTTAATCTCTTCTAAATTATGCTTCGTATTATATGCTATACACAAAATATATAATTAACTGTATTATATATGTCTGTATTATGTATTATATATATAAATAACTGCATTGTATATAATAAATCCTACGAATCAAAGATTTTTCTTCATTCTATTAAAGAAAAGTAATTAATTGTAATCTATTTACGTTTCCTAGCACATTAAATTTCATGTTTGTACAGGTCTTTCATGTCAAAAATCATGTCGGTCTGTTAAAAATGAAAACGAAAATGGTGCAAATGAAAATTTTTACCTAAAAAACTGCAGGCGCCGCCGCCGCGCCGCCGGCCGTAACAACATGGCTACCACACGCGTGTTGACGGCCTTTGACATGTAACCCCCGGGCAACAGTCTGTGTGGATCAGCAAAAATCTCTCTGTATCAAAACTTCAAAATGTTACCTTTCGTTGTAATAAATATTGAGAGTAAACAAACCATATTGCTAGTAGCTTTAAAATGTGGCTCGCTAGCCGCTGGATATACACCTAAGTACTTCTCTTTTATATCGGGGGCGTGATTGAGGGAATACAGAAATGAATTTTTCCTAGATTTTTTTAATGTGACTTGTGTATTTTTGTGTGACCTGTGTGGTGATCGAAGAATCCTTGCCGGGTTACCTACCAGTATTGCTTTTTACCTAATTATTGAAGTATTCAATTTTCTTAATCAGATTTTCACAGTAGCCATAATGTTATCTAGTCTAAAGGTCTGAACTCTGACCTATGTATCTTATTTCACTATTGTTAGACTACCTAGTGTTCGCATTGGAGTTTTGTGTCAATATGGTACAAAGAAAGTCCTTTGTGATCGAAATGTAACCCATTAGCATTGTCTCGATTGTAACCTTCAAAAATAATGTAGGTTGTTTTTACCCCTTTGCGGGATATCATCATTCCTTTTGTCTTTAAAGAGTAATGGTAGCATCTAAGCAAAGACGCCAACGTCAACTCACGTCCATCAGATTTCATTCTTTTATTTCATTAGTTTTTGTTTAGGTATACCGAATGAACAAAATAATGTACAAAACCGCCTTCAAGTGACAAAAAATTCTTCCCTATCATTATTTCTTACTAGAAACCTGCCAAAAGGACTTGCTACATTGTTACAATGGAAGGCACTGTTTATTTTTTGACCAAACTGTGACAGAATGTGAGTAGGTCACGCGTACTGACCAGCCTTCGAGCAATTTTTTTATAAAATAGACGTATCCAAAGCTTTTCCGCCGCTTAGCAAACCATTGTGTTTTAATTCACTCCGGTGCGGCGGTAACAAGAGCTCGATGTCTGATGCCATTAATACTGACGTACCATGCTACGAACAGAACCGAAGGGGAACTATTTTATCCGACGCAGTCGCAATTCATCAAAGCTCTACATCGAAATGAATATAAGGTAATATACGACTGGTCGGGGTACGTCGAATGAGACTGTTTTGTTTGTTTTGACAGCAACAGCCGCTGGGTATTAGGTAATAGTAGAACGAGACCTAAAATATAAATGGAAAGCTTTCAAGCGAAATACAGAAACAATATACTGGCTTTAGTTTTATTTGATTTCAATGAAATATAATATCAACCTAATATCGTACCATTTATGTATCTAATTGCCTTTATATTAAATACGAAACTTGTGTTATTAGTCCAGTCAATAAAGTAGTTATAGAGTGCGTGAGAGGGAACCTAAGTAATTTCTTCAGGAATGTATTTGGGGTGCTTAGGCGGAAAAAATACTAAAAGTCCTGACGTCTAGGAGGGGAGCCGGAGGGGGGAGGGGGGGACAAAGGTCCCAATTTTAGGTTTTTCGCAAATATCTCAAAAATGGTGCGTTGTAGCGAAAAATGTTCTTAGATGAAATTAAAGCTTATAAAATTCTCTACAACTTTGATCCTATACACTTTTTCCATACTCCAACCGTTTTTGAACTACATGCTCCAGAAATGTTGAAATTTTAGTTATTCAGCGTGATGACCATTACCTGATGCGAAAATTATCTTAAAAAAATATTGTAACATAAACTGGGAGTACCTCCACGTGGTAAAGGGGGTAACAGTAAGAAATAATAATATTTTAATAATAATTATTATTATTCCTATCCATATTCGAACTACACGCTCTGAAAAAGTGATTTTTAACCAAAAAATTTTTCTTATTCTAATCATATTTTACCCTCTTAGATCGTGAGGGTCCCGGCAAAAATTCGAACTCTGTGGTTGGACCTTTTTCCTCGCCCTTCTCAGGGGTAGGTGGTTCTTGCTGAGAGGGCTCTAAATCATCCTCACTGTCTTTCTCGATGTAAGTCATGCTGTTAAAACATTTTCCTTGGCAATGAAGGCATGCAACAGAACATTTTAGCATTGCTTTTCAGCATCCACATTTGCCACTGCTACAATCCTTGGTGCAGCGACAAAATATTGTTTTTAGTAAAACTTCGGGTGCTGGTAAATCGTCTGTTGTTGTTGGCGCTCAAGATATCGCCTTCATTCTTCCACCCCCACTCTTGAGGGCGCAGCTCATTCCCGAGCCAATGCTGCACTTGGTAGTATGAATGATAGCCAGAATTATATTTAGCCGTACACGTGGAGGTAACGTGGTGAAGGCGGTAACAGTAAGAAATCGCGTTTTTTATAACAGTGGATGACTGAGCTGAGGCGGGAAAAAACAATCATTATATTGATAAGGATTGCTTTTCGCTCAACATCTCTAATGCTCATTGTAGGAAATGCGATCTTACTGGCTAAAACTCCCATTAATATAGTTTACATGCCTTCGGGCTTATGTTATTACAGGTTTTCATATTTTGTTTGGCACGGTAGCCTACCCAGTACCCGGTAACGCAGGGGAGCAGCCACAAAATATTATTTACAACTTTATTAGTAACGTGATTGGGTTATCCAAAATGAATAATACTAATAAACGTCCTGTATGTGACGAGGATGTCGAAGAGTGGGGGTGGAAGAATGAAGACGATATCTTGAGCGCCAATAACAACAGACGGTTTATCAGCACCCGAAGTTTTACTAAAAACAATATTTTGTCGGTGCACCAAGGATTGTAGCAGTGGCAAATGTGGATGCTGAAAAGCAATGCTAAAATGTTCTGTTGCATGCCTTCATTGCCAAGGAAAATGTTTTAACAGCATGACTTACATCGAGAAAGACAGTGAGGATGATTTAGAGCCCTCTCAGCAAGAACCACCTACCCCTGAGAAGGGCGAGGAAAAAGGTCCAACCACAGAGTTCGCATTTTTGCCGGGACCCTCACGATCTAAGAGGGTAAAATATGATTAGAATAAGAAAAATTTTTTGGTTAAAAATCACTTTTTCAGAGCGTGTAGTTCGAATATGGATAGGAATAATAATAATAATTATTAAAATATTATTATTTCTTACTGTTACCCCCTTTACCACGTGGAGGTACTCCCAGTTTATGTTACAATATTTTTTTAGGATAATTTTCGCATCAGGTAATGGTCATCACGCTGAATAACTAAAATTTCAACATTTCTGGAGCATGTAGTTCAAAAACGGTTGGAGTATGGAAAAAGTGTATAGGATCAAAGTTGTAGAGAATTTTATAAGCTTTAATTTCATCTAAGAACATTTTTCGCTACAACGCACCATTTTTGAGATATTTGCGAAAAACCTAAAATTGGGACCTTTGTCCCCCCCTCCCCCCTCCGGCTCCCCTCCTAGACGTCAGGACTTTTAGTATTTTTTCCGCCCAAGCACCCCAAATACATTCCTGAAGAAATTACTTAGGTTCCCTCTCACGCACTCTATACCCCCTTTTTAGACATTCGTTGACTGGACTATATTATTTTGTTTAAGATATTTGATATAGGTACTAATGAATTTGTAAAATGATTGTGAAACAACTAGTGCCTTTGTATCGGAATATTTGTATTAGGTATTTTATTCATTTAAATATAAATACATATATTTTTAAATACTTACTTATATTATTATATAATATGTATAAAAAAACACACATATTTAAATATATATGAGTAGGAACCCACCAGTATCGGGAATAGGGTCCAAGCTACCGGTGGTCAGGGCTCCAGAGAGCGGAATCTCCTGACTCGAATCGAGAGCCTCTTAAGGCGTTGATCGAGTCATGGACTGAACATCTATCGGCACAATGACAGCTGACTCCACATCCTACATGTCGACAACCTTGCGGGCCAAGTCTCGGCGGGGCCCTTGGATACCATTAAGCGTACTACTAAGCTTAGCTTTTAATATTATTACTAAACTGTGGTAGCGCAATAGGTAACGGACCCGCTTTTTAAGCACAAGGTGTGGGAAACCTGGCATAGACAATTTAATGTGTCTTTTTCAATGTCATTTTACTTAAGTACTGTACTTTCTTAGTAAATCTAAAACACCACTGACTAACGATGAAGGAAACCAGGAAACCTAGCCTTAATAGTATGAAATTATATTTAAGCTTTTAAAATTACACAAAACGAATACTTACATATTTTTTAATAAACCAGTACTACTAACCGTAAAAAAAAAGAAAAGATGCGTTCAGAATTCACTCAACTTGTGTTTAAAACGAGTAGATGTTTTTATTAAAGTCACCCCGGAATTCAAAGTAACGGTAAACGGTATTTTAAATATTTTCTATGCTCTGGCATCGTCATATCTGCTAAGTACTGTGAATCTCAAAGGAATGTTTTTTTAATATTGCTTGAGTAGTTGACATGGCGACTAGACTAAACAGTAACTTTCTTTAACATTTCCACTTTTAGTGATCAAAAGGTTAAATTAAAAAAAAACGTGGGTGGTCAAATGACTCGGGCCCATTCTCTTTTTCGGAATTTGGGTAAAAAGGTATAATCATAATCAGTGCTAAAATCGTTATTAACACAATTTTGCTGTTGACCGATGAGATGTTCCTTTCTATACTACGTACCTAGTCCATCACCAGATCACGATGATTTTTTATGGGACCACATTGAATGTTAATCCCTTTCGAATAAAGAAAAAATCGTGTGAAGTTATGCGTGATCATACAAAAAAAACATCAAATTGAACCTCCTCCATTTTTTTTCGTCGGTTAAAAATTAACGTCTCTTTTTCTTCTTCGTTCTTTTTTAGAAATAAATATTACGTCAATATTAGGCATCGGGTTCCTATATTAGTCTCCCTTTTTAATTTATTCCTCTCACACGCTCACACAAATCGGTATCAAACGAACGACATCGACAACGCAAGCTACGCCCGCGCTACTACTCTTCGCTTATTTTTTAAATGGAATTTTACAGTTGTATAATTATGTTTACACGAAAAGTGTGAAAACTTCATTTTAAATTTCCTAGACAGACTAAATCAAATCTGAAGCAAATCTGCTGCTATGTTTAAAATGATTTAAGTTTTCAGACTTCAGAAATAGAGGCTAAAGAAATAGAAGATAAAGTTAATGTTACTTTATGCACATTTTTGCACACTAACAATATTTTTTCAATCGTACCTTTACTTAGCGGCGGTTTAAACTCTGACACCAGGTTGTTAATCAACCATACGATAAGAAGAAGAATCGTACCTTTACTTTTTGCCTAACATTGACTTTTTTTTTAAATTTGTTAATTTACTTACATTACAGTTACAGGTATACAAACACAATCTCCTACAATCATATTTTTTTCGTAGTCAATTAAAATTTAAGTTTTCACTCTTTGATTATTATAAACTGTGCTCTCAGAGAGTCAGAGAATCTTATTTACAATCCAGGTGTTCACACCCCACACACGGATCTGTTTATCAACTTTTTATTGAACGTTTTTCAATCTTAAACTTTAAATTTAACATAAAATTGTGTCAAATTTGACGTTTCATACTTATTGATACATTTTTGTGAAGAATTCGATGAAAAGGTCGATGCTGGTACAGTTTTGAGATCAGAAAAACAAAACAAACAATGTTCGTTTAGACAGTATTTAAAAGACGATAATAATTTCACACGTAACTCCAAGCCGTAATTAAGCGTATAGCATTGTCTCGCACAGGTTTCCACTAGCTGTCCCTTTCGTAACAATTATGTAACCTATTCTAGATGACCAAGATTGGCACTTGGTAACGCTCTTTTTCGGGGATTAGGGCAACATGCCTCATGCGAGAAATATTTTCGTACCCACGGCTACTCACCAAGCCATTCAATACCAGTATAAATTGACCTCACATTGTATAATTATCTCGTACAACAAGATGTCAGCTTGTACTGGAAATGTTTAGCTGTGATTCATGTTCACATAACTCAACAAAATATATGGAACAGCTGTTGTTTTTTGCGATTTCAGGGTTGGTTCCATAATAAAAGTTGTTCATAATGATGAGTTTAATGACCACTTTTCAGGTTGCGGGTGTTTTTACAAATAACCCTGTATATAATATCCTGACCGGTCGCAACGGCCAATGTCAACGAAGATTGGCCATCGATGTAGTAGATATTATAATGTAAGTGTGATGTGAACGAGGCCACCTTGTGATCAAATAATGGCGTTGTTAACCCTCGATGGAAAAACGAAGAACGCGCTTGCTTCACCTTCAATAAATAACCACTTCATCCATTTGGCAGCTTCGATGCGACTGTGTGTGTACACATACCTATATAAGGTTTATATATATACTATACTATATATGTATACGTTAATTCCGTCTAATGCATCGCCGGGGAAACATCGGGTGTTAAGGGTGATGGTCCCATCGCGGCGGGAAATTTAAAAATAAAAGAGGTTTTTTGTTATTTTGAACCACTTGCAATATGAAATATTTCATTTTTCTTTAGCTTGCGCTCCTACTCAACAAAGACGCTACAATTTATTACTTTGTTTAAACTCAAAATGTTACCAATTTTGTATGTTTATGTAAGATTAACCATGAAACTGTTTTTTAGTATTTTACATAAATATACAAAATTGGTACTTACCTAACATTATGAGATAAAACAAAGTTATAGTAGCCTCTTTATTGACTAGGAGCGCAAATTAAAGAAAAATGCAATATTTCATATAGTAAGTGGTTAAAAAAACCAACAAACCTCTTTTATTTTTTAATTTCCCGCCGCGATGGGACCATCACCCTTAAGGAGTACATTTTTCACTTTTCAGCCTTTAACAGCTTTTTAATAAAACATATTGATTTAACGCCCCGTTGCTGCAACTGTGTTGTTGTGAAAATAAACAAAACTACAACAGACTTCTGAATTACGGAGGGGTTAGCCCATCAAATGAGACACAATAAGAAATCAATTTTTTACGCGTCGCCCGCCGGCAAACTGATTCCTAACTATTGAGATATATTACACTGAACACAACTACGCAACTACGAGTATCATATCTATCACTATCAACTATCATAACGTATTATTTTTAGCGAGTTGAAGTCGGTTATATTTTTTTGTTTTTTATTTTATGGCTGTGCTATTCGATTTTCACCGGATTGGCTGCGGTTTAACTCTCGGAAAAATTCACCCTCCACTGGGTGTTCTTTGTCATGTTTTGTAAAAATAAACTATCCTATAATATCTATAAATATAATAAAAATCAAAGCCACTTTTCGTTGTTATTTTATAACTCGAGAACGGATGGACCGCTTTGTCTAATTTTGGTCTTGAATTATTTGTGGAGGTTCAGGGAAGGTTTAAAAGGTAGGGTAGAGTAGGGTAGGGGTAGGGTAGAGTAGGGTAGGGGTAGGGTAGAGTAGGGTAGGGATAGGGTAGAGTAGGGAAGGGGTAGGGTAGAGTAGGGTAGGGGTAGGGTAGAGTAGGGTAGGGGTAGGGTAGAATAGGGTAGGGGTAGGGTAGAGTAGGGTAGGGTAGGGATAGGGTAGAGTAGGAAAGGGGTAGGGTAGAGTAGGGTAGGGGTAGGGTAGAGTAGGGTAGGGGTAGGGTAGAGTAGGGTAGAGTAGGGTAGGGGTAGGGTAGAGTAGGGTAGGGGTAGGGTAGAGTAGGGTAGGGGTAGGGTAGAGTAGGGTAGGGGTAGGTTAGAGTAGGGTAGGTGTAGGGTAGAGTAGGGTAGAGTAGGGTAGAATAAGGTAGGGGTAGGGTAGAGTAGGGTAGGGTAGACTAGGGTAGGGGTAGAGTAAGGTAGGGGTAGAGTAGGGTAGGGGTAGAGTAGGGTAGGGGTAGAGTAGGGTAGGGGTAGAGTAGGGTAGGGGTAGAGTAGGGTAGGGGTAGAGTAGGGTAGGGGTAGAGTAGGGTAGGGGTAGAGTAGGGTAGGGACAGAATAGGCGTTGAAGTAGGATAATCACGCGTACAAAGTCGCGCCGGGCAGCTAGTAGGATATAGATATAGGTACCTTATTTCAGAATACATAATGAGATTTATATAACTGATAACTTTTAATATGAGAGTGCAGTGATACCCTAGAGGTATGACCGTTGATTAGCAACTCAGAGGTCTCCGGTTCATACCCATAATTATCACCTGCTCCGTGCCTCGGAAAGCATGTTAAGCCGTTGGTTCTGGTCGTCATAGATATCTTTGACAGTCGTTATAAGAAGTCAGTACCCTCAGAAAATCCTGAGAACTAATCTAGCTTCAGAATAGCCGACCCCAACAAAGTTTGGG
The DNA here is from genome assembly GCA_936450705.2 of Protodeltote pygarga. Lineage (NCBI taxonomy): Eukaryota > Metazoa > Arthropoda > Insecta > Lepidoptera > Noctuidae > Protodeltote > Protodeltote pygarga. Next base: position 20,296,126 of record OW388248.2, on the reverse strand, counting down.
AATAATAAGGCTAGGAGAATTAAGGATATTTATAAACTAGACAGTCATAATAATAGGTATATACATATCGTCTTACGGAGTCCCAACAAAATATGCGCTATTGGTTTTTTAAAACGCATAATGCGGTCTCTAAATTTTTTACCTAATTGAACTGCTGTGGAACTAAGAATATGGTGCAACTTTGAATAGGTCATGTCGAACTGATTGATTGAATAATCCCGTACATTGTCACTTAACAAGAGGACTATAAATTATATAATATTATAACTACTGCCTGTCAACCGTACTGGTCTAAAGTTTACGTTTAACTCGTGTGCTATCCAATTGCGTAAACCGACTTAGAATCTTGAATGCATTGCGTAAGTACGCATCAAGGAATATTTTTCACTGTCCAAGCTACAGAACGTAGCGATTTTGAAATTATTGTATTAAACTTGGAAATAATAAATTCGTTGTTACTGTAGTCTACTCTTATAATAGTGTAGTTATAGTTAAAAGTTATAGTTAAAATAACCCTATATTTTATAATTTATAATCCTCAAATAAGGTTTAAAAATTAAACAAATTGTAAAAACGTAACGAAAATCAGTCGCTAATTGCTTATTAAGCTTTCAAGTTTTGAAAGGGGGTTATCGTTACACCCTTTTCGCCAAACCAGGATTTTGAAATGACAGCTCATTGACTGTGACTTAACTTTAAAAACTCGGTATATAAATACTCGGGACTATAAAAACTACATAAAATATAAAATAAACGTTTACATAGGAGACTCAATTACAACCAAATTTCTATGAGTTCAATTGTCTATCATTTGATAGCCTAGTTTGGTCTCTCTATTTAAAATTCTAATTATATTGTAGTTCACCTTTTAGGCGGCTAGCTCCGCCGCACCGCACTCTCCGCTCGCTCTCATCGCTTGCTCCACTCAGCATCAACTGCATGTAATGTTGATTCCATTCACGACGTTCGCACAATTTCTCCTCATCGACGACGGTGTTTAGATTATAGATACAGTCAGACAGTCAATTACATAAATGTTAGCAAAATTATCTCGTTTTTATATACTTAATATATTTTTCTTCATACTTGTAATAAAAAGGGCATTTAAGAAAAGTAAATTTAAAATATGATCTTATAGTACCTATAATATTTTTTTAAATCCATACCATAAAATGTGTTATATTCATATACAATAGTGTTATATACATATACAATAGTGTTATATACATATACATAGGTAATATGTTATAACATCTCATGAAACATGTTAGAATTTTAAATTGTTACGAGCGGGTCGCGGGTTCAAATCCCACTCGTAACGTTTTTGTATTTCTACAAAATTGCGATTTCGATGTCGATATAAGTGCTCTCGAAATTTCTTTTCCCGCGAAATGACAATCGCTTCGGCTCGTTCTTCAACAGACTTTACTTAAGTTTTTAGTGGGAAGAAAAGGAAGCAAACTAACAGTATAGAGAGTAAGAGGTTCAATCCCCCTCAAAGGCCCGTAACTCATATACCTATTCTCCTATCAGTCCTATATAAATATGATCATGATGAACTTTGCAGATACTGAACGAAATTCTTTATCGGATGATAGCAAATCTCTTGTAATAATTAATAACCGATTCAAAGCATTAAAATAACATAAAAACGTTCATTTTGCAATCAGTATGCCAAGGCTTAGAATGAGGTGCTTTGATCTGAAATGAACGAAATGGCTGAATACGATAAATTAATTTGTTTCTACATCAAAACGATATAAAAATGGATCTTCTTTTTAAAATACAAATTGCTCTACCTAATAAGCTATTCGTAATAAATTACAGAAGCCCAAGCAGTGCAGGACCCGAAGATTCAAATCCTACAAGTTAACTAATTTTTCTTTGATAAAAATATTATTTTGGCATTATTTACTAGTTAATTTCGAAATAGCGCGACTAGTTTCTTACTGAAACGGAGAAAATTCCTTATTTTAAAAATCTAGATGTCTTGTCCTCCGTGTGGTTTCCGACCTAAGAATAGAACCACCCCTACTCGTCCCACGAGTGTCGTAAGAAGCGACAAAGGGAAAGATCCGGAAGATGGGCAGCAGCATCTTTCTGCGTAACAGCAATCATCTGCTACTGTGATCGCCAACCCGCTTGCCCAGCGTGGCGATTATGGGCCTCCGATAAGCGCACAAAAGTTGCGCGCTTAGGAGAGGCCTATGTTCAGCAGGGAATAATATAAGCTGATGATGACGATGTCTTGACAATAATAAAAAAAAACTTTAAATGCATAGTAGTAAAAAAAAAGGTTTATGAGCTAACAATTTTGTGTGTAGTTGTACAGGCGTTAGTCGCGAAATTACGTCACCGCGACCTATAGCTTCCGGCAAGTGGACGTCTTCCATCTCAATGACCCAGGATAAAAGTATGAAGAGAAATGAGTGACCAACATACCACCTTCCTGGTGTGTTGAGAACATTTTGTTCTTTTAACCCCCTGTACTCATAAGAGAACCCACTCTGGCAGAGATGAATGCAGTACACCTACGTTTCGCCAGCTGTGCTATAAGTCCCATGTAATAGGGGACGAACCTATTGCCATTAACTGAGCATAATTCCAGACTCCGTGCTGATACTGCGAATTTCCTTAAAAAACAAACCCAATAACACTTTGCCCGACCCGGGGATCGAACCCAGGACCTCGAGCTCAGTAATCGCGCTTTCTACCATTAGGTTTTCTACCAACTAGGCAGTTAAGTCTTTAAACTCAAGATCTTAATAAATGTTAAACTAGCCTTTCTCCGTGGCTTCGCTTGCGTTGATTTAGAATTTCAATATCAATCATGATTCGAGAGATACGCGGTACCATCTATTATCATAAGAACATTATTGTTGCTTTTCTTGGGAACACTACTTTTTTTACCTCAAACATGACCTCTTTTTAACCCTTTAGGTAATAAGAGATTCCACTTAAAGTACCTACAAAACTTGATAAATTTAAAGTTTGTAGGCTTCATAGAGTTCATGTTTAATTAGTCAGTGGATTTTGCTTTTATATCATTTAGATTTTAATGAAGCACTAGCTAGACACCCTGATTTTAATTTAATCATAAGTCAGTGCCACATGACGGATCCAATTATGAATATACCGCCCACGCAGCGGCATGCACAGACATATTTGATAGGGCTGGCAGTACATAGAAATCCTATTAGTTTCGCTAATTCGTCGTCTCTATCTGGCAATGCAGGCAGTGCCTTTTTGCCTGTATGAACTGGGCGTGCACCCCTGCGTCCACGAACCCACTCAGTATCAAATCGGTTCAGCCGGATGGAAGTGATGCGCGAGCAATCATATTGTGTGTCAATCATAGATTAAATTTATGTAAATTGTGATGTGAACACTGATCTTCTAAATTTTGGTAGAAAATAAAACTATTTTAAGAAAGAATTGAATCTGCGATCTTTTATTAAAAGTATAAATTTTAATGTTTAAGGTATGCATGATCGTGGTGGCGCATTGCTTCGGACCCACTTTGCGCGTGGGTTGGGTTCGAACCTGGCATGTACCAATGTGACTTTTACAATGTCATTTGTACTTTCTTAGTTCATCTAAGACACCACTGACTAACGGTAAAGGAAAAACATCGTAAGGAAACCTGGACTTAATTGTCTGAAATTGGCAACACGCAGTGAGCTAGCGTGGTGATTTATGCTCAATCCTTCTCTGTATGAGAAGAGACCTTTGCCCTACATTAGGACAGTCTAACAGGCTGATTTATTACCTACCTACCTACCTACTAAAAAAATATAGTATAAAAACTAAAACCCGACTACTTAAAATCTAAAAACAAGCTTCTTAGATTTGAAATAAAATTCTGTAGTCGGAGGCCACCAAATTACAAAGTATTTACCCTTAGGAAGATTATCTAGTACCTATTTACCTATAATACATTAAGGCCTCCGACTACAGAATTTTATTTCAAATCTAAGAAGCTTGTTTTTAGATTTTAAGTAGTCGGGTTTTAGTTTTTATACTATATTTTTTTTCAATGATTTTTAGTGGTAAAGAAACCAGTAAAATTCATTTTAATCAAAATTTTTTAGAATGTGGTAGTTCTTAAATAGATAGATTTCTTTAACTGTCAACTTCGGTTCAAACCTTTAGTCAATGTCATGTATTTTTTAAATTAAATTTATTTCAAAGGTGTCGTCCGCGACTTCGAGCTATTACAACATGGCCTCATATATTTCTTAGAAGTATACATGAAAAGTAGTAAGAAGAACGGTTTGGCAAAAAAGAGTCTGGAAAAATTGGGGGCGCCGCTGTCGCACTTTTCACATTACAATTCAAAATTACAAGTTATTAAGTGCTTACATATTTCTATGACGAGTTTTTTGTCATTAATTATAATCAAATGAATCATTTTTATGTTATTTTAGTACTCACAAACGTAGTTATTTAAGATTTTTATTTTTAGTTCCAGCTGTCACCGCCTCAGACTCTTTTTTGCCAAGCTGTATAAGTACACATGAAACCTTTTTTGTGGGAAACCTTTTTTTTTATCATAGATAGAGTACATTTACCTAAAGTTCGAGGAAGTAAGTAACATGGAGTTGATAATACCTGCTCTAAAATCCCGAAATCATAAACATTACAATTAATTCCCGGGAAATAAGAAATTAATTTTACGTATAATTATTTAATAAGAAATTTGAAAAAACAACTGATATGGATGGGATTCGAATCCACGATCTCCGGTGTTCCGTGCCGACGCTCTAACCGCTAAGCTACCGTATCCCATCAAAATCAGTCGAAATTTCAAATCTCTTTCTACGCCTTAGGCGTGTGGTAATAGTTTTATTTTACATACAAAATTAATTCTAATAAAAACTATAGGTCAAAATCCAGTTCATATTAATAAAATCCCGGGATTTAATTGTTATGTTTACGATTCCGGGATTTTTGAGGAGGTATTTTTAACTCTATGTTACTTACTTCCACAAAACCGCAAACCAACGCCATCTAGTTACGAAAAAGAAATCTCAATTTAATTAACATTATTTTAAAATATAATCATAATTTAATAGGCAGTGATGTGTAGAAACTTTAATTTAATTAGTAAATATTTATTGTTATCACGTTTTCACATTGTATGCAGTGTTATAATCACATATATTTATTATAGTCGTAACGGGTAGTTAGAAGCCTGATATTCTAAGAAGTGGTCCAGAATATATAGATAATATATACATATTCTGAATGTGCTCATCAAGACCTTCCATTTGATATCAAACACGATAAATTTACCTTAACTTTATTTTTTTCGAGCTGACTAATTTATTTTTAAAATCCACCTTATTTGATTTTACGAAATTTCATAAATCCTATAACCCGCAGACCATTAAGACGCATCGATAGACACCTTATTTATTGAATTACAACAAATAGTTTAGGAGCTACGAGGGAACAGATGAACAAACTTACATACATACATACATACATACATACATACATAGACTGCTAAAATCATAACCCTCCTTTTTTTTGTAGTCGGGTAAAAATAATAGTCATCATCTTCTTGTAAAGTAATGACTTAAAAAAAGTACTAAAAAATAAAACCGTCTTCGTTTCTATATTCGACTGAGATCTCAATACACGAATGTGCAACAATAGATAGGTAGATACATACATAGTTATAATGTTCCTTATATTATTACGAGATCTTTGTAAGTCGTTACATGCGAGTTCAACGTACTCTGATTACACCATTTGTTTAGTTGTCAAGCTTGTAAACAGGTACTGTATGTGAAGTAGATGTTAAATGGCGCTTAATTAGTCGCTTTTAAAGGCGATGTTGTAGTAATTATAATCAAGTTGGTGATTCCGATGACACGATTAGCAATGTGACTTAGTACTGGTCCGCCTCACTAAGTAGGTATTGAGCGAGAAATGTGTGAACATTGTTTTTTTTCGTAAATATGAATATTGCTAACAATATGTGCTATAACGTAAAAAAATTCACAAAAAAAAATTTTTCGTAAATTTACCTAGAAGTATTGAGATTTTTTTCCATGATATATAGCATTATGTTAGCTTATTAAATATTAATTATTTAATAAGAAATTTGAAAAAGTACAGATTCTAGTGGGATACGGTGGCTTAGTGGTCAAAGCGTCGACGTTATACGTCGAAGATCGTGGGTTCGAATCCCGCCCGTATCAGTTTTTTTTTTCAAATTTCTTATTAAGTAATTATATTTAATAAGCTAACATGTGCTATAACATGTAAAACAATCACAATAGGTATATAAAAATATTGGTAACATCGCATGCAAGATTGTAAAGTTTGGAGCACTGAGTCAGATACGTAATGTATTCCGATAGATATTACCACACGCCCTAGGCGTAGAAAGGGGTTTGAAATTTCATCTGATTCTGGTGGAATACGGTAGCTTAGTGGTCAGAGCGTCGACACCGTACGCCAAAGACTGGGATTGGAATCGTGATTTTCAAATTTTTTATATAAATAATTATAATTGAGAGAAATCTTTAATTTTAAGTTTGAATCTATAAATGTATGTGTTATGTGTGAATGGGTTTGTGGGACATTTTTTTAACTTGTTACTACTTAATATTTTAAATAACACAAATAAAGAAAAAAATTTTTACGTAAAACCACTGTCACCAAAACTAAAGCTGTGTTCCAAATATTAGATCAATCTGTCAACAAGAAGGGGGTGAAATATCGATTACTATATTTGAACCAAATAATAAACAGGTCAAGCTAAATAAAACCGTTTAATAAGTAAGTTCCGAAGACTAATTATAAAATATATTCTACAAAATCTTAGCCAAAACCACTGTATATTACTAGTACCTGCAGTTGTTTTTACAACTTTCTTTTAAACATTAATTGGAACCATTGAATACGTGATTAACTTCTAAGCTCATCAATTTTACACTTACATCATTGCGCGTACGAGCAATGGTAAAGTATAGTAATACATTAAATTTTATGAGTGCCATAGAAAATAATTACTGTCTTTATCATGGCGTGTTCTCATACTATTTGGGGTCGGCCGTCGACGCCATTTTACATTTTTCTGTTTATCAATTATACCTTTGACCCTGTGGACCGCTGCTGGCGTCGAGTGAAGTACCTAACCATTGATTTCCTTTAAGGTGTGTGTTTAAGGTGTTTGATGATTTTTTTCACCATATTTCAAATGGCAACTAAGATAACTATTACACTAACATATTTTTAGGTATCTAAAAATATCTTAATCTATAAAATATCTTAACAATAATAAATTAAAAATAACTACAAACATCACATCATATTTGTAACAAGCCGTTAAATAATCAAATTGATTTAGCACATACTTTCACCGTCTAGTAGTATTCCAAAGATTCATCAATATTCCAAAGATTCACCAATATAAATATAATTCACCGCCAATATTGGTGGCCAACTCAAACACGTCACTCATTGAAACTTAGTTCTGGAGTTTCTCATTATTAAACCAAAGCCGGCTCGAAGCTATACATAAGACATTTTTCAGATTTTAGCACACACGAAAGCACTAGTACCAAAGATATTGGATTTCTAGTAGTACTATCATCGTAAAGGTACACACAGTAACCTACTTATTTTTGTAGGTCCTAAATCCGTTAACAGGAAAGTGTTAACAAAAATGTTAAACTAAATAATATAGTCCTCCTGACCGAATTTTGATCACAACAGCCAATCTCAACGGAGATGAGTCAAACCACTAGGCTATCATGACTTACACTGTAACAACAGCTGATAACTGCAGGGAGCTATGACATGTGAAATTCAATTTTATTTCGTTCGGCGCGTCAAACGTAGGCGTATTGTCGCCGCGCCGCCGGGGACTCATTATCAGAGCTCCGCCGGGGACTCGTTCGGGGCGTTTTCTCAAACCCGTAGCCTATGTTTCGAAGTAAATAATATTTGGTTAATAAAACTTTGTACAGTCGGTTACTTTTGTTATATTTGTTCTAGGAATATGACATGGTTACAAATCAACAGCTTGTATAAAACTAGCTGTCTCTCCCCTTGGGATCGCCTCCTAGATTCTAATTAACCGACCGCGACCATCGAAGAACCCAGCCAAACTCACTCTGCTATTGATTTTTACCAAAGATTATTTCTATGATTTTTACATAAAAGGTATTTTCTGATAAGAAACTCGCAAAAACAACTGACTCGGGCGGTACTTCAACCCGCGATCCCTGGCGTGCCTTGCCTATTTTGAGAGTTTCACATTAAATATCATTTAATAAGCAAAACACATTATAATTTCCTTACAGATTAGACCAATGCGAAGCTATAAGTTACCTCATCACCCTCTGTGCTACTTCTGTTAATTTCGGCAGGTTTATGCCAAATACGTACAATATAATTATATAAAATACGTACGGCTTGTGATATAGGGGTTGCAAAGTTAGTGCAAAAACTAGATTATCGGTGTAATTTTAATTATCCTGTACAATTGCGTACTTATCTAACAAGCAAACCAACATACAGATACTTTTCTTAAATATACAGCGTGTAACAGAAGTCCGAAATAATACTTAATGTATGTATATAATGTAGAGAATCACCTGTGAAAATATTGAATGCAAAAGAGGCATTTTTTTTTTCATACAAAATAATTCTTTTGATTTCATTTTCTTCAATAATGACAGATTTCATTATCCTACGCTTCCTAGTGCTTGCTTAAAGAATTTATTGAAGGTAAATAACCGGATTCGTGTTGATTCACCTTTCAGCTGATTTCTAGGGCTGTATTTGAAAGATTTTGGTGAAAACTTTGACTGTGGTTTACTCGAGTGTTGTTTGGGGTTCGGTTCCAAAACCTATGCTCAAGGATTGTTTATAGGGTACCTTATACGCGCTTAATATTATTTCGGACTTCTGTTACACGCTGTAGATCCGTGGCGCCAAGGTACTACACCCAAATAGTGTGAACTTCCGTACAGCAGTCATGCCGTTGAAATAGTCGCTCTAAGTTAACAATACGAGTTCACTTTCACTTTGAGGTCACCGCGCGCCCGTAACCACAGGATTTAAGGCACAACTCAAGTAACTGTAGCATGCTGTTTACTGAAGTACTATGTGGAGTTAACTTAATTTTCCTTTTTTTTTGTATTTTTGTAGTTTATTTTTCACTAGTGATAGGGAAAGTTACTACAACCAAATATTTATTACTAGAGGTCGTCAAGACCATGAATTTTTATTTTTTTATTATAATCATAGCCGTAAGGCGTCCACTGTTGAACAAAGGCCTCCCCATTTGAAAGGGGGTTGCCATAATCCCCACGCTTGGCAGGCGTCTTGGAGATCGTAGAGTAGTTGTAAAGTTCACGAAAGCCGCTGCTTCCCTTCAACCGGATTTTTTCTTAGTCGCTTTCTACGACACCCTCGGAATGTTAAGGGTGGGTGCTATTCTATCCCGGGCACCCCAAGGGGTGGTTATTACAAAGCTCATCAATAGGTAAAAAATGATTCACAACTTTGTTCGTGTAGTGGCAATGTCGTCTCTACACTAATTGTACGTTATTAGGTTGATTATGTTAGGAAAAAAAAACGCTGTCTCGCAAACATTACGCCATGAATCGTCTGCAATAGACGCAAAGGCCCTAATATATATATGTTAGGAATAACAGATGTTCGATCAGCTGTGTTTAATATCCAGCTAGAATCTTTTTGAATAACAGAGAAGCATTCATATTTAAAAACTTAAACCCGATCGTTTGCAAGTTAATATTCCTCGCGCATCGAGGGTTGCGTTCGAAAACAACAATCTAGGTCGTTTGAAAGACCGGCCACTTAACACGTAACCACTTTGTTAAAATTTAAACCGACTAAGTACCTATTTTTCAATAAATGACCGTCATTTATCGTAGTTGACGGTAACTTTTGTTTTTTACAATCATACATTTCAAAATCTTAGATGCTTTTGTTTAAAAATAGCACACAGTAGTAGCCTTATTAAAATGCAGAATTTGCCTCAAGCAATTAATACAGTCAAAAAGTCGAACCCTAAAAACGCGTTCTGTGGATTAAAAACTATTATTTAAAAAATAAAAAAGTACCTACTTTCTGATATGAACAACAAAATATTATCTTCACTCGACTTGATTATCGAGTTATAATAGATAAACAACAATCTCATTTAAATAACGTCAAATGAATTTGCTTCTATCGTGTAAACACAGAAATGTACATGTAGGTACATGTACCTTGAATAAAGGTGCGACACAAAATGGTGTGTCATTAATTTGCACATCACCCTGTGGATATTAATTAAGGGTGCTTTTGTGCTACACTCTGATTTATTAGGATACAAACCAACATGAAATTTTGATCATACATACAGAGTCACGCTTGTATTCCCCAGAGGGGGTAGGCAGAGGTGTGCAGTACATCCACGTTTAGCCAGCTATAAGTCGACGTAATAGAGGGCGAGCCTATTGTCATTAACCGGACACAAATCTAGACTCCGTGCTGCTTCAAAGAATTCTCTAAAAGAAAAACATAATAACCCTTTGCCCAACCCGGGAATCGAACCCAGAACCTCGTGCGCAGTAGTCGCGCTTGTTACCGCTTGAACAACGAGGCAGATAAATCCAAATAGCATTAGAAGAGGCCTTATAATATGACGTCATCTGCTTGTTTCGTTTAGTTTGAGATAAACCAGATCACTGAGTTCTGAATATCAACAAGTGGTTATTGTTGTCTAGCCAAAAGGTCATACTGAAGTTCATAATCGTCTCCTTTGAATAATTACTTACATCGATGCCTTCTTAAACATTCTGACAGCATTTCTACCTCGAGAGATGACAAGCCCATACACGCTCTGAATCTTTTAGAAGCAGTCAAGTATAAAATATTTAATAAATAGGTATTTCTAGACTTGCTAAATTCATGTAAGTACCTACATAAGTAAAGCTCTTCGTCGGTAGAGCACTAGTAAACAGTTTGACAGATTTGGCTAATATCTTTTTTAAATGTTTGTAGTATTGTGCAAAAAGGTTATAAGCGCAATTCTTATGAAATATTTAAAAAACAGATTCGAAAAATTCCATTCCATCCTCCAGATCTTTCTTTAGTCGCTTCTTACGACACTCGGACGAGAAGGGGTGGTTCTATTCTTAGGCCGGAAACTACACGGCACTTACACTGAAAGATGCTGTTGGAAAAATGTATTGAAAATATAATTGTATTCTTTTTTTAAAAATTATTATTACGCTCAAAAGTTGATTTTTCGGTCCGCCAATATTATCATATCGTCGTATTACGATGTTATAAGGTCATTCATTTTTATTATTTACAAAATTTAGTACGAATAATATTTCCTTTGCCACTGTATCAGTGTGAAGAGTGGCAAAGTGCAATACATGTCGCAAGGGACATTACAATGCATTTTATGATAATATCTTCAGTAGATAAATGTATTCCACATCAGTGCGGAGTGCATGGCATTTTGATATTTCATAAGACAGTTGCTCAAAGCTTGTTGTTTAGGGAATAGCAAGTTGTTGGTTGGCAAATTCTTTTATTATTTTTACCGTTTCCAGAAGGAGGGTCTCAGATCGATGCGTATGCAAAGTGTTGCGATTTGAGCCATTCTTTTTCTGTTCCAAAGAGTGATTTTCGATTGAACCCACATAAATGTTAAGTTATTTTTTTGATTGAAATTTAGACAGCTTTTAAGAGTGGTAGGCCATGTTTTGCATATCGTAAAGTAAGTAGAGCGCCAAATCAATATATCAATATGTTAGATATAATTTCATTTTGTTACGGTAGTCACGAGAGTTTTCCTCTTTTTCATCATTGAACTAATAATGCGGATGCGAGAACCGTTTAATATTAATTAAACAAACAAAAACGGATCATCCGTATTCATTATGGCACATACAAACACATTCTATTCGACTTAATGGATTCGAGGAGGGAATGTGAAACTGCACTTAATTTCATTAGCGAAAACACGCCGTACCTAATATGCAACAAGTAAACGTAGTAAATGAAGAAGACAGAAGTTTCGAGAGATTATACCTAGAGTATTGGGACTTTGGAATAAGTAGGTTTATTTACGTAAAACTTTTATTTTTTTTATAGACTCACGCCTGTAGTCCCCAGAAGAGGTAGGCAGAGGTGTGCAGTACACCTACGTTTCGCCGGCTATTTTATAAGTCCCATGTAATAGGGGGCGAGCCTATTGCCATTAATCGGGCACAATTCCAGACTCCGTGCTGCTACTGAGAATTTCCTAATGGAAAAACCCAATAACACTTTTGCCCGACCCGGGGATCGAACCCAGGACCTCGTGCTCAGCAGTCGCGCTTGCTACCACTAGACCATCGAGGCATCGAGCAGTTACGTAAAACTTGTGACAATAAAATTTATTTATTTACCTAGGATAAAAAGATTTACATACTCGTATTAATGACAAAACGAAAAACCTAAATAACTAACTACCCTAACTAACCTATAAATAAAAAAATGAATTTAGGTTGCTGCCCGGGGAAATCGTGCCGAGGATGCTAGCGGGTTACCTCGTTGTATAGCCAGACTGAGGCGTTGGCCGAGGTAACTGCCAGCTCTCCGATCACCAGTGGTGTCCACCAGCCTGGAGGAAAGCTCTATGTAAAATTTTCGGTTTTTTTTTTAATTTTTCCTCTTTTTGTAAGTAGGTTTACATTGACAGTTCCGTCAATGAATGACAGACAATAACAATGAGTGACATCAATATAATTTCAGCCACTTTTTAAAAATTGGAATTAGATTGCAGATTATATTGGTACTAATTCTCTAACACACGCTTTAAACTAATGTAGAGTCACTATCTCTCTTTCTAACCGAGATCATTAAAAAAGGATAGAAGATTTTTAGAGCTATCAAACTAGTCCATTTGGGTGATATCAACGAGAATTTAATCGGCATGTCATAGAGGTCTCGTCTGATTTTACGTCAATTACAAGGACGTAGACTACCTAATATGACAGCTCTAATTTGATATTTCAATTTGATGTTCTATTTTCTATGGTGTTTATTAGAAAGAGATATAGTTGGTTCTTTACTGCATAAAATAAAGTACATAATTTAGAACAAGAATCCAAACTAGCTCAAAATGGGAAGATTTTGATTTGTGTCACTATTAAATTCAGTCAGCGAAATTATCTCATTATCATATCTTAATGCAATATTCGATGCAAATGACATTAATGTATTATTGTACTGTTGTTATCAAAAGCGAAATGACAGGCAACGTCACGTCATTTTCAATTAAGTGTCATCTTAGATAATGAAGCAAAGTGTAACATGAAACCAAACAGCTCTTTGATTATTCCCCGACTATCGACCGTGCGACGGTATTCGCCATCTTGTAGGTACTCGACGATGGTAAAGATAATGGCTTGTTTGATAATTTTAGTTAAAAAGTTGTTTCTATAAAAACAGTGATCGAGAAAACCTAACACATTATAAAACATTACTGAGCTAAAAAGATTTTGCCCTTGTCATATTATTATAAACTCCATAGTCTCTATTTAATTTATTTAATTAATCTTATGATAAGAAAAGTAATTACATTTCTCAAGAACAAAGGATAATAATTATGACTATTGTATGGAAAAGTTATTTACATTATTGTTTTTGTTGTATTCGAAGCTCTAATACTTTGGTCCAATTTCACCATTCACTTTAAAACCCGAGTTTAACAAAACTAAGTTAAGCCCTACCTAAATTATTATTGCAGATCTGAATTGATCGCGTTTAGTGTTAGTAGTGAAATCAGCTCTTTTTGTGTTAGGTATCTGAAACCGAAACACACACCTATTGTTTTTGAAACACTACCTACTTAATGTTTTTGTTTTGGCTCGAACCTTTGCTAGTCTGATGGTGACGTCATGGTTTTGTTATTGTAATTAAATCTTGCTGTTGAGTATAGACGTAATAAGATATTTTCTCCATATTTTGTTGATCTGGTTTCCATTGTATTGTAACATTTAGTTTGCTTGCAAGTAATGATTAGTACTTAAGCTATTGTTTGTCGAGATGTGCAATTATGTTAGGTAGATGTGACTTCTTGTTGAGTGAAAGAGATTGTATTCTTCCTGAATTTTTATCAACATCTGTTGTCTGGGAAGTCTTAGGTTGGTAGCTAGAGACTGATTTTCTAATCACTTTGGTCGAGCCCACCAGCTGAGAAAAAGTGCTTAGGTTTACCTAATAAAGAGTCTAGAATAAAGAGTCTTTTCGAGAAATCCTTTCTTGCGTCCTAAAAACAATACCTGAAAATAAAATCAGATTTCAGATTTTCAGATTTTAGACGTTAATGAGTCAGTGAGTCAGGTATTCTCTTTTTATATAATTTATAGATTATCCCCCGCTTGCTACGTGCTTCGCAATTAGATTTGAGAACTTGATTATTACTTTTTGTTATTTAAATGTAGGTTCCTTTAACGTGCGTTCAATCGTAAATCGTCGAACAAGATGCAACGAAGGCAAACTAGATATTAAATACCTACTTAATAGCAATCAGGAAGATGTTTAAATAAAAATGTACTTGTACAATCCCACGGGTAAAAATTACAATTGTAAATAATGTCATTACAAGTTTCCTCTTATTGTGTGTAATTAATTAAAAGGTGTTAATTATAAATATCAACAAAATTATTGTATTCTTCCGCGATGAGTGAAGTAATGTATCTTTAAGAGCTGTCAGGTAACAATTTCATAATTACATAGATTAGTTTTTGTATGTTTTTACGTGTTTATGCACATGTTTTGCTTTAAGAAACTCGCAAAAATAACTGACTCGGGCGGGTCTTGAATCCGCGATCTCTGGCGTTCCGTGCCATCTATTTAGCAACTAAGCCATTGAGTCTTACCTCCAATAGATATCACCACATGTCTACATGGCGTTAAGAAAGAGATTCACAATTTCAACTAAAATATGACATTGAAAAAGTCATATGCCAGGTTCGAATCCTCACCTCGTGGTTGCAAAGCGGGTCCGTAGCCAATGCGCCAATACGATATGTAGATATGAAAAGAGGCCTTTGCCCTGCAGTGGCATAGTTACGGGCTGGTTTAATAAATAATAATGATTACTTTGCTCGACAAAATAATATCATTACTAACAATAGTAGGGAGGATAGCAGATACAATTTCCCATCATTGTCGGTAGATTGACAATCGAAAGTAAGTTCAAGAACGTTATGTTCCCACGTGAGGACAAAGATTAGGTATAAATAGATGCGGTTTTATAGTGTGCGGTTTGCTGCCTAAAATTACTAAAAGCATTTATTGGTGTAACAAAGGCTTTTAATTTTTTTTTAAACAAAGAACGCCTATCTAAGAACACTTAGGTTGTTAAGACGAATATACCCTTGCTGTCGAAATCCATCCACCCATTTGGCAGATACAAGATACGCGCGAAAAACACAACCCCTCCTTGGCAGTCGGGTAAAAAAGGTTATGCAGCTTTTGTTTTCCTCATATGGTGTTGTGGTAATTGTACATTAATTAATTACCAAGGGATCGACTTTTTACTGGAGCATAATTATATTATGGTGTAAAATGAATTGAAAATTAATTACCTGGGTTAAGTGACTTTATTGGAGTAGTCAATTAATATTCATTGCCGTAAAAACAGAATTTAACATTGTGTAAAAATTGTACCTTAATTTATTTAAGTATAAGGATTTCATTAACTTTGCACATAAACTATTAGTACTTTTATTTAATAAATGTATTGTGAAAAAATAATTGGTTGACATGGGAATCGTAACTCAATAAAACCAAAAACCAAGCTATTATTATAAAATATGGGATTAGCCAAAGATAGAAAGAATATTTTACCTTGTAATGTGTAAAATAATATAAAAAAAATGATCAAAGCAATAATTAAGTTATCAATTCTATCGTATCTTAAATTACTTATTAATCTATGTCCTAAAGATAATTGTGGGAATGCCTATCTCAGTAGGAAGCGACGAGTGACCGAGCGAAGATTTCTAATCGATTAAAAAACAAGATTATATCGAGATATGTAATCGATTTATTTGCAATAGAAAACAAACGGTCAGAGTTATTGCAAATTGCCGTCTAATTTTTTTGTAGGTCAGCTTTTAGAAGATGTCAGATCATAATAGTATGAAAAATTGTTGTCCTCATTTATACATTTTGTCTAAGTACAAAATATATTCTTTTTTTAAAAGAGTTTCACTTTTTCACAAATCACATCAATCCGTCGGTCCGTTGTTGCTTGAAAGAAGGGCAATCTTAACAAAAAACAATCGCACGTTTTCATTCATATTTTCAGAAAGGGATGGCAACTTCAACAGAATGATGACGTCCGCGTCGTGTGTTCTAAATTTACTAAGCCATGTCAGAGGCCTACGGGCGGTTTAAACTCTGACACCAGGTTGTTCATCAACCACACGATAAGATGAAGAAGAAGAAGAATGTACTAATGTATGAAGTCAAAAAACTGTCAATGCACAAAATATTATGCGGGAAGAGTATAACAATAACCCCCTCCAGAATAATTTAAACACACTTTTGCAATATCCGGATGAAATAACATTTAGAAGATGATTATGATTTGCAACTCAATATTTCATTGTTCAGTTATGCCTCAGGTAACAAGCGTAACAAATTGTAATCTTTAATAACAATAAGATAAAATATGGACACTTAAAATCAATCGTGTGAAATTGTTTATGGTATATGACGTCATGGTAATAAATTGTTTTGTATATGCATTTGTCTCTCTCCAAAAGGGAATGTACACTGAAGAATTAGATACTTAGAACAATAAGCCGCTCAAATATGTCGCGTTTTATGAACCGACGACGAATGAGAGACATCTTGATTCTACAAATGTTATGTTGCGATGTTTTGTTATATCTTGATTCTACATAAATGTTATGTTGCGATGTTTTTTTACAACTTGATTCTACACAATATGTTATGTTACGATGTTTGGTTAGTTTTTTTACTCGCATTTTGGTGGTTTAAGTCAGTTTTATCTAAGGTATAAAATAAACATATATTTTAGGTTACTGCTAGTTAGTGTAACGGATAATGTCCCTAATTTAAAGGTTTTATGTTTTATTGCGCGTTATACAAATTACATACTGAGTACAAAATATAACTAGCCCAAGTTATGCCGCCGTTGTAAATGTCAAAAGTTGTACAGACGAAGAAAGACAAAAAATATTAAAATCAGCTTTTTGATTTTAAGTACCACGCAGGAACTATTGGAATTTAACTTAGAACTTTATCTTAATCTGTATCTTAAACAAAATTTGATACTTCAATTTTATTTTGAAAAAAAAAAATGAAGACAGAATTGAATAAAAGTATTAAACAAATAATACAGTAACATACTCGTATCACTTGTAATGACTTCACGAAACAGAGTTACTACCTATTCCAGTTGCAGTGTTGTATAATTAAGTTTTAATAATATTATTATGAAAGGGCTATTAAAATTCAAACTTTCATGTTAGTTTAAAGTTGTGCAGTTCATTGAATGATAGTTATAATATCGGGTGCAAAGTTAAAACGGTTTTATACAAAACATTATCCTACTAGCCTTATTATTCCCAAACTTTGATGCGGTGAG
Organism: Protodeltote pygarga; assembly: GCA_936450705.2. Classification (NCBI taxonomy): domain Eukaryota; kingdom Metazoa; phylum Arthropoda; class Insecta; order Lepidoptera; family Noctuidae; genus Protodeltote; species Protodeltote pygarga. Next base: position 20,278,470 of record OW388248.2, on the reverse strand, counting down.
ATTCTAATGTAACTAGATGCAGCTGTATATCAGTTTTAAACGGTTTTATTTAGCTGGACCTGTTTATTATTTAGTTCCAATTTAGTAATGGATATTTCAACCTTTTCCTGTTAACAGATTAATCTGATATTTGGTACACAGCTTTATGTAAAAAACAAAATTTTACTTATATTTTTTTTTACGGTTTTACTGTCTAGCCTTTTCCCAACTATGTTGGGGTCGGCTTCCAGTCTTACCGGATGCAGCTGAATACCAGTGTTTTACAAGGAGCGACTGCCTATCAGACCTCCACAACCCACATACTGGGTTACACGATACCCCTGGTAAGACTGGTTGTCAGACTTTCGGGCTTCTGACTACCAGTAACGACTGTCAAAGATCTACAATTTGACAGCCGGGGCCAACAGCTTAACGTGCTATCCGAGGCACGGAGAGTGATAATTAATTTATAAATTAAATTAAGAGTGTCATGGAATTAAATGAGTTTGCTATGCAAGTTTGTAAATCTTAAAATGAGCCAGGAAACTGACGCCCACTTTTGCACTGACGTTGCAATGAGTTCGTCAAATACGTGCTTATTGCAACGTTTAGGATTGTGTTCTTTGTTTTATAATTGACCCCCTTGAATACTTATTTTATCATCGGTTGACGTGTACAAACTATAATGATAGCTTCAGCAAAAAACTGCAGCGATGACGCAAACAGCCTCGGGGTAAACTGGTTTTCAATATGAGAAACCAAATAAAAACTTACCTAACAGTATGCGAATGAAGATGCACCTCTCTCCTTGTTAAAAAGTTAGGATTAGCATAATATTTAAAAAAAATAGTCAAGACCAATCGACCTTTGTGGTTAATGTTCCGTATCTTTGAATGTTTTTGAACGGTTTTATTTAGCTTGGCCTGTTTATTATTTGGTTCAAATTTAGTAATCGATATTTCACCTCATTCCTGTTGACAGATTGATCTGATATTTGGTACACAGCTTTAGTATTGAGGACAAAACCGTTTTATGTATACTAAAGTAATATTACTTTACTATCTATTTTGTTAGTTGTTGTTACTATCTAGTTTCTTATTTTTTTGTTAGTATCGTGGTGGCTCATTGGTTACGGACTTAAATGAGGACTTACATACATACATAAATACACAGACATACTTAAATGAGGATTTACAGGACTTAAATGAGGCAACGGAAAGGGCCGTCGAGGTTGCAAGATAGTGGTTCAAAAAATATAAGAGTATGAGTCAGTGACACGAGAAGAAGAAGAATTGGTTACGGACAAGCTTTGCAAGCACGGTGTGGGTTCAAACCTAGCATGTACCAATGTGTTTTTTTCAATGTCATAAGTATTTCTTAGTTAATCTAAAACTCCACTGACTAACGGTAAAGGAAAACATCGTAAGGAAACCTGGGCTTAAAGTCTGAAATCGCCAGCACGCAGTGAGCTAGCGTGGTGATAAATGCTCGATCCTTCTCTTTATGAGAAGAGGCCTTTAGCCTACACTGGGACAGTTACAGGCTGGTTTATACATACATACATAGACTTACGCTGTTTTCAGAGGGGTAGGCAGAGACAACGGATTTCCACTTATTATTTATTTATAATATTAATTTCACTGAACCAATTATCACTGCAGTCTTATATTCTCTTGTATCCTGTTGGACATCATTTGTTCACGCTTCCGCCGGATGTGCTACTCGAAGGTTTATTAGTGGACGGATGTAATTACATCTACAGGATACGGGAGACACTGGATATAGGAGTATATTAATATATCTTCATTTCCTTTGTTGTATCGATGGAGTAATGATAGTGGTATGACTTTTCTTGTTTCTCTGTGTCAGAGTTTAAACCACCCGTAGGCCTCTGACATGGCTTTACATACCGTTGATAAATCTTTCAGCTGTGCTGGTTTCCTCACGATGTTTTCCTTTACAGTTTCAACAAATGATACATTAGTTTTTAATACGCACATAAATTTGAAAAGTCAGAGGTGCGTGCCTGGGTTTCAAACATACGACCTTTGACTTGGGAGTCTAATGGTTATACCACTAGGTCGCAGGTTCAAATCCAACCTCTGACTTTTCGAAAGTTAATTGCGTATTATAAAGTCATTATCACCAGCTTCATGCCTTGAAGGATATCTTATGCCGTCAGCCCTGACTGTTATGAAGATCTTTGACAGTCGATATGGAGTCAGTACCCTCATAGAATCCGGTCAACTAATTTTACGTGACAATTTTTTTTTTGTAAATAGAATTTGGATACTAAAAAGTTAATGCTACCAAATTAAGAGTGTCACGGAATTAGATGAGCTTGGGAACAATTAATTAATACGGAAATGTGGCAGAGTGACATTACAGATTCTTATTCTCTAGCCAGTAGTTACAGGGGATTGGAAAACTTTCAAGCACGTATCATATTACACAGATGACTCTCTTAATTTACATTCAATTTTATTGTTGCTTATTACAATGTGGTCTGTTAGTAATCACTACCGTGGTTTTTTTTATACAGGGTTATTTGTAAAACACCAGCATCCTTAAAAGGGGTCATTAAAATCATCGTTATGAACAACTTTTACTTTGGGACCAACTCTGAAATCGTTAAAAAAATCAGCTGTTCCATACATTTTGTTGAGTCATGTGAACATAAATATATGGAACAGCTGAATTTTTTTGGAGTTCCAGGGTTGGGCCCATAGTAAAAGTAGTTCATAATGATGAATTTAATGATCCCTTTTAAGAATGCTGGTGTTTTACAAATAACCCTGTATACGTGCGTGGTATTTCCAGATTGTTCTCTGCGTATCTTGAAAATCGACTAATGGTTCCCAATCACCCATCAACCAAGCCATCTTAAATCCTAAATTCAAAAAAAATTAACGGAACCCAAATAACTTCAGTTTTAATTAAAAAAGTCAAAAAAATATTATGTCATCAATGCATTTAAGTATCAGACAATCAGACAGTTAAATCATAATGAATCTTTGTGTCACGAACTCAATTTTGGCTCGTGTAACACAATTATTTTAATGCATTTCTAAATATTACCAAATCTTTAAAACTACCGCACCGATTTTCATGAAATAAACACCTAATAATAGCTGACAAACTAAACTATTGTTTATAAAATATTTCATGACAATTAGAACATAAATGTAGGAGTTACAGGCATAAACGACAGAAGAAGACTTATAATGTTAAACAAGATATGCGCTTGGCACTGGTTACATAAAGCGACTTTCTTTGCAAAGGTCGTGGGTTCGATGGCCGTCGTACATTGAGGTGATCTCGCGGGTTAACGGGGGCGCCTGACGGTACTGTTTACGTTACGTATTTAATTGTGAGTTCGCGCTAGATTGCGATGCGGGGAAGACTTTGTGCGCCGGGATTTTACATTAATCTTTAAAAAATATTTTGGAAAGAGTAGGTACAGGAAAATTGGTACTATAAGACTTGCCATCAGTTAAAAATAGCCGGGTTGTGAGGGTACTGATGTTAGAATGTCCTGTTTTATTTTCAGCCAGCCTCTTTGCCAGTGGGAATAATCGTGACCGGCGGGAAGAATAATAGGAAAAACAATCCCAGATTTTCTCACTGGCTCGAAAGCTAATATCGTTGACATAGACACTCGTAGAGACATATTATTAACGGCTTATGTCTCTACGAATGTCGACGTGTGTTTAATCATTTGTTTTTAAAGACGTTTAAAAGTTATACTAATGTTACTGTAACTGATGCAGCCCATATCATCCCATTTTTAGGGTTCCATAGTAAAACCAGAACGTAATTCGTATACATATATTATATTTATATTATATTCAGTATCATACGGAACCAGGTTTACCCAAGCTTTTCTAAACATGACCGGTTTTTCTAAACTTGTCCAATTTTTTCTAAACTTGTCCAATTTTTTCTAAACTTGCCCGATTTTATTCTAAACTTGCCCATTTTTTTTAAACTTGCGCAGTTTCTTCGAAACTTGTCCGGTTTTCTGTAAAAGAAAGCCTACTTACTACTTACTTACCTAGAAAATAGGCTAGATGATTTACTTTGACAACTGGACGCGATTCACCTGTTAAAATAACTGTGGCGTCTAATACCAGCTTATTCGTATTACGACGAGGATGTGGACTGAATCGTGCGCAGCTAAGTGGTGCGCCGTGAGTTATGTAAGGTAATATAGCTGCATTTTGTGATCACGAATATCTTGCATACATTCTACAAACAGACAGAATGTAGTACTTTTTCAAAGTATTTAACCTCTTAAACGGATTTCTAATACAGACTTTCTCTACCTTTAATTTCATCTCTTATGTCATAAGGGATGAAAAGGCTAATGATGCTTATAGGCAATAATAAGTCTTATGGGTTACTGTTACTGTTACTGTTACTGTCAGCCCATATCATCCCACTGCTGGGCAAAGGCCTCTCCCTCTGACTTCCACGTGTCTCGATCCAGAGCCAGTGTGGACCAGTCACTATTGGTTTTGTCCAATTCATCTCGCCATCTCGTTGTCTTATGGGTTAATTTTCCAAAAAAAGCACACACAGAATATGTGTGATAATTATAATCTGGGTCCCATTTTTGCCATTTGGATATCAAAATTTGGAGATCCAAATGACAAAAATGGAACCCGGTTTTTTTTTTAAATACGGATTATATTAAGATTTTTATTTTATAATATCTACAGATTATTTTGTCACACCAGCCTGCTGCTTAAGGTTAGGTACCTTAAACCTACTCACCAAATTACTATGACATTTCAAAGGTTAAGAAACATTTTTGGTTTCTTAATTTTCGAGTTTTTAATTTATACCAAAAAATCTGTAAAAAAAACAAACCCCCGTCACCCTAAACGTTGTCCTTATTTATCTCCAAAGTCTGCGAGCAATGGTTTAACGGGCCACAGTTCCTATTAAGACCCGAATCCGAATGGCCACAGCAGCATCATAATATTAATGAAGAACTTCCTGAAATTAAGGTTCATCACACCCACCTGAAATAATTATCAATTACCTATAACTGGTAAATTTACTAATAAAACACACTGTAAAACTTATATCTCAGCAAAAATATATAAAAAACAAAATATTAGCTTTTGAAGTGCCTTGGAAAGCACGTTAAGCCGTTGCATTGGCCCCGGTTGTCATGACCGTATTTGTTTTGTTAGTACCGATATAAAATCCTTTTGGGTTGTGGAGGTCAGATAGGCAGTCGCTCCGTAGAAAACTGATATACAGCTGCATCGGGTTAGATTAGAAGCCGACCCCAACAAAGTTTAGGAATAATAAGGCAAGGAGGATGAAGAAATAAAATATAAATATTAACCTCAGCTCAATAAAAGACTGAATCAATTAAGCTGTACCCTTGCTCCGAATATAAATTAGCAGTTCATTCACAAAAATAAAATATGGTATATAAAAAGCATATTTCAAGTAGGTAGGTACATAAATAGTGTTCGAGTATATCTTTTTGAAATTACGATCACATTTTGTACAAGCAGTAGCATATTATGTATAAGTAATATCTGCATATACCTTGTACCTATAGTAATAAGATCGATTTTCTTGTAAAAGCTAGTTACTTCGCAACGGTCTAAGAGGTATTAGCCACATCTAAACACTATTTGCGGTTAGCCACCGAATCTTGCGGTTAACTCGTGTTACTATACAACGTTTAGACGTCAATCATTATAATTCAATTGAAAAGGTCATTATGTCAATTAAGATTATAATAACGACGCTGTATGCAGCCGGTAAGCTATAAATTACGTCTCACGTCGACCTAATTTAATTGATTATGATCATCCTACAATACCATAGATTCAGTGGCTTAAAAAAACATATCTTTTCCACATACAAAATCGACCATGAAATTGTGCGGGAATCGAAGCTGAATCTTTAACGCTGAATGCCAGCTTTCTAGCTTACAAATAAAAATGTATGTGGTTAATATCGCATCGGACAGCCAAGCACTATATTTGCTATAAAAAATATCTTACGCATTATATTAGACCAGTTAATAGTAGGAAGGTCAATGACCTCTCTCTAATGACCCTTGCTCCTGTCAACTGACTATCAGAAAAGAATCAAAGATAATTTGCAAACAACTTTTCTTTACACAATTTTTACTAAGCATTTCACAATCTCATCATCATCATCAGCCTGTATTAGTCCCACGCCACTATTGTGCGATCATCTGAGGTATTGGTCCCTATTCGCTATGGGCAAGCGGGTTGGCGATCGACGTAGCAGTTGCTGTTACACAGAAGGATGCTGCTGCTTATCCTCTGGACCACAATTTGCTGTAGTTTTTAATTGTAAAAGATGTTTTTTTTTTAATTTCACTATACAGGGTTATTTGTAAAACACCAGCATCCTTAAAATAGGTCATTAAACTCATAATTATGAACAACTTTTACTATGGGTCCGGCCCAGAAATCGCAAAAAATCAGCTGTTCCATACATTTATGGTCACATGACTCATCAAAATGTATGGAACAGCTGATTTTTTTTGCGACAACTTTATTAATAAGTAGGTATCTAGTATTAAAGTTTTCTACATTTTTTTATGTAGACAAAATCCTCAAGCTAGCCGTCAACAACAATGTCATTACTCTTAAAACCTACTCTATATTTAAAAAAAGAAAGAAATATTTGTCTTTACCAAACAATAAATAAAGACGCACTATTGCGTACTACTTCCCACACTATTATAAAATACACACCTACCGGACAATTCGCAAAGTACCCGTGAACGAGATTAGATAATACTTTGTTGAAGTTAAAGAGGCGAGCCGTCATTACCAACAACAATAGCAAACAATCAGACGCTTTGCGGTTAACCACCGAATTTTTGCGGTCATTTTACGTAATAACTGGCATGATATGTTAGGTTCGTAGTGTACCTCAAGATATGCTTCAGTGAAAAGGTATTACCTATTAAATATTACACATTAAGTAAATAATTTACAGAAAATAAATAGGTATACAGGGTTATTTGTAAAACACCAGCATCCTTAAAAAGGGTCATTAAACTCATCATTATAAACAACTTTTACTATGGGACCAACCCTGAAATCGCAAAAAAGAAATCAGCTGTTCCATACATTTTGTTGAGCCATGTGAACATACACCCTGTATAAGGTTTTTAATTAGTAAGTTTTAATTAGGTAGGATCAGCTTAAAAAATGGTCATTATTCAAATCCTAACTAATATTATAAATGCCAAAGTAAGTTTGCTTGTTTGTTACCTTTTCGAGACTAAACCACTAAACCGATCATCCCAAAATATTGCATTTAGCATTTTGCAACGTTGTCAAGTGTACAGAAACGGATATAAAGTAACTTTTATCCCGAAAAAGTAAAACAACAATGACGTATGATACACATACATAATTATAATAATTATAACTAATGCGAGCGAAACCGCGGGCAAAAGTGTTTCTTAAAAATATTTATATCAATAAAATAACAAGTACTATCGCGGACACGAACGGTGCACCACTTTGCGATCAAAATGCTTTGAACGATGCTACGTGCGTAGCGGTGGGGTTAGCGCCACGTTCGGACGCCGGGTGCAAGCAATTTTAACATTAACAGTGTTGCACCATTTACCATTATTGTAAATTTTATTTCGTTTTATAGCTTTTAGCTTTTATTTTGCACAATCATAAAATCAAAACATGTTTTGATGAATGCAAGTAGAATCCGACGCGTATGTGAATAGTAAGCACAGTATTATGATATCATTAAGATTTGAAAATATCCGTTTTGACATTTATTATAAATACTTACAAACACAAGCTCTTGCTAATTTTATTAGTTCTGTCAATAAATTTAAAGTTAATATCGATTGAGTGATTGAGAAGACGGAAACACAGTTTGCAGATTTTTTTGCGGTTAGGTCAAGTAACACTAATCTGAGATTATAAATGTATATTTAAATTTTGCACTATGCTAATTAGTTTTTTTTGTATATAGTCATTATCGTCATAACTGCACGCACGCCCCGTGTCAAGCTATGGTGACTCTTTGCATGTCCCTACGTTCTAATTGTGACTATCAGCGTACTGTGACTATCAGCGTATTGTAACTATCAGCGTATTGTGCCTAGTACACACAAGTTGACTGACAGCCTATCATTCAAATCACGAGGGCCATATATTGCTTTATATTGCTAAAATAAAGTTAGATAGAGCGGATATTGTCAAAATTCAAATTTTCAAAAAGAAAAACAGTCAAAAGCTTTGATGACACTAGAAGGCTAGAATTGCTGGAATAAATTTGAATGTCTTTAGGCTCAGACGAGTCAATCATTTGAAATTTTGTATGCAAGCTTTCACGCTACTACGAAGTAATAGTATATTAAATTCTTTGACCCTACTTTGTTCTACGTCCGTTTCTCGTCGAGAGAGGGAATAAAAGGAGCATGGTTCGGCCTGGAAACTGTTTAGTAAAAATCATCCTTAAACATGTATACGGCGCCGGCGGCGGCGTTTGATTATTTCTAGCCTATGGTCGCAAAACCTCCCTTAGCAAAGACTTTCTTTCTTCAGCCATCCTTACTTTTGCTATATAGGTCGTATAATATAGGTCCAGTCTATCCGAAAAGAGTGAAATTCATTTTCATCGTGTTTTTAATAAATATCAACATTTCAATAAAATTAAGTGGTCCCATACAGTAAGGTTCGATCGAAGTTTAAATTTCTTTTTTTCAATATTTCTGCACTTTTTCTCTATCTTAACTTTAACTATGCCATCTATCTCCGTGCACGCAATTTTTTTTTTTTTAATTATCGCTTTTAGTTATAAGATAATAGAATTATGATGTCGTCCGCTACTTCGTCCGCGTAAAAATATTTTTATTCTTTACATTTTATTTCTTTGAACTGTTAAGTTAGGTATATTGCAATTTTTTTAGCATGTCAATTGAAAATTTGGAATAAAAATGCATCTAAGTAGGTACATTAAATTTTTAAGCATACAAAAATCTAATATTTTCTCTATAAAATATTAGTTTAGATTTCAATGTTAAGAAATATTCTCAATCTAAGTATGTCTAACAGAAATTTTCGTTTTTTATAGAAAGTTTAACACGTCGAAAGTCGCGCGGCGTAATCAGGGCTCACATTATTTTTATATCAAGTTTTTGATTGCTACGTGAGATCTAAGGGACAATGGCATATTATTTAATAACATTACATAAATCTGTTACTTTAGGTCGTTATGGTCGATGAAACATTCCAAGATGCAGTCAAAGATGTAACTTACCGACTTCCAAAAAAGGAAAACGACTCTTTTGGGTTTTTAGCATTTTAGTATTTTGAAGTCGGTTTTTTTTGTTAATAACTTTTTATTTTTTAATAGGTCTACACATTTTTGTATTAGCTTGCCTTGGAACCGACAAAATATATAAACAAATCTTGAGAGGTGATTTTAACCTACGTCTTGTCGTATTGATACTTCTTGTAGTATATATATCACATATACACATATATACAAGTAGTAAATTATTTGCCAATAGCTATTAAGTAGAAAATTATTTTATTAGATAGTAAATGCCTGCATACCAAAGGATATATATGAGATATAGTTTAAATTTAAGATTTTTTTAAATATAAACTATCACCTTTTAAGGGGTCTATTTCTAAATTTTAAAAAGAAAAATACATTTGCGAACTTAAAGTTTAAATATACTTTTTGAACTCATAAACGCAGGTTCATGAGCTATTTTGAAATAATTGTCTCACTGATGGTAATTAGGTACATACCTAACATAATAATCTTGTATAAAAGAGTATGCCCATCATAGGCACACAAAATAACCTCGAAATCAATGTCCATTTTGATCCTGGATGTAAATAATCTCTTTGATGATGCAATTCTGTTTGCCTAATACTACGCACTGATGATCAAAACTGCATATTGCCATTGATGTGCAAATTTGGCCTAGGGCGAGAAAAGTATGGGATTTTACACAAGGGGATCCCCCTTACTTTATAGGTCTGTTGACTCAAAAAGATTAAAAACTTATACAGGAGGAGTCTATAATAATGCTAATTTATGGTTAAAGTTTTGCTTTCGAGTGGAAGAAGAATTATTTTAAAACAGTAAACAAAATTGGTTTTTTTTTATTTTTACAAAATTTATCTTATTAATTATCCCGTCGCAGAAGGTAGGTAAATGCTCATACAAAAAAGAAGAAATCACTAAACACATATTATCCTCCACTACCTACCATAATTATAAATAATCCTATCTTGGTTTTCCCCTGTCTTGCCAAACCTCATAAGTCATAACATGAAGAAACGCCAGATATAACTATTAAGTAACGCCAATTAAGTATTTAGTAGAATAATATTTGCTTCGTATGTTTTGATTGAGTTTCAATAATCGCTGGATGATTTAGGGTTCGTAAGATGATAGTGAGATATCAACGACCGATACAAAAAAAAAGGTGATCAACGATAAATCTAAAAAAGGTGATCAACGGCCAAAGTGCGAAAGGAGAGCGACAATCGATGTTAAAAAGTTAACTATCGCAGCTATAAAAAAGGTGATCAACGATAATAAATTATTGTAAATAAAAAAGGTTATCGACGGCCACAGTATGAAAGGCGATCGGTGAAAAAAAATATAATAAATAGCCAAAATACAAAGGTTATCAACGACCGATGTAAAAAAACATAACCCTTCCTGGCAGTCGGGTAAAAAAAATGGACGACTGATGCAAAAAAGATGATAAACGGCAAAACAACAAGGTTTATGAACGACGATGTAAAGAAGTGATTAGCGACCTATATAAAGAAAGTGATAAACGGCCGATCAAAAACAGGTGATTAACGGTTAGAGTACTAAAGGTAATCAATGGACGATGTATGTGTCGATGGGTGCTGGTGGGTCTAATTCTTATCTAAAAAAAATGCATTTTCAAAATCAAATAAATCCTTAGACAAGTACAGTACGGAACCCAACGTTAAAATTAATAACATTAATTCTTTTCGCAACATTTTTGTGAATTTAACTTACAAAAAAAACTTCAAACGATTTGAAACTTTACAAAGTTAGTAATAAGGATGTTATTTTAATTGTACTAAAACAAGAATAGTTATTAGAATGTTGTACCGTCTGGTTTTCTATCGAATTTTTGCATAATTAAATTTTCATAATCTTCGATAGATCATTACGTTGCAAAATTGTTAGATATTAATGATCTTTATGGTAGTAATTATCTATTTTGTTCTCATTTTCATAAAATTATTAACTTTCTCCTGTAATTTCACCCGCATAGCTCAAGGTATTTTATTAAAACCTTAATACGTCATTGAAAAGTGCATTAGCAACAATTATAATTAATGTATTATTTGCATGTTTTATTTAATTTGTGATTTAATTAGATAAGATGGAAACCGCCGAATATTTTTGACTATTTCAACATGGTGATATTGATTAGGTACATAATAATTAATAACTTAACACGTTGACTGCCACGCCGCAGACACAATGCAATTATTATTGTTCGCGGTCACCGTTGACCGCGGTGGTAGTCAAAGGCTAAATGCAATTTCTAATTAATAACAAACTAGTTTTTTAGTTCAAACTGAGTCTAAAGTCAGTCCCAGTTCGGATTTACCTATGCGGTGTACGCACTTCTATAGGATTCCGTATATTCTTACAAATCAGTTCGCTTCGTTCGGCTGAGTGTACCTATACCTACGCAGGGAACCTTTACTGTACATACATAATCAGTATTCAGTGCTGGATGTATATCAGCCTTAACTGTTGTGTCAACACGGGCCACCAAACAACTTTTATTTCAATTTTACCGCACGCGAAAACTTAGTGGATTAAATGAAAATTCTGACATGATTTTACCATTTCACTTATTAAGCCACGTATCCACTATGTTCGCAAACCTATTGCTTCACATAGTGGATACGTTAGCGCTCCTGGAGCGTGAACGTTTCTACTATGTGGAGCAGTTGTAGGAGCGCGGAGCGGTTCTCGAAAATAGTGGATACCCAGCTTTAGCCGTTACAAATAAAGGGGACACAGACTGGTCAAAATAACCAAAGTTTGACGTGTGAGGTGTGTCTATAATATTATGTCTGTGTGTCTGGCTGTGACATCGTGTCCCCTAAACGAATGGATCAATTATGCTTGATAGCTGTGGGTTCGAATCCCATCCGTATCAGATGTTTTCTCAAATTTTCTTATTAAATAATCATATTACAATCTAATATAATTACTTTTATTTATTAGGTTAAGTGTAAATATAGTTATATTTAGTTTATTAATATTTGTAAATATTATTGTATCTTAATGTAAATAAATATATAATTAAATAATTATATTAGATTAATATTAAATATAAGCACAAAATATTCATATAATTGTAACATAAATATAATATAATACCAACATAAAATTATAATAATATCTAAGTTAAATGATAAGTTGTAATAATTCTAATGTTATTAGATATTTGACCATCCTAACAGATAAAAATGGATTTACCTTGCTTTACATTATGACACCTCTGTAACCCATTTTATGGTAAATAAATGATTGATTGATGATTACGAATTCGATTTATTTTAATTCCATTTAAGTTTAAAATAACATGCTCTTGTTAAAAAGCAAGAGCATGTTTCAGTCGTGCCTGTGAGTTGTTTGTTAGACTAATATTGGTTTAAGCCAGCCATGTCTGACCAACTGCGCGTAAGCTTCATTTACATTTTACCTTTGGACAATACATTTTTTAAATTTTATTGTAAAAACCATGAACCTCTGACTTTTCATAAGTTATGTGCGTATTATCAACTAATTATCACCTGTTCCGTGCCTTTTTTGTCAATTAAAGGGAGTCAGTAACCCTATAAACTCCTCATAAAAATCCTAACATCTAATCTAACTTTAGAATATCGTATCCCTTTGGGTTGAAGAGGTCAGATTTGCAGTCGCTCGGCAAAAAATTGATATTCAGCTGCAACTGATTAGATTAGAAGCCGACCCTAAAGTTTGGAAGTAATAAGGCTAGAAGGATGATGTTGAAAAACTTTCCTTATTATTTACATTATACAGTAAGGTCTTGAATGACGTAATCAGCCATCAAACGTTGTGGTTTAGTCCTCAAGCTACTTCGGACACTCGTGAAACAGTCATAAAACGAATGATATGTTACTAAACCATGTTGTAAACAACCACGTAGGTGCATTCAAAGTACTAACCAGTTCTTATGTAACACTTTTCCTGATAGGTTGGGTGATAGAAGGTTGCAATTAATTCTTTTATTATTCAGGTTAGGGGTCAAACGACATTTAATGGTCTATATATAGTCTTTGTAAAGCGGGAAGTAATTGTTTTTGATGAATGGTATTGTTAAAGTGTAAAAGATGTGTCTCTTTTTGATAGATATCGCTTTCTTCGTAACATATACATCAACCAATCACCGCGTGGACCGGAAGAAGAAATTTTGTTGTTCGAGGGATGTACGGACATAAATTTTAAATTACACTGAAAAATATAGTGGGGACAGATACCTCTTAATTATATACTCTACTCCTAGGGTACTTTTTCAATGAAACGGGTGAAACACATAGAGAGGGAACTTCCATTCAACTGATATTTTGTATTATATTTTGCACTTAATAAAAGCAATGCATTCAATTTGTTTGGAGAGATTTAAATTATTGAATGTAAAATTTGTAAAGCCAAATCGAAATAGTTAATATGTCTATTCAAATTGCGGCTTTAATTTTCGACATCCTTTGATGACTGAATAATGATGATATTATTATATTAATACGTAAAGGTATTATGGTATAAATATTGAGAAGGGTCAGCATGTTAAAGTCTGAAACTATAAGATTAATAAAAATAAAAAACAAAAAAATGTAGGTTCGATTTTCGGTAAAACCTATGTTTTTTTTTATCTATGAATTCAGTTTTTTTTCGTCTCTAAAATAGATAAAGGACTTTTTACCATATTTATCTCATGGTAGTTTCTAGTAGTTTTTCCTACATTGTAATAATATTACTTATCAAAGTTTCCTACATCCTGTATTTTAGTATAACTAGTGTTGTTATTTAACAGTCATGGACAAATGAATGTCTGACAGTTATCATATATCTTTACTCAGTAGTAATAAACGTGACTTTTAAATAAAACCCTTACTTCAAAGGAATTCATTAAAATATGGCTCCAGGTTACAGGGGGCTGATTCTCATAAAAACAATCTGTAATACTATGTCGCTTAACTTTTAGTTATTCGATCGAAATCCTACACGAAAGAATTTGTCCGCTTTTTGTTTAGACGTCGGTTTTTTATTCTGAGAAAATTCTAACCAACATGAAACTACCTGATGCCGAAAGCCACAAAATATGTAACCTGGAACCGCTGAAAACATAATTTTTATACCCCTCCATTTACTTTAATATTTAGAAGGGCTTGTTCGTAGTCTCTTCATAAATGAACGATAAATAGAAAGTGATTTTCTCAAAATTGAAGGAATATAAAATTAAATATTTTATGTCAAAATACTAGTTTTAAGAGCCTCTATCATGCTGGTTAGAATTTTGGTCGAATAAAAAACCAGTTCAGGACAACTCTTTTGTTATCCCCGTGTTCCCTAAAAGCCGGCAAAACGTGGGTGTACTGCACAGTACACCGCTGCCTACCCTCTCTAGGCGTGAGTTTATAAAAAAAACAATAAAGAAAAAAAAAGCCGCTACGATAGGTATCTTTACGCTTTTGATCACGAGAATCGGCCCCCTGGGGCATGTTTGCGTCAACTCGCATATGATTTCTGTGCTGTACTCACAGTTGCATGATGTGTAGACAGTCCATAACTATTTACAGGATATTAATGTAAAGTTTGTTAGTCCTATCGAGCTCATACACTTGTCGACTCAATGATCAAAGGCTTGATTTTATGTTAACATGTGTGGTTTGTGTAAACATCGGTATGACCGTCGACTGACAAATCAGTGGTTTCGAGTTCGATCCCAAGGCGCGCATCTCTGACTTTTCGTAAGTTAGTTATATGCTTATTATAAATTAATTATCAGTTGCTAAAACGGTGAAGGAAAACATCGTGATGAAACCAGCACACCTGAGAGATTTTTTAATGGTGTGTAAAAACATGTCAGAGGCCTATGGGTGGTTTAAACTCTGACACCAGGTTGTTTATTAACCATACGATAAGAAAGAAAATTACATAGTTAGTTTACTAACAACATAGGTAATTAGATAAGTGCAAAGTCCTAAATAAATACCTATATGAAATTTAAAAAGATGGTAGCATACGAGCAGGGCTTGAACTCCAATACAATTGCCGTACCGTAGCAGCGCTCTAACTAACTGAGCTCGTACATTCGTACCTATAGCTGATCGCACCAAATTTCAAGTTCCCTTTCTACAGCGTCCTAAAGAGACTTCTTGGTAATGTCTGTCGGAAATTTTTACAATTTACTCAACTCAGTGCTAGAACTATCAAGACGTCGCGGTCGCGCTCGCATCCCATCATCTTTTTTGATTTCCTCTAATTTTGGATTTTTATGATATTTAATATAATGGCCGCGACACGTATTAAAAATCAAAATATGATAACCATTAATAAAATAGTATAAAATAAACAGCGATATCAGAGGCCTGCACAGACATCATCGACAACCCTAGGCATACATACAAATCCTTTAGCGTCACCAATTCGTCGATTGCGTCGTAACTATACATCGTATGTATAGTTGGTAGGGTAGGCAGTGCCCATTTGCCTCTATGAACTGCACGCTAGGGGCGTGCGAGCGATAGCATATAGCGATGTTTCGTCGGCTAGGAGCACGAATCAAATACGTAAAAAATAAAAAGAAGAAACATTTTCAGAACCATCTGGACGTTTTATCGTAATTCATTCGCAAAATGTTATGTAGATAAGTACTTATATTATTTTATTCATTTTGCAAATACCGGTTTTCATGTAAGTTTTTCCTAAATTTATCGATTTTTACACTTTTTTTTTACAAACTATTATGTTCGTTTCGGTTGAATCTTGCAAACTGAATTAGAACCACTTCCTCACAACCTATGGAGTTAAATTTTTACATGTTAATCTAGTTCCGATGACAATGATTTTTAAAGGAACTTTTTGTCGGTCAACAGCACAGATACATAGTTGCTTGGCTTGACTTATTTACATCCCTAAACAAGCCAACTAAGTCTGCCTAAGCATGAATAAAACGATTAATTTATCAAGCTTATTAAGGCTTAATGGTAACAAGCGCGACTGCTGAGCATAAGCTCCTGGTTTCGATTCACGGGTCGGGAAACATGTTTTTCCATTAGGAAATTCTCAGTAGCAGCAAGGACTATGGTTAATGGCAATAGGCTTACCCCCTATTACATGGGACTTATAGCTGGCATGGTGTAGGTACGTGAGTGTACTGCAGCTCTGCCTATCCCCTCTGGGGAATACAAAAATGAAAGAGTAAAAACAAAATCGATAAAATATCAGCTTTTAATCGGATTTTCTTAGCGCTCTTGTTATTTTATTAGCCCGTCGAATCCTATCGTTCCAAGACCTGCAAATCTTTCAAGAACCCTGATAAGATTTTAAAATGAACTAAAAAACTAATAAATCTTGTTTGTGATACCCATTAGAACAACAAGTTAGAGAAGAGTAGAACCTCCGCTCTTGTTACGTACCTACATAAATATATTTTTAAACACGTCGCATCCTGGAGTTTTAAGGGAGGTTAATCTGTGATGCCTGGTATTGACTATTGGCGATATCGAGTGGCAGGACTAATTTGTTACATAAAGATCCGATGACATGCGCCTTAGTAACACTCAATGATACAAGTGGTAAATATAAGTGGCTGATACAATTGTCATTTTTTCTTGTAGGTACTCTGAGTGAATTGAGGCAATATACGTTATTTTCTGTGTATGTCTGTACTTCTGCCTTTATTAGAATTTGTCCTTTTGCTTATCTGGGATTTTGCTATTCCAGGATTTTGCTTACCTATCTGTCCTTCTGCTGCAGAAGCCAAATAATTGCTTGCAATCATGACAGAAGTAATTCAGTTTTTGTATAATTCATAGTAGGGTGCTGCTGGAGAGTTTGTTTCGCCGTTTCTTCTCTTTTCAGTCAAAGCACTAGGAAACGGCAGTAAAAATCTTAATAATAGCTTTTAAATTTTTTTTCAATAAAATTAAAAATTCACATAATATTTATGGGCAAAAACTAAATAAAGTTGACGGTAGATCAAAAATAATTTTAAATAACTGTTCAGACGCTTGTCAACCTTAGTCTGCCTGCGACCACGAGTGCTGCAAAGTACTCGAAACGTCAGGATTGTATTATCAAAATAAAAACGCGAATTATATCCGTTAAAAAGTTGTTTCATTATAGAAATAATTCACTCGCCATTTGAAACTGAGATTGTTTTAGTTTATTTACACGCGCAATTGATTGTAAACACAACTCCTGTCTGACTGCGTTTCGAATCGCAGTCTCATTTTAATTTCGTTCTGCCCGGCGGCGCACAGTAGACTGCATATCATTTTTCATAGAAATACGATACAAAAAAAAACCTACTATTTTTTAAAATATTTGATTTTAATGTAGTTTTGTTCTACTAGTCCACACAAGTCTTTAATGGTACAGGGTTCTATTTTAAAAGTTATGAGAGATTTTTTTTTGTATAACAATAATAATATTTATAAATGTAATAATTCAAAAATCTCCTATATTCTCCAAATATGATTTCCAATATCGATAAATAAGTTTAATCTTCTTTCTGTACACCTAATTTGGGAGCCTCAAAAATCCCCGAAGCCATTTTTGACTTCAAAGATTTTTAAATTATGAAATTTGTTTCTTCTATGGAAGTTAACAACCATACCTAGTGCATAAGATGTTTATTATAGTCGGTATAAAAATTAATCAAGTGCGCAACTGGTTATTATCAGTTTTTTTACAACTACCCTCAAATCATCGGTATAATATTTTCAGTCAGTGTGTGTGTTTATTTTCGAATCATGGAAGGTTTAATTTCTAATCTTGACAATATTTTATTTTCGAATCATGGAAGATTTCATTTCTAATCTTAACTCATAAAATTGCAAGCTCTTTAAATCAAAGCAACAGAAAGACTTTTAAAATTCGTTGAAACACAAGACGATCAGAATAATCTGGAATTAATTAGCAAATGGGGTTTCGATGGTGCCTCAAGTCGGTCATATATAAGCAGAGAAGTGAGACCAATGTTGATGATAGGAGTATATTATTTATGGGAAACCTAGTTCCTTTAAAACTAACGTGTGGAGAACAAGTTTTGTGGGAGAATAAAACATCTAATTCCAGTCATTTTTGCTATCCTCTGTTTATTAAATTTGTTAAAGAGACGCAGTTAAAAATCAGAAGTGAAAAGGAAAGGATGGAATCCGAAATTAATTGTTTGAATAAGACGGAAAATTTATTAAATCAGAAGGTACATTTAACTATATAGATAAAAGGTGTCATCAGAATTAAGTGAGACTTCTTCGCAAACTTGTGATACTTAATAAGGCAAAATTAATTAATTAATTTACACCTAAAGAAATGAGTGAATTGGACATATTGACACAAAAACCGCTGAATTTTGAGGTGTATAAATTTGGCATACCATCTCTTCACGCTTGGATCAGATGCATGGAATGTATTATACATATATCCTACAGCCTTGATTTTAAATCTTGGATTGCGAAAGGTGAAAATGTGAAAATAAAGTTAGGTTGGAAAATTTAAAAAAAGAAGTCCAAATAGCTTTTCAAGATAGAACTGTATTGATATTGTTAAACAGGGTCACGGTGCGACTAATGATGTTATCCAAATCGAAAAACTGTCTGAAGATTTTAGGAGGATTTATTTCTACAACTAGACTGAAATTCGTCAGAAAACATAAAATAATATCCAATAATACAAAATCCTTTTTGGTTACTTCTGAACGATATAAAGAGCCGAAGAATGTAATAAATATTTCGAATGTTAGTTCTTGAAGCCATTTGGGACAATTTTTTCTGTTTTAATATTGTTTTCATGAAACAATTAATTTCATGTCTGGGTACTATTGATATTATTTTTGCTACTATTTATATGGATAAGGTCTCTTAGGAACACCCAAAGAACAACAACAACAACAAAGAACGCACTTGGTTCTTAACCTCTGGGGTGGTGTGGAATAGTGATCGTACACATTATGTATTATCTTCTATACATATAAAATGCTTTGTCCTGAATGACTGACGGATCAACGCACAGCCTAAACCATCATAGAGATCTGTAAGTTGGAGGATGTGTTCTTTGTATGACGTAGAGACCCGATAGGAAATTTTTTCGAAATTCTACTCCTAAGGGGGTGAAAAACGGGGGTAAAGTTTGTATGCGACAACGTGATTCCTTGGTCCAATCTACTTCAAATTTTGCATAAACATTTTCAAAATTAATGGAACACGTGTTTTATATTTTATTAAAACTCATCGCCTAACGGTGTTAAAAAGGGGTAGAAATAGGGGGTGATCTATATAGTTGATGTCAATACTCCTTAGTGCTTTTGATTTAAACTGGTTTGGTGCAATGTATTACCCTTTAAAATTGTAATGTCAAATATAAATCGGATTAGAATTCGATATTTAATTTTAATTGTTCTTTTATATTTGAAAGAAAAATACCTTTTAAGTACCTTGATTTTCTTTTGAAAATTCCTTGGAAATCTTTTAGATTATTATTATACTAGCGACCCGCCCCGGCTTCGCACGCAAAATCCGTTGCGTAGTTTTAAAGATTTAAGCATACATAGGGATATAGGGACAGAGAAAGCGACTTTATTTTATACTATGTAGTAATAGTGAAGCGAATATTTGTGATTGCTCTAACATACACATTATACAATGACACTAAAAGTAGTGGCATCGACTCAAAGCAGTAAGGGAGGGAGGGGCTTGTTGTAACAATTTTTGGAAAAACGGATATATATTTGGTATAATCGGTTAAATGACCACTAATTAAAAATAGATGGATACTCAAACTATTCTTCTATTAAATGAAATCGAAAAAATATCAAAACTATTGGTAACTATTTTACAATTAATTTTTTTATAAAAAAAGCGCGATGTTACAACTTACCCCGTACTTGGGGTTAGTTGTAACATCTATTGGGGTATGTTGTAACAATAACAAAAAACAAGACTATTCGACACCTTTTAACATTTATTAACAATAATTTACTAGGTAAAATTAACTGAAACATACCTACTTTTCTAAAAATAATTAACAATAAATATTTTATTATTTTTATATAATAATAATTAATTAAAATCAACATTGCACTTTAAAATCACAGCGTCTAAATTAAGTCTCTTAATTATCTCTTTATAGCCTTTGAATAAGTTTTTCTTTTTATCAATAAATTCATGCTTCATCTGAGTTACAGTTTAAATATACAAAAAACATATTGTTTCCTGTGTGTGACACATCCTACATGTGCCCATATCTTAAATAAAGTGTATTGTACCCAATTGCCTTTATTAGAAATACTATATGCTTCGCTACAAATTATAAGACAATACCACTCTTCAGATTGAGAATTTGATTCTGAGTCTGAATAAAAAACCCTTTTTTTTTATTCTTTCTACTTCATCTTTATTTTTCGCAGATTTTTTGGCATTTTCCTTTCCCTTTCGACTTTTATCTTTATCATCTTTTTTCTTCAACTTTTCTTCATATTTCATTCATAAAGATTATTTTTCAGGAGTATCCGTCAATAAAGCAATGTTTTGCGTCTGCTCTTCGTCGATTTGCGTGGTGGCGCCCTTGCCAATTTTTTTTTAAGCAAGAGCAACTCGAAATGGGTTTCTTTCGGACTTTCTATTATATTCTCTCATTCTAAAACAGAGCAAATTAATTGACATTTTAACAAAAGTTATTGATAAAACTCGGGGTAAGTTGTAACATGTTACAACAAGCCCCAAGATTTTGTTACAACTTACCCCGTAGTATGTTTTTTAACATTTATCACCACAACAATTTAATCAACTTAGCAATTTTAAAAACTGTTTCACAGCATCAGAAATAAATCAATTTAAATACAAAATAAAGCACAAAAAGTTCCAACTAATCAATAATATTAAAGAAAACCACAATTTTAGGAAAGTAAAATTTTACGTTACCTGGTAAAAATGAAGCGCGTTCACATATCCACTCATTGCGATCTCTGGCAGGACACTGGCTATGATGACGTGGTGCAGCGTGGTTTAGAGATAAGATTGAGTCAAAAAAATACGTAAATAAACTTTAAGTTCCTAGTGAAAAGACGCTGTTACTACTTACCCCTGTTACAACAAGCCCCTCCCTCCCCTACAATTTGTTCTCATGGGCAGTACAATTTGTTGATTTATCATTTTTCTAGGTAGGTAGGTACCTAGATTATGTTCATTCGATTTAAATAAATAAATTCTGTTCAAAATATTCTATAGTCTACGTGAGCTTGATTAAGTTTATAATAGGGTCATACTCTGTACACTGATGGATGAAAGTTATTTCACAAATTTACACATTAGCGAAATATTTAATTACCACGCACATTGAATAGTGTAGGTACTCTCCCCGATCCTTGTTTATGCCAGCCCAGTCTGATCCTTTAGCCATAAATAAATATGCCCCTTAATAATCAATATTAGATCTAGGTAGTCCTTAGCATGTCCCTAAGATACGCCCTAAGGCGAGGCCCAAATACCATTAGAGGGCGCCATTAGCTGAGTTTCAATTTAATTGCTTTAGCTGGAGGCCTTTTAGATATCGATAAAACACATTAATTAGTCTGAGCTCCCTACAGACAGACCACATAGGAAAAAAAGGAGAGTGTCTTCGGGAACCGAGAGGGTGTCTGTGTGTGTGTTCCGACACGCACTTGTCGGGTTTTTCTCTTTAAATTAGTTCGAGAGCTTGCGCTGCAATCGGAAATGTGAAAACTTGTCCACGATTTGAAACACAGACTTAGATGCGCCGTCCGATCTTCACGTGTGAGACCGCATTCTTTTCCTTTTAAAAAAGTTTTGTAGTAGCTAACCTTAGTAGTGACTAAAATTTGAACAAACGAAGATGCAGCTCCTTGTAGTTAGTAGGTTATGTGATAATAATTAATCATTTCTAAAAACACAGTTGGTATGATTTGTTTGTTATTTAAATTTTCTTTATTTAACATATTACATAAGGCAATAGTATACCGCTGTACAGTTTAGGCATATTACCTAGTAGTAAACAGTAATGATTATAATATATCTAGGAGTTTGCTATATAAATCTATATTATAAACTTTACAGCATTATTTTTGATATTGATGTTAATTTGTAACATTGAAAAAATGATCATTATGATAATACAATATTCTAACTTTGAACAAAATGCCCACAATAACAGTAGAACATTAGTAGTAAGGTAGTTTAGTTGTTTTTATATTTTTGTTTTTCTAAGGGTTAGTATTCGGGAGTGTCACGATGAGGGTGGCATATTTTTTTTTAAACCCTCTATAATTAATAAAGATAAAAAAAAACAAAATAAAATATTATAGTTTTTTACTACTTTTTTATTACTTACAAAGAATTAATTAACATTTAATTACAGTAAAGGGTATGTACCTACTTATGTAGGCAAGTATGTGTGTACTACGTATGTATGTTGGATAAACACAGTACTACTTGACTTTTGCTAGTCTAAATACGACCCGCACCAAATGTGATGTTTATAGGAGGGTAACTCCTGTACTGTACAGTTAAATCCCTCCGCTAATTAGGGTGAATATTTTTTTTATTTATTTTTATTTATTTCATCAATAAAACAGGTAAAAACATAGTACATGTATCACTTGAAATAGAGACTGGTGTCTGATATAGGTAAAACCTGTATTTCAGAATCACCAGTCTTACCAAGTCATTGCAAAATAACAAATGTTCATTAACAAAATTAAAATACTTTCACATTGTTGAAAAAAATAAAATAAAATGAGATGAAAGTTACATCCATGAAAATAAAAGAAAATAGGAAAAAAATGTTGGACAAATGCACAAAGTATACTTTTGTCCAACATTATATACATCTATCATTTAATCATACATATTTATTTATTTATTTATAGGTACATCATTTTATCTAGGTATACTTTTGTTTTAAGAAATAACATAGTATATAAGTATTTATTTATGTACAAAGTTAGTTAGTGTGGTGTGTGTGAGACGTGTGAGTGTGAGAGGGTATGTGTGTGAGTGTATTTGTGTGTGGGAAGGATGTAGATATGTTTAATTACTTATTAGGACAGAGGGATTAATAATTTTTCTGTTTCATCATAGTCTAATGTTTGGAGCCATGTAAAAACTAATTTCTTGCAATTATTTTTATTTAATAGGTAGATTGATAACTCTTTATTCATATTATTATAAAGAAAAGGACCAAGGAAACCGAAGAAATTATGAGCAAGACTAGAATTAAATCTGATTTTTGAGCAGATCTCAGCAGTTCTTTTTTTGTTTAAATTTGTCTTGTCATTGCAAGGTATTAAGGAGTGTTGTTTTAGGATGATCATTTGAATAAATAGTTGTCTTACTGTGAGTACCTTGTAGCGCTGATATAAATCAAATGTTGGATAAAGAATTGGAAGAAAGGCGCTAACTTTTAACACAGCTCTTTGTGCTTTTTCCAATTTTAGTAAAAAGGTTTTGGCAGCACCGCCCCATGATGTAAGGCAATAAGAAAGCAGCGACTGACACAAAGCTAAGTAAACTGTTTTTAATATATTGTGGTCGGCTACGTGACGAAGATACTTAAAAATATATATAAGTTTACGGACTCTGGATACTAATGTGTCAATATGTTGCTGGAAATCCAGATGCTCATCTATAATGATTCCTAGATATTTAATTGTGTTAGTTTTATTTAATTTTGGACAGTTGCATTGAGTATTAGGGGAAGAAGGAATACAATGGTGTGCGGTTAAATATAAATTTGGCTGATATTGATTTCTCAGTGTGTAGGTCATAAATTTAGTTTTATCGACATTTAGTGTTAGGATATTATCACGTAGCCATTTAGAAACTAAATTAAACCCAGTTTGGGCCTGTGAAAATACCTCTTTCCACGAATTGGCATTAAAAAGCAGCGCTGTGTCATCAGCAAATGTGATGATTTTTCCGTTGTTAAGACTAAGATTACATAAATCATTAATGTAGACAAGAAATAAAGTTGGGCCTAGAATGCTACCCTGTGGAACGCCAAACTGAATGGGAAGCTCCGAACTTAAATAAGAGTCTAACTTTACTATTTGTGTTCTACCATGAAGATAGTTTGAAAAAAGTTGAAGAGGCAAACCGCGTATACCCAGGCGTTCTAGTTTATTAATTAAAATGGGGATAGAGACTGTATCGAAGGCCTTGGCAAGGTCTAAATAAATGGCCAAGGTCTTTTTCTTATTATCTAAATTATTAACTAAATACTCAGTTAATTGATGAACAGCATCAGAGGTAGATTTTTTTGAACGAAAACCAAACTGCTGTGAGGATAATAAATCATTTGCTTCTAAATATTTTACCAGTCTGCTATTCATTAAACGTTCTAAGATTTTCGAAAGAGTTGGAAGAATAGAAATAGGTCTGTAATTATTCACGCAACATCTATCTCCTGACTTGAATATGGGAATTATGTAAGATTTTTTGAAAGCGGTTGGAAATGTGCCCGTCTCGAAAGCTAGATTGCAAATGAAAGTTAAAGGTGGTGCTACAAAGTCAATAAATTGCTTTAGGAAAGTACCTGATATATTATCTAAACCCGTAGCAGAGTTATTCTTTAGATTTAATATTAATGATTTGATTTCAAGTTCATCTGTCGGAAGAAGAACTAAAGAATTGAGACATGATGAATTTGTGTTATTAGGGAAAGATTTGGATGATGAAGAGTTTTTACAAGTTGTATGCTTTTCTGCTAATGTTTTGCCTATATTTGCAAAAAACTTATTAATATTATTTATGGATTTAATAGGATCTTTAAGACAAACTAGTTGTGTAGAAGGGGCTTTCTTTTTGTTAGTGTATGTTATGTTTTTTATGACTTCCCATAGCTTTTTAGTATTCTTTTCAACTTTTTTTATCATATCTTTTTCGTAATTATTTTTCACTTTCTTTAGTATATTGTTGCAAAATTTTCTGTATCTATTGTATGTATTTTGTATTATGTCATTGTCAGGATGTGTTTTAGCTTTTAAATATAGATTATCACGATTTCGCATACATTGCAGCAAACCAGGTGTAATCCACGGTTTCAAAATTCTTTTGCGACTAGATGTTTTTACTAATTTAGTGTTTTCATTAATAGCCTGACAAAGTAAGTTAGTAAAGTAATTTGTTGCAGAATCTACATCTGTCATACAGAATATTGGAGAAAAGTCAGTAGACTTTAAACTTTCATAAATTCCTTTTAAATTCACTTTGCTATAAGTTTTTTCGACAATTTTAGAAGATTTTACGTCCAAGAATAGCATAACGCACACATGATCCGTTATAGATGTTTGGGCAACGTAACAAGAGGCAGGCAACTTAGTTTTTAATATAATATGATCTAAGCATGTGCGGTTGCGGGTAGGGATCGTATGTGCTGGAAGCATACCATGCGAAGCGATCGCGTCAAGGTAAGAAGGGGCACGTCTATCACATGTGCCATTAGCAATATCGATATTAACATCGCCAATAAGAATAATATTTTTGAAGTATGATTTTTTGCTGAGGTATTCATCAAGTGAGTTTAGAAAGTTGTCAATCTTTGTGTGACTAGGTGGACGATAAATAGCTACTATTAGGGTATCAGAGTTAGGCTTTAAAATAAGACAGTTAGCGTTTACAATTTCTGGCTCTTCAGTTGTGGGGTTTATGTTATTTTTACAATATATGACAACACCTTCATTTTGAGTTAGATTATTGAGAGTGGAAAAAACATTGTAACCATCGATGACAGGAAGGTTTTGATTACCTGTCGCTAACCAACATTCAGTCAAAACAATAATGTCCCAGTCAGTTTTAGACCTTGTAAGTAGGGTTTGAAAGCTATCAATGTTACACTGAATACTACGGATGTTTTGAGTTAAAATCTTCAAAGACTGGGTATTATTATGTATTAAAGTTGGGCAGTCTTCAATTATACAAGTGGCTGATTGGGCTACTGAGACAGCGTCTAACTCATCATTGAGATTACGATTATTTGAGAAATCAGCCATTATCAAAACAAATAAAAAATAATTCTATAGTGTGCGTAACAATACAGGGGTTTTTTAATAATTTTCTTGAGCTGTAGATATTTTCAATACATAACAAAGTGTTATATAGAGTAAACTTAAAATGAAATGAACATAATATTATATTAAGAATGATAACTTCACAGTTCATTTTTAATCTGTGCAATGAAATATTAAGTTCACAAATATTTTTTAAAAGAATTTTTAAGTTTGAATTTTTTTTGTAAACAAATATATGGCAATCATCATCACAGACCATTGTCTCCGTTATAGCTAAAACGTCTAATTCGAAATTATCCATAAAAATGTATAAGATTTGGTCCGTAGAATAATAATAAATTATGATGGCGAGTATTAATTGTCTATGAACTAACATTGACAGATGTAATGGCAATCCTAGTACACAGATTTCGTGGTTCTGGCTACAGAGCACACTAAACAACCTCTCGGTCTCAAACTTACCAGTGTGATGAGCGTAAACAGCGCTGTAGACTGTAGAGCATACTCTAAAGTCACCACTGGAATGCATGTTAATATAACCTTCAAATCTGTAGATCATAATAAATAATATTTCATTAAAAAATGGTGAAGGTATATATAGATATAATTTAAATAACATGATATGAAGATGAAATTTCTGTTTTACGTTATGTGTATGAAAAAATTTCATTGTGAATTTTAGAATAAAGAAATAGTATGTTTGTGTTAGTTGCTTACGTGAAGATAGTATATAAGGGAATGTCAAAAACCTTTGTAGCACATAATTACTTACAACGGCTGATAATGTGCTATTGTGAATAAATTTAATTGAGTGTTTAAGCGAGTTAGTGTTGTAAAAGTGTAAGAGTGTGAGCATAGATATGTATTTATTGATAGTGAAATAATTAATAAATTGAGTGTCGTTTGTATGTTGTGAGTGTGATTGGAAATTTGTGTGTTTTTGTATTATAAATTGTAAAATGAAGTACCTAGTTTGTAATTTTAACAAAATGAGATCATTATAAAATCGTAAAAGTAAATAAAGTAAAAAATTAAATATAAAAATATAAAAATTAAATATAAAAAAGTATTGCAAAGTTAATGTTACAGCTATTGCCATAATTATACAAAACTTTAAAAAATTTAGTCATTTGTTACAGTTATCTTGCTTTATTAATTCCTTTAGATGGTCTTCATTCTGTATACGAATATAAGGTGAGCCTTCAACTTTGCGTAGATAAACGAGACCATTTGAGGACCACACGAACTTGTAATCAAATGAATTTGCAAAGTCTCTCGTAAGGAAAAGTAGTCTTTTCATTTTAGCTGTAAGTAGTTCTGAGATGTAGATCGGTTGTTTAGGTTTTTGTAGTCCAAGGTGGTCAGAGTTCAACTGGTCACGTCCGGATTGATTATATTTTTTAACTGCTTCTAGAAATTGTTGCTTATTTAACGTATTGTGGAATTCAATAGAGAGGGAAGAATGTGTTGCATCTTTCTTAGCCGGAAGCCTGGAGACATCTCGGAGGTCATTGCTAGAGATTCCCACATTGATAGTCTTTGAAAGGTTCATTACATAAGTGTAAAGGTCAGTCTTCTTCTCGTTTGGTATTTTAGGAACATTTCTTATTTCCGTAAATGTTTTAAGACTAGAAATTTCCAGTGAGTCAATTTTTTGTTCCAGTGTCGATATTTGCGAAAGCATGAGCTTACGCTCTTTTACTATTGCGTCTATTTTGTCTTCTACATCTTTAATATTTATTGATAGATGTGTTAATGAGCTATCAATGTTATTGTTTTGCTCATGTATAGACTTCATATAATCCTCAAGTTTGTCTAATCGCTTATTTTGTGAGTTTCGAAGTTCGTTCATCATGGTCATTATTTCCTCTTTGAATGACGAAAAGTTATCTTGTTCAATTTGTAGTTTAGTTCTTTTTTTGTTACGTTGTGTAGCAATGGGCGCATTGTCATTTAGAATAACTTTGTTAATGTTACATTCTGTTGTTGACATGTTAGACTCAGTAGATTTTTGAGGTGGTGTTCTGGGAGTCGTCATTGTAGATGTAATCTAAATCTTTAGTAATAGTACCTATCGAGATTTTCTTGAAAAATAAGGTTTGTTTATGTTATCCTGTGGTGCGTTCCAGCTCTATGTACTTATTTCTTCCTAAATTGAAGCATGCACGGGCGTCAGCGGGGCGGTGCGCTGTTTGCGGGAGGGACTGGATGGCGTCGCTTCAGAACAAATGGCGGTTTAATGGATATTGAAAGTTTATTCACTATTTATCCTTTTATATTTCAGTCAGCACAGCACATTTCAGATATCACTGATCAACAAATGTCAAATGTCAATATCAAAATCGGTTTCTTTGATAAAAGTTAATAAATAACTTCAGAACAAATGGCGGTTTATTGGGTGTTTGAAAGTTTATTCACTATTTCTTTTATTTCTGACTGTATAGCACATTTCAGATATCACTGAATAGTAGCCCTAATTTATAATTATAAGATAATACTGATAACTCACTATAATTTTCACTTTTTACTATTTTTAGGATTTAATAAAGGGGAGCAAAATAAATAATGTACTACTATTTTTTTTTTTTTTTTATAATGTCAATATTATTAAATATAATATATATTAAATATTATATTTAATAATATTGATTGCATCGTTTCTTTTATTGCATGAAGGCAATTTCATTAATCAAAATGATCTGTTTGACGATATTAGGTTATCAATTTTCATTTGAGGTTTTGGCAAATACTATTAATACGCAATAGCGGCTATTGAAGGATTATTATATTGTGATGACCGCATTGCAATCAGTCAAAGGGATTATAGTTTGTCAAAGTCAAAGGGCTTTGACTGAAATTCAGTTGGTAATATAATATTATACACTCACCGGCACAATTAACCGCCCACCCGGTTTTTCTTGATTTTTGGAGATATTTTAGGATATTGGGAAAATTTGATAAAAGGTTTATTTTAAGCAACATTTCAGCAATAAAAACAAATGTCAAAAGTTTAAAAAAAAATCTTTTTACTTGGATTAATTTATTTTAACAACCGAAAAACGTTTTTATTTTACTTGACAAAAAATAACATTTTCTTTTTTTCTCGATATTTAATAATGTTGTTTTTTTTTTATTACTGTGTTTTACTTCCCCGGACTCTAATGACTTTTTGAAGCCTGTTTGAAAGTCCACACATGAAAGTTTGAATATCCGTTTGAGGAACACTGTGCCATTCCTCTAAATGAGCTGTCTTGAGCTCTCCAATAGATGTTGGTGCTGGTATTCTTGCCCAGACCCGTCATTTAAGACTGCCCCATATGTGCTCTATGAGCTTGAGATAAGGACTAAGTGCCGGCCATGCTAATTTTTGGATTGGGACCTCGTCAAGATATTGAGTGATGGGTCTAGCGACATGGCAACTTGCATTATCGTGTATTAAGATAAAATTATCTCCAATAAATGGCGCGAACGGTATTACGTGATCTTCAAGAACTTCTTCCAAGTCTCTCTGAGCATTCACACTGCCTCTATTGTAGTCAACAAAATCGGTACAAGCTTCATAAGTGATACCTCTCCATATCATTATTGACCTCCCTGATAATCCACCGTTTCCACTATGGCGCATGGAATGAACCTTTCGTTTGGTCGTCTACACACTCGCTGACGATCGTCTGTACGTCTTAAAGCTACTCTGCTTTCGTCTAAGGACAGTACATTCTTCCACTGCTCAGTAGTCCAGTTAGCATATTTTCAAGCAAAATGTAGTCTAGCTCTACGGTGCTGTGGGAGATGTTTAGGGGCCCGAGCTGGGTGAAATTCTTTAAGGTTTCTTTTTGCCAATCTTTTTCTTATCGTACGTTTACTAAACTTACATTTTTCACCTCGAATAGACGACTACGAGCTTCAAGAACCGTAAAAAAGTGATTTTTTAACACGTGATTGACAACAAACCGGTCATCTCGAGCCAAAGTACAACGGTTTTGGCCTTGACCTGGCCTCCATTTAGAAGATCCAGTCTCCCAAAATCTTCTGCCGGCATCCCGGGACAATGGTTCGAGGCACACTTAGTGTGCGAGTGATCCTACGATGCCTGTACCCAGCATCAGCTAAAGCCACATCCCTAGCTGCCCCAGTACCGTCTATTGGCATTTATGGGTGAATAATAAATAAAATGTAGCTGATTACACTAAATAAACAACTTTAAATGGCCAGAAATGAAGAAAACGGGAAATAAAGTTACAATAGTAAAATTGCTACGAATGTCAATATTTGCCTAAATCACAAAAACGCTGCAGAAACACAAATTAAAAAAGGAACGAGGGTGTGTTAAATGTTTAATTTATTGATAAAGTAGGTACCCACTTAAAAAAAAACATTTTGACATGCATTACTTAACAAAAACAAACGTGGTAACACTAAACTTAGGTGGGCGGTTAATTGTGCCTTTAAGTGTATAATGTTAGTGTAATGTAAGTTTAATGGTAAATTTTGAGCGTAGAAACAAAAAAAAAATGTAAAATTTCTATCAATAGGCGGTTTTAGTTTTTTAAGTTTATCTTTCAGGCAATTGACCAACAAGCCGACAGGATATTTTTAGTCAAAGGCTGTAGAGTCACATTTAGTAAATAGTAGTAGTAGTATAAATTTGAATCACGAACGACAGTGGAGCCGCGAGAAAAGCTAGTCAATTTAAACTAAGCATTTTCTTTAAACCTTGTTCAACGACCTTCATACAATCTTTTTTTTTTAACTTATGCTAAATATATTTACGACAGTTTACACTCCTTGCTTATTAATTTAAGCAACTTGTTTGGCTACACATATAACAGACCATGTCCTCAGCATATTGGTATTTAGGTAATATTAGATTGTGTGTTTCGTAAACTAAAATTATACGATTCGGTACATTGGAATTTTTAATTACTTAATATATAATTTAGTCTGTCATTTTAACTTACCTAATTTTTTATTTATGTATATTAATTAGTGAGGTAAATTCTCACTCAATTTTAGAAAATGAATTGAGAAGAGTTCAGCCTAATAACATCTGAATAGCACCTAGGCCTTCCTCGAAGAAGCACCTACCTCAAAACAAAGTGCCTTCTACTTTAAATTTTAAAATGACACATTGGTAAAAACAATAATAACACAACTGAGAGATTTGATGTCGGTATTCATTCAAACTCTTATAAAGGTCACAGCTCACA
This sequence comes from Protodeltote pygarga, assembly GCA_936450705.2. Lineage (NCBI taxonomy): Eukaryota > Metazoa > Arthropoda > Insecta > Lepidoptera > Noctuidae > Protodeltote > Protodeltote pygarga. The sequence goes on along the minus strand of OW388248.2, from coordinate 20,246,940 downwards.
TACCAACTGGGAAACGGATTGTAACCGTATCAACTCGAGCCGTTCAGTACTCTTTGTATTAAACCCGCTATTGCAAAGCACACTAATCGGAATCGTAACGTAAACGACTCGCCTTGGGACAAGCTCACAAACCGTGGTGCGGCGCGTGGTAACCAGCGGCCACTTACGCCTCTCCTGCGGCCTGCCTGCAGCACACTTATTGTTACCTATTTTGCACTATTGTCGGCGTACGCGCGGCATCGCCTAGTCAGAGGCCTACGGGCGGTTTAAACTGTGACACCAGGTTGTTTATCAACCATACGATATGAAGAAGAATTGGTATTTTTTTTACCAGTTTTATAACGGTGTCTAAAGCCATGTCAGAGACCTAAGGGGATAAAACTTTGATACCAAGTTGATCATCGACCAAAGACAAGAGCGAATCTCTATGTCTGCTGCGTACGAAAATAAAATTGAATGTATAACGTCTTTAATGAAGGCTCCCTTTGTAGACGGACTTACGTCTTCATTCAGAATGATTTCCGCTAATTTGACATTATCAGATTTATCGCAAGATCGACACGCTAACTGTCTGATGTTAGGGCGATGTTTCTTTTACGCAACTTAAAACTTGAAACACGAATATATTTAAACATTTTTATAAAACATTTATGTACATATGCGATGTAAATTGCAATTGCACTAACGTATAGTTTAGTTGGCTCTTCAATCGAAAGTAACAATGAAGATTATCTTATAAATATGAGCATTTATTGAACTGTGAATTTGAATAATTAAAGAATTTTATTGTGTGTTATGTATTAATGACAGATTCTAGTTTTTGTATAATTGTAGGTTTATTGTGCCTGAAAATAAAGATTATTATTATTTTTATATTATATTATTATTAAATGGGGCCTCTCAGTGAAGGACTGGGCGGCGAGAGAGCGAAGGGCGGCACGAAAACCCCTATTTATAAAGGTCAAATACCGCTACCATAATATATACCGTATCATACCGGTATGGTACATTTTCATTCTCAATTTCAAGATTTGAAAAATGATATTGTGTTTTGTACCTATGCACACGAGTAACATCCCCTTCACTCCCCCATACACCACACCACCCCACATATCCTACTAATCAAACAAAAGCTTTTTAGCTTTGTACGTGGCCGTTGGTAGATTATAGGTAATATTATCCGGCTAAATTACGTGTAGCCCCAGGCTCCTACATACCTATTGCTTAGTATTATATTTAGACGTAATATTAGTTTGTATAACATAGGAATTCTAATTCTAAGTCGTGATAGCCTAGTGGTGGTGACCGTTGACTGGCAAGTCAGAGGTCTCGGGTTCGAACCCAAGGCGCGCACCTCTGACTTTTTGTAAGTTATGTGCGTTTTATAAAATTAATTATCGCTCTCCGTGCCTCGGATAGCACGTTAAGCTGTTGGCCCCAGCTGTCAATTGTAGATCTTTGACAGTCATTACGGATAGTCAGAAGCCCGAAAGTCTGACAACCAGTCTTACCAAGGGGTATCGTGTAACCCAGTATCTGGGTTGTGGAGGTCTGATAGGCAGTCGCTTCATGTAAAACACTGGTATTCAGCTGCATCCGGTAAGACTGGAAGCCGACCCCAACATAGTTGGGAAAAGGCTAGGCAGATGATGACTTACTGTTAGCTTGTATCATCCCACTGCTGAGCAAAAGCCTTCTCCCATGATTTCCATACCTTTCTGACCAAGGCTACTGTGGACCATTGATCGTGGCCTACGTGATTTTTATATTTTTTCACATTAATTATTTATTAATTTAATTTAATTTATTATTGTAATTTATGCTTGCAGATAAACTTTTTAACTGAAGTTAACTTTTCTTAATAATTATTATTTTAAGTAAAATGCAAACTTGATTTATGACTATAATGTAATACATAAGTAAAACGAAGGTGACAAACTAACCTTTTATGAATAGTCGGCCAAGTATGAGTCGAATATGCGCACTGTGGGTTCTGTACCGTGAATTTTGACTTTACAAATTTAATATTTGTCATTGAACGAGAGATGTAATAGCCGATTCTTGTACATCACATCAAACTAATTTTAGTTTATCTATATCTCTTTTTAATAATATACACCATCGAAACAGGACAGCAAATTGAACTATAAAATTAGAGCTGTCAAATTGGACTGCGCCCTCACAATTGACGTAAAATTAAACGAGATCAATGACGTGCCGACTTAAATTCTCGTAGAATTTTGCAAATGAACCAGTTTGACAGCTCATAAAACTCATAAAAAAAAACCTTTTCTAATGATCTCTAAAATGAGAGTTTAGGAGTCTAAATTAAGTGGAAGAGAATTAGCACCATTGGGTAGTATAAGTAGTATTGGTAGGTGATAATGTAACCCCTTGGTTACGGAACGCTAATAAGATACAAGTATAAATGACTAACCAATTATAATAATAATTAAAGATGGATTGACATATTAATTCAAAACAAATATTTTTATACATAAACTTTTTGTTTCTAAATAATGTCGTCACATTAAAAGTGATATATTGTGTCAATAAATTAATAGACTGAGTTATTAATTACGTCGGACAGCAGATATGAAATATTTCTAGCGCCAACTGGTCAGGGTCAACCTGCCCTTCGGACCAAATGTCAGTATTTGAAACCTATTCGGCTGATATAATTTCAATTCCAATTTCAATAAAGTGGCTCTAATTCGGCTGATACACTAAAAATACTTTCCTAAAGCACAATTTCAGTTTTGGCTGACCCAATCGAACTTGTCAACTTCATATGTTTAATAGATTTTATTTCTCTTGCAATATTTGTGTATTTAGGTCAAATCTTGCAAGCTGAACTAAAACCACTTTGGAGTTGAATTTTATATGTTAATTTAGCTTCGATGACAATCGATTTTTATGGTAAGCGTGACCTGAATTTGATATCTAAAATTAGCTCCAGATATACGTGAAACATAGTTATAGTGAAGGTATTCAGCTGCATCCAGTAAGACTGGAAGCCGACCTCAACATAGTTGGGAAAAGGCTAGGCAGATGATGATATACGTGAAACATAAATAGTTAGTGATCTTTCCACATTTTCCATGCAAACTTACCGATCAGCTGACACTAAGAAGAAATATTTTTTGGTGATATTCGTAAACTGATATTCTACATGCCGCCGTGGCCCGGAGGCCCGTTAATTGATACGGTAGATACGGCGGTAGCTATGCCCCTGGCCCTGCTCCCATTACTTGTGCCGAGCAAGCTGTACTACTGTATTAAGTGTTCGCGTAAAACAAATCCATTCTTTAGTGACTCATGTGTACAAGGCCGTATGCATTATGAACTATTGTTCTTCAATTTTTTTTTAATAACGTGTTCCGCTATGTACACTGGTGTATTCCGGACTTTACAAGACAGTAACATGGTTTTGTAGGTAATTTGAGTACAAATTGTTGTGTGGAGCATTGTAGTATTGAAAATACAATACATGGTCGTCACATGTATTAAAAATGAATTCTTAACTTAGCATAACATAAACTCATGCATGTATTCCCCAGAGGGGGTAGGCAGAGGTGTATATGAAGTACACCCATGTTTATTATAAGTCCCATGTAGGTAATAGTCGAGCTTGCCATTAACCGGGCTGAATTTCAGACTCTGTGCTACTGAGAATTTCCTATTGTAACAATAACACTGCCCGACTCGGGGATCGAACCCAGATTGGTAGTATTTGTCTCCGTCCCGACTAGCAGAATAAATATCAAAATACTTACAATGGAATTATACCCCTAGGGTAGTTTAGGGGTAGTTTTAGGGGGTTGAACTGGTTTTGCATAGCTTGTTATGTAGCCGTATAAACAAGCCATCACTAGTAGACATTCTACACTTGAGCGCTGCCGTCGGTTTCAGTGGGGCATTGAGTATTTAAATGTAATGTTTGTAATGCTATTTATTGCTTATTGTTGTACTTTTTTTTATTTAATAAAAATAAAATAAATCAGCCTGTAACTGTCCCAATATAGGGCAAAGGCCTCTTCTCATACAGAGAAGGATTGAGCATTAATCACCACGCTAGCTCACTGCGGGTTGGCGATTTCAGACTATTAAAGTCCAGGTTTCCTTACGATGTTTTCCTTCACCGTTAGTCAGTGGTGTCTTAGATTAACTAAGAAAGTACGAGTACATATGACATTGAAAAAGTCACATTGGTACATGCCAGGTTCTAACCCACACCCACGCGTTTGCAAAGCGGGTCTGTAACCAATGCGCCACCACGAAGCCTTTTATTTATTAAGAATTTATTATTTTATTTTTTAATCGTGTATTTATAAGTGTGGTTTTGTCATTGTTTAATAAATGTTCCTTTCTTTCTTTCTTTCTTACACGAGATGACACCAAAGTCTCCATTCTTCCTGTCCTCTCTTCCGTAACTATCACCTAGATGCGATATTAGCACTTGTTTTTATTAAAACTCATTCTAATTATTAAGAATTAATTTTATAATGCTATCAAATTATCGAACAATTTTTTATTGCACCATTAAAAGTTATGGAATTCTTTATCGATTTGTATCATACAAAAAACTAATTTATATACCATAAAAATAAGGTTGAATATTCTTTGGAACGATAACTGGAACTCTATGAGTGTTATGTACACGTCAAATGGATTCTATGCACATAATAATAAGGTCGTAATTGTAAAAATCACGCAAACTTATAATCGGATACAGTTAATTTGATATGTTTACGTGAAATTTCGAATTCATATTGAATATTTATATTATATTAAATTAATTTTTATTGTATTCCTTATTGTATGTTTATGTGGGTTACATAAAATTAATTTTATGTATCAGATATGCAAATAGATAAATATTTTAATCTGCATATCGGTATAATAATATGTCACGTGAATGTAGGTGATTGAGAGTAAAGTACCTAATACTACATAAACATAGGTATATACTACATAATAATATATAGGTACAACTATATATAATAATACATATACAGCTGGGTTATTTGTAAAACACCAGCATCCTTAAAAGGGGTCATTAAACTCATCGTTAAGAACAACTTTTACTATGGGACCAACCCTGAAATGGCGAAATTAAAATCAGCTGTTCCATACATTTTGTTGAGTCATGTGACCATAAATGTATGGAACAGCTGATTAAAAAAAAAAACACACAAAAAAAAATATTATCCTTACAGAGCGTACTTTTCAATAGACAAATTGTCAGATAGAGGTCATTGACCTTCCTATTCTTTGTAGAAACGAAGTATGGTGTAACTTTGATCATCATTAACACAATTAGGTAATTCAATGTCTTGGTACTTTCGAAAACGTCCTAGAGTATCTACGTCATTGATTACGAGATCGCATCTGTGATAGGACTCAGGCAATGCCACGGGATAATAATATGTAATATTATATTATATTGAGTCGTGATAGCCTAATGGTTGTGACCGTTGACTGGTAAGTCAGTGGTCTCGGGTTCGAACCCAAGGCGCGCACCTCTGACTTTTCGTAAGTTATGTGCGTTTTATAAATTAATTATCACTTACTCCGTGCCTCGGAAAGCACGTAAAGCTGTTGGCCCTGCGCCTGATCTCTCTCCGATCGCGGAAGGCCGTCCCATCGGACTATGAGAGTGAGGGAATAGAGAGTGCACCTGTGTTTGCGCACACACTTGTGCACTATAATATCTCCTGCGTAATTGGCTAGTCTCCGTTGAGATTGGCCGCTGTGACCGAAATTCGGTCAGGAGATTATTATTATTATAATCCATAGACATAAGTTACAGTTTCGGGAAGCAGTGAATAGCCTAGTGGATGTCTCAGGTTCAAACTCTAAGGTTTCGTACGTAAAGGTTTCTTTCTTATCGTATGGTTAATAAACAACCTGGTTTCATAGTTTTAACCGCCCGTACACCTAGACGTAGACGTAGAAAAATTTCTCAGGTGTCCTGGTCACACGATGTTTTCCTTCACCGTTTCAGCAACTGATAATTAATTTATAAAACGCACATAACTTACGTAAAGTCAGAGGTGCGCGCCTTGGGATCGGACTTGAGACCACTGACTTGTCAGTGGGCGGGCAACGGGCATACCCGTGTCAGTGTCTTTAGAAGTAATGTGAATATTATAATTAATTATACTGATTGCCACGTCTTTCGACCCAGTGTGGACCAGACGCACTTATTCTATTCTGTCCAATTCGTCTCGCACTCTCTTGCGTGGTCTGCTACAATGACGTATTGCTGTATCAGTGCTCCAATTAGAGGTTATTTTGACCCACAGCTCAATCAGATGCAACAGACGTGACCGACCCCCTCCCATAAATAATAAATTATTTAATAAGAAAATTTGAAAAAACAACTGATACGGATGGGATTTGAACCCACGATCTTCGACGTACCGTGTCGACGCTCTAACCGCTGAGCCTAAATAAATCAGCCTGTAACTGTCCCAATGTAGGGCAAAGGTCTTTTCTCATACAGAGAAGGATTGAGCATATATAATCACCACGCTAACTCACTGCGTGTTGGCAATTTCAGACTATTAAGTCCAGGTTTCCTTACGATGTTTTCCTTCACCGTTAGTCTGTGGTGTCGTAGATTAACTAAGAAAGTACATATGACATTGAAAAAGTCACATTGGTATATGCCAGGTTCGAACTCCCACCCACGCGTTTGCAAAGTGGGTCCGTAACCAAAACGCCACCACGACCATCTCCCAATAAATAAATAAATAAAATAATATTTTATATAAATAGTGGTTCGTTCATTTATTATTTTCATTAAGTGGTGGTTCATTTAATAGTAATTAAAATATTGAAAAGTAATAATTTTCATAGCCGCAAATATGTTTTAAACATAAAATTACACACGAGATAATTGAATCAGGAAAAATAATTAATATTATCGACAGATCCCGTACTGAAAATGAAATACATTAACAGTTTAATTTTGTAGGTATTGAGTCGATAATGGATTTTGTTGTGATTTGTTGCTGTCATGTCGTTGCAACTTATTATAATGGATCACGTTAAATGTGCAAATGTAATTAATGCATTTTGTTTTAATTAAACACAGTAATGTAAGCGTCAGTTCTACTATCTATTTTGTGGTTAAGTAAAAACAAATAGCAAATAATTTTTATTTCAATCGTAATTTTTAGGTACAAAGGTAGATTAGCTACGCCATTTTAGGATTTCAGAACGAGGCTCAAGCATTATCCTTGATTTAAAAAGTATGAGAATTGAATTTAGAACAACAAACTTCAAAGGAAAAATAGGTACTATATGTATAATAATTCAAATCTTAAATCACGAGATTCATGCTTGAATCTTGATCTGGAATATGGGCCTTTGATTGAGAAACAAAATGTTATATTGTAGAGATAAGTAAATCTTACTTAACTTTGCTCAACACTTAAGTGGGCGAAGCGCGCTTTAGTTATGATACTTACCGAAAGTACTCGGCAATCTAGATGGCACACTGAATTGTTCTATTTATAGTGCCTGTAAAAAGTCACAGTCAGTATGGTTTATGCATGAATAAAAAGTATTAAAACATTGTAAACTGTTGTTGTGTGTGTAGTAACATTAATTTATAAAGTGAAAACATTATGAAGAAACCAGCACAACTGAGAGATTTTTCAACGGTGTGTAAAGCCATGTCTACGTCAAGCCTACGTTAAGTTTAAGATGTTTTTTAAATTTTAATATCAAAGGTTAGGGTTAAACTCTGACACCAGGTTGTACATCAACCATACAATAAAGAAGATTATCCCGCAAATTAAAAACAAAAACCAAGAAATTAATTCGAATCAATTGTGACCGCTTGCGCCAACTAAATAGCAGAGTACTGTGTATACAAACTTCATATAGGTGTTACAACGTGTAAATTGTTTTCTTCACGCTCATAACTTTCGGGGTCGTCACAGAGACCTAAATGCAAGCAAACGATCCTCCTATGCTTCCTTTACTTCCGCTATTAGAACACTAGATTGTGTTTTCGTAACCTTATACATATACTTTAAATAGAGACGTGATAGCCTAGTGGTGGTGACCGTTGACTGGCAAGTCAGAGTTCTCGGGTTCGAACCCAAGGCGCGCACCTCTGACTTTTCGTAAGTTATGTGCGTTTTATAAATTATCACTCTCCGTGCCTCGGATAGCACGTTAAGCTGTTGGCCCCGGCTGTCAATTGTAGATCTTTGACAGTCGTTACGGATAGTCAGAAGCCCGCAAGTCTGACAACCAGTCTTACCAAGGGGTATCGTATAACCCAGTATCTGAGCTGTGGAGGTCTGATAGGCAGTCGCTCCATGTAAAACACTGGTATTAAGCTGCATTCGGTAAGACTGGAAGCCGACCCCAACATAGTTGGGAAAAAGCTAGGCAGATAATTATACATATACTTTAAATAAATAAACATTTAAACATATAAATTAATTATCACTTACTCCGTGCCTCGGGAAACACGTCAACCTGTTGGCCCTGCGCCTGATCTCTCTCCGATCGTGTGATGTGTCGGATTGCTGTCCCATCGGACTTAGAGAGCAAATAAACTAAGCTTATAATTATATTGTGTTTTAATACAATGTTTCGGAGTTATGATCATGTAATGGCTTAAAAAAATATAGGAAATGAGAAAAGAGATTGAATACGAGGGTGATTTAAACCCCAGGCACTCACAGTACGTCGAGTGTTAATTTTTTATCAATTTCCTCAGATTTATCCAAAGCATTACGGTAATAGCTTATTTGCCAAGTGTGTGATGGGAAATATAATCTAAATACCTTGACGGGTATTATTTAATGTATATGGCATATGCCAATTTTTTTTTCAATGTCATAAAAAGTTTCGTAATTAATCTAAGACACTACTGACTAACGGTGAAGGAAAATATCGTGAGGAAACCTGGACTTCATAGTCTAAAACCACCAACACGCAGTGAGCTAGCGTGGTGATCATGCTCGATCCTTAATGAGAAGAGCCTTTGCCCTACAGTGGGACAGTTACAGGCTGGTTGTTTATTTTTATTAAGTAGTACCTACTTTATCACTTTTTAAGGTACCTATACCTAAAAATATAAAGTGATAAAGTAAATATATTTATTTATATATTTAGTACCTACTTTATCACTTTTTAAGGTATCTTTACCTAAAAATATGCAAAATATATTAAATTACATGTCTTCTATACAAAATACATCATCTTTTATAATATATGTATATCAAAGTTCAAAGTTGATGCTCGCACATAACATTAAAATTGGCGCCACATTATACATGCATATTATGTAAATATAATCTTATATTCAAGTTATACAAACTACGCATACCTTTTGTTGTTGTTAATATCTTACAAAACAATTTTGTTAGGAGTGCCGGATTCTTGGCAATTCGCTGTGAAAGTAACTGTTTTATGCTTAACTAATTAGTTAAATGGCTTGTAATGCAATAAAATAATTCAGAAATATTGTGTTTTCGAATAACGTTCTACAGGGTGCGACCAAAAGATGAGGTCATATTTAAGGTTCACTATAATATCTGAAGATGGCGAGAGACGATAACATAAGGCCTTTAGAGAAGCTTATGAAGATCATGGGGGGAGGCTTCTGCCCAGCAGTGGGATGATTCCCCTCTCTGTCTTGGGGTCGGGTGCATTATCGAAGGTCGCAACAGCGCTTAACATCGGGTGGGGTACCTAGTCAAACACAGGCCTTCATCATCATCATCATTTCAGCCATAAGACGTCCACTGCTTCGACTTCCTTAACACGGGCCTTAATTATAATAAAAAAAAACAGAATGAAACTAAATTCAATTATTATTTAGGAGTTTTTCGTTGGTATCTAACGTGTTCATGCCGCCGATTCAATAAAATTAGACACAAGATGACAAGACCATAATACAATATGAATTAATATAGGTTTTGTCATCAAAACTAAAGCTGTGTACCAATTATCAGATCAATCTGTCAACAGAAAGAGGGTGAATTATCGATTACTAAATTTGAACCAAATAATAAACAGGTCAAGCTAAGTAAAACCGTTTAAAAAGACAAAGGATGTCTTTTATTGATAAACCACGATAGCTAGCTAGTACTGTGATGTTGACTTGACCATTATATTTCATAATCCTAAAACTTGTAGCATAAAAGATAGGCACTGATTTTTTTTAAATTGCGTATTACAAATTGGGTAACTAAATGTGAAGCAAAGCTTTTGCGAGATGATCCCCAAAAGACTCTGATTTATTTCGCAACTATATTTTTATAATTTAAAAAAAACTGGTTACAGACAGCTTGGTTTAATACGCTGTTCGTCAAATGGAGTTATGACTGAAAATCAAATTAATAACAAATAGTATTCCTCTTCAATGTGTGAGTCGTGATAGCCTAATGGTTTGACCGTCTGACTGGCAAGTCAGAGGTCTCGGGTTTTGTAAGTAATGTGCGTATTATAAATTAATTATCACTATCCGTGCCTCGGATAGCACGTTAAGCTGTTGGCCCCGGCCTTAGCGAAAAATTTTTTTGATGATCATTCTTCCAAGGCCCCGGCTGTCAATTTTAGATCTTTGACAGTCGTTACATTCGCTCCATGTAAAACACTGGTATTCAGCTGCATCCGGTAAGACTGGAAGCCGATCCCAACATAGTTGGGAAAAGGCTAGGCAGATGATGAGTATTCCTCTTCAAAGCATGTGGATGTGGGTTCGACCTGGCATGGCATGTAATTTAGGCAGCAAAAATGCGTGAAGAAAGGAAAAGCCAACTGTATTTGGTCCTGTCTTTTGTTTATTTAGTTTTGGTCTTGCGACTTCACTACATAGTATAAAACAAAGTCGCTTCCCCCGTCTGTCTGTTCCTATGTATGCTTAGATCTTTAAAGCTACGCAACGGATTTTGATGCAGTTTTTTTAATAGATAGAGTGATTCAAGAGGAAGGTTTCTATGTATAATACATGCATATTAGCGTATCCGTGCGAAGCCGGGGCGGGTCGCCAGTAAAACATAAATTAATGTTAGGTATATGATACAATCTGCTTATCTCTATCGCATATCCTTGATTATTATTATAAGTAGGTATTTAAAACAGTCTATCCGGCGTTGCATAAGGGAGGTTCCGGAGCTGGTCTCTTAAGAGGGCCCCGTATTTCCCTCCATGTGCTGATGGTGGTCACCGGGGTGGTTTTAGTGAAGTACGAATCCCAAACTAGTCTCTTCCGCCTGAGGCTAGGTACCTTTTGAAGGTTTCCCCTGTAAACAAAAATAAAAGGGTAGGTACCTATTTTACTACGACACAAGAGACTTACGCCTATTTCCTCGAGAGGCAGACAGAGGTGTATTTCTAGTAGTTGACGATGCATACATCTTGACAACTGCGCAGTAGCAGATTTTTAGATCTCGTTGGTGGACCGAAGGAGGGGCGAGGAAATTTGTGCCGCGCCATCACACGTGATTGGTTAATCCGGCGTGAACCTGAGTGAACTTTCACCTACTAAAAGGAATTCGCTAACCTGCTATATCGATCGCACATTGAAGATATCAAATCAATGAATATAGTTATGAAAAATCAAACTAAACCAATTTTTTATTGAATTGATAAGTTTCAGCAAAAATTTTAGCTTTATCGAAACATGTTTTCACATAAAAATGGCATAAAATAAAAATTAATTTAAAGCTATTTCTTTCTTTAAACATGATTCGATTTAGCTGAAGTTTTTGCTAAAACTTTGTAATGTTGTGTTAGTTCGATTTTTCGTAACTACATTCGTTGATTTACACCTTCAATCAACTTTAATGCGCAAGCGAGATAGCAGATTAGCGCGAAGAGGCGCCTTATGACGTTTGCCGGTGTCTGTAGATACACCTATATTTTGCTGTTTGTCATCTCATACTATTAACTACACATCGCTCAACCCGAGGATTGACGTCAGGACTCCATGCTCAGTAGTCGCGTTCGACAAACGAGGCAGATTTGATGTCTGGCGCAAAATTAATATCGATCAACTGCACAGCTCAAGAAAAACAGCCAGTCGCGGACAATCCTCAAAACGCTAGCACGTGACCAGCTTTCACCTAATCCTACCTTCGATACCGAAAAATATTTACACTAATCTGTCGTAAGATTTAACCAGCAATTAACTACCTACGCAAGTCATTTGAGTCGACTTATGGAATATTACTTAATATAGCTGCCCACTATTACATTGAAATAACACATAAAATTATGCTAATAATGCATTTTATTGTTATCGCTTGCTTGGTAGGGCAAGTTATATCGGGATACTGGACTGTAAGTGGATTGGACAAGCTGTTTTGAAAGCGTCTAGGACGAATGAAAATGAAAAAACATGGAATTCGATATAAGTATTTGGCCGTAAATAGGTACTTCATTTGAGGTACTTGTTATTATAAAATGTACCTAAACATAATATTAACTTTTATTTCAGAACTACATTATTATACAAGAATTTACAAACTAAATATAACTACTATTTACATTTGCCTATAAAAAAAAACGAAAATAATAATAATAGAAAAAAAAGTACCTAAATATTATGCGTCAAAGTACTCCTCTGCATCACTGTTATTATTTACTTGTTATTATTATTATTTACTTACTAGTTTAGATTAGTAATTGTCGCTTGATTTATTTTAATCGCCTACCACTTCATTTCTACACCACCCTGTGGTTGACTGGTAGAGAATGCCTAAGGCCGTCCGCCAACTCTTTTATGATTTACAAAGTTTAAATAAATAAATAAAAGACATAATGGTAATAATTGTAATAATAATAAACATTATTTTGTTTCAAACAGACTGTTCTCGTAGTTTTAGTTTAGTGAAATTATGAATTTATATTATTTTTAAAGTACTTACTTAATTTTTTAATTTTATGGTCTTACCTATTATACGATGACTGTTGATTGGCAAGATCTTCTTTTCGCTAGATATGTGCGTATTATAAAAATTAATTATCACTTACTCCGTGCGGAAAGCATAAAATTCCTCCGCCTGATCTCTCCCCGGTCGAGTCGGATTACCATCCCATCGGACTATACGAGTCAGGGAATAGAAATAGAGAGTGCACCTATGTTTGCGCACTGTAATATCCCCTGCGTAGTTAGCTAATCACCGAAATTTGGTAAAGAGGATATTATTATTTTATTTTTATCCTCAACCCGTATCGTCCTGAGCAAGATCCTTGAGTATTGCGTTCCACGAATCCGAACCCAACCCTAGATAACGGTTCATAATATTTACTTTTACATTCCTTGGATCTCTAAGTTAAGTAATATACCTAGTAGTTAGCACTTTCTATCTAAATTCTCAAATCAATTAATTTAGAAGATTGTTTACGGTTGCTTTTTCTGCGAAACTCGGTATAGTACTATGTATAGTAAAGTAACCTATGCTAATTCCGAAACTGTATGAAGTTTCTAATATTTGTACCTCATTTCTCTGTTGCCTTTTGCCCCACCTCCACTTTTTTTTCTACGCCTTTATTAGCTTCATAGGTACGTAAATGTTAGTATGTAGGTATGTAACGGAAACTTTAATCGTCGGATTAACTCAAAATTTGTCACTCACACTTCTTTAATATATATTATAATAGAATAATAAAATAAATTTAATTTTAATAAGTAGATACATTTCATACATACCTACCTACATCACTTTTATAAAAACAAAACATTAATCTAAACGCGCTTTCAGAATATCCCTACACATTTATATATTATTACCCGAACAAAAAACCCCCTATAGGTAATTAAATTTTATAAAGAAAAGTAAAAAAAAAACTTTGGAAAGTCTCTTGGAATCAAGAAATAAACAGAACAGCTAGTAAATAAAAAATACAGTGGAATACTTTTATAGGGGCGGATCAATAAATTGACCACAACGTTGAAACTTAAACGAAAGCGATAAACAGTTAATAAGTGAAACGTTTTTTATAAATATCATTGCCGTCTCATAAATTGCGTACGTTATCGAACAGTTTTACGACAATTACGTGTGAAGGCCCATTTTTAGTATCGGGTCATTACGACATAGTACGCAAACTAGGTACTTCATTGGCGTCGAGCGAGGAACGTAGCGACTTTTTTTATGAGAAAAAAATTAATTGAAATTAGCTAAGCGGTCCACTAAGTGACCCCAGAGAGGACAGCGACGGTATCACATTGGTGGCCTTCCCGGATATGGAGACCGCTTTATTGTCTCCTCAGGAATATGGCTAATGGCATCGCAAAGAAAATTTCCAGACTTGGTCACTTCAAAGGACTCGGACATCACTTCATATGCTGATGTTGGTCTCCGGTACTTAAGTGAGCTCTTCGTCTTCGTCTTCTTATCGTATGGTTGATTAACAACCTGGTGTCAGAGTTTAAACTGCTCGTAGGCCTCTAACATGGCTTTACACACCATTGATTGACCTTTGAAAAATCTCTTAGGTGTGCTGGTTTCATCACGATATTTTCCCTCGCCGTTTTAGCAATTGATAATTAATTTATAATACGCAAATATGACTTACGAAAATTCTGAGGTGCGCGCCTTGGGATCGAACTCGAGATCACCGACTTGTCATTCGACGATCATACCACTAGGCTGTCAGTGCTTTCTGTAATCAATAAAAAGGTTCTTTAATTTATTTCATTTTAATTTTACTATTTCTCCGACAGCGCACGCGCGGCCTGCGGCCGTCGCGGTCGTACACCTGGGACACTATTTTACACAAACATTGGTCAACTTCTAATTTCAGTATCACTTATTATTCATACTCTCATTAGTAAACATAGACATAGAAATTGTAATTTTGGCACGGGATGTCACAAATGTAACCTAATTTATATTTGCACTAGCATCTATAACTACACTATATATTTCCATCATCTTCATCGTATGGTTGATGAACAACCTGGGGTCAGAGTTTAAACCGCCCGTAGGCCTCTGATATGGCTTTACATCATCTGCCTAGCCTTTTCCCAACTATGTTGGGGTTGACTTCCAGTCTTACTGGATGCAGCTGAATACCAGTGTTTTACATGGAGCGAGCCTATCAGACCTCCACAACCCAGATACTGGGTTACACGATACTCCTTGGTAAGACTGGTTGTCAGACTTTCGGGCTTCTGACTATCCGTAACGACTGTCAAAGATCTACAATTGACAGCCGGGGCTAACAGCTTAACGTGCTATCCAGTGATAATTAATTTATAAAACGCACATAACTTACGAAAAGTCACAGGTGCCTTGGGTTCGAACCCAAGTCGTCTCACTTGCCAGTCAACGGTCACCACGTCCACTAAGCTATCACGAGTGACTGACATGGCTTTACACACCGTTGAAAAATCTCTCAGGTAGTCAGGTGTGCTGGTTTCCTCACGATATTTTTCTTTGCTATTTTTATTATTATTATTATTATTAGCCAAAATTTTCCCACTGCAGGGCAAAGGCCTCCCTTCCCTTTTTCCACTCCTCTCTATTTGCTATTTTAGCAAGTGATAATATAATAAATTAAAATTTCTAAAACGCACATGACGGCAATTAAATGCACATATAATTATGCAAAAATTGAATTCGAATTTCAAATTCTGTGCACCTTATTCTTATTAACAATAAAATCCAACCGCTTCAAATATTTTCTTCAACGACATTGTTCACTGTATAAATTTCCCAATGGTCTTAGGCTTAGACCACATAGGTAATAACATAATAGTATTGAGTTACCCAACACTGCGTAACTTAAAGTTACAACACTGTCTGGTAATGCTTAGTTAGTCTCTAGACTAGGACGTGTAAATGATTGAGTACTAAGTACTGTAGAGCTCTTATGGCCTACATGTATTTTTTGTGCACTTTTTCTGGGCAATAAATAGCTTAGTTCCGTTCACTACCACGCTCGGGTTGGTGACGCTCGGTGACGCTCGGTCGGGTCGGGGACGCTAAATCAGGTAAACTCGGCTCTAGTCGGCTTTCTTTACTTTTTGTGTGTTATATCTGTCTGCTCGCTGTCAGGATACGTTTTTGTGTTATTTCTAGCTTTCCAGTGTTTAAAGTTGGTTAATTTGTTTGTATTTTTTTTAATTTTCATTAGCTAGTATGTATATCCAAGGAGGGCAAAACTTTTCCTCCTTTTTTCCTTTTTTCGATTAAAAACTAACTTGAACAGTCACTGTTCTGATAATATGGAACTCAGACATTACACAGTGACTACTCCGACAATTATAGAAGTTAAAGACTGTTCTACTCAGATACGCCCTTTTTTCGTCGACAGTCTTTTGGGCTATATCTATTCGTGAAAGACTAACATGTCTGAGTAGAATAGTGTCGAAGTTCTATAACTGTTAGAGTAGCATAATGTCAGTGTCATTGTATCTCAACAGTATCTATCGAATAACTAAAAATAATAATAACATTTTTTAATTTTCTCCGACCGGGGAACGGGAACATTACGGGAACGGTCGACTACATTACCTGAAATCCGCAGCGTAATGAAATTTAAATAAGTCCAAACACCCGATACTTTAATTAAAACGCTCGTTAATTGAGTTAAGTGGCCGTCTGGGATAAATTTATTTGTATGAATTTAAGTATGGCTTTTTATAAAATATTATAATGATGGTGTTTTTTACTATTTAAAAAAGGATTCATGTGTTTGACCTTAGACCCTTTGAGGGTAGGTATAGAATAAAAGGCAACACGTTGTCATCATCTGCCTAGCCTTTTCCCAACTATGTTGGGGTCGGCTTCCAGTCTTACCGGATGCAGCTGAATACCAGTGTTTTACATGGAGCGACTGCCTATCAGACCTCCACAACCCAGATACTGGGTTACACGATACCCCTTGGTAAGACTGGTTGTCAGACTTTCGGGCTTCTGACTACCCGTAACGACTGTCAAAGATCTACAATTGACAGCCGGGGCCAACAGCTTAACGTGCTATCCGAGGCACGGAGAGTGATAATTAATTTATAAAACGCACATAACTTACGAAAAGTCAGAGGTGCGCGCCTTGGGTTCAAACCCGAGACCACTGACTAAAAAGGCAACACGTTGTATATTTTTTTAAATCTGAACTATTAATATATAATATATTAGTTTGGGTATTAATCTCTATTAGTTTGTGATCTCTTCATCATCATCATCATCAGCCTGTATTAGTCCACTGCTGGACAAAGGCCTCTCTCAATGTGCGCCACTATTGTGCGCTCATTGGAGGTATTTGCCCATAATCGGCACTCTGAGCAAGCGAGTTGGCGATCGCATACGCGCTTGATTACCGTTACACAGAAGGATGTTGCTGCTCATCCTCCGGATCTTTCCCTTTGTGGCTTCTTACGATACCCGCGGGACGAATAGAGGTGTAGAGTAGAGGATATTACATAATAATATGACTCTTATTGTATTGTGTTCTCAATGGTAATTCAGCTTACCATTCGATATTTGAACCACTAGGTTTTAAAGTCTAATGCATAACCAACTCATATTTGTGTTGTAAAGCCTTGGAAAGTGTGAAGCGAAGCCACTTCGAGGTTTACACAGAAGCTGACAAATGTTTGCGGAACAAATATTGAATGTGTATATAGCTTAAGGTTTTAATAGTTAGGTCTGGTTTTGCACTTAAGTTTTGTCTTAAGTTGATTGTAATTCTAAAGTTTTAATCTAGATACTTTTGTCAATGGATTTGTTATAGTTTTTGTGTTACCGCTCGTTATTAACTAACTAGCTTCCCAGCGCGACTTCGTACGCCTGATTATCCTACTTCAACGCCTATTCTACTCTACCCCTACCCTACTCTATCCCTACCCTACTCTATCCCTACCCTACTCTACCTCTACCGTACTCTATCCCTACCCTACTCTACTCCTACTCTATTCTACCCCTACCCTACTCGTCATGGTTTCGAATCGAATTTTTTTTTTTGACCTACTTGATGAAAGGTAAGGAATTTAAACACACTGGAATTTGTTCAATATTTATCTCATTATGTCAAACAAAACACGTAGGAAAAATCAAACAGAAAATCATTACGAAATATACTTACTTAAAATCAGCTAAAACTATTCAACCTTGACTGGACAATAGGTCTAACTGACCACCCACCGACGCATACTCGAATAGTAATAAATCTTGTATTGGTAATGTGACTCTAAAAGCTTACCTACTACAAAAGATGGTAGATTTTCTAACATTATTTTATGACGCTGCGACATCGTAGTGTTTCTTACAATACACTTTGACATCGTCTTGTAACAACAACACAATAGACAAGTCAAAACCCGCATTTCAAACTTTCCGAAATCATTTAACCATTGAAAGGAAACTTAGATAGAACTTAAATTGATTAATTAACATTAACTATTGTCATCCTGATTAACAGATGGAGTAAGCTAGTTCTTGAGTGGAGACCATGGATCGGCAAACATAGTGTAGGACGCCCTCAGGCTAGGTGGAGTGACGATCTTCGCAAGGTGGCTGGCACGAACTGGATGAGAGTAGCCAAAAATCGTGCTCAATGGCGTGCAATGGGAGAGACCTATGTCCAGCAGTGGACTGCTATAGGTATGATGATGACGATGATCCTGATTAATAGAGCTTTACATACAATAAAATAAATCAGCCTGTAACTGTTCCAGTACAGGGCAAAGGCCTCTTCTCATACAGAGAAGGATTGAGCATTAATCACCACGCTAGCTCACTGCGGGTTGGCGATTTCAGACTTAAAGTCCAGGTTTCCTTACGATGTTTTCCTTCACCGTTAGTCAGTGGTGTCTTAGATTAACTAAGAAAGTACATATGACATTGATAAAGTCACATTGGTACATTGGTGGTTCGAACCCACAACCACGCGCTTGCAAAGCGGGTCCGTAACCAATGTGCCACCACGACACCTTACAATAACACAATACATACAATAACATAATAATAAAGTCAGTGGTCGAAATTTGACCGATTGTTTTTTAAATTTTAGCTTCCTGCACTTCTTCTCCATACAAACTTTTACTACGCAAAGTTTCACACTCCCCCGTGCGCGCAATATTTCCAATAAAAAGCGACCCACAGTTTTCTTTTCAAGTATTTATATATATAAGTACTTAGATCACTAGCTGCCCCGCGTGACTCTGTACTTTTCCCTGTACTTGTAGTAAGAGACGATATTACTTGCAAAATTTCATAGTTCTAGGTCAACAGGAAGTACCCTAAACATTTTGATTCCCTTGAGAGTGTCAAAATATACGTTTTTTGCGGCAAAAACGGCTGTATCTTTTTTTTTACGTTAACCTAGAAGTTTGATTTTTTCACAGCTTCAAGGGACCGCAGACTTGAGTATTATGGTTTTAAAAGGTCTTGAGAGACAGACAGACAGACGGACAACAAAATGATCGTATGGGTTCTGATTTTTCTTTTTGAGGTACGAAACCATAAAAATATGAAATTATACCTTCCTAGGGGTATTACTTCACGGGGGATACTGCAATGTATAAACAAGTATCTATCATGTACAATCAAATTACAGATTCTATTTTACATAAAAACCTAAAATAAGTTTTCTATGCCTATTTTACTGAAATAAAACTAAATCTATACCTAGTTATACCTGAAAACAAAAGTAACAAGCCAGTATCGTTTAATGAGGAGGGTCACCTAAAACGCTTTGAACATTATCCTTGTTGCTAGGCAACGAGGCTTAACATAGTTGAGAACCTCTCTTGTTAACCGATCAAAGAAAAAATCGTCAATCGTGTCATCAAAAAACATTTTTAGAAAAAAAAAGAGTTATTTGGACACAGCACTTAGAGACACAAACAAATATAAAAAACATTAAAAAAATATATTTTATTAAATTTTAGGCTACTTACCGATTGGCGATTCGCCTTCTGAGATTGATGTCAAGGCTTTATCCAAAGTCTGAACCAGAAAAAATAAATATAGCAGCCTATAACAGTCACACTGAAAGGTTAAGGTTTTAAATAGATTAATCTGCAATAAAAGGTGTTAGGTTTTTATTTTCGTTACGGAATTTCTTTTTTTTTTTTTTTTTTTTTTCTTGTTTATGGCAATCTGCTGATGACTTCAGCAATTTCTGCCAGTGTCGTGTAGTGGCCGCACATGGGTAAAAATAAAGTATAATTAAAAATTTATTTTAAGTTTTTGTCGATACTTAGAGCTTGATTCGGTCGCCGCGCTCAAAGCCCGCGATAAAATCTATAAATTAAAATATGACACTGACAGTATATTCATTAATTCCAAGATGAAAAAAACAATCACCAGCCAGCATTTATGAGAGAAAACAAAAAAAAAGACGAGTTTTGGTTCAAAATGACACCAATGAGTTCTTAATGTGAGAACTGCTCTTACACCTTGTTTTGCTCACTTTTGAAGATTGCTTCTTACGTTAAGTAGCAAAGTAATCATCGTACTAGTCTTCGACGTCGTTTTTACGGCTCATTATTAACTTAATTTCACTTTTTACTTCACTTTTGTAGGCGTGTTTGGGTGAAATCTTGCAAGCCAAAATTGAACCATCATCAACATCAGCCTGTATTAGTCCACTGCTGAATATAGGCGCCACTTTTTCGCGCTCATTGGAGGTATTTGCCCATAATCTCCATGCTGGGCAAGCGAGTTGGCGATCACAGTAGCAGATAATTGCTGTTACACTGAAATACTGAAGGCTGCTGCCCGTCCTCCGTACCTTTCCCTTTGTCGCTTCTTACAACACCCGTGGGAAAAGACAAAAATAGTTTTTAAGAGATTTATTTTTAGGTCATCATCTCAGACTCTTTTTGCCAAGCTGTTTGTGTGTAGCAGATGAACGTTTCTCTTATTATTTTTTTGTAGTGACCAGAAAAATCAGAAGAATCGAAAATGTGCCGAAAATTGCTGAGTAAGCCACATTTAGCGACCGGTTATTGACACACGTTTAGCGCTACAACGTTAATTTTAGTTCAAATATTATTGTCAGTCAAATACATTTCATTTGAACT
Organism: Protodeltote pygarga; assembly: GCA_936450705.2. Taxonomy (NCBI): domain Eukaryota; kingdom Metazoa; phylum Arthropoda; class Insecta; order Lepidoptera; family Noctuidae; genus Protodeltote; species Protodeltote pygarga. Next base: position 20,225,924 of record OW388248.2, on the reverse strand, counting down.
ACTATAATGTAAATAAAGTATTGACATTATACAAGCAGTGGATAGCCTAGTGGTATGACCGTTTCACTGCAAAGTCAAAATCGTAGGTTAGTACAGACAGTGCGTCAGACACGCACCTCAGATTTTTCGGATTTATGTGCGTATTAGAAATGAATGATCACTTGCTAAAACTGTGAAGAAACATCGTGAGGAAACCAGCACATCTGAGAGATTTCTTGACGGTGTGTAAAGCCGTATCAGAGGCCTACGGGCGGTTTAAACTCTGACACCAGGTTGTTTATTAACCACACGATGAACTTAATAATAAGTTTTTTGAGTGATGACTGAGTTTTGGATGGATGATTGATTCTAGACTCAATTACAATTTACATATGTTTTGAGTCGTTATAGCCTAGTAGGGTGACTTCTGACTGGCAAGTCAAAGGTCTTTAGTTCGGGCCCAAGCGCTGACCTCTGACTTTTCGTAAGTTAATTGTTACCTGCTCTATGCCTAATTTCATTTTAAATTCTGTCAAGAGGTGAAGAAATGGTTATTTTATTAGATTTTATGGGGTAACCATAATTAAGTAGCTACACAATATTATATTTAACCGTTATAAATTATATAAATAAATTACAATGCTAAAATAAAAAGTTACTTAATGAAATCTCCACATAACCTCCTCAGGAACAATAAATTTTATTCCACGATCTACTTTCGCAGGACTGACAGCACGTCAAGTCGTCAACGCCAAGAGTTATAGTAAATTAGTACTTATTACTATTGGAACAAGGTATGTGATAATTGCCACTCTTGCCATTGACAGTACTCGTATATTCTTACGTACAACACGTAAGGCCTCTTACTTAATGACAGCCGGCAGGCGGAGGAGGCGACGCACGCAGCGAGCGGCGCATACGCAGTAAGCAACGCGTGCGCGCAACGAAAAAATAGTGTGCTTAACTACTTTATAACTACTTATTAAATTATTTACAATTTTCAAAGACCTACTTTTACCTTTGTGCATAACTATAGCGTGTCCTGGCAGTTGCTTAGATTTATTCACTGAAATGTTTTTTTTTTACAGGTGCGCTTTAAAATAGATTTTACACCGTTCGACTGAAGCATGTCGCTCCCCGCACCCCTCGCCGCTATTATCGATTACAGTTCAGCAAAATCCTTTGTAGGATTTGAAAGCATCGCTGATACACCGCGCCGCCGAACCGCTACCATAGCCCCGCTACCCGCTGTCACCAAGCCCTCCTACTTACAGAGAAAGTGGTCACCAGATCAATTTTACTTGTTACCATTATTAACCTTAAAACCGGTTTTTTGAACGATATGCGTACAACTTCAATGTTACATCACACAGTAAATGAAGGATATGGTTATTTAATACTTATTGGCTTTCTAATTTTGTCAGGAATTCAGAGTACCTACTGCGAGTTGGCAGTCCAACGGTCATACCGCTAGGGTATCGCTGTATACAATACGTGCTAAATTTACATTAATTGATTGACGACTAGAATCGGCCACCGACTGCAACCACAAAACGCCAACGTATTTCCTGTTTTCATACAATTTATAGTATGGACTCGCCGGTTGGGGTCGCGTCGGTGATCGCCACGCCACATGTTAGCCGCATTTAGCTACAGGTGGTGGCGTTTGTGCACAGTATAATAATCATACAATATGGTAACTACGTACAAACGCTCGAAATGGCACACTCACATGAACATGCGTAATATTGCGTAACGACGAGACTCCTAAGCGAACATTGCGGTACTCGCAGTATCAACGACGCGTCATTGCGCATGTTTGTGTGAGTGTGTCGTTTTCGAGCGTTTGTACGTAGTTATCATACTGTATGATTATCATACTGTGGTATAAATGCTCGAAAATGCCACACTCACACAAACGCGCAACGACACGTTCGATACTACGAGCACCGCGACGTTCGCTTAGGATTCCCGTAATTACGCAATATTACCTACGCATATTTGTATGAGTATGCCGTTTCGAGCATTTGTACTATGGAGCAGTTAGTATCTTTTCATAGTTTGTTTGTAGTTTCCGTACTGTATGATTATTATTCTGTGGTTTGTGGCTATAGCGTGTGGTCTGTTTGCCAGCATTAGTGTTAAGCTAAGTGGATTAATGTTATTATTATAAATTACACTAGCTGATGCCCGCGTCTTCGCTCGCGTGATTGGTTATCGCGACCAAAATTGCTTAATCATTAAATTTTGATCCCGTTCCTGCAACCCGGCTTAGTTTTTTTCAACACCTCCAACAAATATCATTATATTTTAGCCAAAGTATACAGAAACTTAATGAAACAACTTTTAAACGGATAAACTCGCGTACCTATATTGTATTTTTGAAAAACAAGATCTGCAAAGATCTCGAAACTTCAGGAATTTTTCAAAAATACAATATACGCGAGTTTATCCATTTAAAAGTTGTTTCATTATTTTAAATGTTCGCGAAAGTTTGAGACTATATTACACAAAAACCTTCCTCGATAACCACTCTACTCATCATCATTAATGAAAACAGCATGAAAATCGGTGCAGAAATTTTTGAGTTCGCGAATAGCGAACAGACGAACAGACAGACTCAGTGGAGGACTTTGTAATAGGTATGTAGTAAATTATGATAATTAGCTTATTGGATTAATCAAATGTCTGAATAATTAATTAAAGCAAATGGTATTGGTAGGTCGTGTGCTTGCAACAGTAATAATCAAATCTCGACGTCAATTCAAATTCAATTAGTGGAGAAACAATGCAGGTCTATAAACCACATGATTGGATTAGTTAGGTAAATCGCCATCTGCGCTTCGTGTCGCAAGTTCGATTCCCTTGACTTGATTAAAATTATCTAAAGATGAGCCGAAAAACAGCCTTCAACCCCTAATTACTATACAGCGTGTAACAGAAGTCCGAAATAATACATTAGGGGCGTATAAGGTACCCGATAAACAATCCTTGAGCATTGGTTTTGGAACCGAACCCCTAACAATACTCGAGTAAACCACGATCAAAGTTTTCACCAAAATCTTTCAAATACAGCCCTAGAAATTAGCTGAAAGGTGAATCAACACGAATTCGGTTATTTACCTTCAATAAATTCTTTAAGTAATCACTAGGCACGCGTAGGATGATGAAATCTGTCATTATTGAAGAAAATTAAATCAAAAGAATTATTTTGTGTGACAAAAAACATGTCTCTTTTGCATTCAATATTTTCACAGGTGATTCTCTTCATGATATACATACATTAAGTATTATTTCTGACTTCTGTTACACGCTGTATAAGTAAATAAAAATTCCGGGCAAGTGCGAAATGAACTTGCGCGAGGAGGGTTCCGCATATGCTATCAGCATCATCATCAGACTGTATTAGTCCACTGCTGAACATAGGCCTCTCTCAATGCACGCCACTATTGTGTTTGCCCATAATCGCCACGCTCTGGGCAAACGGGTTGGCGATCGCAGTAGCTGCTGCTCATCCTCCGGATCTTTCTCTTTATCGCTTGTTACGATACCCGCTAATAGCTAGGTATTTCTTTATTTGAAAACATATTTCGATCAAGCTGAAATTTTTGCTGAAACTTTGTAATGTTGTTCTCCTTTAATTAATTATTATAAATTAATTATCAGTTGCTAAAACGGTGAAGGAAAACATCGTGATAAAACCAGCACACCTGAAAGATTTTTCAATGGTGTGTAAAGCCATGTCAGAGGCCTACGGGCGCGGGTTTAAACTCTGACACCAGGTTGTGCATTAACCATACGGTTAGAAGAAGAATATCTTCAATCAAGTTCAACGTGCGAGTGAGATAGCAGCTTAGCGCGAAGAGGAACCATAACTAAATCAATATTAATATTTTGAATAGCGTTTTTTAATTTTTTTCATTGAAACTTGTATCTATAAGTTGTTACATAGGTACCAATAAAAATATGGGAACACTAATAAAATTTAAGTACCACACATGGTTGAGAACCATATAATTTATATGGAAAACCATTACAAGTTACGACGTAGGCATATAACTTACGCAAACGAAATCTTAGAATATTTGACCAACTTACTTCATACTTACTTCAAGTGAGTTGGTACTTGGGACTAAGTAACAAGGGTATTACGTAATTTGTCGATGGAAAGTATCGACTCCAATAGTTTTCAAATGACACTCAAGCCCTTATTTTCCAATGGGCATCGTAGCCCAAGGCCTCGATTCATGGGGCCACTGTAGTTCCTGCCAGATCGCCCACCCAATTACCAGGTATTACCGATAAAATATATAAATTTTCCAACGATAATGACCTATTCCTTTGCATTTATGTTAATAATACGATAAAAGCTCTCGAAAAAGATATAATAATATAAACAAGCCTCTAACTGTCCCATTGCAGGGCAAAGGCGTCTTAAAAAAAAGTCTCTATCATAAGCGCCCACTGTCTCCAGTTAGTTAAAGACTGCCCTGATAATACTAGTATTAATATTAGCCCTGATAAATAATACCTATAAAGTAGTCTTATGTCACCGTCTATCCCATAAACATTCTCTAAGCAAAGGTCGTACCGTTGTTCAGTAATAGAAAGACAAACCAAGAAACAAACTTTCTCATCATTTTATATATTAACATTACCTATGGTTCATCATCATCATCATCATCAACCTGTATTAGTCCACTGCTGAACGTAGGCCTGTCCCAATGCGCGCCACTATTTGCGCTAATAAATAATAATACTGTGTTCATGACCGAATTTCGGTCACAGTGGCCACAATGTTACGAAAATTATCCAACTACGAAGGAGGTATGCTCGAGTGTATGCGCAAACACACATGCACTCTATATTTCCTCTTTCTCATAATCCGATCCGGCAATCTATTAATCTGTTCGTGCTCTTGAATAACTAGGGCTTAAAACTATTTTCGGCTAAACCCGATTTTAGGCCAAAAGGTTTATCCTACATGTGTCGATATAAAATATTTTTTCCTTGCATAAACCAATTTGTGTTGAAAAAAAGCAAAATCTGAAAAATTGATTAAAAATTAACACACGATCTAGTGGGTAAAACCCTCCCATTTACTCTGACTCTACTATTCGTAACCCCGTACTCCGTACAACTACCATTTATGGTGGTTGAATGTTGAAGAAAATTTCGATAACAGGGGCCTTATAACCGGCCGGGATATATAACCTTTATTTACAATCCCCTTTGAATTTCCTTGATTTTGATACCCTACTTGACATGTTTTTTATTTACATATTTTTATTTCACGCCATAAATCCGCCATATATTATCTTTTTTAAACATCGTACTTATCTAAGGACACTTGGGTTTTTAAGACAAATTTATAACGATACCTTATTCGATCAGAAGGTCTAAATTATTCGGAAGATACGAGGTAATAAAAAAATTACAAACAAACAAAAATATAGGGCACGAAAAAGATAACCCTTCCATTTTGCATTGTGTTTATTGCTTTACTTGCATTTTTTAAATGCAGGTTCAAAATTATTGCGTTTGCCAAATTGATTTATCTACGTTACTTAACTGCAGTTACTAAATGAATTGGCTCAATTTAATAAGATATTCTTATGAAACTTAAGTGTTTTGAATGATTCAGCACATTTCAGTTCTATGAATGATGATCTTGATGGTATTCAATGCTAAGTCACCGTGTATTTACTTAATAAGAATGCAGATTTTAGTGTTACCTACTTGAAATGACGTAGCATGACACATTACGCTAGTATTTCCCAAGTTAGTGCAGCGAAAGCATTTTTTGTTTATAAAATGTGAAAAAATATAAATAAACCAATCTGTAACTATCCCCCTGCAGGGCAAAGCCTTTTTTCCTTATAGAGAAGGATTGAACATTAATTCACCACACTAACTCACTGCGGGTTGGCGATTTCAAACTATTATGTCCAGGTTTCCTTACGATATTTTTCTTCACCGTTAGTCAGTGGCGTCTTAGATTAACAAAGAAAATACATTAAGACACTGAAAAAGTCACATTAGTACATGCTAGGTTCGTAACCAATGCGCCAGGATGACAATATGTAGGTAGGTACTTATTTTAATTATTTTTTAAAACCATGACATAAAAAAACCATTGCAGCTAGCAAGTATAGCACGAGGTACTCTATTTTCAAAGTATTAAAATAATTAGAACTAACATTCCTCTTTGCAGACCAGATTGTGTCCGTGCGTCCAATGCAAATGCAATCTGGTAAATCCCCTTCGATGGTGAGGGGGAGAGAGGGTTAGTCAGCTCCCTTATGGCTAATCCTTCGATGAAAACAATGTTACTTAACGGAATTATTCGCCCGCACTGGTGGGCCTATGTAAAGCTAAATCATTGAATCTTATTTGCAAGTTATTTGCACAGCAATTAAATAAGAATGTTCGTAAGAGTGTAAGAGTCTATGATTTTTCTAAGAATCGACAAGATGCTTCATAAGATGACACTCAAAAAATTGCAAGTCATACGTTGTCAGTAGTTTTTTTACATGTATGTTTTGACCAATAGTTGGTCATTAATTTAAACAGTCGACAGCATGCTAATGATAAATTGTAATTAAAACAACTTTTTTTATATAATTATTAATTTTTTTTTAGAGACTTTGCAGTCTCTTTTTAAAGTTTGTCAGTTTTCTTTTTGTTTTTTTTTTCTGTTCTTCGTGAGGTTGCAAAATAAAACATATTTCTATATTTCCTTCTAGTATTGGGCCAAATGTAAAGTTCGATTTCAATTCGACTAGCTGCATACCTGCAAAGATTACAATCGGACCCTGACTATTTTTAATTTACTTTCAAAAAAAGGTATTTTTTTCATGTGTGGACAGCCAACTTCTAAAAGAAACTTGTTGTGTCTAAAATGTCCTAAAGTATCATCTTACTAAACACGTCATAATAAAATTGTAAAGGAAGATAGTAGGAGTGTATTGTCACAACATGACCTTCTGTTGTTATTACGTCTATTGTTAGATAGTTTGTATGACGTTATTCTTAAGAAATTTCAGACTCTATCTTTTGATAAAAATATAAGTGTAGGCGCCGTGTGGCTTCCGGCCTAAGAATAAGGTTCTATTCTTAGGCCTTATTATTATTAGGGACGAGTGACGGTGGTTACCCCTAAAAGCGCGGGTGTCGTAAAAAGCGACAAAGGGGTGGGCGATTACGCCTGCCCTGGGGTCTAGTGGTACTAAGCCCGAATGCTGAGCACGAGGTCCTGGGTTCGATCCCCGGGTCGGGCAAAGTGTTATTGGGTTTTTCTATTAGGAAATTCTCAGTAGCAGCACGGAGTCTGGAATTGTGTCCGATTAATGGCAGTAGGCTCGCCCCTTTTACATGGGACTTTTAACATAGCCGGCGAAAAGTGGGTGTACTGCACACCTCTGTCTACCCCCTCTGAGGAATACAGGCGGCAGTGTAAAAAAATTGGTTGCTTTATGACCTTCCCTGATTTCGAAAAAGAGTAAAAGTAAAGAGAGGAGGAAGGTAGAGCTTAAAACCCGTTATAAATAAATCAAGAAAAAAAACAAAATATGGTTCCAAAAACCATGACTCTTTGAAATTCATCTGTTAAAAATGTTTTGTCTGCGACTTTAAAAAGTCATCGACGAAATTCTTCATCGAAAATTTACCCCTCTCGATTAGCTTAGCTCGATCGATCGTCGCGGTCGCTCGCTCCACAATTACGTACACATGCATACCGTGTGCAGATCCCTAACAGTGCTTCTGTGTAGTAGTGAGAATAATAATTGAAATCCATATAATTTAAACGGACGTTGCAGGACTGTCAGAGTGCACCGAAAGCCAATAAACTAAAAGCCATCACACGTGCTGTCAAAACGATTCAGTGATCACAAATAGTATCTGTTAGCTCGACATTAACTCCAGTTGACAATTAGACAATATAGCATGTTACAGGTCTATCAATAGATCTAAATGTTTGTGCGATATCAGTTTTGGAGGTGATTAGTAGTGGCAGTCAAATTGTAACTTATTAATAATTATTCAATAATTCTATAGAACAGAAGATCAGTAAAAAAGTAATATTAATTTTATTATTTTTCTCTACAAAAATTCCTTAACCAAATAGAAATACTAGCGACCTGGCACGCCTCACTCAAATTGGCGGGTGGCAATTCGCAACATACGAATGCTAATTTGATCGCAAATTCAGTATTTAATTGCTAAGTACGGGGCGGAAATTGGTAAAGGGTGCTAATTTTTCAAGTTGATTAAGGTGCAAATTGCTTTAAACTGCTATCTCACTCGCACATTGAAGATTTATATAATATCACTGAATATAGTTGTGAAAAGTCTCAAAAAAAAAGTTAAGGAAAATAGTTCCGCTTGATCGGAGTTCGGAACTTATTTTCATGCATAAAAAAAGTTAGGTATTTGAACTAATTAAGAAAACTTATTCCGATGAAATTGATTATTTATGCTGAACTTTTGTAATGTTGTTCTCCATAATCATGGATTTTTATGATTTTATTCAAGGATTTAGGTAGGGTATCAGTGATTTTGTATCGTCAATCAATCAATCAAGTCAAGTCAATCGGCTTATGGATTTTTTGTCTACTTACGGATACAAAAATTCCTTGATCAACTTGAAAAACTAAACTTGACTATTGATATTTAGGCGTCGGTGCTATTCTTCCCCAAACCCACACAGAGAAGACACATAAAGTTCTCTACCTTGTTTTACTTTTGTCCGTTCTGTCTCAGAATCTCAAAAACTACTGGATCTTATCATTTCACAGTTTTTACTGATAGATAGACTGATTCACGTGGAAGGTAAGTATAAAATATATAAATACTCGTAAAATTTAGCTAAACAATCATAATATTTATAAATCGAATTAGAAAAAAACTGGCCTTTGCACTCTCTGGCTCCAGTTTTCTTGAGAGCTTTAATAAAAGTGATTTATAAAGGAATTGTTCCTCCCAAATAGATCTTAAAAAAAACTGGCGAAAAGTCTATCCGATAAACTCGTACAGACATAGCTCAATTGATTCAGAAAAAAACTCAGTTTTTGCTACCAGTGTGAAGCCGGAGCGGATCGCTAGTATTTGAATAATTAAATCTGTCCGTAACATCACTACGAATTACAAACCTCAACATAATTGAAGACGCGTGATAGAAATCTTGGGGAAACTTGACATAACCCAAGAGTAAAATTCGATACTGTTGCATAAGCCAGAGTTTAGATTATAATTAAACTTTTGAGTGGTACAGAGATCACTTTGTTATATAATTGCCATGTAAATGCAGATGTTTTTGTTGTAACACTATAATTTAAGGTACTATTTAATTTTTTATGGTTATTTACGATGGCTTTTCAATCTGAATGTATTGAGGCCAGTTACAAAATCTATCAAACTAGGGTAAAAATGGAACTTAGCATTTATTTATTTATTAGCCACTAAAATAATAACAAATATAAACTGGTTATCTTATTAAACAAATGTTGAATTAATATAATTATTAAATGAATAACTTACACTAAGTATATGTTACAGCATGTTTTACTTACAATGTTTCTTTTTGCCAGTGGGCGCTCGCACATCTATTCACCAAAGTTTTATTGTAATCCGATGAATGGGATATTATGAGCGCCTAAAAGACGGACAAACATTTTTTTTATAACAGAATATTATTATTAAAACCTGGACTACTCTCTTGTTAGATAATTAAATAGTACGACATTTAGATTAGACATAAACTTTAATTAATTCAAAATTCTCTGACAATAAAGTGAAAAAGTTGTAATAATGACCAAGTTGTTCAAAAATTAATATCATGACTTAACCATATGAAGGTGCTTGGCAAAAATCAACAAGGCTTTTAAACATATTATAATATTGTACGCGACTTAGGTACTCTAGTCGACGACGGCTCATTTAAAAAAAAAGAAAGTAAAAGTCGTATATCACAAACATGATCACGCGCACAACTAGTATTCCATAATAGCACCTTTGACCCGTTTACGTACAGACCGGCAATTTGCTAAATTGTTCGTATTTTTATATCATATCAAACATAATTACAGCTTGTGCGTGAAAACGAAAGTGTTTACGTAATTGTGTGTTTATTTTTACGCGAACATATCGATTTATTACGCATTCACCGTATTTCTAAAGTTACATTTGGACATGATTGGAATAATGTACATCTTCGGTTGTTGTTTTTAAACGGTTTTACTTAGCTTAACCTGTTTATTACTTGGTTCAAATTTAGCAATCGTTATTTCACCCCCTTCCTGTTGACAGATTGATCTGATATTTGGTACACAGCTTTAGTTTTGATGACAAAAAAAATGTTTACTTATATTATTAAGAGATGTATTTCGACCTTATGGTAGCCGCTACTTAACACAGTTTAAAAAATAAAAGATTGTAAAAATAAAGTTTCCAGCTAACTGGCACAACGGCGGATGGCCACAAAATCATTCGATTTGTATTATGTCTTGAAATTTTTGTGCTTGGGTGGTTTAGATTCACAATTGGATCTAATCCGTGGCACTGCGATCAACGCTCCGGCAGGTGTATTATGAAAACCCATCATATACTGTCTCTCTGCTGGGCAAAGGCCTTTTCCCAGTAATTGAGTAAACAAGATTACGTCATACTCCACCACGCTAACCTAGCGTATTTATGATTGATTTACTTATGTCAGTATACGCTGTCATTTGCTTATGTCGCGCAGATCTAGTACTGTCAGAGATAAGTATCTACCGGGCCAACCCAATGGGTTCAGATGTGCAATACAGCATATCAGACGGGCCATGACAAGTGGAGTATTTGTATGAGTAGACAGTGAATTTTTTAAAATTAAACCTGTATTTACTTTACTTTGTGCTTTGTGGTTTCCGGCCTAAGAACAGAACTACCCCTACTCGTCCAGCGGGTGTCGTAAAAAGCGATAACGGGAAAGTTTTCGAGAATGGGCAGCAGCATCCTATTGTTTAACAGCAATCATCTGCTACTGCGATCGCCAACCCGCTTGCTTAGCATGGCGATAATGGGCCATGGCGATAATACCTCCAATGAGCACACAATAGTGGCGAGCATTGGGAGAGGTCTATGTGCAAACTAATACAGGCCGATGATGATGCTTTACTGTACTACTTTTTACTCGAAACTGAAGTTCGTTTAGGGTTCCTTGGCCCTCATAATTAAATTTCTGACTAATTACGTTGGATATACTTATAATAATGTCTTGACTGATTTTCAGTCACATCGACCTATCTACAGTGCACAAGTGTGTGCCCAAACACAGATGAACTTTCTATTCCCTCACTTTCTAAGTCCGATGGGACGGCAATACAACACAACCGGAGAGAATTCAAGTGCTGGACTTGACGTACTCTCAGAGGTACAATGCAAGTGTAATTAATACATATCGACATACATATTACAAGCAAGTATTAGACGCGATTTAATTATCACCGTCACAGCTTTAAATAGACAAGTAAAAATAATATGTACATAGGTATATAAATAAATAAAAAATAATATATAAGTACAGGGTTATTTGTAAAACACCAGCATCCTTAAAAGGGGTCATCAAACTCATTATTATGAACAACTTTTACTAAGGGACCAACCCTGAAATAGCAAAAAAAACAGCTCTTCCATACATTTTGTTGAGTCACGTGATCATAAATGTATGGAACAGCTGATTTTTTTTTGCGATTTCAGGGTTGGTCCCATAGTAAAAGTTGTTCATAATGATGAGTTTGATGACCCCTTTTAAGGATGCTGGTGTTTTACAAATAACCCTGTATATATTATAGAATAAAGATATCGAGATATCAAAACAAAATAAAACAATATACCATATTTTTATAAAACAACATTACGCAATCTTTAAATTAATAGTTTTTGTCAATGTTACCTAGTTTTCAGTCTAAATAACTGTCTGTCTAGAAAATAAAAGGAATTACTTATGACGATTTATTGATTACATAATCATATGACATAAACACTATGTAACAAATATTATGTAAAAATTAATGTGTTACTACTATACATACAAAACTAAGTTATTTATAACTGTTTATTAAATAACAACAAAAATAATATACACACACATACCACAACTAATATTATAAACTATTACTAAAGCTAAAAATAAAAAGAAAAACTTAATCTAAAAAGATCGCTTTGCGAAGGCAATGTCCCCAAAACGCTGGCAGCATTGCCACGTTGGATGGCAATGCTAAGCCTTTGAGCTAGATATAAGCCAGCGTTTTGATTCCGAGTGGCTTCGATCAGACGCTCCGATAACTTAGTTTTGTATGTACTTATTATAAGTAGTAAATTAATTAAGCTCGAGTAGAAATTTAAGTTCTGTTTTCAATGAATTAATAAACCGCTTGGTTTATTCCTCTAGTTTATTTCTCCGCTTTTTTCTGTCCTCTTTGAGTTTCTTATACAATCAAGTAGGGTACAAAATTGCAATAAGAATATTTTATCGTGTAATTAGCCTGAATTAATTTCCATTTTAATATAATATAAGTTTTTTTTTACGTAAAACGGTTTCGTCGTCAAAACTAAAGCTGAGTACCTACCAAATATCAGATCAATCTGTCAACAGGAAGGGGGTGAAATATCTAGTAAAATATTTTTAAACCCGTTCAAAAATATAGGCGTGTCGGTAGATTGCTAAATAAAGAAAGCTCGAGCTCCATCTCGAATCTCCTCTTTAGGGCTCTTGAGACTTTAAGGTATGAACCCTTAAGGTTCATGCCTTCAAGACTTAGGAGCCCTTAAAGCTCGTGCTTTGAAGGCTTAATAGCCTCGACTAGGGCTCAAGCTACCGATTCGAAGCTCATTTTCTCAACACTACCCTACATACATACAAAGGCCTATCCACATCTATAAAAGATGATTTAAGTGGCGTAAGTTTGGGTTAGGTCAAGCATTTGCGTTCATGACTGACCAGACCTATTTGAGAGCGGCATCTACGGTTGCATTTGCGACATGTGAAAATCTGTGCAGGTTCCACAGGGCTAGCACGTTTGTGACTACCCTAGGCTCATGTTAATACGGTGCAAAATACGCTCTTCCATTATTCTTTTCCATCCAAGTCTGTTCCTTCAGTCGTCTTTTCCCCTTCCATCCATTTTATAATTTATTGTATTCGTTAAAAAAATAAGTAAAAATTAAGATCAGTCACGCTTTGTGCACGTGTAATTTTCATCCCCTATTTTACAAAGAATGAACAACGAAACAAAGTGTCTTAATATGTCAATTTGAAAAATTAATACTATTTTTTACGGGTACTGATTCCTCTTAAGATTCGAAATTCAACTCAAAGTTGTTGACGGAGGACACTTGGTACAAATCGTCCAGTTAGATAAGATCTTCATTCTGCGAATACAACTTAGACAACGAACCGAAGTCCAATACCGGGGTCTCAAGTCAAAAGCTTTTGACCAGTCTGTGTTGCCCAGAAACTTAGCTGTTTACGAAGGGCCTTAAACCACGCCTACTGTTCACTCAACAAGGTCCGAATAAGAATCCAGGTCACTAACATTCAAGTGACGGTCAAGCAGAGGTGGGCGGGGCAAATTGCCCATAGAGTTAACGAACGATGAGGTACAAAGACTTCAAAATGGCCACCGCGAACTGAAAGAAAGACCTCTGCAATGTGACCTGTGAATCAACGAACTCGCAAGGTCTGGGAAATCGCTAAACGCGTATCGCAGGACCGATTTGTAACGAAAATTCGTGGGGTTTCTTTCGGATGAATAATCTATGACTGCTTTTAAAACGCTTAATTTGTCATTTTTAATTTTAAAATGTAATTGCATGGTTTCTGCTACTAATATCTATGAATATAGGAAAACGTTCACAAAGGCTTGCCTTTGATAATAATTTTTTACTAACTTAATTGAATTGGTTTTCTTTGTTATAGATAGAATATTGACATAGAATAAATTAAATACTCCTTGTTAAATTAAAATTAAAATGCACATGAGATGAGACTATAGAGCAAAACGGTCACTGCGCTGTATAGTCTAGAATTTTAAATTCTTAATTTATTTTACATTCCATGAAGGTGGCAAGCAGCATACGGTCCCACCAAATGAAAGCGGTAACCGGAACATATGGACGCTTGCAACATTATCACTTGCGCGTCGCCAATCTTGTGCGAGATTATGGAAGTGGAATGAGATTGTTTAATAGTGCGTCAAAAAAGCTCTCAGGTGTCATGGCGTCTACTTTGACGTCACGCTAATGTAAACATGTCAAATATTCAATACAACAAAACAGTTTTTACAGCGGATTTTACCTAAGCGTAACGTCATACGCTGTGATTGCTGTTTCAGTCAAAATCGCGGATTGCAGTATTTAAAGGTTTTATTTTAGTGAAAATCTTAATATTATTCCAATATTTTTAAATAAAACTGAAGCAGTGCTTTAATTTTTTTTTTGTTTAATGTTTTCCCTAACATCATTAAATCAACGATTGTCATGCCTATTGTTAAAATACCTTTTACTATGGACTTCTATGTCCAGAAATGAGATGTAGTCCTTTTTTACGCATAGCATGTAAGAATCTTGACACACTAATTTCAATAACAGAATTTATAGCCATTATTAGATCTATTTTACGTTTATAAAATACCTACATAACGTATAGGTACTACTGTATAAAGGCGTCATTTTCAGATAGGATAAATTTAACTGCAGCTGGGCAATGACAAAAATCAAAAACGCATCATTACTAATGCAGCTAACTTTGCCGCGTATTGGCCATTTTATTTGATGATACAAAACTTAATATATTTCCAATTACCTTTTAAACGATGCTTTCAAAGTGAAATATGAAAACCGGTCTGCAATACACGTTATTAAACGGGAATCAATATTTTAATATACCTGATAATTATATTGGGAAGATGTCTACTCAATTTATTGATGCAAAGTTAAGAGGGGAAGCCTGTTGTTAGACACTATAATATTATACCTATCGTTTTTCTTTGTTTTAATCATCTGCCTAGCCTTTTCCCAACTATGTTGGGGTCGGCTTCCAGTCTTACCGGATGCAGCTGAATACCAGTGTTTTACATGGAGCGACTGCCTATCAGACCTCCACAACCCAGGTACTGGGTTACACGATACCCCTTGGTAAGACTGGTTGTCAGACTTTCGGGCTTCTGACTACCCGTAACGACTGTCAAAGATCTACAATTGACAGCCGGGGCCAACAGCTTAACGTGCTGTCCGAGGCACGGAGAGTGATAATTAATTTATAATACGCACATAACTTACGAAAAGTCAGAGATGCGCGCCTTGGGTTTTGAACCCGAGACCTCTGACTTGCCAGTCAACGGTCACTACCACTAGGCTATCACGACTCTTTTTCTTTGTTTTAATATGCCTTTTAAATAAGAATAGGACCGTCATGACCTACGTGTCCATCATAACTTGAAAAGTATTCGTTACAAGGGTTAGTAACAAGATATTTTGTTTAATTAACGTTTTCATTTCAACGTTATTTTAATTAAGACTTGAGTCTAGTACAGGTCGTATTTGTATTAGGTATCTATACGTAAAATGAGATAATAGATCTAAAATGATTGAATGAGTACGCGTATAACATGAGAACGGCTAGACCGAATTGGTTTTGGATTTTTGAAGGAGGGTTATGTTTTTCGAGACTAGACTAGACCGAATTAGGTTCTAGTTTGAATAAACTGGATAAATTGGCAGATTTTTTAGCAAAGCCACGCGAAAGAAAAGTTTTAGTTTTGATAAATATGCGAAGAAGAAGATATATAATTAAGTTGTTATCTATTGTGATAAATTTTAGACTGGGTGACACAAAACAATCTAAGGACAATATTGTCCTTTAATTATTTTGTCTGACTAATTACACCCAGTCTAAACTATGTAGGTATGTATTACAATTCTTAAAGTACCAAATTTCTACGAAATGTTTTGTCCAAAACTTCCCAGCAATACGATCACCGCATCGACGTTACTGAGATCAGAATTACGATACAAAAAGATTATATGACTTTATCTTTTACATTAATGTCTACTAATAACATGCTTGGACATCTGCTTACCCTTTTAAGGCAAGAAGCGTGAGCGATGCAACAGTTTATGTTACAGTGGGAGGTATAATATGACCTCTTTTTGTGATTTGGTACTAAAGACACCAGTAATACTTTTTTGTAAAGGTGGATTTTTACTACGGTGTTGCCGTGTCGTGCTTTAGAAGATCTGTCGAAGTCGTATATGTTGTATGTGGGTGTTTATCTCATGAGGTGTGCGCGTCAGATTAGTAGATATAAATAGGATACCTTCATATGAAATCATGGGGTGCGTTACATGACTTGGAAAAGTGTCACACCGAATAACACGTCCCCGTAAGATTACTAATACGAAATACTTAACTACTAATGCACGCCACCACGAAAAACGTAACACCGTAGTCATGCGATCTTGAATAACCAAATCTCGTAATTCACCAATACGAATGCGCGCTTTGACGAAAAGCTTTTCGCCGAAGCCACGCGACCTCATTGAACCAAACCTCAAAGAAAAAGAGCATTTACTCATTGTTCATTCGTATTAGTGTGCTTACACACTCCAACCATCTTTTCTTTGGTCTCTTTCTCCCCTTCTATACATCAACACTTATATTCATCACTAAAATAAAATTAAAATAAATAATACTATAATAAAAAAATCTGTCTCAGTGTTCTACCTTTTAATTTGTAGGCTGTAAGCTATTATATTTATAGTCATTATGTCGTACGTTCTTTTTTTATGTATAAACATGTCACTACGAATTTCGTGGGCGTTGAACTATGGCATTCATTTATGGAGATTATTATGGTGTTCGGAATATTGATGTTTTTAAGTGATTCTTTATGAATACAAATATTTTAACAATTATTAAATGTGTCTATTTATCATAGGAATACGAGATATCTAGGTATTTATATTTCATAGCAGTCGCTGCAAAAAAATGTAGGTACAGTTTTTTAAAAAGCTAAAATATATTATGATTGTGACCATAAAGCCCGGGACAAAATTTTATATAGTAGACATATTTACATGCATGAAAAAAGTATATTTTGTTGAGTAATTAAAGTTTAAAATTATTACTTAAAAAAAAACTTTCGTGTAAAATATCTGTTCTATTGAATGATACATAGATTTTATCACTGCGAAAACATAATTTGCTTTGTGGGGTACAGGCCCCTAAAATTTTCATTCAATAGTTGATTGGATCCATTCATACACAGAGTCGTGATAGCCTAGTGGTGGTGACCGTTGACTGGCAAGTCAGTGGTCTCGGGTTCGAAACCAAGGCGCGCACCTCTGACTTTTCGTAAGTTATGTGCGTTTTATAAATTAATTATCACTCTCCGTGCCTCGGATAGCACGTTAAGCTGTTGGCCCCGGCTGTCAATTGTAGATCTTTGACAGTCGTTACGGGTAGTCAGAAGCCCCAGTCTGACAACCAGTCTTACCAAGGGGTACCGTGTAACCCAATATCTGGGTTGTGGAGGTCTGATGGCAGTCGCTCCATGTAAAACACTGGTATTCAGCTGCATCCGGTAAGACTGGAAGCCGACCCCAACATAGTTGGGAAAAGGCTAGGGAGACGATGATGAATTGATTGGATCCATTGTAATCACCTAGATCAATAATATTAACAACAGTTTTAAGTTTGCATAGTTCAAAATGGTCAACCTTCAAAACTCAAATATAAAAAAAAATTGACGAACAAAAAAAAGCGATAGAAGTCCGAGAATTCAAATACTGTTTTACTGTTAGAAAAAGTATAAACATCTACAGTCTAGTTAATGACACCTTTCACTACAACCAATAGTGCATACCTACTACATTATGCCGAATAGCTACGAGTATTACCCGTCCGATAGTCTAAAACCAGGTAATGTATTTGCAGAGTGCGTAGCTCGTTGTAACAGACAAGTGCATAATATACATACGCATTGTGTAACACACTTGTGGCATGAGTGCAAAGCGTCAAGATACAAGTTAAGTATTTTCCTTGAAGATAAAAATAGAATTCCTATACCCATTCAATCGTAGATTGACTGCCTCGTTGGTCTAGTGGTAGCAAGCGCGACTGCTGAGCTCGAGGTCCTGGGTTCGATCCCCGGGTCGGGCAAAGTGTTATTGGGTTTTTCCATTAGGAAATTCTCAGTAGCAGCACGGAGTCTGGAATTGTGCCCGGTTAATGGCAATAGGCTCGCCCCCTATTACATGGGACTTATAACATGCCGGCGAAACGTGGGTGTACTGCACACCTCTGCCTACCCCCTCTGGGGAATACAGGCGTGAGTCTACAAAAAAAAAAAAAAATTCAATCATAGAGTCAATTTATTATGGTAATAGTACTTTAGGCTGAAAACCAATGACAGCGTAGTGCTTATGACCGCTGACTGGTAAGTCAAAGGCCTCAGTTCGAACCCAAGGCACGCACTTCTGACTTTTTGTAAGTAACATGCGTATTATAAACTAATTATCAACACCACTCGCTAATAATATATTTAAAAAAAAGGTCGAATTTCGACCACTGACTGGACCACTAGTTGTATTAAAATTGCAAAGGCCCTAGTAACATCATGGTGTCGTGCGTCGCATTCGTACCGAGTTCGATCGCAAGCGCAACACCCCAGTCATCACTACGTGTAGAGATTTGTATCGGTGACAATTTCGCACGGCGTTGACGTGAGCGGAATTGTCAGTCACTTACTCAACTTAACGATAAGTAAAGCAGTCATTTCCGTGTCTTATACGAACATAAAATAGGTACTTAAGGTTTCATTTAAATATTTTTATAAGTGTACTTGTGTATTGTAATTCTGTCTAAAGGTGATTCTTTCAATCGATTAGTAAAAAATTAAGCAATCATTATCCTCCACTCAAAGTTAAGAATGAAATTAATTATAGTGCTATTATTATTATTAAAACATATAATATATATATAAAAGCCTTCCGAAAGTACTTTTGAGTTTTAAATCTCTGGGAGAATAATGATTAATTTGTTGATGTTGATGATTTTTGATGTTGGCTTTTTTCTAAGAATTACCTTTAATTTGTTATAATTATTTAATAAGAAAATTTGAAAAAACAACTGATACGGATGGGATTCGAACCCACGATCTTCGACGTACCGTGTTCACACACGGTACGTCGAAGATCGAATAATTATATTTAATAAGCTTAACATGTAAAAAAATCACAACAACTTTAATTTGTTTTTAACATGAGAATAAAAATCTCGTACAACCGCGTTTAGGCAAACGTGATTGATGAGGTGGATAGCTGAAAGCTATTTAATACCTATGTGCCTTACCTATCCGCGAATTATAACCTTTCCTTCATCAGTTTTACGGCGAACCGATGCAGATGGTTGGAGACAAAAACCACCCAGATGCTTTTAGTCTATAGGTTTCGGACCCGCTTTGCAGCCACGCGGGTATGAGTTCGAACCTGACATGTACCAATGTGACTTTTTCAATGTCATATGTACCTACTTTCTTAAAGTATCTAAGACACCACTGACTAACGGTGAAGGAAAACATCGTAAGGAAACCTAGACTTTTAATAAGCCTCGCCAACCCGCAGTGAGCTAGCGTGGTGATTAATGCTCAATCCTTCTCTGTATGAGAAGAGGCCTTTGCCCTACAGTGGGACAGTTACAGGCTGATTTATTATAAATATTATACGATAGAATCGAAAAAAAAGTGATTTTAGAAAATAATACCTAATATTTTCAAACAAATTGTTTCAGTGTTTTTCCTATGTGTGAGTCCAGCTATTTAAGTTTGGGATGGAGCGCACTCTTTGGGGAGGCCTATGTTCATCAATGAACCGCCAGCGGTACTCTGATACGATACTGATGATATAATGGCGCCAGCCCGACTCACATATCGCCGCGGTTTTTTAAATTGTCGCGATCGCACTAATTTTGAAACTTTATAAATATATTAAAATTTTTAATTAGATTGCTTATTATATTGTAAAAACGAAAACTACACTTCTGTTGTAAGAATGATTATGGTGTAGTAAATAAAATGTTAAACATTAGTCAAAAGCTCCTTAAAAACTAAAACTTAAAAAAAATTAAAAAGTGAAAGGAACTCTTTGAAAAACATTATGAAGAAAATGTTCTTCAGCAAGGCGCTGGGCACGAGTTGCATGAAAACAATTCTCTGAGGTACTTACTTTATTTATTAAGTACTTTCAACACAATTTTCAAGAGTCTACTTGTTCATCGAACAAACTGTAATTCGATCAAAGAGAATTGTGCATCAACAGGAGAAAGACTTTAAGTACTTTTTTAATAACCTTTGTCTGGTCGGTACTTTTTTGTTTAATATTTTTTACAAAAGCAAAGGAAAATGTTATTGTGTTTAGTTTCATTGTTTGTTTCTTATATAAGTTTCGCATGAAGTTATTTTGTTAAACGGATTTCAAGGAATAAGTCAAAATGCTATATACCTACTCAGAAGTATGAAGTTCATAAAGCAAAAAGGCTACGTCTCGTATAGAAAGCACAAGACGCAGACGATGAATTAGTGAAATTAAGTAAGATCTGTTAGTATGCTAACCCTGTCGAACATGTCTGTGCACCAGACATGTCTGTGTCTGTAATTTACCAACCTTGTGAACCTTGTATAGAAATTGTTCGTGCCCAAATACTCTCTGACATGAATTAATGAATTAATTGCAAGCCCTTCAACGTATAAACGCGGCCAAAATATTAATGCCACTTCACCCATACACATTTTCACCTCTTCGAATATTAGTTAACCTTGTTGGTAGGGTTATATTTCTACAGGCGCGGATATTTGCTAATTTACTATCACGCTCGCACATTGAAGCTGTAAAATCCATTAATTTATATGTTGTTATAAAAAATCGCAACGAACCAAGTTATGGAAAATGACATTACAAAGGTTTAGCAAAAATATCAATTGGATCGGAATAAGTTTTCATACCGGTATCGTATCAGTACCGGCAAGCGAAGCGTAGGACGTCCAGTCACAAGGTGGACAGACGACCTAATAAAGGTCGCAGGAAACTGCTGGATGCAGGTTGCTTCCAACCGGCCAATCTGGAAGTCATTAGGGGAGGCCTATGTTCAGCAGTGGACGTCTTATGGCTACATACATTTTTATATAATTAAAGCAACTTGTTCCGATTAAGCTGAAATTTTTGCTGAAACTTTGTTATGTTGTTCTCCTTAACTTGGTTTCCATAACTATATTCATTTGTTTTACATCTTCAAAGTGCGAGTGAGATGGTAGATTATCGAGTACCCGCGCCTTACCTCGTGACCCTAAGGTTTATGACCTACCGTAATTACACACTTTCACTTGTGTTCATCCCATTGTTTTAAATGCGATAATAGTATGTGAGTAAATACTTGTTTGGATGTATGTCAGTCAGTATTTTGTAAGACTATTAATAATATGAAACGGTGATCAAATTGCTTCGAATTGAACTGGACCTGAGAATTTCGTCACAGGTGTAATATATTATAGTACTAGCTGTCCCCCGCGCCTACTACCGCGTAAAATTAAATTTTCCCATTAAATAAAGCGGCTACTCACACGCCTGACAAAGATAAACTAAGGTATATTTTTTTTATTATTCTAAAATACCTACTTATACCTATACATTATTATTATATTTTTGGGTACTCTATAAGTTCTTGTACGGATTCTATCGATATATTTCGACCTTTACGCTAGTGCACTATCAACTCATACGCTTTTAAAAATGATTGTAAGCTCCATTTTCAAAGGAAAAAGGATTTTTCCCCTTATGCTTTAGCAACGACAACGTGTCGAAATTGACATTTTAGCAAAGGCTCTACTTTTAGCGCCCACTCCCCCGATCTGTGACGTCATCACGGAGGGTAAAACGGATCAATCACTTATTTTTATATTGCCAGCAGATGGATCTTAACAACGTTGTAATTATCACTTCTGTAATTTTTAAACTTTAGATAATACACGCTGGAATGACGAGGAAGATGTTTATCTAATTCACTTAAAAATAGGCGGTCGGGAAATTCAAGGAAATGTCTAAATTTTGTAATGAATTGAATGTGTAAATTTTTAAAGAGAAGCAACATAGCCTTTTTGCCCTAATTCTAGTTACAAACATATCGGGAAAACCGCAACCCTATTCTAAATTCGATCGCCGTTTTCGACCACGTGCGAAAAGTAGGTCAAGTTCAACCCAACGAATTGTCAAGCATTCAAATCAAATTATATTGTTTGGTAATACTGCTATTTAGAAAAAAGATGCCACACACTCGGCTTGAATTATTCATTTTGAGAAACCATTGCCTTGGTCCGAATGGTGTAACTTAATTTTTAATTGTTTTCATCGATGTTCTTTGGAACAACTGACTCCTTTGTTAAATAATACATTTGTAAAGCAATTAAATAAAAGCAACAATGCATAGTAGAAAATGTTTAAGTACTTAAACTACCAAAACATTATACCTACTTAGCTTTAGCTTTATTATTCCCAAACTTTGTTGGAGTCGGTTTTTAATCCAACCGGACTTATTTGACCCCCGCAACCCAAAAAGATACGATGTTCTGAAGTTAGATTAGTTGTCAGGATTTTCTGAGTTTACTGACTTAAACGACTGCCAAAAATCTTTGTGACAGGGGCAACGACTCAACGTGCTTTCTAAGGCACAGAGCAAGTGGTAATTAACTTATAATTTAGCCACAATACGCACGTAACTTAAGAAAAGTTAATAAATGATAAGGATTAACTGCAAGTGCTACAAAATGTTAAGACCTATTTAACACATCAACAGGAAAGTTATTGCAAGTTGAAAATACACTAGTAAAAATTTATTAATCATTGTTAATGGTTTCCTTATAGTACAAACGTCAAGTTTGATAGGCGCAAGATATAAAATTTACACAAAAATAGATCTTAATTATAAAATTCATGAGATTTATTAGGCGTGTTATGACTTTCGCAATACTAATATTTCTCGCTCATTTATGTAATTGTACTGTTATTGTACGGTCCAGACTTGGCAGATTTAGTCACCGAGTGTTATCACGTTTTGTCTCTGAAGTAATTGTGGGAAGCCTTTGGTCTACGAAATGCTCGGAATAGATGGATCAATAGCTACTTTTTGACCTCAATTTTTAAATAGGGCCTTATTATTGGGATTTGACTGAATATTGAACCGTCAGGGTTCTCTATTATTTAGTTTTATAAGTAAGTATATAGTTGGATATTAATATAAGAGAAACAAAACGGATTTAAAAGTTGGCTAACAATCATAAACTTAAGTCATTAAGTTACAAAGTCATTGTCATTTAACTTTTGTTTCTCTAATGTTTCTTTTTATATAATGTACATTTGTTTTTCTCATATATATATTGTTAGCATACTAAGATATTTGCTTATTCTTATTGCATTCTACATACCTATATAAGCATCTGCATATTATTTCTAAATATTTATACCTATATTAGACTATTGTTACTTAACTATGGCTTGTTAGTGTCAACAGGTGTATTTTAATAAGTAACCAAGTGAATGTCTCCGTCTGACAGTTTTCACAAAGTCAATTAATTAATTGACATGTCTCCTTTGATGTCAGTTTTTTCAAACATGTCGACATGTTACTTACGTCATGCAACTTACGAACAATTTATTGAAATGAACTAAAAGAGAGCGGAGTTTACCCATCATTCGGCCATCCATTAAAATATCAATCGGCCATTGATTGGGCACAAAGCTTATACAATTAAAATGATTAAAACTCGTCCCTTAATCACTATGAATAGGGTCGAGTTTTAATTATTTCGATTACATAATTTAATGGTTTTTACAATCCCTTTGCTGGTATTAAAATTATTCCTTTCACAATTTTTTATGAATGGGTGTCTGATAGTAAATTTAAACATTTTAACAACCGCGACACCATTACTAGTTAGACTAAATTTGGCTAGGAACACTCGATCAAGTTACCTCTTGAAGTAAAAAAACTAAATCAAAATCGGTCTATTGGTTTCGGTGTCGACAGACACACAGTCAAACAGATACACAGACACACAAACATGTCAAACTCATCACACCCCTCTTTTTGTATCAGGGGTTAATAAAACACATTTTACTATAGACAATAGACATACTTAAATGGCAGATGTATAGTGACATGTCTGTTGACTGGTAAGTTAGCTATCTGAGGTTCGAACCTAAGTCAGGGCTCTAGAGAGAGGAACCCCCTGACTAAGCGAACCGTGTCCAGGAGTACCGCCCTCTGCATCAAGCCCTTGATCCAGTCATCTAACGAGAGCCTCTTAAGGGCCCGTTATCCGAATTTTGCGCTTGGAAAAATCAACTTTATATGGTTAAATTACGATATTTAAGTCCAGAAAAAATATATATTACAGATACATCTTTTCCTAAGTGATATTAATGGTTAAAAACATGATAAATTACACTTTACTCGATCAAAAAAAAATCTGAAACAGGGCCGATTTTGGAAACAATTTTCCATTATATACTTTAATTACATTACAAATTTATAACAAAATTATATGTATTAATTGATACTCGTATTATAAAGTGATTTTAATGGTCAATTTCTTGATAATTAGTAGTTTAGTTTTAAATTTCAATTTAATATAGTAAATCGCCTCGCGCGCGGCGGCGCAATCGAGCTTCAGTGTCCAGCCGGACGTTGTAGAGGTCGGACCTGTGCCAGTTTTTGTTAGTGCGCTCCCCCCTTGGCGAAAGATCAAAGTTCAAAGATGGCTACTATTACTTTCTCCAGTAAACATATTTTCAGTAGGTCAATTAGCTAAACACAATGGGTAGGTCAGTCTATCTTGTGATAGGGATAAATAGGTACTACGTACTGTTTGATGCTAACTTTATGGCAACGCGGATGTTAGCTGCGAGCGCGGTACAGTCAAGACGACAATAATTAGATTGGTTGTTGAACATATTTTATACATAGTATAAAATTTATTATAAATAGTACCTACAAATTATTATTACCTACAGCTGTAAGAATACTTAGAATAGTATTTTATATGACACTAGCGGTCGCCTGCGACTTTGTCCGCGTGTAATTTAGTCATCTTGTGCATTTTAGTGAAGTGGAATCGTAGTAAATTTTACGTTAGCATAACTTATGATATACCGAACCGATTTTTATGAAATGAAAACTAAATGTTACCTTGAAATATACCTATAATAGGGATGTTGACTAAAAAAATGTTTATTCCGTCAGTTAGATTACTAAAAAATATTGGATAGGTACTTACGTATTTTTTCTTTTGTCCGACAAAAAAAAATTACGACGATAAGCTTTGAAAATTCGCGTGACGTCACAATCCGCTACAAATTTTACCGGGGAGTGACGTTGCAACCCCCCACTCCCGGACTTTGATGCAATTTATCATCGTCAATTTTTTTTTATTTGATAAAGCAAAAAATACGTGTCAATTTTTTTTGATAAATTAATTGACGGACCAAATATAATCGATTTATTTTTACCCAGGAAACATCCCTATTATCTAACTAAATATTTTTATTATATGAACGGGTCTTTCGGTTTCAGTAACATGGAAATAATCATATAAGCTTCAAAATAGGCACCACTAGATACTAGACAGGCACTTCAGATTTTTTTTATTTGTATTGGTTAAAAAAATGTTTTTTCGTACCACTTGCTCAAAAAAGTGACATTCTATGCCTCAAAAAGAGAACATAACAATAGTCATTATTAATCTGTCAAAAACAGGGAAAGAAAATTGTACTGAATTTCATTTATGCTCTAGGGAGATAATGTAATTTAAATTTGGAATACTTACCGAAACTTATACTGAACTACATCTGTGTTTACACCATTGAGTTTGTATTTAAAGCATTACACATCTTTTTGAAAAAGGAATACGCATTTATTATGCAGTTATGATTATTAAATCAAATTACGAAAACCGACGAGGCCGTATGAGCTTGATGCCTTTGCATTTCCGACAAAAAAATATTGGTCTAGGAATTTGCCGCGTTTTTGTTTTCTTCAAATACTCATAAAGTTTATTTTAATTTATTTTCATAAATAAGTTAATGTTCTAAAAATACGTTACGATGTTAAATCAAAGCGACAGTGACAGTGAATTGTCGGCTTCCATCAGTGCAAATGCTGCCGCAATTATAAAAATTTTGCTTCCAACAAAATCCAAGGAAAATTATTTAAAAACTTATGAACAATTTTCAACGTGGAGAAGTGCGAAAGGTCTATCAATTTCAGAATCAGTACGTATTATTGTGTTAATTTTTTCGCAAATGGTACGAAAAGTAGAGTATTTTCCTAGGTGATAAAGCTGTCTTATTCTTGGGTGAACTTAAATCCCTCGCTACACTCAGGACTCGTCTTAAATCCCTCGCTTCGCTCGTGATTTAAGTTATTAACACCCTCGCTACGCTCGGGAGTAAACCTCGAGTCCTTCGTTACGCTCGCGATTTAAATCGTCACCCGTGACAGAAGACACTGCTTTATCCCCTTGGTTAATAATCTACTATTATAATGCTGAATCAGCTTTATCACAATATTGTCAAGGCAAAATTAATTACGTAATACTATAATATATATTTTGACGACACGATTGGCGTAGCAGTTAGGCGATTTGCCTTCTGCGCTCGTTGTCCCGGGTTCGATTCCCGTTCGGGACAAATATTTGTGTGATCCACAGATATTTGTTTTGGTCTGGGTGTTTGTGCATAGTGAAATTATATTTTTGTATCTGCACCCACAACACAGGAGAAAATTCTAGTGTGGGGATACGTTTACAAAAAAAAAGGAAAAATATTAAAGTTTTTTTTTATGTAGATGTAAGTACCTACCTATCCCTATCCCTACCATATGAACTTCTTCTTAGAATTACTTATCGCTTTCTTCTTCTTTGCTGGAATCAGATTCGTCCTCAGTCAGCGTTAGATTCATTCTATTTATTCAAATTCAGCTATAAAAAAACATTTTTTTTTTTAACTTTGTTACAAGCTTTATTTTTCTTATGTGGGTTGTAATCGTAAATAATTATAATATTTCCATGAACTACTGTTGTTTCATTAGTAAAATTGGTTGATTACCCCCCCCCCCCCTGAAACCGATATAAGTACCGTAAACCGGAGTTTTACTGAATTTTTGGCTGTCATTGACTGATCGTACAGAAATATATTTTGCATCGTAACGGAACGTACTTTTCGAATATTTATTTATATTAGCAATATAAATAATATAATTAATTAATTACGCGACGCATTACGCTAATACATAAATATATCCAAATAGCGTTTTTATGGATTTATGGATTGGATTGGATGGATTTATGGATTATGGGTTTTATGGATTTACCCTGGGATAAAGTAATCTCAGTTTACCCGTAAGGTTTATGTACACAGTGTACTATACTACAAAAACACTCCCCGGTTACTAAACTATACTTCTGTAATACTACAAAAGTATGTATGTCAAAAATCAATAAATATCTATAATCAATTCAGTTGATCTACTGCAAATATTTTTATTGTGGCGTGACTTGACCGCACGAATGTGTGCGTGTGGTAATGCTGCACACAACCCACACATACGTGCAGTGCGCGGGGAGGCACGAGCGGCGCGTACGTAGCGCTACTCGACGCGGGGCCTGAGGTAGCGTTATCGATGCCTACAGGTCTCGGATAACCTGGCCTTAAGGTGTTGTTGTTGTTAGTTATTATTTTATTAAATTTCAAGTTCGGTATTATTTGAATTAATTTCAAAAAGAAAAAAAAACTTTTTTTTGACTGCCTCGTTGGTCTAGTGGTAGCAAGCGCGACTGCTGAGCACGAGGTCCTGGGTTCGATCCCCGGGTCGGGCAAAGTGTTATTGGGTTTTTCCATTAGGAAATTCTCAGTAGCAGCACGGAGTCTGGAATTGTGCCCGGTTAATGGCAATAGGCTCGCCCCCTATTAAATGGGACTTATTACATAGCCGGCGAAACGTGGGTGTACTACACACCTCTGCCTACCCCCTCTGGGGAATACAGGCGTGAGTCTATAAAAAAAAAAATATAAAAAAAGAAAAAAAAAGAAAAATAATATTATAGGTAATTATATTTACATAAATAGATATATTATAGGTATTATAAAAAAAATTACGTTCCGTATCCGGGCAGCGATTGCCATGGTTTTCAATGCTCATTAAGACAAGTAAACTAAAACCGAGTTTTCCCAATTCAGCGTCACCGACCCGAGCGTGGCGGCTTAGTTTCGTTCCCTGCCCATATAAAGGGTGTTTCTTAGCAACAGGTACCGAATGTAGAATGTTTTGCAATAATAAGGTAAGAGTCTAATAATCTTTTCCAATCCTTCGATCACTTATTGCCAATTAACGGTCATCTTTGGATGCCTATTTTTCGTTTCATTTAATTCAATTCGATTCATTTATTTGTGTACATAGATTAATATAAATAGGTGTAAAAATGAGTAAATTACATAATAATCTCTATGTCCTACCATATTATGGTGTACAAATAATAATAAATATTATGTATATGAAAAATACAATTCTAGATCACGTATTCAAGCCAGTTATTATTTTTTTCAGTGTCGAAAAATTCATTTGGAACAATATAAGTTATTCTTACAAAACAATCAAATGCAGATTATATATGTCATAGTAAAATGTCATAATTAAAATAAAATGTCAAGTATTCCTATATTCGTTGCTAACCCTACATTCAAAACATTATTAGGGTCAAATATAGGGAAAAGTTGTTTTGCTTAAACTTGAAGATGTTACTGCCCGTCCTCTTGACATACAACTACCATGTAAATATTATGATGCCCTAGTATTTCATAAGCAAGCACAGCATACTAATTATTAAATGTAATGTTGTTTTTTAATATTTAAAATTCTGAAGTTTTTTTTAAACGAAGATACTTATATCAACTCTACCATGAGTTTGATATCTTCAGTTTAAAAAAAAACTTGTTTGTTGTTATGTAAAACAAAATATCGGAGATCAGAACCGTAATGTTGGGGTAGTAAATCTAAATAATGTAAGTAAACACGTAAAACGGTTTTGTCATCAATACTAAAGCTGTGTACCTCTACCTACCAAATATCAGATCAAACTGTCAACAGGAACGGAGTGAAATATCGATTACTAAATTGAACCAAATAATAAACCGGTCAAGCTAAGTAAAACCGTTTAAAAATATTAACATATGCCATCGAAACGCTAAGAAAAATAAAGGGTTATTAAAAAGCTTCTGACTTCCATACACTGTTAATTTTATATGATAAAGTCAGTGGTGCCCAAACCTGTGTAGGCCGCGACCTGTCTAAAAAAACGCTTCTGGACCCACCCCACGCGAAATAAAACAGTGATAAATTGCTGCTATAGCATTCGTTGTCTCGCAATTCAGTTCCAAAACAGTTTCAAACTCAGTCCCTTAATAATGCAGCCGGAAACCGAAATTCAGGTAATAAAAGCCACCCCACAATCAACCTGGGTGGAAATCAAATCAAATGCGTCCGGCTGTGGTCAGCACTGGTTTGCGCAGTCACAGTATTAACTACGGTATTCAAATATCAATCCCTTAAATTATGCTAATTTATTATAGGAATGGAATGGAGACGACAAACAAAAGGTGAACACATTCTCTCAGTATGGAGCAATTGTTTGAAAGAAGCCAAGAAAATTGGTTGTTATGGAGGGATAGGTTACAAATAAATGAGAGAGAAGAACTTTGTCTTTAGCTAGGTAACAAGAACAATATATAAAAGTGAATAATGGCAATTTCTTGACAAATACAGGTTTTTTAAGATTTTAGACATTTTTTTTCTTACTCGCTCAGTATATCAGATTTTTTTTTTACGAGATTGGTTTTACAATAAAACAAAAACACATCTTAGAACTACTCAATTGGTTTCTGTGTTCTGAAAACAATAGCAACACTAATAAGCCGGTACGTCTCTGCGGATGCAGATTTGTACGTGACATTCGTATGCAGTAACGTGATGATCTGATGATTGATGCCTTGTTTCATGTTTCTATGATTATTATTGATACAATGAATTCATTTGTTTTGCCACCGCTGTGTTTAAAAAGATTTTGTTCGATGTAAATATTAAAACTTAAAGTTTGTACTTACTTATGGGAAATTTATACTTTGAAATTGAAATTTTTGTTGGACATTAAACCAAATAAACCAAAGGTTGACCGAATCGTCGTGCATTTGCGATGCAAATATTTCTTAAATTAAATTAAATAAACAATTTCTATGTACAAATGCACGACGATCCGTTTCTCTTTACCTCCGTAAAAGAAAAAATCAAGTTACAACACCTTTGGTTTAGGCTTAATGATCAACAAACACACTTCATTAATTAGATTATTACAATCAATTTAAAAGTAAAAAATAGGTAATTACCTATAGGTACAAACTTTTAGTCCCTGTTTTCCTCTCTTGGGTGGCAGGAGTCAAACACCAGTTATTAATAAAAATACAGATAGGTATTCATACAAACGAACATCTTCTATTATTATGTTCTTGTTTTATACAAATGTCTATGGAAGGAGCCATTTGTAAACCAATCTGTAAATAAAAAGTATACGGACCACTTGAGTTTTAAACGATTAGTCAAATGAAAAAAACTGCATTGCTTGTTTTGTAAAGAAGAATGCAGTATGCTTACACATTATCTGTGGAGCCAATAATAATAATAATTACTACATTATTGTCAGCTTAGCTGCTGTCAGCCAATCTCTAAATTAGCCAATTACTTACGACATTTATTAAAGGCACAGTGTAAATCAAAATACAAAACATGGCATGGCAAGGAACGGAAATCCCACTTATCAAAAGAGATCAGGTTTTTATGCTTGTCCGCCGGGGGCGTGCGCAGACATTTTCGACAATGTAGGCAGTACATACAAATCCTACTTATCTGTTAGGGTAGGCAGTGCCTTTTTGCCTATATAAACTGCACGCCCCTGCCAAATAATCCGTGATGACAATTACTCAAATCGTTTAATCGACTAATGGCCGATTTAAGTAATTGGTTTTTAGAATTATACTATCCGATTGGTCCCATATAAATATTGTCATGATCTGGTTATGAATTTTAGAGAACAGGACAGATCGGATTTGCATGTTTTGTTGATGATGTCTTTTGAAAGCAGCCCTTTGAAGTTTTGAAAAAAAAAAGAAAAATAAAAGCTTTTCAACAACATAATAAAACCGACTTCAAAACAATAAACAGTTTCAGTGCCAATGTTTAGTTGAAATCTGGATCCCACTCGTAAAACAATTAGTACCTAGATATTAATAAGTTTTGGTTGAAGTTCGATTAAATGCGATGTACGTCCACCTCACCACCGCGCTTCAGGCGTTTCCGCTCTATTTCACTGATAACAGTGTTGCAGAAACGATACGAGGTGTGGATTTCAAATAATCTGATACCCGATTCGTGCACCCGAGGCGGGAAGGGGAGGCGCCTCCACCAACACCCACTGGGTCAACCTGGTAGAATTCCATTATAAACTCGATTTGTAAGACAACTTGACGAGTGCTTTGCAAACAGTATGGACTGGATTACGGATTAGGTTACTAAACAATTTTTTTGCAAACTTTGCCAATTGCAATTGCACCAATTTTCCATTTTTTAAATTTAATTGTCATAGGACGAAATTGAGCACAGTTACAACTTATAATTAAAGGTTGAGCACAATAATAATACCTAACTATAATATACACCTAAAAATAAATTATCAACTTATAATAATATGGAAAAAATGTACTAACAAAATGTAATTTTTACATCATTTCTACAAATTGATTAGTATATATTAATTGCTATCATGTCTCTCACAGAATCTCAAACATTCCGACATTAATTTTTTGCAATCGTTTGCAAACATCGAACTCGTAGTTGAAGTCCAGGAAGCGCCAAATGATCCAATGTTTAATTAAGCAACGCCGTTCCAAACTTTCGATACCAACTTTGAAAACCTATTTTTAGTCTTTTTTTTTGGGAACGTTGCCTGCAGGTAGCGGTCTTTTAGATTAGGTTTATATTTTTAATTAGTTTATTTGTAGTTGTATCTAAATATTATTATGTAGATATTATTATAGCTAAATATTATTGGAACTATCTAGTTATTATTATAGTGCCCGACCCTAGCAAAAATTAAATAAAGGCCTACAAATTGCTTTTTAGCCTTACTTACCTAAATATTTTCTAATACAAAATAAAAGAGAAAACTCATTATAGCCCAACCAGACTGAGTACATATAAAGTATCATCGACATCTACTGAAAACTTTTAGACCATGGTCTAAATCAATTTAGACACGGTTTAAAGTTGGGTTTAGAGATAGACCGCATTTTGTAATAAGACCGTTAAAGTTCAGTAGACATGTAGAAACATAATAATATAATGGTAAAACTTCAGAGACAATGCCAACCTAAATCTTATAATGAACGGAGTGGAATCTAATAGTGTACGGCTATACTGGATAAAAGTAATAATTATGAAAAAAAAATAAACGTTCTTACAAGAGCTTTGTAAAATAAGAAAAAAGGTTTTAAAAAGAATAGTTCCATAAAAGTGCAGTATGACAAATTGACAACAACCTAAAAAGCATAATTAATGAACACAATGTAGTACAGTGACGAATACAATTTTATTTAAAACTAGGGACGCTATAATGTGACGCCCTCAGGACTCCTGACTGTCCCTACATCACCTAGGATGTTTGTCGTTATTAGGTTTATGGGTAGCAGATAATTGATGAATCGAATCCATTGTCAATTTATACATGTCGGGATGTCAGATGAGAGTACATTTGGCAATGTCGATTCGGATCCATAAACATTGAATCAAATGATAGATAGTTTAATGTTTTAGCAGGCATGTGTTTTACTACGAACCCACTGGTTGGTAAGCAGTGTTGTGTTCTACAATAGAGCACACTTGCCTTTATAGTAGAAGGACTGATAAGATAATATGATTAAGCACTGATAGCCTAGTGGTATGACCGTCGACTGACAAGTCAGCGGTCTCGAGTTCGATCCCAAGACGCGCACCTCTAACTTTTCGTAAGTTATGTGCGTATTATAAATTAATTATCAGTTGCTAAAACGTTGAAGGAAAACATCGTGATGAAAGCAGCACACCTGAGAGATTTTTCAAGGGTGTGTAACTCTGACACCAGGTTATATATTAACCATATGATAAGAAGAGAGTAGAAGGGCGGACCTTAGCATCTTACACCCTTTAATCTTCACCAAAAAATTTCTTTAATTGAATAATGCCAAAAATCAGTACATTTTTTTTTCTATAAAGAAAAGAAAAAATAAAGAAAAATTTAAAGGGTTCTATGAGTCTGCCTGCGACCACGGGATCTGCAAAGATCTCGAAACGTCAAGAGTGTTTTATCAAAAATAAATATGCGAGTTACATCCGTTTAAAAAGTTGTTTCATTATGGGTTCTATGAAATTATTCTAACAGATTTTTTGTAATAATTAAGCTATTTCAGCTTCACTATTTTATTATTTGAGCCTTAATTCGAGTTTAATTCGCAAGCGCTAGGAGGTCTGATGAAATTAGGTGAGGGTTCTAGCCTGAAATATGCCACAAGACCATTGACTGGCAAGTCAGAGTCTCAGGCTCGAACCCAAGGCGCACCGTTACCAACCAGGACCAACTGCTTTACGTGCTTTCCGAGGCACGGAGTAAGTGATAATTAATTTATAATACTCCTCACTTAACTTCCGAAAGTCATAGGTTGTCTTGGTTCTAAAACCTCTGACTTGACCTTGATTTTATTTCTTTTATTTATAAATATAGTTATATTTGGTTTATTAATATTTGTACATATTATTATATCTTAATGTAAATAAATTATTTTATTTACTGTTAAAAAAAAACCTCTGACAAAAATAAAAGTATTTTAAATAAAAGTCCGTTTTTATTTTTATAGTTGGTACCTATTTTTTGTATCTCACTCATAAATCACTGTCACTAAGAAATTGAAAGTTTATGTTCATCGCATTTCACTGTTTATTGCACTATAACGCTTAGTTTTGGTATTCTCCAAACCTTTACCTTTGTCTTTACGGGGGGAACTTTCAAAAGGACCCGGTAATCAGCGCATAGATCCCGAGGTCCCGGGTCCTCTTAAGAGACAAACTCCGGAACCTTCCCCTGCGCAACGACAGGCACCTATGACCTATTCACCTATGAGTTTAAACGCCCTGTAGGCCTTGAAAATGGTTTGACACACCGCCGATTGTGTTGTACTAGTTTCCTTCCAGGTTTTGTTAAGTATTTTATAGGTAATAGGTACGTAGGTAGGATTGAAACAGTCAGTGGTGCGGGCATCGAATTTGCGACCTTGCAGTCCAACGACCGTATTAGGCTATCTATAGAAAAATGAAGAATGATATCATTGATGCTAGCACTGCTTACTGCTGCCTTAACATCCCAAATTTACAATAATTACGGAGAATATATTTTATGTATGTTTTTAACATGTTTATGCACATGATTTGCTTATTAAATGAAATTATTTAATAAGAAATTCGCAAAAACAACTGACTCGACTCGACTCGATTCGTAATTTCGACTGAAGCGGGCGTGACTCGGTAGCTTAATTGGTAAAGCGATGGCACGCCAGGGATCGCGGGTTCCGCCCGAGTCAGTTGTTTTTGCGAATTTCTTATTAAATAATTTCAATTACGGAGAAAATAACTACATACTTTTTCTTTTGTTTTATTAGAATCTTTTTAAATTTATAATACCTACTTGTTTTTTTTTTCTATCACCATGATTTTTATTTATCCTTATATGTATAGACGAGCACTTAAAACCTTTCCTCATAAACTTCAAAAGTATACCTAAGTGCTATAAAAATAAGGTCAATAATACTATAAACGACACACCAGCGTCATTGACCTGTATTTTCTACCATCGTTTTTTCTTGAATAACAATGAGCTAATAAAAAACCAAGTGTCTACAACTCCTGCTTACTAAAAGAATACGAAATCCCATTAAGTATATCTATTAATTTACAACTTAAGTACCTATGTATACAATAAATACCAAGTATTAATCAAATCCAACTATGTTATTTTAAATGTAAATAATATAAGTTGGTAATTTATTTTTTTACGTAAAACGGTTTTGTCATCAAAACTAAAGCTGTGTACCAAATATCAGATCAATCTGT
This sequence comes from Protodeltote pygarga, assembly GCA_936450705.2. NCBI lineage: Eukaryota > Metazoa > Arthropoda > Insecta > Lepidoptera > Noctuidae > Protodeltote > Protodeltote pygarga. The sequence goes on along the minus strand of OW388248.2, from coordinate 20,190,619 downwards.
CAACAGGAAAGGAGTGAAATATCGATTACTAAATTTGAACCAAATAATAAACAGGTCAAGCTAAGTAAAACCGTTTAAAAACGTTAAGATATTTTGTCATGAATAGAAAATAGAGTTGGTTAAAAGTCAATCATACGATTAATATAAGCCAAATAATCAAACACAGCAAAACAAACAAAAAAAAACAAATTCGCAAGAGCACAGGTACTTATTCGCAAGAAAACAAAATCAAAACAACGCTAATTTGCGCACTCGCTGCGACCTGCGTCTGAGTTAGAAAACGAACCCTCCCCTTCGACATTATCAAGGCATCACGGTCGCAGGAGTAGCAAGAGAGGGGCCCGTTAATAAAAACCTGCGCGGACGCACCATCGTCAGTCGCGGCGGGCATCATATCAAAATGAGGACGCTGACTATAACGGTGGGTGCAGTGTGTGCAGTGATTACTTTCGTGTTATTTAAACAAAAAGTGTTATTTAATCTAACTTAAAGTGTTTCACTAATACAGTTCCGAAAAACAAATAAAAACTCGCGATTTCATATTTTCGATATCGGTGACTTAAAATTATAATGATGGAGATTTTTTTAATCTGTGCAATTTGGATCTTCGTTAAATAATTTAAAAATAATTTGGTAAAAAATATAACAGTGCTCGATTTGTATAACAAAAAAAAAGTCAAACTTTAAGAATGATTATTTCCGTGATTTGATTAAAATTGATATAATCGGAATAATTGGCAGACGTCTCGTTAAACAAAGTATATAACAATAATAATGTATAAACGTAACCACATATCATTCATGTTCGCTGCAAAAACACAACATATGAAAGCTTAGCATCGATTTCTAAAGTTACAAACATCATTAGCATAAAGAAATATCATAATTAATTACAAAATATTATTCATTGTGTACGCAAAATTCTTAAGACGAACATTTACATCTAACAAAAATATTTCTCTTGTACTGACGTAAACTATTTGTGAATACTAATACAATAGGTTTATTTTTAGATTCGTTATACAAAAATGTGCAACACAATATACATTTTAAATTAATTCGGTAAAAGTGAAACCGGTATTTTTATGCATACAATTAACGAGTGTTTAAGTTTAATTGTTGGAAAGTATTAATTTAAACTGGTATAAAACGGGGATTAACGCACACATACCTTATTATTTTACTATCACGATGTTTACTTTAGTTTAATTTAGCGGTTAACGCACATACCTTATTATTAAACTAAGTTTAACATGTGTGCGCGTTTATCTCCGTTTTGTACTAGTTTCAATTAATCGCAAAAGTTTAAAAGTAAATGTTGGAAAGTACATAATACCTTGATTTATTAGTAAAACTGTTTTGTTTGTTCCAGCTATGGGTGGTGTTGGCATGCGCCACATCCCTGGCCGTGCCTATCCAGGAGACGGCCAAGGACACCGAGTTATCTCGGGATAAACGCTCCCCTGGAGGTTGGCACTCCCCACCACCAGAGGGAGTGTGGAAGAAGAAACTCGTATGGAAGGAAGACTGGAAACAAATCTGGAAAACAGAAAAGAAACTAGTCTGGAAAACTGAATGGAAAAAAGAAAAAGTACCAGCATGGAAAACTGAGAAAGTACAACAGTGGAAAGAAGAACAAGTTCCTGCATGGAAAGTAGTTCAGAAACCGATCTGGAAGGAAGTTCAAGTACCCATCTGGAAAGAAGTTCAGGTTCCAGACTGGAAAAAAGTATGGAAACCAGTTTGGAAAGAAATCAAAGTCGCACACACTAAAGAAGTACAGGTACCAGCTTGGAAACAAATATACGTCCCTGAATGGGTTAAAGAAGGAGTACCCGGAGAGAAATACCTTGGAAAGGATCCTCACGGTTGGGAATACACCAGCCACGACCTCTGGAGAAAGAAGATGATCTGGAAGCCAGTGTGGAAAAAAATCTGGAAGACCGAGCACAAACAAGAGTGGGTGACTGAAAAGAAGTTGGAATGGAAAGAGGAATGGAAGCAGATCTGGAAAACAGAAAAAAAACAGGCTTGGGTTACAGAGAAAAAGGAAGAGTGGGTAGAGGAAAAAGTTCAAATCTGGAAGACCGTTAAAAAAGAAATCTGGGTACCAGTTCAGAAGAAAATCTGGGTAGAGAAATGGAAGCAAGTTCAGGTGCCTGTATGGAAGACCATTGAAGTGCCAGCTTGGAAGAAGGTTTGGAAACCAGTTTGGCAGAAGGTCTGGGTACCAATACACCATGAGCACCACGAACATCACGAACACCACGGCTGGGACTAAGATTAGGTAAAACAGCTTTCTGTACATATTTTTTTAGTCATTTGTTAACTATTTGTTACCGTCATATACCAATTTATTGTAAATATTTTTTTACGTGTTAAGTGCCAGGCGTACGCGAAGGTGAATGCTTTCCCATAAGCGAGTGTCCAAAATGTTTTTTCTTCCCCAAATGCGAATGCGAAATGTATTTAGCTTTGCGTGCGCCTTAGGAAGTGATTTTTACGTAATAGTTTCATACATTTTAACGCAGCTCACTTCCGTCTTCAATCCTATTGTTCGCGTACAATGGGTTTTGATCCCATGGCCAATCTACTCATGTGTACTTCAAAGTTTAACACTCTCGAAACAATATAAATTGTTACAAAAACTTACAACTTTTACACTGGTTTTTGTTTTGTTTGTATTTTTTCCAGATTAGTTAAAGAGGCTTTATGTTAATTGTTGATTTGTGTCTGTTTAAAGACATATTTTTTAGCTGACTTTTCTTGTTAATAAAAATTGTTCATAACTTTTGCACTGTTATTTAAACCAAAACGTGAAACATTATTGAAAAATTAACTAATTTTGATTATGCAATTTTTAAAATTACAAAGAATATTACGTAGTGTTAATTCTACATAATCATTGATTAGCGAAATTAACACTACATATTATTTTTCATAAATAAGGAATTCTGCATCGTAACATCAGATTTAATTATTTATCTGTGCAATTTTTGTCAGTAGGAGTCAAAATTGGGCTAATATTTAAATGTAAACAAAAATAACACTCTTTTACAAACATTTAAAAAGTTTTTATTTAAAAATTTATCGATATTACTTTTGTAGACATTTTGATGTTAGTTCATTCAGCCCAGAGTGCTAATGGGACGTGTAATGTTGTCCCTACATTTGTAAAGTACAAGTTTGTTTTTATACGTTTTGTTTTTAAGTTTTAGTAATAAACGAGTTATTAATATCAAACGAGTTTTATTTATTTTCACTTAATAATGGTTACGCTAGACTTCAATTTATAGAAAGTTGTCTGCATTCTTTAAAATACCGACTCAAATTAGCTTGTCTATGAATTATTGAGATATACCGTTAACTAATAAAAAATATATCTTCTTCTTCTTCTTTGGTTAATGGCCCACGAGCTCTCTTGTCAACAACTCTGCCAGTGTCAAGTGGGGACGGCAGCAATAAAGACTTACTAACAATTATTCAAACTTTTAAATACTTTTTTTGGTAATTAATTCAATTCAATTTCTTTATAATGGCAACTGAGTCTCGGTAATACGACCCGGACAATTCTGCCAATGTCAGAGGTGTTGGAGAAGCGTGTGTTTAAAAAAAAAACCGAAAAACAATTTAAAAAATACTTGAATGACTAAATTTGAGAATTAAAATTGACATAAGACTGTCAATTAATGTCAAGATTATTTTAAAATGTGTGTTCATTATTATAAATAGTACAATTTACCTACTTATTATTTGTGAATGCATTCTGTGCGTGACACAGATAGGACGCATTGAATGTCTAAGTTAACATTTTATCATAAATATTATTAGGTAGTGAGAACTGTTTGTGTACATACATAGTTGTCACCGCGGCTAATGACTATGGGGATTCGATTTCCGGGTCAAGCAAAATTGTAATGGGATTTCTCATAAATTTGGAAACCGTGTTCTATATAGCAACAAGATCGCTCCTTAAAACATAATGTTCAATAATTGGGCTTATTCCCCTAAAAATTCTCCATTACAGTTAAAAGTTGATTTGTTTTGCTTCATTTAAATGGAACTCCGAAAAAATGTTTTTTCACAACAATTACAATAATTAATTTGTTCTTATTACTTACTTACCTCTAATTTTAGTGATAAGACTCCATGTGTAATTTCAATGGTGTACTTTAAAGAATATTCTATTCTATTCTATTCTACTTATGTATTATACCTATTCTTTTTTTGTACAGTGCAAATGGCCGGTATTGAAACTAAAACACAGCAATACTGTGAAAAATAATTCATTTGCGATCTGTAAATCAACGAATTTTTCGTTCTTAAATTGAATACGCAGAATAATTATAGAAGAATATGTTTCAATATTACATTAATAACATATAACAACATCATACAATGCGTATTTATATTATAAAGAATAGAAAAAACTGAATTCTGTTCCATATCGCTCCTAACAAATGTGGACTTTGCATATTTGTAACAATCATCTTAATAAAACAAGAGGTTATGAGGATTTAACAGATTTGCTGTCCGACAATAAACACAATAGAATAGATAGACAGGAAAAAAAATTGCAATCAGTGATAGCCTAGTGGTATGACCGTTGGACTGCCAAGTCAAAAGTCGTATATTCAAAATCCAGGCACGCACCTCTGATTTTTCGGGTTTAGGTATGTGCTTATTAGAAATTAGTTATCATATGCTAAAACGGTGGAGGGAAACATCGAGAGGAAACCAGTAAACCTGAGAGATTTTTTAACAGTATGAAAAGCCATGTCAGAGGTCTGCCTGGCGGTTTAAACTCTGACACCAGGTTGTTCATGAAAGGATGTTGTTTAAATTGGCCGAAACGCCGTCTTATTTATCTCTCTAGACATACATTGTCACTTACGTGGATTATTTTACGTGTTTAAAAAAATAATATTGATCTCAAATCACGGAAGAATTCCTTTCTAGGGATTCAAAACCCGTTATTATTGAGAATATGACATTTCAAATTTTTATATTATAGATTTTCTATTTGTTTTTTTAAGAGATTATAATATTTTGTGAAATGTGCAATTTATTTGATATTGGTATCGAGTATCTAGTCAATACTTATAGGGTTATAGGTGGTGAACATTCATCATGTGTACTTACGGGCGGACATAGGTTATGACATCGAAAGCGAGAGTATGTTACATTGTAGGTTGCAGCCATATAGAGTAGTCTACTGATCATGGTTATATAACGGTCTATGCCTATTGAGAGACCGCAAGCATAGCTGTGTAAAATACGATCTTAGGTTCTGTAAGCCGATAGTTTAAGAATACTTTGGTTTTTTTAATGCATTTGTTAGATACGATGTCATCTGATGTGCGTAAAGTGGGGCTCACCTTTCTTTATGAAGCCTATTCAGAATACACTCATTCATTATATTTATATTATGTTGTCTTATTTATACTTATATATATATTATGTAGTGTGTGTAGCTATACGTACAGTATGTATGTTTTACAGTGTAATCCATAGAGTATTCAAGAAAATATAGAGTGATAACGTCAACCACATTGCCTTGTGCGGAGCGAAAGCAGGTCTCGCCATAGAAATGTTAAAATGTCATTTTTTCGAATTAAGTTTTCTAGACGTTTTTCAAAATTTTACTCAGCAGTTAACCATGATATAAGCTAAAATGTAACTTTTTTGCTCGTGGAGCCTAGTTGAACCGCAGTCGATCGAGGTATGATCGCAAACGGAGCTCGTGTCGCGGCCGCGTTGTTCATACCCGTGCTCACGGTTCATACTTCTATAGGGTTGCTCTATTTTTTTCTTATATACTCTAAGGTGTAATCTATTAAAAATATCTCTAAAATATTGTAACGGGAAAGGTCAAATTAATGCAACTATTATTTTATTCCAATAACAGAATATTAAAGCTATACCTACTCCATTGAATATTCAAGCAGTCGAATGAAAATGGAAATGGAACATTGCTGAAATATGAATTTAAAAAGCCAATCGGACAGCTGACAGTTAGTCTTGGAAAAGAAAATAAAATTAGAACCTATTTTGAAATAAGTAAGTAAGTCGCTAAGTGGCTTGTCTAGCCGGTCTATAATAAATCGATGAAATTATTTTGTGGACTATGTGTAGGGTCTAATGTTAACTACTATGCCTTTAAATTACTCAAAACTATTAACTTTGAGGTAGAGCTAATTTTTTAATTAATCTTTGTTTTTATTTAAAAAAACATGGCATGGTTGTCTGTGCCTGTGGTATATCAATATTTGCAATGTCCGAAAACAGCTAAGCTACTAAGTTTATAGCACTAATCAAAACAATGTACCATCTTGTTTATTAAAAATAATGATAAAAAAATGATGGCGATAAATGATTTAATTTGATAAATTACCTGTGAATTGTGATATTATTACTATACCAGTCTTGCAACTTGCCAGGCATGAGACAAGTTGGGACTAGTTTTTAAAATTAAACGCTTAAAGCGTTAAAATGACTTAAGTTACATTTCCATATCGTAACATATCTGTCTCTTTTTCTGTCTCAATAGTAACGCTCAGTTATTCAGTAATGCCCCCAATGAAATCGGCGTAACCAAACGATAGCGCGATCTAATTCGACGCCAACGCCATCTAGTTACACATTGTGAACTAAACAATGGCTTCCGTAGGGAAGACTGTGCTTCCATGAGTGCATAAAGTTAAATTTTTAATACAGTTGCTCAAAAAGTGGCGTATTGCAGGGACGTATAGCGTTCGGGATGTGGGCTATTACATACTTGTGCTTTTTTTTACCTTTCCCGAACTCGTGCGTTCTCTTTCCCAACTGTCAAAATAATGTCTATTAAAAAGAAAAACCAACCATGAAGTTTTTACTAAAAAAAAGTTATAGAAGTTTTTATGATTCCTGCAAATACGTACATTTCTAAAAAGAAGCTACTAATTTGTTTCTATATCAGATTTAATGATTTGATTGAATGAGTTATCTTAGGTTTCATTTCATTTTATCTCATTAAATTTCATTTTCATTTCATATCAATAAAAAAATTCTACTGAAGACTTGGCTGTATGGGCATAGTTCCCTTTGCCTACCAGAATATGTGAAGAAAAAAAATACATGAACATACGAAATTAATAATAGTTTGTCTCAAACAGTAAATATGCAGCCTAATACTTTCCCATTTAGTATAAAAAACTGTACCAATGTCAATGTATATGTGAATTATAACTTTTATAAGAATTAAATGATGATGTTGAGTTTATTGTGTTTTTATTATTTTATTAAATTGCTTCATTTTTTCGCAACTGTATTGAAAATAGTCGTTCAGTACACGTACGGAACCGTCATTGCAACTTGTTCCGACTGTCAACCCTCGCCTTCGGCTGCGCCTTGGCTCGGTTAGACATTTGTCGGAACTCCATCGGAACTATAAATAGTCAGAAATCGCCTACACGCAGTGAGCTAGTGTGAATAATGTTTGATTTTTTTCTGTATCAGAAGAGGCCTTTTTCCTGCAGTGAGATAGTTATAAGCTGATAAATAGGAAAAATATATTCTACTGTAAGTTCTAGACGACAAAATAAGTGGTTAAAGAAAAAATTCTACCATTTTATCAACCATCATACTTGTAAATAAGAAAAAAAATGTTTCGTAAATGAAGTCCTTTACAAAAGAGAATTGTGGTGACAAAATAAACGAAAACATGTTGTAATAAAATTGACCAAGTGCGAGTCGGACTCGCACAATAGAAGTTTCCGCAGGTTCGGTTTACGAAAACTGTACAGCTTCGAATTCGTCTAATCTGTATAATGTTGCCAACTAATAAATAAATTTAAAAAAAGTAGGTATTTTAGATTTTTTGATTCGCAAACTTTAAACAAAATATGGGAAATAGAGGGATGAAGTGGATCTTTTTTGCACATTTTTAGGTATAAATTGAAAATAATTAACCAAAAAATGTATTACTAAATTACTAACGGCTTTACTCATGGATTGATTGCGGGAAATGAGTAAAGCCGTAAGTACATATTTACCAATATATTGTACAGTATATACTCACGAAAGTTATTATATATATTTTGTTAATCGTTTAAACAAATTCTTTGAAATAATAGTTTTCTAAAATAGTATGAATACCTATTATAGAATGTTAACCTCATTTAACAAATTTACAGAAATTTACAAAAAACATAATTTTGTCGGCGTTTAATTAAGGATCTATAGGTTCAAACCTATTCAAGCCGAATTTTATCTTTCTAGCATAGATAATTTGTAAGGAAAATAGCTATGACAAATGGACAAACAAAAAAAAACTAGACGTAGGTAACTATAAGGATTTTTGGTTTTACTACGGCATCCTAAAAAGAAGATGACACACATTGCATCTAATTAATCCAAGTCAGCTTAATAGTTAATTGTGAAACTGTATTTGTTTTTCCTTAACTAAGCAATTATTTTGCAAACATTTCAAGTTACGTGACTTCAAGGACTATTTATTAATAGAAATCAGTGCTTAATAAGTAAATACGATTGGTAAGATGAATATGACGATGTGTCATTGACCTTATCTTACCTAATGAAGTTTACTTAATTTATGTCTAGCATTTTAGCAATAATCCACGTCGGTTTTGAAGTCGCTACGAAGCTAAGCGGATTCCAGATTAATTTACCACATTCTTAGCCTGTAGAGTGGACACTGACTCAAACCTTGTACGTCGTCGTGGGTTCAAATCCCGTACCTATCAGTTGCTTTTTTAAATTTTCTTAAATAATTAAACCTTTTTGTTTTATTTCTATTTCTACTTTTTTTATTTTATTTTGAGTAGCACATTTACTTTAAAGGGGCGACCCTAACATAGCCGGCGAAACGTGGGCATAGTACCTCTGCCTACTCACTCTGAGTAATTAATACAGGCGTGAGCATATGTCATGTTAGCTATGAAAATTGAACATATTCAACTATAGTTTCAAAATCTGTCAAATCCGTACATGAAATTACATTGACTATTATAAAAATTGTCAACTATTATTATGAAAATTATATTCTTAAATAAAAGGAAACCATTATTTTCTTTTATTATCGCCTGCGCACATTAAATAACTCCTCAAAGCATTTATTGCAAACTCAGTACATATTAAACGGCTAACATAATATAATAGTTTTAACACGAAGTCATAAATACTGTTGTATTACTTTTCAAGAACCTCTAACGAGAATTGCAAGACGGAGAGATTATTATTACGATTAATTACAACGGTCATAAGTTATTGATACAACATCATTATACATAATTATTAGAATTCCGCACTTACTGAAATGTAAAATAATAATACACAGTTTGTAATAAATTAATTCAGAATTATAATATATTTGTGTATTGCGTTGTAATAAATTTGTGTTAGATAGCTAAGTTTAAGGGCTTAATGCAGAAAGCTGTACCCTTGGAAACGGCACGCATAGCCAGGAGGTTCCTCTCTCCGGAGCCCTGACCGCTCCGGTAGCTTGGACCATGTTATAGTAAATTAATATTTTTATATTATATTGTGTAAATAATATCAAATGAATTCAATAATATCTCAGATGACAGCTGATAGAGAGGAAGGGAAGAAGACATTTTGCGCTGACCACAAGTAACATGCGACCAAGCTTACTTATTTTTCAAATTCGAATTTGACTGACGGTAGTAAAATTATACGCTACTCTTCGTATAAATATAATGTTATAAATCCGCATGAAAATAACAGTGAAAAACCAAAAAGTCCCGAATCTATTTAAAATATCAGTTTACTAATATTACTTTCAATATTGGAAACTGATCATTCTATGTTTCTGCTTATAGCAAAGTAAATAACATCATTACGTAAGTACATACGTAATGTTATCTTGGGGTGAACAATTGTAACCTCCAGTGAATACCTCCCACATTTCACGAGGGGTCAAAGGCCAGCCTAGAAGCGGCGACTTGTTTCCCCAGGAAATCCTGCTTTGCACAACGATTGACCCTCTTACGCAAATTGTAAGTGGGAAGAAGGAATCTTCTAGTGAAAGTTACATCGAAATTTGTTGATCAATGTCGCAAAGTTTATTTTTAATTGAATATAAAGAAGCAGTGATAGCCTAATGGCATGACCGTTGGACTGCCAAGTCAAAGGTCTCAAGTTCGAACTCAAAACTAACGAACTATTTGCTAACAATTCCTACAGTCTTTTTCTCCTCATTGCCAGATTTAATTAAAACTGTAAACATATTTTTGAAATAAGTATATGCTTATCATTTACAAAGGCAACAGAAAAAAGTTCTCTATGAAGGGAATAAAAAAATAAAACCAAAAACAATAGAACGGCTAAGTTACCTGTCTTCATATTTTATCTTAAATAATCACAAATCAACATAATACTTAGGTTATTAAAAGTACAATCATTGTCTATTGTTTGCGTGTAAAATTAATTGATATCATCTCAGTTAAAAATTGTATGTCTCTGTGCAAGCTTTTTTTTGATGACCGGTTTCAAAAGAGTAGTTTGATAAAACAAAACGTAGTTTTAAAATGTAGTTGCTTGAAACAACTTCCCTCATGGGCTAGTGGCCGTAATGAAACGACGGGCCGTAATTTAATTACAATTATTTTATTATGAGTCATTTGCCTGGTAGCTAAGTACCTATTATATTTTCTGTCTGGGAATTCTCATCTCTTTTGTAGCCATAGGATCTGCTTTAGATTTTTCTACTGCATTTCCAGTTGGTGCAGACAAGAACATAATTAAATTTTGAATGTGTAGGTAAGGCTTAGAGTATAATAAGAAAATATATTTTCTTGAATACTCTATGGTGTAAGGATTGAGGTGTGAATCCTCAAGAATAAATTGTAATTTTGTAATATCGCCGACCTCGGGTGGAGTATGTAAGGAGTCTGTATGTACGTACTCCAGGGGGAGTCACCAAGTGAAGAGAGACCCATAGAGTACGCTAGCCGTTTGTTGTTACCAGCGTACTCTATGGGTCTCTCTTCACTTGGTGACTCCCCCTGGAGTAAAACCGCTCCAAGTGCGTAGTTATTTGCGTCGGTCCTGAGTATAAAAAGGAGATTATAATCTGACTGGGTAAGTATAGGCGCAGTGGCAAGTAGATTCTTTAATTTAATGAAAGCATTGACCTGATCTTCTTCCCATTTCTAGGTCTGATCTTTCTTAGTGAGGAGCGTGAGCGGCTGAGCGACCTTAGAAAAGTTCGGTACGAATTTACTAAACCAGGAACACGTTTGGAGAAACGTTTTCAGGCTCTTTCATATTAGCAATAGCGGATACCTTATCGGGATCCGGCGACACTCCATGTGGTGTAATAATGCGTCCTAGATACTTAATCTTGTCATGCGCAAAGACACACTTGGTGCGATTGGCACGGAGGCCAAAGATACGAAGGCGATCAAAAACGGCTTGCAGATCTTGCAGATGCTGCTTAAAAGTTGCCGAGATCACAATAATGTCATCAATGTACCCTAACAAGGTCATATCCTTAAAAGCAGCTCCAGAACGAAAACGCTCGATAAGCCTTTGAAAAGTGGCCGGCGCATTGCGAAGACCAAACGGCATTCTTTTAAAACGATGTAAGCCAAATAGAGTCACGAAAGCTAGTATCTTGGTCCTCCTGCTTTACGGCCACTTGCCAGTAACCTGAGCGAAGATCAATCGTGCTCATAAAGCAACTCTTCCCAGTATACTGCAATAGATCGTCAATAACAGGTAGGAGATAGGCATCGCTCTTTGTGACCGCATTTAATTTGCGATAATCGACACAAAATCTATAAGTCCCATCTTTTTTGGGTACAAGTAGAGCTGGAGCGGCCCACGCACTCACACTCTTTGATAATTCCTTCTTTAAGCATCTTATCAAGTTGGGCCTCCATCACGGCCCTCTTCGCTGGTGTGAGCCTATATGGCGGTACGGAAATAGGTGGATGGTTACCTGTTTCGATGTGGTGTTCCGTAAAAGAAGTAGGTTCTCCTAAGTCGCCGAAAATATCGTCATACTGCTGAAGAAGCTCCGCTAAGTTGCTTCTATCCGAAGGCGGCAGCATCACTCCCTCGTCAGTCCGCAATACGTCTGCAGCTGCGCAGTCGACATATCTTCTAGACGTCTCGCATTGGAGTAGATGTGATATCTGAGGATGATCAGTCGTAAACCATGTATCAGTAGCTAAGTCAAGGATAATACCAGCCTTCCGTAAGAAATCAATTCCTAACAGTGTGTCATTGTTTCTAGCCTCAGGTAAAATTACAAACGTTGTTGGTATTACCACACCTTCCAGCTTTACATCTATTTCCGCGAGTTTCACGTCTAAATCCCGTACTAAACCATCTGCTAACTTGATACTAAGATGAATATCTTGAAACGAATGATTTTGATTTCGAAGCAACGCATACAAACTAGACCCTGCTATACTGCGCTTGGCAGCGGTGTCAGCTAAACCAGTGCCGCGGAAACCATTTTTATGCATAATTATCTTTACAGTCTAAAGCTATTACATTATTATCTTTACAGTATAAAGCTTGATAATAAATTATCCTTTTCCCGCATGGTAAAGAGCAAAGTTCAACGACCTATAACTTTAAAAAAATAACAGATTGATTTCAAAGTAAAAGAAAATAGGATTTTCTACAGCATTTCCAGTTGATTTGAAATACCTAATTAATCTATTTATCATGCTGAACAAATTTTAAGCATTTTCTTACAGTGCTTGATAAAAAATTATCCTTTTCCCGCATGGTAAAAAGCAAAGTTCAACGACCTATAACTTTTTTTAAATAACAGATTGATTTAAAAGTAAAAAAATACCTCAATAAGACATGCATAAGTTATTGTAAAGCTCTTTTGAAAAATCATGTTTTTGTTGTTAGTCTACAATAATTTACTTTATGAACACATGATACATGGAAGTATAGTTATATTAATATCTGCTTCATGGCCTTCCCTACTACTGAGCCAGCATTTAGTTCACAATGTGTAACTAGATGGCGTTGACGTCTAATTAGATCGCGCTATAATTTGGTTCAGCCGATTTCCCTAGGCTAGATTTATAATATCCTTCTGTATAAACTCGCACTAAATATATCATCTAAAGTAATTATGGCTTTGAGATTAATATTTTTTGAAATCAGTCCCAACTTGCTTTTGCAAATTGGAGAAGACTGGTCTGGTTCAGCTATAGTTTTATAATAAAACATATGTTAAAAGGCAGCTTTAACTCAGATAAGACAATGGCAAGCAAAAGCAATGTACTGAATGTACTTTGATGGCATTGTAGAAGTAGATATCTTAAACAAAACACATAAACGGGATATTATATTCCCTATGGATTATCATAAATATTATTCACGGAATATGAGCTCCCGAATAAAGGCGTAAGATAAAGTGCTTTGATCTGGAATCCGCTTAGCTTGGCACCGACACCAAAACAAACGTTTATATGTTATTTCTAGTTAATTAGTGCTTTGAAGTCCGACCTATCTATTATTTTTGTTTTTTTTTTGTTTTGCAAGTTGATTTATTGTATTACTACTACCTACTAATACTACTACTATTAATGTTACCTCCTAATATTGATAGCTTTTAAAGATAAAACCTGCGGCTTCAGGATAAAGTGTAGATATTGTAATACAACGCCTGTAAATTTATTGTTAGCAATAAGTATTACGACTATCTACTGCTATATTTTTAAGTGGACATTTTTGCACCTATTTTCTTTTTACAATTATGTGCAAAAATTTAACTTTAAGCACTCATGGAAGCACAGTCTTCCCTACGGAAGCCAACGTTTAGTTCACAATGTGTAACTAGATGGCGTTGGCGTCGAATTAGATCGCGCTATCGTTTGGTGACGCCGATTTCATTGGGGGCATTACAGTGATAGAGCACAACTAGAGAGAGATATATTAATAACGTAGGTTTTATTAATATAGTAGGATAATGAGACATAACGCTCTTTGCGTTAATTTTTAAAACTAGTCCCAACTTGCCTAGCAAGTTGCAAGACTGGTAAGAATATTATATATATTCTATACATTATTATACAATGTATAGTAAGTTATATCGCAGGTATTATGGTTCTTCAAATACTTAGATCATGAAATCACAAGTTCAACCGAACGAAACATTTCTTCTACTATAGTATAGTAACTAATAACTATATTTTATACATACAAGCTAGCTATTCCGCGCGACTTTGTGCGCGTGATTATCCTATAACTACGCTTTTTCTACCCTACCCTACTCTACCTACCCTATCTCTACCTATTAAAGAATTTATATTATATATTGTACCTATAATATAAATTCTTTAATTATACTAAATAAAACTTAGTATAATTTTATACAAACCTAAATAAACTTATTTAATACTTAATAAACCTAATAAAGTAATATAATACATAAAAGTAAATATACTTAATAATAATGATCATTTATATTTAAGTTGAAGACCCAGGGATACCTATATACCTAACCCGGGGATTAAAAAATAAACCCAGAAAACTGTACCGCATTTCCTGGGCTGGCCGTGTGAGTTAGAATTGTGAGTTTAAAAACCCATGGGACGTACCAGGTAAATTACTTGAATACCTACTTGATTGAAAGTCAACTTGTTAAATGATACAGAAGCCAGAAGCTAAAGATAGCTACCAAAAATAAATTATAAAAAATCTTCAACATTCATTCAAAACAATCATTCATTTTAATTGTACACCTTCCACGATTAATTAATACGAATTTCACAATATCAACCACTGTCAGATATTATAGAATGAAATGCAATGCCAACTGGTATTTTAAACCCCGTCTGAAACATTTTGTGACATGCCGAATATTTATGTTGGAAAATTAAAAGACAAAGCGTCCGCGGCTCTCAAACTGTGACTACCGATGGTAAAGGAACCTTCCCTCTTTTTCCGTACAAACTAAATTGGTTACACGGCTGAATTCCGATATAATAAAGGCAGGCTGTCATAATCAATTTAAGGCACTACACTGCAACGTTCCGCTTTTAGTATTTTTCAAATTTTCACTCCAACTCGACTTGGACACATGGGTAAAATTGTACATATATTTTATTTATGTGTATAAAGCAGTTAATACCTAAACATTACATAATAACATTGTCCCCAAAGTTTTCAGATGGTAAAACGATTTGTAACTGTACTGAACCCATGGATTGAACCTCGGGGCAGACGCAGACAGTCAACCCAACGTGCTTAAGATTCCATTATGGCCTTTCGCAAGCAAGATGCTTTCTGATAACAGTTGCATGCATAACTAACATACACCATTGCCTTTATGAATTATATTTGATGCAATTGTTGCATGTTATAAATATTAATTTACACCGGTTGAGTGGGTAGCCTTATTGAGTAGTAAAATACATCGAATTCTCTGGAAAACAATTGACACGGGGAAGCAGTTGACTCGCAAAATGATGCTCTATAACAATTAAATTATTAAAATACTGTCGACATTTTAACAAACGGCAACATTCCTTTTATTTAAATTCAACCGGTGGTTTTGGTTTGTTTTTTAATTGTTAACACTAAAGCTCGTCAATTTAACAAATTAAAATATGACAATAGATTTATAAACAGAAAAGAAAATGGTATTCAACTATTTTAAGTTTGCCTATTGATATACGCGGATCTTTTGTGGAGCAACGTTCTCTGTAGAGACTAACGACAGGCTAAAAGTCTAGCAACACCGTACCTGAAACTCATCATAAAGGGTCCTGTTCGTTATTGAAGGTTCAATTAAATACTAATTGATGAATCAAAGTACTTATTAGAGTTTTTTTTTTCGGAAATTTCAAAATGGCCAGTAGCAACAAAGGACCTCATATGAAATAATTATGAGTCTCGCTAAAATGTCACAGTAATAGAAGATAATTAACAAAGGAGAGCACTCCTTTGTAAATTATCGATAGGTAGTAGGTACACGTTTTTAGAAAGCCTTTTTGAACGTAAAATGTACTCTAATTCGATATTGCGTTATTCGTGTAAGAGTTGGAGTGCAGCGTGATTGAACAAACGGGAGAGCCGAGAGTCACGAAAGCTGAAAAGTCCTTTCGTACTTTGACATGTGTCAAAGTTTTTTTGTTCCGACTTTTTCAGTTGCTCTTGACGTGTGACGAAATTAATTCGCTTCTGAATTAGGGTAAATTCTTACCTAAAGCTAAGCGTCGCTACATTTGCTAAAGCTTCTTAAATACTCATACCTCCTCACAACATAATGTGGGGCATAGTAGAGAGTATTCTTGGGAAAGTGCACCATTTATTATTATTGTCATTATTATATACAACGACCTAAAAATTCGCGTCGCTTTGCTTTTAGTGGGGATTGAACTTTAGCGTGCATTCCGAGTGTCCAGCTAACCGAGTGGCATCAGAACTTCAGACCGTACGGACTTTTAGGTTCATTCCTAATAAAAAGCATTCACTAGATCGGCAAATTCGCGCCAGAAGGCGACAATTTGAACGTTCCGTACGCTTCAATGACGACGAGGTAGCCGCGCACCATACTTGTATCATCTTGAAGTTTCGTACCGTAGTACCATGTATCACGTAGGTATATGTATACGGTACCTTCAGATGTGCTATTGTGTAACTTCGTTTCTCTTGCAAATGGCATTTTTGATAAAATAAAAGCTTGGGGACAATAGATCTGTAAATTAGCACAGAAGCCTCGATGCAGTGCATAGCTGATCGTGGTCGCCAGCTGAGCAGTGGTATTATCCGTGTAATCACGCGTGGGAAGCCATTTTTAGAGAAATGTGGTTTTAAAATGCTTTTTCTTTAATCTAATCTCATCTAATCTTAAATCTTTATCTATTTAAAATCTTACATTGTTTGGATTTTCACCCAGTAAAAGAGTTCTGGCTACCAAACATTTTTAAATAAATATTTTGACGTAAAATCATAAAGAATTATCAACTACAAGATTTTTGTGACTCCGCTCCATAGAGGTCTCAGGTTTGAATCCAAGACAAGCACATTGACTTTTCATTCGTTATTATTTAAAATTAACTACAATATTGTCACCTGCTTCGTGCGTCGGAAAGCACGTAAAGCTTATGGTCCTGCGCCTAATCTGTCTGCTGTTTCCAGTAATCTCCATAAGCGCTAAGAGATTATTGCTCGAACGAGGATAAAAAAAAGTATGCTGTCATAACATTGCCTACTTCAAATACTTCTACTGCAATCTAAATTCAAAAGTTTAAGAATCACCCTTGGTTATATCGAAATTGACCCTTGGTTATATCGATTTTGTTTACAAAACTTCCACTTCACTAAAACATAGGTTGATATTGTATAAATCTACCCTTCAATTTCGTTCCCCTCGTAAGGTCCTTTCCCTCTTAACCTTGACTTAGTTTGTGTAGACGGTTCAATGTCAAAATGTAAGGGGTGACACCCTCCTAGCTCCTGTACTCGAAAACCTTGGCCGTGACACGTTTTATACATTTCGATTTTATAGATTCAGTTGTACAGAACAGAATTATACAATGTGTTACAGGACGATTGACATTTCTGTATGCCACGTAAAGAGTATCATGTACTTTACCCGTATACAAAAAATCAATCAAATACAACAAATACTTTAGCCACAGGAAAATATTTTTCATTTCTCATTTTTTTTATATGATGTAGATCTGAGTTCATGATATTAACATAAAGATTGTAAGGTCAAGAAACTGCAATCGTGCTGCTTGAAAGACAGAGAAAAGTGTCATTAGATTCCACTCTGACGCGCCCTAAGCGAATTTACGTTTGATGCAGTTGATTCTGCTATTTATTTTGTTCGAAAAATTTTTTTTAACTTTAAATTTCTATTAACTGCTCTCTATCTTTAGGTTTTAAAATGTTTAGATGGACTAGTACTGGGCTCGTTTTAATTTAATGTCGTACATTCAGAAACACATTGTATATTAAAAGAAATATTTTTGTTATTAACAACTTTTCGGTAAAGTAAGTATCTTTGCTTGTCAACTTAGGAGTAATGGACTTTTTGGCGTTAATTCGAAAAGACATGTAGTGCTGTTGATTTTTATTCGCGAAATATATGTTATTTCGATCTATATTTTGATAATTTCGATGTAAGTAACGTTATTTTAGTAAAATGCCTTTAAAGTGAATTTATGTTAGTAATGTCAAATGTGTTTACACAAAGATAAAAAAAATGTTTATTTATATTATTTGCTTTACGAAATCAAACTGCCTCGAACGGTTTTCTTATTCCCAATTTATGAAATTATTAAACCAAAGAATCAGTTTAATTTTAAAGTAACACAATACACTAAATAATCTTCTTATTTTTAATGAGTGCAAATAATTGTTGGGGTGCCAACAAAAGGTAACCATAGCTACCAATCTGCAATATTTTTATAATATTGTACAGTGCAACGAGCTTTGTTATAGCCTTTAACAATTGCATTGACTAGAAATGCAGGGGACAGTTTTAATCCTATTAGTACCTACTTGTATTGTCTGGGGTACCTATTCAATTTGTTGTTCTGGTTTTTGGTTCGGTTCGATGTTTGGGTTTCGTACTTCATATAGACATACACACTTACATAAATTCACGCCTTTTTTCCGTGGGGGAGGCTCTACAAAACTCCCCCCGCTACGGTTCGTACATTATCTACTCCTGTAACGTAAAGATAATGCGGCGTGCCGGGAATGATTCTTTTGTATGGTCATACAAACCCCTTTTAAACATTTCTATGAAATACTAATTCTCGAAACTACTTGACCGAGAAATTTCTAACGAACTCTGTGATGCAAACATAATATTATATTGACCACCATCAAACTACCACTATTAACAAACAGTCCACTTAATTCAAATCCAAATTGAAAAACAATGTGTATTTTTTTCTTTTTTGATCATATTTATTATCGTCAATGGATTGTTACCTTAATTAAAACAACTTATAGTTTTCTTTTAAACAAAGTTATAGAACACACAAATAAATAGACTACCTGGCCTTTTTCACTTGTTTTTTTTTTGCCTAAATCCCACGCACAAACCAATTTTTTTGTGCAAGTCAAAATAAACTCAGTAGTGGTCAAGCGAAATTGATAATAATTGAACCGTTGATTACACATCAACCACAGGATTTCCAATTATCTATACATTATACCGTTGCCAAAATTAAATTTTGTTGACAGACAAATTGTTATTAAATGTGCACTGCATATGAAGGCGCTTGGGGGCGCTAGGGGTAAATAGGGTGTTGCTTGGACACGATGCAGCTAAAGGCAATTAATTGAGTCTGCGCGCCCCGTATAAAATGCCGGTGGGGTTCAATGATTGAAATTTTACCTATCGAACCGAATTTATTTGATGATAGACCTCCCATACGATTTCACCCTCATAAAAGTAATTTAGGGGGAATATGAAAGCATGTCAAATATAATTGAGAAGTCTGTACGACTCAGGGTATTATTTTGTTTCCGTATTAATTAATAATAATTGTTGCTCGAAAGCTTACGATGGTTTTGAGTGGTAAGGATGTTATCAGAATTAGTCTGATATTTGTGTACCTGGAATTTATGCACAAGGGTTACTTTATTAACCCTTTATTACTCTAAAGCGAGTAGGGCTTTTGCTCTGAAGTAGCAATACACGTCCGATAAAAACTGGTATTGAATGAATGCATCATTGCGTCGTGTTTTTTTTAAATAAAGGCTGCAGCTGTAGGGGTATATTATGAAACAGCTCTTTTACGGATTCAGCCTGCGACCACGAGAGCTGCAAAGCACTTGAAACATAAAGATTTCATAAGTTTATAAAATATAACGCGACGTGAATCTGTTAAAGAGTTGATTTTTATAGTATGCTTACGTCTATAATAGTGTCATTTACAACGAAGTCCAAAGACTACGTCACGGTTAGTGTTGTAAAGTTAGTTAGTTACTTTTTCCGTTGTAATAATATGTCAATCTAAGACAGATTGACATCTTTAATTTTGGGGTTTTGACTATTACGTGACCTAGATGTCAAGGTCATGGAGGAATAGGTATGTCAATGTCAATAGGTCATGGAGGAATGATACTTCTGCCAAGGAAAAGGTCTTAAGCAGTTCATTATTTATTATGATTCAAGTCAAAAGTAAAGGAATAGAGAATAGTATGTTGAAAGAATACTTTAAATTATGAACAACCACTATCAATATGTGCATGAAGGAAGCCTCCACGAGCGACGTCTTTTATAATCATAGTCTACACACGATTACGTCCAGCACACCCTGGAAACCTAGCACTCAGTAACAGATTTATGTGTGGTCACATAAATCCTGCGTTACTGTGCTAGGTTTCCCTTCCCTTCACCTTGATGACAGAACCAAAGTTCAATCAATCGACACGAAAGAAGAAGGCTATCAATAGATGTTAGTCTCATTAGACAGCTCATTAGCTACTTTCATAAGTCAACAAATTAAAAAATCAAAAAATAAGGTAAAAGCAACGTGGAAAGTAATAAACACCGAAACTGGTAATCGTAGGGCCACTGATAGTATACCTGTATTAAAAATTAACGATAAACTAGTTTCTAATAAATCGGTGGTTGCTGACTATTTTGAGCAATTTTTTACAAACATACCCACTGAGACTACTAAATGTCTTCAGTCGTGTCCAGTAGCTGCTGAACTACTTTTAAAGAAAAACTTTAAGTTTAATAGCACAACTAGTTTCGAATTTAGTTCTGTTACATATATTGACATTATAAAGGCATTTAAAACTATAGCTGTTAAAAGTACAGAGGACTTGTGGGGATTATCAATTAAAGCCATTACGCCCATAATAGAAAATATTGCGCCAATACTGGCATTTATTTTTAACAAGTGCATCACAGACGGTATCTTTCCCGACCTTATGAAGCACAGTAAACTCGTACCCATTTTTAAAGCAGGGTGTCAAAATGACGCCTCTAATTATAGGCCAATATCTGTGCTACCTGCCCTAAGCAAAATATTTGAAAAATTAATACTTAGCCAAATGCTAACGCACTTTAATAAAAATGAAATCTTGCACAGTAAACAGTTTGGATTTACTAGAGGTCGATCTACTGAAGATGCCGGTTCAACTCTAATCAAAACTATCTTAGAAGCCTGGGAAGAAGAGCGGGATGCTTTAGGAGTATTCTGCGATCTTTCAAAGGCCTTTGATTGCGTGGATCACCGCACTCTTATTTTGAAACTAAAATATTACGGTATCCAGGGTAAATCTATTGATCTCGTAAATTCTTACCTGTCGAATCGGGAACAAAGGGTGACAATCGACAACGTTACCTCCACTGGCTCATTTGTTAAAATGGGAGTGCCCCAGGGATCAATTTTAGGTCCATTTCTATTTCTCGTATATATAAATGATCTCCCTCACATGATTAATGATACCATGACAAATATAGTCCTGTTTGCTGATGATACATCACTCATATTTAAAATTAATAGGAAAGATAGGAATATTGTTGAACCAAATATTACACTTAATGCATTATCAGATTGGTTCTCTGCTAATAATCTTTTACTTAATGCCGGAAAAACTAAATGTATCAGATTCTCGGCACCTAACGTAACCCAAATAGATACAAATATAAAACTAGATGGGAAAATGTTAAGCCTAGTTCCCTCTACCGTATTTCTCGGTGTCACTGTAGACTGTAAGCTGCAATGGGGACCTCATATAGAGGCACTTGCAGGTAAACTGAGTTCGGCTGCGTTTGCTGTACGGAAAATACGACAGGTGACAGATGAGGCAACGGCTAGGCTAGTATATTTTGCATACTTTCATAGTATTATGTCGTATGGTATTTTACTATGGGGATCGGCAGCGGATGTCGACACCATTTTTATATTACAAAAAAGAGCTATCCGAGCAATTTACAACTTAGGCCCAAGGGATTCACTTCGTGAATTTTTTAAGAAGATAAATATACTTACATTCCCATCCTTGTATATATTTCAAAACATCTTATACACTCGCAAAAATATAACTTCCTTCCAAAAAAAGAGTGATATTCACAAACATAACACTCGTCATAAGGACAATCTTGTGGTACCTGGTTATAGACTTTCTAAAACTAAAAACTCATTCATGGGTAACTGCATTAAGTTTTACAACAAAATACCCTCTATAATTAAGGATCTACCGGATGCTAGGTTTAAAACAGTTATTAAAGGTATCCTAATATCAAAGGCTTACTATAAGTTGAAGGATTACATTGAAGATAAAGATGTGTGGCATACTACTCCCTCCTGCACACTGCGACCCACTAGCGCTGATTGAACTTTACTAATATTCAAAATCAATTTTATTGTGCTTTGACATCATATTGAATACTTATTATAGAATAGGTACTTAATATTTTTGAATACTCCGACATGTATTTGTATTGCTTACTATGTAAGTATGTTTGTAATTATGTGAGCACCATGTAGTCCTTCCAACTTAGTTTTTATTAACGTGATGATTGCTGTACGGCTTGGGTATGTCATGCTCACAGAAATGTTCTGATAGCGGTGGCGTTGTGTGTCGGGTCGTTTGATTCCCTACAATATGGTTGAGTTAGGCGATGGCTGATGCATGCGTCATACTCGTGAACGGGTGCCGTCTGTTGGGACTGGTCAGCTCATAGCTGTTACGGTAATTCTATCAAAAGCATAAATATATTTAAGATGTACTTGTGTTTAGTCGACTGACATTGTTCTCACATAAGACCTCAGAACAATGTAACCTAAAATATTATAAGCCATTTATTTAAAAGAGCAACCATGGAGTTTCTTGCCAGGTTCTTCTCCATGAAGGGTAGGCTGCCCTAGGAACTGGCAACTAGAGTCACTCTTATAACAAACAATATTAGAATTATGACTATTCATAAGTGCCTAATGGTCTACATGAATAAAAATATTTTGATTTTGATTTTGATTTTGACAGTTATTTTGCCGTTTCAAAACACGCTAAAGCGCTCAAGCGGGCTGTAAGCAAGGGTCAGGAGAGGCAATTAATTACTGATTGTTCGCGATGGGGCTCGTCGGCAAGGACGGAGTATCAGTATCTATTAAACAAGTGAAACGAGAACTCTTTCTACTACTTATTTAATTAAGTGAGTGAGTGTGTGAGTTTTGTCTGTAATAAAAGGCAAAGAGTGCAAAGGGATCGGCGTATTACGATTTTTCGAGCACAAGTAGGTAGTGTACTAAATTGTTCATTTGATTTTGTTTTATTTTATTTTCTTTCTTATTAATGCAATAAAGACATTTTTAATTTTGTACAAGCCAAAGCCAAAATTTTCCCAGTTCAGGCAAAGGCCTCCGTTCCCATTTTCCATTCCTTTCTGTTCGGGCTAATCCTCGAAATAAGTGTACAGCTCATCCCGCCATCATGTTCTGGATCTGCTGCGCTGCTTCTAAATTTTGTTATACTAATTGTTAAAATTCCTAAACGTAGGTATCATAAACCTATCTGTCGGCTTAATCGGAAAAGTGAAAAACATAAATCGTGGTTTGGCTCTAATTGGCATCAATTGTTTTCATAAAGATATATTACCAATTATTTAGACGTGTAAGATACAATTAGCCTAATTAGTCAAAAAGGTAATTGACGAGGGTAAATGTGCAGTTCAGTTATCTGCTTTTTATCTAAATAAGTTACCAGACCAAGACGTTTTAAGTATTTATACTTATTTATTTAGTTATTTTTAAATATAATTATATAAAAAAATACAAAAATATAAAAAGTAGGAGCTACCGTAACATAAGGAACAGGGTCCAAGCCAAGTTATAAGTATTAATAATAATAAAAAAATGGTCCAATGATATGAACGAATTCATTTGGCGCACGTACCTCATTGCCACAAAATTAAACACAAGTAAGATATATCTAGATCATCTATACAACGAATTTTCACAGAAATATCCGCAAATGCAAGCATCTAAACAGAGACTAGGAGATCAATGCAGAGCTATAGTCAGGAATAGATTACTACCCCAAGAAAAATTAGACTACATAAAAGAAGAAGTTAGAGACTACCTACAACAAACAAATAATCTAAATACAACACAAACACCACACATAATCAACCAAAAGGGAGTAGGACAGCGACGAAGATGGACCAATGAATATAACGAATCAGTCATTCGAAATTACTACAAAATTACAGAACTGGAACAAAATAGATCAGCGTACCGACAACCCCTGTATCAAGCAGTTATAGCAGAACACCCAGAGTTATCAGAAGTTAGTGAACAGAGAATATCAGATCAGCTTCGTGTAATACTCAATAATAAAATGATCAGTGACCAAAGACTCAAAGAAATACGCGATGAAGTAGCTATAGATCTTAATATATGCCAAAACCGTCTAGAAAATAGTTTACCACTCACGATAGCATCACATTCAGCACACACAGAAATTGGAACTACATACGAGACTAACTCACATACGCAGCAAGAAAACAATAACACACACTCTCATTCACCCACCTCTACCACCCAAACTCGAAGCCTTGAATCACAAATACACAATCTATCAGAACGACAACAAACCCAAATAGTAGCCTGCCAAGATATGGACACAGTTGATGAACTATTCCGGACTACAATAGACAGATTTCGAAATACAAACCCAATAACACGACCCTATATACCTAAACAAAAAACCTCCAGAAAACTAGCCCAAATTGTAGAGTACATCAACACTGTGTTACTACCTAAAATTATTTCAGTAGATCAGGACTTCGAAACAACTCAAACTATAATTTATTGCGCGGCATACACAACTGCGGTATGCAATGGGACCAAAATTAGAGACTCAATAACTCCGTCTAATCAAATGCAGAAAAAAGTACCTGCTTGGCAAAGGAGACTACAGAAAAAAATACAGGACCTTAGGCGAGATATTGCAAGACTTACAGAATATATAAATGGTAGAAGAAGTAACAGACTCAATTCAATGGTAGAAGCAATTAAAAATATTTACAGAATACATTCGCAGCACGAAGAACCTAACATAAGTAATGAAGAATTTCTTGACACCCTTAAACAAAAACTTAACGTAGCATCGAGTAGATTAAAGAGATATATCAATTGTACACTTCGAAAGTCGCAAAATTCCCAGTTCACTAATAACGAAAAACAGTTTTACAGGATCTTGTCGTCAGGCACACAAAGTAATACAAGCAGAATTACCCAAAATACATCACCAGCTGCCAGCGAACTACACAACTTTTGGTCCGGTATTTGGTCTAATCCAGTACATCACAACACTGACGCCACATGGCTTGGAACTGAATCGGAACCTACAGAGTCAATTACACCAATGCCATTTGAGCACATACCTGTGGACATTTTCGCAAACATACTTAAAAAAGCTCATAATTGGAAAGCACCAGGAAGTGACCACATTCATAACTATTGGTACAAAAAACTCACTAATGTCCATCCTCTGCTATATAATCACATCAATGAATTCATTCAGAAACCAGAAACAATGCCACCCTATATTACACGAGGTCTCACCTACATGATACCGAAAGACACAGATCACCAAAACCCAGCCAAATACCGACCCATTACATGCCTACAAACTATTTATAAAATTCTTACAGGATGCATCACCGAACTTATACACCAACATATTGCTGTTAATGATATTCTTGCTGAGGAACAGAAAGGTTGCCGAAAATATAGTCAAGGTTGTAAAGAACAACTTATAATAGATTCAGTTACTATGAAACATGCCACCACTAAAAAGAAGAACATCAACACTATGTATATAGATTATAAAAAAGCCTTCGACTCCGTCCCACATAGCTGGCTTCTATCCATATTAAAACAATACAAAATTCACCCACAACTTATACATTTTCTAGAAACTTCAATGCAAAATTGGTCAACGACGCTGAAAACCACAGGGCCCACTAGCATAGAAACACCCGAAATCTCAATTCGTCGCGGTATCTTCCAAGGAGACGCACTGAGCCCACTGTGGTTTTGTCTAGCACTCAACCCTCTCTCCCACATGCTCAACAAAACGAACCTAGGTTACACTATCACCACACCTCACAAAGACACAACACTTACACACCTCATGTATATGGATGACATTAAACTATACAGTAACACAACACAATCACTACACCGCCTTGCAGACATAACTCAGACATTTTCGAACGACATCCACATGGAGTTCGGTATTGACAAATGCAAAACATTCTCTGTTATAAATGGAACAATTACCCCAAATAGCTTTAATTTAGTAACAGGAGACACTATCGAACCTTTAGACCCAAATAGCACTTATAAATACTTAGGATTTCAACAAGCTCGACAAATTAATCAAAAAGAAACCAAAAAAGATCTTAAGGCTAAATTCAAACACCGACTTAACACTCTCTTCCGCTCACAACTCAATTCCCGTAATTTAACTAAAGCAATCAATAGCTATGCAGTTCCTATTCTTACCTATTCCTTCGGCATAATAAATTGGCCACAATATGATCTGCTTAACCTACAACGTATAATCAATACTACTTTAACAGCCCACCGAAAACACCACCCTAGATCTTGTGTGCAGAGGATGACTCTACCGAGAGATGAGGGTGGCCGAGGCATCATAGACGTGGTCAATTTACATAACAAACAAATCTCAACACTCAGACAATATTTTCACAAGCACTCTGAACACTCCTCTTTACATGAAACAGTTACACTCGCAGACAAACACCTCACCCCACTCAATCTGGTAGACCGAAACCTACAACGTAGCGAACGGATAATTGATAATAAGGAGAAGATTGCAGCATGGCAGCAGAAATCCCTGCACGGAAGACACCGCTACGACCTGCAGCAACCATATGTCGACAAAGTAGCGTCGAACGCATGGCTGCGGCGTGGCGTTCTTTTTCCTGAGACGGAAGCTTTCTTGATGGCGATTCAGGACCAAGTCATCGACACCCGGAACTACCAGAAACATATAATACGTGCACCAAACCTTCCCTCAGATATGTGCAGACACTGTCATTCTAACCCAGAAACCATTCAGCATATTACATCTGCCTGTAGATCTCTAGCGCAAAATGACTATAAACATCGGCATGATCAAGTGGCTGCCATAGTACACCAACACCTAGCGCATAAATACAGTTTTATTAAACAAAAGGCTCCATATTATAAATATAAACCGAACACCATCTTGGAAAACAGTAGTCACAGGATATATTGGGATAGAACTATCATTACAGATAAAACCATACATTTCAATAGACCCGATATCACGCTTCACGACAAAATTAATAAAACTGTAAGTCTCATTGATATAGCTGTACCTAACACCCATAACATCCAATCCACAATAGCTGAAAAACTAACTAAGTATCAAGACTTGGCAATAGAACTGAAGCGCCAATGGCGAGCTGAAACCATCCACATCGTCCCAATAGTTATTTCATCAACCGGAGTAGTACCCAAGAGCCTACAACGAAGCCTAGATATTTTACAGGTCCCACAGCATACACGTGATACTCTGCAAAAAGCTGTCATTCTGAACACCTGCCGTCTCACTCGCAAATTTCTTACAACTTCATCCGTTTCATCTGCTTACACCATAACCTAATTTTTAAATTTTCAATCTACTCACGCTTGGCTATGGCCCGTGTGTTTAGACTAACCCCGTATGGGAGAAAAAAAAATAAACCTAAATAATAATAATAATAATACTCTTTATTTCAGAAAATTATCCATACAA
Organism: Protodeltote pygarga; assembly: GCA_936450705.2. Taxonomy (NCBI): domain Eukaryota; kingdom Metazoa; phylum Arthropoda; class Insecta; order Lepidoptera; family Noctuidae; genus Protodeltote; species Protodeltote pygarga. Next base: position 20,162,842 of record OW388248.2, on the reverse strand, counting down.
AACTGACAATAAATATTTTAGAAAATAAAGTACGTAGACAAGAGACATGTAGAGTAGATAACATACTCAATGTGTAGTGTGCAGACATATCCAATGCCTCAACAGCTGAGAGTCCCATCTATCCACGAAAAGGTTTATTATGCTGTTGCGACTAGTTCTTATACGTTTGAGCAGTGACGCGCATTGCTTACGTATCAGTGCATGAAACCCGTCCGTGTGAGCTTCTGTGAACATACGCGATGCACTACAAAATCGCGGCAGTCGCAACAGCACCCTAAACGCATTATTATATATATTATTATTTAGTATTGACGTATAATTTTTGTTGTTATAGGTGAGACTAATCGAACAAAAAAGCAACCAAGGTTCGATTCCCGCACGAAACTGCGAATATTTGTGTAATAGACAGATATTTGTTGGAATCTATTATGAGTTTATTTTTAGTACGGAAGGGAAGCTTCATTGTTTAGGGTAATAGAAATATGAATTTCCTTCAGATATCTTGGAGTAGGATAGAATTTAAAAAAAATATTAATATCCTTTTTCCGTATTACTCTTTAGTTCTATAACCTTTTTTAAGATCAATTTGTCTATAGGTATAGGTATCTATGGTTTGAAATGTACTGTCAAACTTACAGTACTAGTGATTATTTATGTTTTGATAAGTTATTTATTGCAAAATTTTAGTACCCCTAGTAAGTCTGTGCCTCTGTGCTAAATCATCGGCATATTATTTGTTACACTAAAATTGAAATTGGAAATTTAAAATAAATGTTAATTAGTCTCTTGCGAAGATGTCACAAAACTTAATTTAGAGATTAATAATTATATTCACGTAAGGGTAAGTGCGGGCATTTATTTCTTATTAAAATACATAAATAGGTAAATAAATAAACAGTAATGAATTGGACCGACTACCTGGATTTAATCCCCGGGTCAGGCAAAGAGTTATTGGGTTTTCCCATTAGGAAATTCTCAGTACCAGCTCGGAGTTTGTAATTGTGCTCGGTTAATGGCAATAGGCTTGCCCCCTATTACATGGGACTTGTATATAACATAACCGGCGAAATTTTAGTGTACTGCATTAACCTCTGCCTACTTTCTGGGGACTTTACTAAAGTCAGTTTATAAATAAATTTACAACAAATAACATATTATTATTAAACCCTACGGTAATTATCATAAGTGTTGATATTCTCCTCTCCTACTTAACCCGTCTTAGTTGTAATGTACTTAACAATATAATGATAGAAAAATCTTTATTTCTTCCCCAGTCAACAGTCACATCAAATAAGTAAATTTATATTCACAATGCACTGTTTAACAATACTAACAAATCTATCGAAATGTAATATACCTGTTGATTTCGGAAATAAAATTATACCATTGCTGTCCAACGTACTAAACAAACCAGCAAATGTAAGTTAATATTACTATTTGTTTGAATAAGTAGATACTAGAAAAAAAACATTCACTGACTTATAATAATCTTCCTGACCGAATTTCGGTCACAGCGGCCAATCTCAACGGAGATTAGCCAACTACGCAGGAGATATTATAGTGCACAAGTGTGTGCGCAAACACAGGTGCACTCTCTATTCCCTCACTCTCATAGTCTGATAGGACGGAAATCCGACACGACCCGAGAGAGATTAGGCGCAGGGCCAACGGCTTTACGTACTTTCCGAAGCACGGAGTAAGTAATAATTAATTTATAAAACGCACATAGCTTACGAAAAGTCAGAGGTGCGCGATGTCGAGATTGGGTTCGAACCCGAGACCAAGTTGTAGTTGTGTAAACCAGCCGCAGTTTAATTATAGCTCATATAAAGACTTTGACATAAGGGCCGATAGCACCATGAGTTCACAACCCATATATGGGCTAATAAAAAGAAATACTATTGAGTCAGTAAGCTTTCGATGGATCAATTATGGTCCTTTTCTTGATTTAGTTTTAAAACTATTTTTTTTTCAAATTATTTAATTTTGTCTTTTTTTTTAATAACCAGTCTGTCTCAAGCACTATTTGATCTACAAAAATGTCCATAGTAACTCACATACTACAAAATATTGACAGGTAACCTTACGGTTAAAAGGTATGACCTTGTGTGTGATGGACAGATGTTCGCATCCCGGCAAACGGATGGGTCGTACCCTTTGCAAACTGTAAAGATACCACCTGCATTTTGATTGATGTGTTAATTTTTGTACTGTATGTAGCCATCATGCAACAATAGTATTTTAAATGCCCGCTAAATTTTAAATGGCAATTACATGTTTCAAATACATGCAAAAGACAAACACTACCCAGCAATTACTATGGATTTTATCTCAGCTCGGTTTAAGGTTTTACCAAGATCCCATCAATAATACAGGGTTATTTGTAAAACACCAGTATCCTCAAAATCTCTTAAACTCATCATTATGAACAACTTTTACTATGGGACCAACCCTGAAATCGCAAAAAAAAATCAGCTGTTCCATTTATTTTGGTTCCGTCATGTGAACAACATAAATGTATGGAACAGCTGATTTTTTTTGGCATGTATTTAACGCGGCGACAAACTAATCTTATTTAGGATTTTAAAAATAATTAAAACGGGTAGGAAAAATAATGGGTTGGCAGCTACAGTGAAATAGCATTTCAATTATAAAGTAGCAGCTTTATATTGAGTTCTACGCTTTATTTAAAATTAAATTGGCAGTGATTTTTTGGTGAAGCAACTGAATTTATTGTTAGGCGACAACTTGGCGGCGAATACAAAGTAGAAAATAGGCTTTTATATTTCATACAATGAGGTTGTTTATAAAATTAACTGAGATGAGAATAAAATATGCACATGGTCATAAAAAACATACTCTTTGAGACATTTTATAAGGTCTAAATAAAGTAAATTGCGGCATGCAAAAAATATTATTGGTCTAGTTTTTAAGGTAAAAACTAGTCCAATAATATTTCAAATGGCATCTAACCAAACCTTAAAATATTCTATGCATGGTCGAGGGTGGGCTTGGTCGACGGAGCCCCGCTTCGCGGGGCTCCTACTTCTGGGTGGTTTATAAAAAAATAACCACGAAGGAGATGGCGGGGTCTATTCGACCCCGCCATCCCCTTCTAACCTAATCTATCCGAGTCGGGGTACTCTGAGTCGGGGTGTTAACCATATTATGATGTTTTTATATATATTAAACGTCAGACCTAATGATTTTCGATTAAATAATCAATATACATATTAAACGTTAGACCTAATGATTGGCCTTCCTATTGGCGCTCCACCTCCCGCGCCGCGGCCTCCGCTCTGCTTCTATACAACCAACGCATTTGTCGCTTTTTTCATATTTTATGAGTCTACAAACAAAAATTCTGATCTCCTAATACTTAAAATTTGGACCCGTTTTAATTTTTATAGCTGCTTGCAAATCACTACCCGAAAGTGCATTTTTTATATGGAAGCCAATAGTTGCTAGTAATACAATGTTTGATATCCCACTGTTAATATTAGCTGCCAAGTCATTATTTTTAATACCTCGCATATTATTTCATTTTTCCTGTTTAATATATTTGCTATCTTATAGTGGTTATTTAGTTTTTATACATCTTACGTTTTGTAGCTCATTATAATATAATTGTTGCTAAAATATTTAATCACTACCAAGTTATTTTTTTTGGAACCATATAGTTAATCGCCTAATAAGTTGTTAGTCACCTTATTAATAATTTGCCATTTTTTTTTGCGATTTCTGTTTTGGTCCCATATTAAAAGTTGTTCATAATGATGAGTTTAATGACCCCTTTTAAAGATGCTGGTGTTTTACAAATAACCCTGTGTAAGTCACATTTCAATGTTTTCTTTTCACTTCAAGATATTTTTTTTCATAGATACCTAATAATAATGAGTATTTTTAGCTGATGCGATCACCATTTTCCACAGTTAGTGATGGTTGCCGTAGCAGACGACTGTTCCATATCGTTTGCAAGTGACATGGATACACCGAGTGCCGTGGCAACACTAGAGACTATAGGAAATTTAGAGTACAAACAAAATAAAATTATTACCAAAGAAGTTTCCGATTTCGTTGAAAAAGAACTTGGAATTCAGCAGAAATAGTAAGGTTTTGTATTAATTACAATTATTATCAAGATGCAAGCATGAATATGAACACAAACCTGCTTGATGTTAACCGATGTTGTAGTCTTTGATGGGGCACCTACCTTTAAAGTAGAAGAACGAAACGGTAACATCCACCTACCCTTTATCAAACATGACAAATTTCCTCATCTTGTTTGGCGAAACTTTGTCCGGTGGGTGGTGATCAGCCCCTTCTCACCAGAAACTGCTTCAGTAATGATGGCTGCTATTTTGTGACCGTTTTTCCATAAATAGTCGACTTTTAAGACACGCAAACGGATTTTTTTCTTTAATCTTAACTCTTTCTATGGTCGTCGTCGTCTGTCAGTATTAGTGTGATCTTAGAGTATATAAGAAAATATAGAGCAACCCTATATAAGTATGAACTGTGAGCACGGGTATGAACAACGCGGCCGCGACACAAGCTCCGTTTGCGCTCATACCTCGATCGACTGCGGTTCAACTAGGCTCCACGAGCGAAAAAGTTACATTTTAGCTTATATCAAGGTTAACTGCTGAGTTAAATTTTGAAAAACGTCTAGAAAACATAATTTGAAAAATGACATTTTAACATTTCTATGGTGAGACCTGCTTTCGCTCCGCACAAGGCAATGTGGTTGACGTTATCACTCTATATTTTCTTGAATACTCTAAGAGTGTGATAATAATTTATACGTTAGAAGGATAAATCATCTCTTGTAGATGTATAAAGGCCTTTGATTGATTGATTGATTGACTAGAAGGATATGCAACCACAAGTCTATAAAGGTTGCATACCCATTTAATGTATAAATATTGGTAAAAAAAAATGATATCTACCCTACTAACTAGATTTTTTTCTTGGATTTCAGTTTTTCCCTAACATTTTACGAATTAAGCGCGAAAAATACTGCTTTTGAAGGAAATATTTTGGCGTGAACTTGTGGAAGATTACGTTATTTTCAACAAGTTTCGTTTTGAGTGTTTGCGAATGTATTTCTAACATGCCTACATAATCATTTGTGAAATATAATTTGAAAAAAACTAAAGTAGTTTTATTAAGTCAAACATGACACACAACAACCACAACGAACTTCTTTTAGCCTTTGATTATTTATATGTCCAGAGAGCCAAATGTGTGATTTTATTTTTCTATTTCTTCAAATCATGATTATTTTATTTTATTTATTAGATAGGTATTATCAGGCATAAATGTTTTGCCATAAATGAAACATGATTTTGTAAAGCATAGTGTTATAAATGCATAGTGATATTTACACAATGTTCTTGTTCAAGCATGAACGTGGTTTTAGGTTATAAAACTTTTGCTTCGCTAGCCTTAGCCTTCTAATAAATATTGGCTAATAATTTATTGCAACTACAAATTATGCTTACTTTTGCAAATAAGTATTATTATGCTAATAAAAGTTATGCGGAAACGTTATGACAAACATTATAATTATTATGCCTTAAATTTTTCAAAGGGAGAGATTTCCCTCGCAGAAATGTTGCCTGGCCTTCTGCCTGTTATCAAGTCGTGGACGTGGTAAGTCAGCATCTGCCAACTTGAAAGGTAGATGGCGTTTTTTTACAACTAAAGGCTATCTTATCTATTTAGCATCTCATTGCATAGTATAGTTGGAAGATGAACAAGTCAAAGGCAATATTTTTCCTTCTTTGGGGAATTTTTTTTAGATTATTATCTACCTTATTCACAGGCTTACAAACATAAAGGAAGTATCCAAAGAAAAGACTTTAGTAGATATCTATGATACTGTCAAACTGGCATGCTTTAATCATTGTTCATTTGACATTGGCAGAATCATTGTCAATCATCCTTCTCCCGGTGTAGCCGGAATAATCACTAAAATTGGAATTAGAAATTTAAAATTAAACGTTATTATTTTAATCTCATGCAAAGATTATATTAAAATGACACAAAACTTAATTAATATTATTTGAGTAACGGTAAGTTGATTTTTATTTTATTGTACCTAATATACATAGTATCACGACAAATTTATCGAAAGTTAGGCCAAGGGGTTTTACGTCTAAATTCTAGTAAATCAGCAAATACATTTAAGTAAGAAATCTTTTTGTAAATAAAGGCGAAAGTCGGATCTCTCTAAGCTTTTAGATAAAAGAAATCCCAATCCAAGTTTAAATGCCATTATTGAGACAACTAGACTAATGAGATACTATAGTATAAGGTACAACTAGGTAAAATAAGGCACAAAGAGGCACTATAATACAATAAGGTTCATTAGTAACGATCAAAGATATTCTATGGTAACGATATTGTAAGGGTGTGTCCAAACATTGAGCGGCAAGAGCGCGGCAGGACACATTTCTGCCGCGCGACTAGCTTAGACCTTCTGCGCGACAGTGCTGCGCGGCATGTCCGAGACACGCCGCGCTCTTCATTTCGTATTCAAACCACAATGAAAGCGGTCGTGTGTGTTGTAGCTCTGCTTATTATTCGTAAATTACGTAGAGTAACTCGCGGCTGCCGCGCGCGGCAGTCGTACAAACAAAGCGCGGCAGCCGCGCTCGAATGCCGCGCTGTATTTGGACACACCTTTAATCTTTTGTCAATGATAAACTAATGTCATCATTGATTTAAATGCTAGGCACTCTTTTCTATTAATAGCTGTCTACTATCTTCAAGATAAAGTACTTGGGTACCAAACTCTGGTCAGGGGACAAATGTAAAAAGGGGTAGACGAATTATTCCAAAAATTACACTTAACTAAATCCATTAATCGCTCTCATAAACCCTTTAATTTGTAAAAGTTATTGAAATCGTTAGAATTTTAAAACTAGGTACTTTTGAGGACGCGATTATCTACTAATATAATTAAGTATATGGGATTAGCTGTCCTGGACGACTTCGTACGCGTGATTATCCTACTTCGACGCGTATTCTACCCCTACCCTACTCTACCCTACTCTACCCCTACCCTGCCCTACTCTACCCCTACCCTACCTTACCCCTATTTTTTTTTCATAAGATTCTACTCCTGATATTATCAAACACAACAAAAAAGAATTAGCGAAATCGGTCCATTGACGCGTGATGCCGTGATCAAGGGAAATAGGGATTCATTTTTATATAATATAATTATAGTATAGATATAACAAAAAATCTTAAATTATAGGAAAATGAAAAGGGGTAGGATACGACTTGGGTACATGTATTGAAAATCAATGATTAATTCTTAATTTCTTTCGCAGTAAACAGTTACGTCAAATAAATAAAGATTATTATTCACAATGCCCTGTTTAAAAATACTAACAAATATCCCAAAATATCGTTTACCTCGAGATTTTGGAATAAGAATTATACCATTGCTGTCCAGACTACTAAAAAAACCAACACATGTAAGTTTGCACTATATTTATTTACTGGCTGACTGAAAAGTAAGTATGAATATACTAAATAAATCAGCCTGTAACTGTCCCAATGTAAGGCAAAGGCTTCTTCTCATACAGAGAAGGATTGAGCATTAATCACCACGCTAGCTCACTGCGGGTTGGCGATTTCAGACTATTTAAGTCCAGGTTTCCTTACGATATTTTCCTTCACCGTTAGTCAGTGGTGTCTTTGATTAACTAAGAAAGTACTTACATATGACATCGGAAAAGTCACATCGGTACATGCCAGGTTCGAACCCACACCCATGCGCTTGCAAAGCGGGTCCGTTACCAATGCGCCACCACGACTATAATATACTATTCTTGATTCAATCCTTTGTATAAACTATAGACTGTCAACAGGTTTTAATCCCCAGCCCATACAAAAGCTAGACTTATTGCCAGATAGCACCAAAAGTCCACAGTCCATATTTTAGGGGATAATAAAAGAAATACTATTAAGTGGATAGGTAAGCTTTCTATGGATCCATAATGATGGTTCTTTTCTTTTTGTAGTTTTTAATAACCAATCTGTCTTACGCACTGAGGGTTCCGAATTCTTCAGTTTTTTAAATAAAATTTATTATATAACGACCATTTTTGGCGTTTTGTTACAATGTTATACTTACAAATTATTTTTTATATAGACTCACACCTCTATTCCCTAGAGGGTAGGCAGAGGTGTGCAGTACACCCACGTTTCGCCGGCTATGTTATAAGTCCCATGTAATAGGGGGCGAGCCTATTGCCATTAACCGGGCACAATTCCAGACTCCGTGCTGCTACTGAGAATTTCCTAATGGAAAAACCCGATAACACTGCCCAACCCAGGGATCGAACCCAGGACCTCGTGCTCAGCAGTCGCGCTTGCTACCACTAGATCAACGAGGCAGTCTCGGATAAAGGTTTCCCAAAATCCTATTAATTTAATATATTTTCCACAGTCATTTATAGTTGCCGTAGCATGTAACTGTGCCCTATCGTCTTCTGAAAATAGAACAAAACCGAGCGCCATGGCAACACTGGAGACTATAGGCAACTTAGGATTGGAAGAGAATAAAATTATTACCAAAGCAGTTTCTGCTTACGTTGAAAAAGAACTTGGAATTCAGCAGAAACAGTAAGGTTCTTTACTTATTATGATCTTTATCATGAAGAAGCCATGTATATGACTACAAACCAACCTGAGGTAAGCAGTGTTGGGGTCGACGATGGGGCTCTACTGCCAATAAATTAGGAGGACTGAAGTTATACCCCAGACCAGTCCCCCAGATAGAATTCAATGAGCATCATGCCGAAGCACGGCAAATTATCTGAAATATCTTAAGAACATTTATCGTGGTTCGGCTTTGTCTGGTGGGTAGTACTGCCGAAATCTCTCCCACCAGAAACTACTTGGCTATCAATCATGCTAGTTTGTGACCATTTGTCCATTAATAAGTCGTTTTTTAAGACACGCAGAGAGTCGTTGGTGTTATATTTCCTCGACACCAATACAGCTGTAGTTTTTCTTTCATCTATATCTCTTTATGGAATAATTATATTTTAAAACAGGTTAGGGTCATAGAGTAGTTCTCAGTTAGTATTAAGGTAATGTTATACGTTATTTACTTAATGTCATTTTTGTATTATGTTAATAATAATTACCATATCCATAATCTACTAATAAGCAGAGACAGCCTGGTAGGCACCTGATAGGCACTTCTGACTTTTCGGATTTTTCTGTGTATTAGAAACTAATGAATGATCATTTGCTGAAACGGTGAAGGAAAATGTCGTGAGGAAAGCAGCACACCTGAGAGATTTTTCAGCGGTGTGTAAAGACATGTCAGGTTTACGGGTGGTTTAAACTCTGACACCAGGTTCGTCATCAACCATACGATGAAGAAGAAGATTCATCATCTGCCTAGCCTTTTTCCCAACTATGTTGGGGTCGGCTTCCAGTCTTACCGGATGCAGCTGAATACCAGTGTTTTACATAGAGCGACTGCCTATCAGACCTCCACAACCCAGATACTGGGTTACACGATACTCCTTGGTAAGACTGGTTGTCAGACTTTCGGGCTTCTGACTACCCGTAACGACTGTCAAAGATCTACAATTGACAGCCGGGGCCAACAGCTAAAACAATGCACGGAGAGTGATAATTAATTTATAAAACGCACATAACTTACAGTCATAGGTGCGCGCCTTGGGTTCGAACCCGAGACCTCTGACTTGCCAGCCAACGGTCTCCACCACTAGGCTATCACGACTCTACGCCGACGACTACGGCGATGAAGAAGAAGATTATTAATACATATTTATTGGATTTCAGTTTTTACATTACATTTTACGACATAAAAGCGAAAAATACTGCTCTTGGTGGAAAAACTTTTGACTAAAGTGGAAGGTTATTTTGGAAAAGTACAGAATTAACAAGTTTTTTTTAATTTATCGAATTATTTTGTTTTCATTTAAAAACTGTTTTCGTATTCATAACATGTCTACAGAATTATTTGTAAGTGAAATATAATTTTAAAAAAGAACAAGTAGTTTTATTAAGTTATATAGACTCACGTCTGTATTACCCAGAGTAGGCATAGGTGTATGCAGTACACCCACGTTTTGCTCTGCCTACCCCCTCTGGGGAATACAGGCGTGAGTCTATAAATAATAAGAGTTAACGGAGCATTATATTGTAAATTTTGGCAATTATTGAGAAAACCACTCACACACATTACTTGAAGTTTTTTTTTTGTATTTTTCCCGTTGATAAATTATCATCATCATGATCATCATTATAATCATCATCATCATCATGACCTCCAATATCGTGATACTTTTAAGATAAGATAAGAATATAAGAAGATAAGATATAGGCAGTATGGTCTATGTCTTAAATAGTCTAGCCCTTAGAGGAAAAAATTTTCTAATCATTCTTCCAAGGTCTAGCCGGTCCCATGTAAGTTGATGAAATAAAGAAAAAAAATGGAACGTTATATTTTGGAACCGTTTGGAACCAATTTGGAACTTTTCCTCCATGATTTGGAACGTTACTTGACTTATTGACAGATGTCTTACGTCATTGACAACTATATTGGAGGCTTTCACAGCACGCCATTCAAAAGAAGTGAACTGGTTTTATATTGGGATTTGTGGAACTTGAAGAGATTAGGCGAAAACTTGCAATATTAATATTAAATAGTAAAAGTGTATGATAAACTAAAAGAAATATCAATAACCGAAGACCTCAACAATAAAATAAACAAATTAAATTTACTTCAACAATAATGGCTATCAGTGCACTGTGAAATAGGCCCTTATACTTTAAAATAGAAAATCTTCGAATAAGTCGTTCGTGCAATGTTATTTAATTTTTACGTAAATAATTCCTACGAGAATAATACATTGATGGTTTCCTGATACACATAGCAACCGTATATCTATAAAAAAGTTAAATGTCTGATAAACCGTGATCTTGAAACGACTTTGATATCCTATCTACATATTTATGTGTTTATATGCTGTTTGTATCAGTCATTACGTGACGCTCAAACGTTACCATGCCTTGTTTGAAAATAATGACTAATTTACCAAAGTGTAAAATACCAAATGATTTTGTTGTTAAAATTATTCCACTGTTGTCTAAAGTTGTGAAAAAACCGCCTCATGTAAGTATACTTTTGGGAATTAAATAATAAAAATAGTTTTATCAAACTCAGTCTAAATATTCCTCTTACTATCGGTGATAAAGATGTAATTTAGAAAATACTAAATAAATTATTCCTCATAGGAATAATTTGTATTAATCAAAGTGATGAACGTATAATACATTAATTTGTACAGATAAAGATAAGTTTGTGTGTTTAGTGGCACTAAATTGAGTACCTTAAATTTATAATATATAAAACTGTTTTTTTTAATACCTAATTTTTAAAAAATCCCCAGAAATTCATGTGTGTCGTGTCCAGTGACTGCGCGATATCTTTCGGCGAGCAATCAACGTGTCCTGGCGCTGTTGCAACCCTAGAGTGTATAGGAAACTTAGGGTTGAACGAAAATAAACTCATCGCCAAAGAAGTAACCGCTTTTGTTGAAAAAGAACTTGGAATTGCACAAGATAAGTAAGTGCCATTTTTTTAAACTATTAAAGTGGAAAAACTAATACCTGGGGCCCGAAACGCTGCAACACTAGGATATCACATTAGGAAACTATTGAAGGGAAGAAATCACCAAAGTGTTACTTTATTTTATGCAATAATATATATTATAGTATCCATCGATAATACTTTGACAAAACAATACAATAAATTACTATTGATAGTTTGGTGACTAACTCCTTAGAATCAGGCCACTTGTGGTGACAGCCTCTTTAAAATATGAATATTATAAAAAACTAGCGACCCGCCCCGGCTTCGCACGGGTGCTATATACATATAAACCTTTTCTCTATCTCTATCTATTTAAAAAGCGCACCAAAATCCGTTGCGTAGTTTTAAAGATTTAAGCATACATAGCGATATAGGGATAAAGAAACCGACTTTGTTTTATACTTTGTAGTGAAGATCGTCTGAAAATCAAAAATGAAATATAATTTATTCATCCTTAATAGTGTTGTTTTTTTATTTAAAAGTAGGCGCTCAAGAGTTGCCAAGAGTCCTATAATAAGTATGCTTTTTAATGGCTATGTAAAACTGGACCAAGTGACTTTTCGTCATTAAAGCTCAATGATTTTGTGGTAAAAGTTCTTGCAGTTTACCGACGATATTATGTAAATTCTGAATTTATTTATAACCTCTACTATTTTTGAAATCTGTTAGAAAAGCATCCTTGAAAAGCGCGCTGTTCGTGCCCACAAAAACTTCTCTGTAAGCTGTAGTTAACTCATTGCCACATAGATGGCGTTACGGGTAAAATTAGAAGTCGCTATGATTTGGTTCACAGCGATATGTTAAGAGGCGAAAACTAGGCTAAAACAAGTATGACGGTGAACCACACGCTTGCTTTATACTATAAGGAATAAAATAACAAATTTTTTTAAAGGTTGAACGCACAGGCGTTTCAACTTGAGAATACATAGTATCGTAATGACGTGCAGTCAGATATTTCTTCATAAATACCTAAGTCGTAATAATTATCTACTCGTCGCGTCGGTTACAGAAAAATAGTTCAATCGAGGCAGTTAATTACATATTTTTATTTTTTAACTTGTTGTAATCTTTAATGATAAGAAAGTTTTAATAATCTATGTAGGTACCGATATATATAATATCTTTTGAAGTTTTACAATTTTTTTGCTGCAGTAACTTGGTACTTACTGTTCGTGTAACCATACTCTCCTTAGTGTCACAAGGACGATTTCGTAAAATATACTCTAAGGATGAAATTTTAAAACATCTATATTTTAAAATGCTTTTGTGGAAAGAACACTGGAAACGCAAAACGACTTACTTGTACAACGTGTAAAATGTCGTATCTCGTATCATCCTTCTAGAAAAATGTTTCAAATGTTAAAAACTAGTTGCTCAATGTTTTTATGAAAATTTACAATGAATTGCAGAAAAATTGTTTTGTTATGGTAGGTTCTTGCCAAATTCTTGCCGTCTGAAAGATCTAAGTTCAGTTTGGCCTGTGGGTTTAAAAAAAATTAAACCACGTAAAAAGTCGTGGTGGCGCATTGTCATATGTACTTTTTTATCATCTCAATGTCATATGTACTTTCTTTGTTAATCTAAGACACCACTGACTAACGGTAAAGGAAAACATCGTAAGTAAACCTGGACTTAATAGTATGAAATCGCCAACACGCAGTGAGCTAGCGTGGTGATTAATGCTCAATCCTTCTCTGTATGAGAACAGGCCTTTGCCCTACATTAGGACAGTTACAGGCTGATTTATTTATTTTAAACCACGTTACACTGACTGCACCTCACTAATGATCACGTGATATTTTCTGATTGATTTAAATTCGTCTCGGCTCACCTTTTCAAACGTTTATGGAAGTAAAATAATGTATTTCAAGATCTTTTTTTTTCAAGCCTAGGTTTCTATGGCAAGCGTGGCACTGCTGTTGAACAAATAAAATTGTATGTAATTTTAATAAATTTTCACTTCTTTTTCTGTTACAGCTTTTTCTTAACCTTCTACGATATTCGTGGCCAAGATGTTGCTAAAGGAGGAGTGACCATAACTTAACGTCAATCACATCCATGTCAACGTAATATTTATCTCTCGTCATAATAGAACAAACAGTTCTAATACCTATTAGATTTATATTATTAATTTATTTTATTTGATATTATATTATAAACAAATAAAACTTGGTTTCAATCATAGTCTCAAACTATCGCGAACACTCAACATAAAGTCTGCCTGCGACCATGAGTGCTGCAAAGTACTCGAAACGTCAGGAATTCAGGATTGTATTATCAAAATAAAAACGCGAATTATATCCGTTAAAAAGTTGTTTCATTTTGTTTCAATCGCTACGCCGGAAATCGTTTTGAGAGGTTATAGACCTAACATTCAAATAACATTTCATTATTAATTCAAACTTTTTTTATTTATCTTTTTATATATTATTAACTGAGCCCAATTAGCATATAACTACATTTATTAGTCTGTTCAATTAATCTCTACTTACAACTGTTCTAAGTTTTATGTTCTATGTAAGACAATCACTATAATATAAGTTGCTAAACTTGAAGTATCTAAACTTTCATTATAGTTTTTATGGTTTGTATGATTGTTTTTGGAGTTGAAAGTAATTGATCTTTGTAATGTGCTTAATTGATTCAAAATAATTGGCTTCACAAAAACATAATTCTTGCCAAATTCTTCTACTTTTTGTTAAAATCCATAAAAAACCACATTCTTCATTCATTCATTCTTCATTTTTTTTCTCCAAAATTTAATTCTCAATAAATTTTCCGAACTTCCTTCACTCTTCATCATTCTTCACACCTTCTTCAATCCACGTCACTTTATCTATTTCCTTCCAAATCCCACTTCTAATCAATTCTTTCTCTTTTATCTCTTCCTGATCTTCCTCCCAAGAAATAGGGTCATGTACCACATCAGCGACTAAAGCAGATTCTTCTTTGTTTAGTTTTGTTACTTGATTTTGATCACATGTGGGTTCAGAGTCATCTCCATCCTCAATTTTGGTATCATTTGCTAAGTTTTTTGCGACTCTATCAGCTCTAGCCTTCCATCCTTCTAAATTTTTCAAAGCCATGGCGTACATAGGTCTGGTATGTGGCAGGATTCGATAGAGCATGCTGTAGCAAGCTATGCAAATTTGACTGAGAAAACCGACCTGGAAATTAAATATAATAGTAACTTGCATTTTATTCACTCTTTGCAGTGTAGTGCATACCTGTTTGAAGTAAGTAAGTTAGTATGCATTACATAATACAGTACAAAAATACAAAATTTTTAACTAGCTATATTTTTTTATACCGCTCTAGCAACCAAACAATAAAATGGTGTTGACAATCTTTCCCGATCGTTCAAACCTCGT
The DNA here is from genome assembly GCA_936450705.2 of Protodeltote pygarga. NCBI lineage: Eukaryota > Metazoa > Arthropoda > Insecta > Lepidoptera > Noctuidae > Protodeltote > Protodeltote pygarga. Next base: position 20,147,815 of record OW388248.2, on the reverse strand, counting down.
GACAGTACAAGAAGAACTTTCAAAATAAGGTGGTTATTTATTCTATTTTTTAATTAAATAGAGCCTTTACGAACTAGCTTTGCCTTCATCCTGTTATACAATTGATAAGTTAATCAATTCTTGTTTCTAGCATAATGTTAATCTTGTCAGTATGAAATTTTATAATAAAAATTAAATTAAACGAAGGTAATTAAACATTTAAAAGTTTAGAACGAGCATAACTGTTACCTGACTAGCTGGTTGCTCCTCCGGCTTATTTCTATTCATCATGGGTATTGGCTCTCTGCCTGCAGCTCTTTCTTTGTCTCCTTGGTCGTAGAACTCTTCAAATATTACCTTAACAGTCTTGATCTGAATGTCCCAGGGTTTTGCCGAAGCCGAAAGGTCAGCTGCCGTCATTGATATCGCCATCGCTAGTTCCCTGTAAAGATTTCGATTATACCTAATTATATCATTGAGGTACAGTCGTGATAGCCTAGTGGTTTTGACTGTTGACTGGCAAATCAGAGGTCTCAGGTTCGAACCTAAGGCGCGCACCTCTGACTTCGTAAGTTATGTGCGTTTTATAAATTAATTATCACTCTCCGTGCCTCGGATAGCACGTTAAGCTGTTGGCCCCGGCTGTCAATTGTAGATTTTTGACAGTCGTTACGGGTAGTCAAAGGCCCGAAAGTCTGACAACCAGTCTTACCAAGGGGTATCGTGTAACCCAGTATCTGGGTTGTGGAGGTCTGATAGGCAGTCGCTCCATGTAAAACACTGGTATTCAGCTGCATCCGGTAAGACTGGAAGCCGACCCCAACATAGTTTGGAAAAGGCTAGGCAGATGATGATCATTGAGGTACAGTCAGTGTAAATCCGTAATAACGTAGAAAAAAAAAATCAGTTTCTCTGTGGAAAGTATGTTAAATCGTTGGCCCCGGCTGTTATGAACATCTTTGACAGTCATTAAAGAGTCAGTACCCTCATAAAATCCGGACAACTATAAATCTAACTTGAGTCCTATCATATCTCTTTGAGTTGCGGAGGTCAGATAGGCAGTCTGTCCGTAGAAAACTGATATTCTGCTGCATCCGGTTAGATTATAAATCTACCCCAACAAAGTTTGCAAATAGGCTTCTTCTTACCGTATGGTTGATGAACAACCTAGTGACAGAGTTTAAACCGCCCGTAGACCTCTGACATGGCTTTACACACAGTTGAAAAATCTCTGAGGTGTGTTGGTGTCATCACGCTGTTTTCTCTCACCGTTTTAGCAACTGATAATTAATTTATAATATCTACGCACATAACTTACGAAAAGTAAGAGATGCGCGCCTTGGGATCGAACTCGAGACCTCTGACTTGTCAGTCGACGATCATACCACTAGGCTATCAGTGCTTTATCAGTAATAATAAGGCTAGGAGGATGATATCCCTTGGTTTTGATATCTTATCCCTACCTGTGACTATGTAAGTCCCAGTTGAATTGAGCAGTTTCACCTTCATGGAGCTGGTTGATCTTTGCCAAGTTAGGGAAAAAAGCAGCCAGGTCCGTTGCTAAGATACAGTGCCTAATGTAGCCCAGGATCTCCTTGTAATCCTCACTGGATATATGAGAAAATATGTTGTGGCCATCCTGTAAAGAATTCATGGTTTAAGTAAGTGTTTAAGATCAATTTACATCGTTATTCTACTTGGAAGTAGTACCACCCCGGAAGGGGTCGTGGCACGCGCGTTGATCGATAAACTATTCTATTCTGCCCGTGAAATAAGCATTTTTGTTCACATTTTCTATAAAATATTGTTACAATAACTTCATTCCGTTCCATCCGGGCTCCTAAAGTATTTTATACACTACACCTTAACGTATATTCCATCGTAATTTCAGGGAGGATTGGAATTTCATTTACGCGCCCCGAACATCCTATCGTCAACCTTGTTGACAAGCGGGAAAGAGGACAAAAGGGTTAATAAAAAAAAACGGCTAGAAAGAGATAGCATTTAAGTACTAGAAATTACTTTACTATTAGGTAACGTCAAAAGAAATTAAAAATCGGTGGGTCGGAAAGAATAAAGGTGATAATATTTTTTATTTTATTTTATAGACTCACGCCTCTATTCCCCAGAGGGGGTAGGCAGAGGTGTATGCAGTACACCCACGTTTCGCCGGCTATAAGTACCATGTAATAGGGGGCGAGCCTATTGCTATCAACCGGTTACAATTCCAGACTCCGTGCTGCTACTGAGAATTACCTAATGGAAACCCAATAACACTTTGCCCGGCCCAGGGATCGCACCCAGGATCTTGTGTTCAGCAGTCGCGCTTGCTACCACTAGACCAGCGAGGCAGTGATAATATGAAATATGTATCTATTTATTTCATTGGTTTCTAAGCTTTTGAATATTGTTACCCCTGGCATTTAGCTAGGAAAACGGAACCTGCTTGCTTACAATAGCTTTACCCATCTGATTTTAAAGTCCGAATACAGCTCGTCACTTGATTGGATCTTAATGGTCTTTGTTACCAGTTTTACCCCCGCAGGGGTAAATTACCCCTAGGTAAACGTGGCCTTATTTCAATATACAGAAAGGAATTTTAACCCTTTCTTGGCAGTCGGGTAAAATAGGATTTCAATATTAATACTTCTTCGTTGTATCAATGATACGTAAAATACTTTTACCTAAAAGTATTTATTCGTTAAAGCTTTACAGATTCAGCCTATTCCGTGATCAAAGTGGCCACCTACTAGGCGCAAACTATTTAAGATAGGGTCTCGACGTACCATCGAAACGAAAAGAAGAAGCTTATTTCGAAACGATTGACTGTCCATCCAAAGGTTGCTTGAAGAAGAGATCGCTGTGTGCGATAAAGCCGCCCATCGTACCTAAGTATGAATATATAAATATACTTTACAAATGTTACTAAATGCGAATAAAAACTCGCATCGAGTCACACTGCTACTCGGTGTGATCTGTTTTTCCGAACGAGTAACACTATTCACGTACCAGTATCACTAGTAGAGAAAAAGTATTCGCATCCAGTCACACTAGTTACTCGATGCGAATATTTTTCTCAACCAGTCACAAGGTGACATGATTCAGTGTGACTCGTTTAGAACATACCAAATTAGCGCCTCCAGGGATCTCTGCAACTACACACAATAGTGCTAGGTACAAGTACAATCTAGTCAGGTGTGAGAACACCGAACTAGAATAGAATAGAATATTTTTAATAAATTTAATATTTTATTTGCGATTAGATTAGATTTTATTATTAGTTCTTGTACTTCAAAACTTAAATTAATTTAAAGTTTGGAGCTTTATACTACAATTTCTACTATAGAAAAATACGTTTATTGAATCTAAACCCTATTCAATCTTAACTTTTTAATATTTTAATATTTGCCAGGATATCTCAATAACTTGAATATTCTGTGATATCTATTACGGATTTAATAATAGAGCCTTTGAAAACGCAGGACAGACAGGCAGAGACGGCGAAGACTTATTATTAAGGTGTTAGCATATTTTCAATATAGCCCTCTAATAAAACGAAATAAGTTTAATTTTTATATAATCCAAAGAAAATTGAACAGAAGAAGGATCTTTTAAAAAATAAAAATAATACCTGCTGAAGTATAGTAACACTGATGTTGAAGTGGTGGTGTTCGAGGGTGGAGGTAGTATACATAGCGGCGAGGGGGGAGGCGATCTCACTCATGTACTTGTTGGTATATCCGCGGTGGTCCAGGTCATGGCAGAGACAGGCCACAAAAAGAGCTAGGCGCTGAAATACAAATAAATCCATATTTCAGAATAATGCAAAATATATTTTAATTTTAAATAAACATTAAATTGAGTTTGATATTTCTTAACCTCTGCGATGGCGGCGGCCATCTTGCGTGAGCTGTTAAACATAGCGGCAAAACGCGGGTGGTCCACGCCTCGACGCGTGCCCGTTTAAACTATTATATCTCTAATATTTTATATGGGGGCTATATATAAAAGTTATGTCGATAGAATCGCAAAGAAATAAGCTAACATTAAAAAAGCTTTGAAATTCGTTCTGAAATCGAGAATGTTGTTTGTTGGGAGCAATCTGATAAAACAAAATTTAACATATTTTTATGTGCCTATTGTCCAAAGCCGGATTGTGCCCAGGCTTTGGACACAAGCAGCTATTGTCTTAGTGAAAATATGAAACTAAATAGTCCCTCATCAGCGGATCGATTGTACACTTGCCAATGTACAAAAAGGGTGGTGTTCAGACGATTATGACACACGGTCTGTGCTTGCTGATAACGTCCGTCCGGCCTTATGCCTGGGGTTGAAAACCATAATATTATATTGATTTTAATGAACATACGAGTGACAGTAAGCTTAGCTCTGAGCATTTAATTTAAATTATTTATATTGTAATAACAAAACCATTGACAAACAGTTAATTGAGATTGTTATTACACACAAATTAAATAACTTGTGTGTACTTACATAAACATTTTTATGAAGTTTTTATGCATACTATGTGAAAATAAAGTTCAATTTTTTTATGAAAAAAATCGATTACGAGTAGGATTTGAACTCGCGTTCTACTGGTTAAGCATCTAGTTGCTCTGACATTAAGCTATTTGTAACCCCACCCGAGTTATTGAAATGATCTTGTTCTTTTAACCCCGTCTTGTAGTACACCTACTTAAAAACATTTCTACTATTATTTGCCTTAGATACTCGTAAAATATTCTTACCATTTTATAATTAAACCGCTCACGGTGATCATTCATTAGGATAACATACATGGAATGAGCTACTGTCCATCCGTGATCAAAATTATGATATGGCACAGTCCTGTAGTTCTTCTTGACTGTCAACACAAACCGTATCAGCGTACTTATATCAAAGTTGGCCATGTCGAACAGATTACTAAACATTTTGATCACGCATTTACACTTTTGGAACTCATCAAATTTGTATGGATCCAGATAGAAATCATTTAGATCTATACTGATTGGATCCTTATCACTCAACATGGCCATAACTTCATTTTCTTTACATGTGTTATGGTAGCTTAATACTTCCAAGGCCACTCTGTACTTTTGTTCTTTCCTCATGATTCTGTCATACAACCTTGCGTGGTGAAGAGCTAAGCCGAAGAATGTGGAGAATATTTCGAAAGCCACCTCATCTTCGTGTCCAAAGTTGTCGTCGTTTCTCTTATTTACCATCTGGACGACGCCGATTACTCTGCCTTCTACTTTGATTGGCATACAGAGGATGCTTACAGTCTTATAGCCTGTAGCCTCGTCGACTTCCCTAAGGTTATAAAACATTAATTATATTAAGCCATCAAAGGACACTACCCTTTTTACAGGATAAGATGGTAGTTAATATCTTAGCTGAATAAACTGAACGATGACAACTACAATATGGTAAAAAGAACAGGTATAAAGATAGCAACGATGTTATTATTAAAGTTACACTTACCTATTAAACCTATAATCAGAATATGCATCAGGAATGTTCATGGTTTCCCCTGATAGAGCGACATGTCCAGCTATTCCTCTATTAATAGGCATTCTAATCTCTTTTTTCTCCATATCCCTGTCATGTCCTGGTTCAAACTTCAGGTCAAAGACTGTGGAAACAAGCTCAAAGTTCCTGTAGTCTACCAAAAAGAGAGAAGCACGGTCCGCGTTGACTAGACGCTGGGCGAATTCCAGAATTCTCTTTATAAGTTGATCTAGAGATACCATTTCTTCGAAAATTGCTCTGAAAATATTTGCAAAACGAATTTCAGTTTGGTTTTAGTTACGCCTTAATGATTTATGACTTGCTTTTTATTCATTCATTAACCTAATTTTTACACGCTATAGGAAATCTTTATCATAAACCACTAAAAACTAAATAATAGTATTTTTATTCCATATACATAAAAGCCACTACGCTGATATACCTATAATGATTTTATTCTATAAAAAGAATAAAAATCTAGCAGAATCTACTTATTAAAATTTAAAAATCCCTTACTTCACAACATCCAAGAGAAAATCTGACATATTCCTCTCCCTCTTCTTATCCAAATACATATTGCAATAGTGGAGTGCCAGACTGCCGAGCACCAGGAAGTTGGAGCTGATCTCTTCATCAATATCCTTGAATTTTTCCTTCACTCTCCACATCTCTATAACGTATGCTGTCTTTCCGTTCTTTGTCAGGATTGGCTGGTACATGACATGATCTGCTTGTTTCTTTAATAAAAAGGGTTTTTTTAGCATTCTAACCAGTAAATTATAGATAAGTTTGCGAAGAAATCTTCCTATTTGTATGTATCCCAATATTGTATGCATTATATCAATTTGTGACCCTTGCTGACTGTTCATTGTTTTAATTTCTGATCAGTGACGTCTACTCGATCAAAAGATTTATGTAGGAAATTTTTAAATACTTACCACATTTCTCCCCATTGATTTAAACAGTGTAACTGGAGTCACTGGGAAGTTTAAACTATCACTAACTCTTGACAAACGCCGACACACACCTTTCTTAGCCACTTCGAGCACCAACCCTACCTGATTAGTTTTGGCTCGGACCAAACTTCTTGAATTAATATCCTGAAACTAAAATACGTAAAAAGAATATGGTACTGCAAACACCATACAAAAAACGCGCCACTTTTGTGCGCTCATTGGAGGTATTTGCCCATAATCGCCACGCTGGGCTAGCGGGTTGGCGATCGCAGTAGCAGATGATTGCTGTTACACAGAAGGACGCTGATACCCATGCTACGGATTTTTCCCTATGTCGTTTCTTACGACACCCATGGGACGAGTAAGGGTGGCACTATTCTTGGGCCGGAAACCACACGTACACGTACGTTGAATATAACATTATGTAAATAGGAAACTCTTGCCTTGTAATCCACTACAAAAAATTGTACAAAGCTGGGATGGTCGGGAAATAATTTGTAAACGCGATGTGCCTCAACGCCAACTGAAGTGGTGATGTAATTTGCAAGCTCCCAAAGAACCGCGTGCTCGTTAGGATCATCCTGTAGAACTCTTAGCAGGCCCTGGAAAGCATAAAATAACTGATTAAAAATATTTTGAATTGCCATACTATCATTGCAAAGGCCTTCTTTGTAAATTGCTATAAAAAATAATATTCTTAAACTGTTTTTTTATCTTTTTAAAATTAAGTAAAAGTATTATGTGTTTTGCATAAATCCGAAATTAAGTCTTTATGTATGACCGTTCAGCGTAAGTACATATCTTGTAGACGAATAATGTTTTTGTGCAACGAAAACAAAAAATATCTAATCAATTAAATTGATTTTGAATGTTTTTTTCTGTTACAAAGTAGGTAAGTGCCTTAGTGATCTGTTTGCTTTATTAATTTTACAATTTTTGTGGGTACTATATTGAACTAGATTGGATTTTGTTACATTTTTTGTTTATTATATCTATTAATATAGCTTAAAAAAATAGTACAACAAGTAGCAATGAAAGTGTGGCGTGCAAGTACACTCGCACCACACCCTATTTATATAGCGACCCGCTCCGCTCATGATTACGGCCATACACCATGACTAGCAAGTTCTTTGTTTGAATGATCACGCGCAATGTGCGTGCTACGTGCCCCGGCGGCGCGGAGGCGGAGGGAAGAGCGACGACGCGCGCGGGGGACCCACACAGTCTGCTTTGAACCGGCTTACGTACTGTGCGCGCCTCGCTAGCTTTCATATTGATTGTAATTCGCTGTTTTAGTTTATGTGTCGTGTAAATCTGCTAGTAAATCTCTTCTGTCACTTAATAATATTCTTCATTTTCGTCTTTCACACTCATTCTTTCATCCTTCTCGCTACGCTTCACTTGCTACCAGTGCTGTTATAATATAATAACCTCCACGGGTCCGATTCCCGTGTAGTGTTGGTGTAGGTGACATACCTACCACCACAAAAGTTTTTAATATTCTCTTCTTGACATACTCTAGAATATTTACCCGACTAAAGTGAAGTAAAATTGACAAAAGCGGGACGAACAATAGAAAATGCTTACCGTGAAAATTTGTTTCTTAGTCAACTTATCAGGCTTTTTGTATTTCATCAGTTGCCTGTTATTAGATGGCAAGGAACCAATCTGTAAGAAAATATCCATAAGATTTTATTTTATTTTTATTTAATAAGAAACTCGCAAAAACAACTGATTCGGACGGGACTCGAGTTGTTTTTGCGAGTTTCTTATTAAATAAAATCATTTAATAAGCAAACCTGTGCATAAACATGTAAAAATCATATCAACTTCTACCTGTATCAGAAGTCTTTTGAATTAGTTTTGTGTTTTGGAGGTACATACCTATAAGAACTTTCAGATAGCTCTAGTTCTAGCTTTACGCTAATGAATAACATAATAGGGATGTTAATATATTTTCTTAAATATAAGCACTTTTTAAATCTTCTCAAAAAATAAACAATTGTTTGATAATGTCAGTGAGATGACGTCATAATTATGTTCCAATAACGAAGTCAAAGTGCAGTCACTCCATATCTTTATTTCGTGGGAAGGGGAAAACAATAACATCTATATCTATTATATCAATAACATCAATCTATATAATCAATAACACCAATAACATCTATATCATAAATTAAAACTTCGGCATTGAGGGAATGATTGTAATTTTTTAATAAACTTACACAATTCCTTTTCGTCTTATTCATGAGCCATTTCTCAAGGATCTCGGCGGGTACTCTCTGAGATATGTAGGCGTCAAGAAATTCTTTGTTTTTCTCTAAATAACTAGCTATTTCTTGTTCTTCAGCATCTGTCCAATAAATATAAATCAAATTATATTCCATTCATAAGTAATTAAGTAGGTATATGTTTTGTGTGGTTTCTGGTAAAGGATAATACGGGGCCCATATTACTTTTTAAAATTAGTAATTCAAAGAGATAATTACATTTTATGTAATAATATTCCAAAATGATGAACAATGGAAAAATATAACCATAAACAATAGAAAACTATACTACATTTCTACATTTCTTACAATTTCAATTTTCAGTCATCATCTGCCTAGCCTTTTCCCAACTATGTTGGGGTCGGCTTCCAGTCTTACCGGATGCAGCTGAATACCAGTATTTCATTTATTTATACCAACTTTTTCTTAAAATTGGGGTGAGTAAAAGAATGTCCATAAAAATTATAAAGTCGATAAAAAGAAAAACAGCTTTTAGTCTTTATTATAATGACGATAAGTACCATTCAATTTGAAATCTAATTCAACCCAACGGTCAAGATAAAAAGTTTTGATTCAAATTGAATAATTGACGTCTCAATAAATCTCATTAAATGCAAAACTTTGGCGCCGGGGGCAGGTACCTCAAAGTTCTAGGCATATTTATAGAAAGATACATTTGCCGAACTGATTCCTTATTTCATCAGTAATAGGCCTTCTATTTCATTGACCACCATATTCTCTCGGCTATGATAATACAGAGCCTATACCGGACGATACTGCAAAACCAACCAAGCAAGATCTAGCGAGAAAATGATTATTAGGAGTTATTACCTACTCATTAATTTCTCCATGTCATCTACCTAATAATAATCTTTCAACCAACATGGGAATTTCCGTGTAAATTGATTAGTACTTAGGTACCAGTAGAACAAGTTAATTGTAGATAAGTATTTCCTTAAAAAGTCTAGTAATTTGTTGCGAGTGGGTGTATGTGTTTGTAAGAGTAGGTATACAATTTAATGCACGCAATGTCACGGTTTTGATTTTTTTTAATATTGTATTTCATTTAGTACTGTTTTACATATTTTAAAGGTATTTTTTAGTTATGCTCAAGTTTATTTCAGCAATAAATCTTGCTAATACTAAAAACGAAATATAATAAAAACTTAATCTAAAAGACCGCTTCCATGGGCAATTAAAGTAATTTAATACTTTCACTAAAGGGTTTTAAAAACTACCTACCTAGCAGTTAATAACGATCTCAAATATTGTAATAAAAACATTTTCTTCTGACAGCAGACAACAGGCACAACAAGTCCCAGAGTTATGAAAAATACTTTGAATTTAATTGATAGCTAGCGATTTTTTTAAACGACGAGCTACTAAAATACCGGCTTAAGAACGTTGGAAGAAAATTCTCTAAAACCTGATAACAGGCGGGCTGGCCTCGTAAACAGGTGCACAAGACAACAAAAACTGGAGCTGAAAGAGAACAAAGAAGCTTACTCCGAGAATTTTATAGATATTAATTTTATAAAAACTCACCCTGTTTACGTGGAACTCGATGAAAATAAAATAGGACCTTAAACTTTAGAAAAATAACAGAATTTTAAAGTAAATTTATCAAGATAATTTTCCTACATTTTATCAAGATTATATATTTTAGTATTAGTTGAAATCTTGTTGCACTAAGAGCCTGTACAATGCGATTTATTCTTTTTTATATGAGTCTTATGTAACGCTTGGTATATTGAATGTGCACTACTTATTTTTAAACGGTTTTACTTAGCTTGACCTGTAAATTATTTGGTTCAAATTTAGTAATCGATATTTCACCTCTGTTGTCAGATTGATCTGATATTTGGTACACAGCTTTAGTTTTGATGACAAAACCATTTTACGTAAAAAAAAATTACTTACCTATATTATTTAAAATATTGACATAATTATTTGTATTCCACGAAAATTCATAAGTCATTACTTCCAAGCCCTACAAATCAATTAATTTGTCATTTCATTGATGAATGCACATGGGTTAGACCCGGTTACAACTATCGTTTCGCCGGGCGTTCAAAGCACAAAAATCCATCTTATCAGATTATGTTTTTGCTTAGGCTTACATATTTGTAATATATTATGGTGTACGATTACTATATGCCAAGAAGACCAAGCTCGACTGTATGTATGTATGTGAAAAATAGATGCATTTCGACGACGAATAGAGTCTTACTGAAATATTATATATATCCATATATAATACTGTGATCCAACAGACAAACTATGTATATAGTTTTGTTGGACATTTTATTTGATTAGAAAACCTACTATGTACCTTTCTTATTAAATAAATAAAAAATATAGCTGGCTTGACTGGGGTAGTAAGTACCGAGCTTCTGGGAGAGTACTAGATAATAATATTCCCTTTCTTAACCCCCCTTACAAAAATTAGCAATAGGTATGCAACAAATGGAATTGCAAGCTTTCCATCAGAAGGCTTTACCACCTTAGTAGTTTTAAAAAATAACGTTTCTGGTTTAATTTTACACTTACCTTTAAAAGATGACATGGATCTTGCTTTACTGCGTCTAGGGATGTACCCTGAAATCGAATTTTAAAAAAGTAGTAAAAGTAAGTAGGTATCGTAAAATAAAAAGTAATAGACACGATTCTTGTATTGTGGTGATAATTTAATATGAAATCTTTTTTGTAACCTATATGAGCATGCTAATTATTGATTTTTTAGTCAATGTTTTAAATGATTGTATAATTATTATTAAGTGCATGTAATTCAAATACGATGTAAAAATTGTTCCTGAATAAATGAAATGAAATGAAATTTCCAGAAATCGTTTCTTATTTCGTTTTTGGAGTAGTAGTCAAGGTCCATCGGTTTGTCTGTCAGTCAGTCAATTATGAGGTATGTATTTCTAGTGTCAACCTGTCAGCTTTTTGTCCATCTTAACAGAAGTCCAGTCCAAATAGATGGAGTGATTCTGACGGCATCCGCTGTGGAACCGCGACCAGCTCTTTACATCGGATGCAGGTGATTTACATGTTGACACCAGGCGACCTGTTGTAAAGTTTTCTTTTAGACTTATCTTACATACTTTTGAATTGCTCTGTTTATAAGATGTTTATATTGTGTTTATATTATGATTTGATGTTTATATTTTAGAAGATTAGTCAGAGAGTAGGGTAGGATCTAAATTCTGTAAGTTTCGTAATTTGGTAGTGTTAACTTTTAAATAAGTGGAATTCATGTAGAAAAATGTGAATAATGACTTTTCTATTACTTACATTCAATTCGAATTTATCTATGCAAATAAAGATGTGGTATACAAGGCACGACAGTTTTTGTCTTGTATAAAATACTGAGGAAAAGGGGTTGGTACCTAATTAGCGAGCGAACACTTTGAGGTACCTTTAATAAATCAAAATGGAAAAAAAAAATTTAGCTATTGTAGCCGCCCGAAAAAGTTACCGGAACAGCTGGCAGCATCTCCATTGCTGATGGGAGGCAGCAGGCGAGGCGAACGCAGGTCGGAACTGGAAGTAGCTGCCTTCACATGTGTACAACGTGATGAAGTGGACTGCAACAAAGAGTTGGTTGAAAATGATAATAACATAAAATGATTTTAATTGCAAGGTACGTAATATTTTGATTTTGATATCACGCTATCTTGCTCGCACATTGAATATATCTTAGTGCTACACGAGTTCACGTCTGACGTTTATATCTAGGTTAATCTGACGTTGTTGGATGTACTGGTAAACAAATCAAAAAATACCTATTAGACATATTGGAAATGCATGGAAAGCATGAGCATCTTCATAATTCTGTTCTCCTAGTACCTACTTATACCATTCTGTTTGTAATCTGTTTGTTTTAATCAATACGGAATGTGTTATTATTATTTTTATTCCGTTATATTCTACCGCAGCACGTGACTGATTGGATTTTTTGCAGTAAAACAGAGCGGACAAAAAAAATACCGTAATTCCGCCTTGTTCTACTAGAACAACAGCAGTAGAACAGAACGGAATAGACCTAACTGTGTAACTACTGTATAAATTAAAACCAATATCATTTTAAATGAATAACCAAATTCATCAATGCCAACCCATCCCGGTTCAATACAAACAGCTATAAGCTTCCATACCTGACTCTTTTGTTGTACCATAATTGATTCGATGACCAAAGTAATGGTCAGAGTAATTAATTCGAACGTACTAATGGATCGGATTGTGTACACGGCGCGAAATGATCGAGGAATTAACAAAGAGCCGATGTTTTAACCGAGGATAAAATGTGAGGAGGTTCGCAATACGACGTATACTTTTTTACATAACTTAGGAAAAGTCAGAGGTAGCAATACGAGTAGTGTCAAGAAGTAGATTTTAAAAAAATTAAGGTTATAAGAATTGTTTCGAACCATCGAAGTTTACAGTACCTATACCGCGGTTGTAGCGTTAACATCGCCTAAAGTATTTTAACAATGAGTTAGTTAAGATTGCTAACAGCCGTTGTCAGGCGTCTAAAAAAGAGAACTTAAAGTTAGAAGCGTGCGGCAAGCCCTGCGCCTGATCTCTCTCCGGTCGTGTTGATTTGCATCGGACTATGAAAGTGAAGGAATAGAGAGTGCACCTGCGTTTGCGCACACACTTTTGCAATATGCGTCGATGGCCTTCGTTGAGATTGGCCTCTATGACCGAAAGTCGATCAGGTTGATATCTCTATTTATCTGGTAAGGCATTACCACGGTAAGGCAAGTGTCACGGGTTCAATTCCTTAATCTTTTTTTCAAATTATATAAATTTATGACGTAGCCGTAACATTATAATGAAATGAAATGAATGAATGAATGAAATGGACCGCCTTCTGCACTTGATGTCTTAGCTCGTGGGTTCTATTATCATACGGGACAAAAATATTTGTGTTATCCACAGATTATTTTGGTTTATTTTTGTATGTTCGAAAAATTAAATGTCTTTTAATTGTACCTATCTACGATGCAGGAGCAAATAGTAATTTGCACGTGTAGCAAGGTTTTCAGAGAAACAAAAAAGAAAAACGGTGTATCATAAAACGTCATTTAATTAGTGAGAGTAGCCCCTTTCATTTTAATTATAAATTAATAATGGCTCTTCGTTACAGGCACGATGTAATAAAGCAATATAATTAATCAAACTACAGTATACCTAGCAATAATGGTTGCTTACTAATCGATCAAAGAACAATTAAGCTGTTCCTTATCGATTAGTAAGCCTGGTAACCTATATAAAAATAAAGTGCTATTCGTTAGTCTCGCTAAAACTCGAGAACGGCTTGACTGACCGATTTGAATAATTTTGGTTTTGAAATATGTGTCAAAGTCCAGGGAAGCTTTAAAAGGTGAGAAAAAGGGGTAGGGTAATGTAGGGATAGAGTAAGGTAGGGGTAGAGTAGGGTAAGAGTAGAGTAGGGTAGGGTTAGAGTAGGCGTTGAAGTAGGATAATCACGCTTACGAAGTCGTGCGCGGGCAGCTAGTGTTACCAAAATAAGAAGGGGGTTCTCAATTCAGTTGTATTTTTTATGTTTTTTACCTCAAAACTCCGTCATTCATGAACCTGATTATATTCTGATACTCTCCGATTGGTACCATTTAAAGTCTGTTCTCATACAGAGAAGGATCGAGCATTAATCGCCACGCTAATTTTCCACAAGTTTAAAATATCCCATTTATGAAAATCGATCCAGTGCTTCAAGAGCTATAGAGAAACACAACCGTGCAAAACCCTACTTGTTGCTTCGTATCATTATAACAAACAATACAAGAAAAACGTTAACTTTGCGTTGAAATTTCGAAAAGTTTCCTAACTTGAATCTGAAAACAGTTCACGTTTCAACGAAGTGATTTTTTTATTATCTCAGGTCCACAAAGGTACTTACTTTAGTAACAAGTTAAATTAATGATAGTTTATCTTTTGTATAACTTAACTTTTAGCGTTTGCATTACGAGCATAAATGCTTTACAAAAATGTTTATTAATTTGTAAAAAAAAAATATTTAGACACAAAATTAAAGACTGTTTTATTATTATTCTACAAAAAAAATATTAAAACTTAATATAACTAGCGACCCGCCCCGGCTTCGCACGGGTGCAATATACATATAAACCTTCCTCTTTAATCACTCTATGTATTAAAAAAAACCACATCAAAATCCGTTGCGTAGTTTTAAAGATTTAAGCATACATAGGGATAGGTATAGGGACAGAGAAAGGGACTTTGTTTTATACTATGAGCACAGAATAACAGTGGGCAACTAGGCAACATCTCCAAAACGCTGGCTGGCTGCATTGCCACGTTAGATGGCAATGAGCCTTTGAGCTATTTATAAGCCATCATTTTAATCCCGAGCAGCTTCAACCAGAGGCCTTAATAGGTTTCATAAAGTCAGTATTACATCTCGCCAGGCGTACAATAAGCTTAGGTAGTAATGCTAACAAGATTAACATTATACAATTTCATGAATAAAAATACATATTTTTTTCATTAAATACAAACATATCAAACAAACTCACGCCTGTATTCCCTAGAGGGGGTAGGCAAAGGTGTATGCAGTACACGCACGTTTCGCCGGCTATGTTATAAGTCCCATGTAATAGGGGGAACCTATTTCCAATAAACAGGCCCAATTCCAGACTCGTGCTGCTACTAAGTATGTTCTAATGGAAAAACAGGGATCGAACCCAGGACCTCGTGCTCAGCAGTCGTGCTTGCTACTACTGAATCAACGAGCAAGTCTAATTAAAAATAATAAGATAGCTAATGAACATGGTCATAAGAATGTAGACAAAGGAGATAGTACCTAAGCTATTTTATGAATATCTTCGCATTGCATATAAAAAAAACACAGCCAATTGTAACTTATTTACAATCACAAATAATATTAATAATACAATACAATATTAACACGAGATTATACTACTGAAATTATAGTAATTAATTTTAGATATTCAAGGGTATATTCTTGGACTATGTTAGTACTACCTACCCCTCCTGATCAGAAGGTCTAAGTAGCTAAATGTCTAACAGTGCGAAACGTCTAATGAGCATAAGTCTAATTAGCAAAATGTCCATGTAGCGTCCAACTATCAGATGGTCTGTATAGCACAACGTCTATTTAGCAAATCGACATTTTTTAACTTTTATGATAGGAAGTAAGTCATTTGTAAATTACATTTTTATTTAATAAAAAAATTAATTTGGATTAAAAAGCTAGTATAGCCTCTTAAATAAGTATTATAAGGTTATTATAGCCTAGTGGTACCTATGACCATTGGACTGCCGAGTCAACGGTCGTAGGTTCAACCTAGGCACCTCTGACATTTCGAATTTATGTGTGAATTATATATTATCACTGGCTAAAACGGAGGAAAACTTCGTAAGGAAACCAGCACATCTGAGAGAATCTTCAAGGATGTGTAAAGCCATGTTGGAGGCCTACGGGCAGATTAAACTCTGACACTAGGTTTTTCATCAACCATACATTAAAGAATGAAAGAAAGAATGTCCTAGCAGGATTGAATTTGACGTTCAAACAATTAATCAACTGTTTTACGAAGCACAATTTTAACTTTTAGTAACCAACCGAACATATTTTTATAGAACATATTTGTGGGCATAGAAAGTCTAATTAATCCTACTACTATTATAAAGGCGAAAGTTTGTAAGTATGGATGTATGGATGTATGGATGTATGGATGTTTGTTACTCTTTCACGTAAAAACTACTGAATGGATTTGAATGAAACTTCACCACAATATAGCTTATACATCAGAATAACACATAGGCTACAATTTATCAACATATCATGCGGGCGAAGCCGCGGGCGGAAGCTAGTATAATATAAATAGTTAAATAAAACTGCACAAAGAAATTGTAACATCTCTGTGCCACTCACAAATCCACAATGAATTTGTTGACTTTGAAAAACTCTTATGTATATGGGCACGTCCAAATTGCATACTTTTCATTAAATTCTTCTTTCTATTAAAATCTGGCAGTTTCATGTGCACTGTTCTTTTCCAATGACGTTTATTAGTGAGGTAATATAAAAAATAAAAAAATAATCGAGTCATACCTTAGCTTGGTGATGTCCGCCACCTTCGGTGCTATCCATATTAAAACTGTTAATGTTAATATTATTATCGGACGCGTCCGCTATGGCCCACCGTGGATTGACAATGGTTAGTTAGCCGAAACGATACTGCTATTAATTCCTTGTTGTTGTCAGTAACAGGAATTAGAGTTTTGGATAAATTGCTGGGGAAAAAAATGTGTTACGATAAAAAATGGAAGACTAGGTTTATACTTAAAATACATACTTAATGTCTTTAAGCAATATACACGCGGACGAAGTCGTGGGCAAAAAGCTAGTATAGAACAAATTATGTACATAATCTTTGAATTGTAATAGGATTTAACTATAGATACATATATACATACACATATATATATACATATATATATTACAAAATGTCTCAAGTTGCTAATTGTTCTTTACAGCAAATTTGTGCAACGCTTCAATTTCCGTCGCTCTATTGATAAACGAGGAAGCCATTTAATTAAGTAGCAGTCTCATAATGTAAGTAGTGTACAGTCAAGAGCAAAGTTATACATATAATTGTATATTGTATACGTGTAGCAGAATTCAATTGCTTCTTTGTGATTGTTTTGGTTGAGTTTATTAGTATTTTAATTTTCTTTCATTTTTCAATTTCACTTTTACCATACATGCAATAATATGTACATGTACTAAAGTGGACCAAGCCCGTGCACGTGTTCTCGACGGCGTCCGAACGTAGCGCTAGCCTCGCCCGTGCATCTACGCACGTAACATCGTTCAAAGAATTTTGATCGCAAAGTTGTGCATCGGTCGTGTCCGCGTTAGTACATTTTAAATAGGTGTTTTTTTTAATTAGCTTTGGTAAGTTCATAATTTTGCTCGTGACTGTACAGCCGGGGATTGTCATCTATAAGCATTGCATCTGTGGTAAGCGTATTGCATGCAGAGGAAGTGGAAATGTATGTGTTTGAAGAACACAAGGGAAGCAAAATCTTAATTACATTTCTGTTTTAGATGGTCTCAGTCATCAGTTACAGCCATAGATCAATAAAAAGGTTAGAAATGCCTTCTATTCATTTTTGTACCTCTGTTTTTTTTTGTTTACGGGGGGAAACCTTTAAAAGGCACCCGGCCTCCAGGGGAAGAGACCGGGGAGTGCAGGATTCTTACCTCACTAAAACCACCCGGGTGATCACCATCAGCACATGAGGGGAGATCCCGGGTCCTCTTAAGAGACCAGCTCCGGAACCTCCCCACATTTTTGTACCTGTCGCCAGTTACACACATAATATATATTTAATGTAATATATAGGTGAAAAGAAATAGTGCCTTTTGTTACACTGAACTCTTCACTTGATGCTTTGCAAGTATTTACAACACTTGAAATGTGCAACTCTGCACTAAACTCTTTTTTATACGTAATCCTTTTTACATTTTGTCTATGGTTTAATACCTTTTTGGTTTTACCTTTTTTGAAATATATAAGCTTTTGTTTCTACCACGAACCAGCGCATTTTTCCTTACGTAGTTAATATTGGTCCTTCGAGCCGGATGTGCAAGAGGAAGTTATATTATCGGAACTTTTCACCATTTAAGGCGCCTCTTTGCGCTAATCTACTATCTCGCTTACACATTAAGATTGAGTTATGAAAAATAAAAAATAAAACAATTAAAGGAGAAAAACATAACAAAGTTTCAGCAAAAATTTTAGATTTTGTTCTCCTTCAATTGGTTTATTTCAATTTTCCATGACGATAATCATTGATTTTATATCTACAATGTGCGAACGAGATAGCAGATTAGCGAGTATCCGCGCTTTAAACTACCGTTCGTCGTTTGCTCCTAATTCGGACAAGCGCGCTCGCCTATTTATGGCACTTCTAACCTCTTTTAATATTCTGTGGTAACAACGACAGGACATAGAATTCTTCATATTTAACTTAATTGCATTGTTCCTGATTTTGTTTGTGTCGATCTACATCTCCCTTTTCACCTTTTGTTAGGAAAAAAATATAAATCTTGAGACATGTCCATTGTGATCTGCCTTTTGTGCCCGTGTTTGTGTCATGAGTCGTGATAGCCTAGTGGTGTTGACCGTTGACTGGTAAGTCAGAGGTCTCAGGTTCGAACCCAAGGCGCGCACCTCTGACTTTTCGTAAGTTATGTGCGTTTTATAAATTAATTATCACTTACTCCGTGCCTCGGAAAGAACGTAAAGCCGTTGGCCCTGCGCCTGATCTCTCTCCGGTCGTGTCGGATTGCCGTCCCATCGGACTATGAGAGTGAGGGAATAGAGAGTGCATCTGTGTTTACGCAAGCATTTGTGCACTATAATATCTCCCGCGTCGTTGGCTGATCTCCGTTGAGATTGGCCGCTGTGACCGAAATTCGGTCAGGAGGAGGACATTATTGATATAAATCGTTCTTATTTAGATAATGTATGAGCCCACAGTTCGCGTTATTTAGTTACGACATCCCTAGTAAGTCTGTGGTTACGACTATTTATACATACCTACCTACATAATCTTACACAGCCTGTGTGCCAGCACTGCTGGACAAAGGCCTCTTTACATAAGTTTCAAATTCAAATTCAAAATCTTTATTGCATTCCATAATGCAATAAGCATCACTTATGTTGTGCGCTCATTAGGTGTTTGCCCTTAATTGCCATGCTGGGCAAGCGGGTTGAAGATCGCAGTAGCAGATGATTGCTATTACACAGTAGGATGCTGCTGCCTATCCTCCAGATTTTCCCATTTACGACACCCTCGGGATGAGTAGGGGTGGTTCTATTTTTAGGTCGGAACCACACGGCACACAAATCTTAATATTCCTAATAATATTTTAATACTTTATAATATCTTAATACTTAATAATAATATAGATTTTTTTAAATAATATTTCATTTTTAACCGATGTCCAAAAGCTAGCAGGTTATTCTTAATCTTCTTTTAACGAATGTCTTGTACAAACTAATTGTGACGCTGTGCACTTATTCATAGACTTCGCAAGTCTCTACAGTACATAAAATAAAAGCTTTATAGTCCGCCTTCTATTGTCATTCCGAGACCGGTCGATTACTACTTATCAAATAGATAACACACATTCATGAAAACAGTTCTCCCCGATACCTTATCAATTAGTTATCTGGACAAATTTGATGAATTCAGACGAACCGATAAATTGTGCTGTAATAATATGTGATAAAAATTATAATTAGGTTTGACGATGTTGTGGCCCTGTTGGTGTCGCAAGCATATATAATAATGTTGAGTTGAATTGGTTGAGTTAAAGTTAAGATCAGTAAACATTGACAGAGCTTTTAAAGCCAAAAATAATGTATCCGAGCAATATAATTTTATTAAAGAGAAGATGTTTAAAAAGATGGCTAATTGAAAAATGTTTTTATACTGTTAAGGAATTTCTGGAATCAAAAAATAAGCCTCGATAATTTTGATTGTAACCTGGTTCTACTTATTTTGGTTTTATTGTTATTAGTATAAATTCCCATAAGTTTCTTCTAAAATTATTGTATGCTCAAAATGGGCTGATTGATCTAACACTATCATAAGTATCTATAAATAACATCTGTACCTTACTCAATCAAAGACATTAAAGTTTTACTTTATGAATGTGGGTTCCAAATTTCTTGGCACCTACTCTGAAACGAGGTTTTGTGTTATCTACCTTTTTAGTGTTTTGTATTCGGTTTAATTTTTTTAAGCTAAAAAATATTTTTTTTTTAAATTGACGAATCAAATGGTAAACCGAGTGACTATTTTGATACCAAGGTGACGCTCCATTAGTAAAAATTTATTTAGAAAAATAATTTATCAATTTTTTTTGTTACAGTTCCTAGTCAACATTAAATAAAAACAACAATGTAAGCCCAATCTATCATGCTATCGATTTTCTGATTACGAAGCAAAACAATGGAGTAAAATTAACAGTTGAATAATAAATACTCGGTCATGTACCTATACAACTATTTTGGTCACTGTCGAAAAAAAAACGTATTGTTATAAATTATCTACATAACTGTACTTTAGAAAACAAACGACAATGTAGTCATTATGCTATCTGGACTTAAGGCGATCTTGTCCAAATGCGATCTAGTCCGAACGCGAACTAGTCATATCTGCTATCTAGTCTTATCGAGATGTACCTAGTCCTAAAGCTTCTAACCCGAGAAAGAGATGACGGTTTTCAGAAAATAACCTAATACAACTTTCCAAAGATGATAATCATTATGTTCAATAATAACCATCATCATTCATCCTATTTTCTGTGTGTTTATGTTAGTTGAACAAGGAGCTGTCGTTTTACTCAAATGCTTGGAGTACAGCAAAGTTATCTAATTCCGTGACACTTTTAATTTGATAGCATTAACTTATTTGCTACCTGAGTTTCACTTACAGAAATTTATTGTAGGTCTTAAAGTTAATGCTACCAAATTACGAAAGTCACAGAATTAGATGAGCCTCGTTAAGGATAAACTTCAGCTGTGCGAAACGAAAGTGAAGATAACTATGAAATCTCTTCTTCCAAGTTACCTGCAGAAACGGATCTCTGCATCGTAAACTCATGGCTTCTCCTGATTTCAAAGAGTTCTACTTTGTACAACTTCAAAAAATACCTCTAAAATATTGTAACGGGAAAGGTCAAATTAATGCAACTATTATTTTATTCCAATAACAGAATATTATAGCTATACTCCATTGAATATTCAAGCTGTCGAATGATAATGGAAATGGGCTGAAATATGAATTTAAAAAGCCAATCGGACAGCTGACAGTTAGTCTTGGAAAAGAAAATAAAATTAGAACCTATTTTGAAATAAGTCAGTAAGTCGCTAAGTGGCTTGTCTAGCCGGTCTAATGAATTGATAAAATCATTTTGTGGACTATGTGTAGGTTATATTATTGTCTAATGTTATCTTAATGTTGACTACTACGCCTTTAAATTACTCAAAACTATTAACTTTGAGGTAGAGCTAATTTTTTAATTAATCTTTGTTTTTATTTTTAAAAATATGGCGTGGTTGTCTGTGGTACCTATATCAATATTTGCAATGTCCAAAAAGAGCTACTAAGTTTATAGCACTAATCAAAACATTGTACCATCTTGTATTTTATAAATAATGATGAAAAAATGATGGCAATGATTTGATTTGATAAATTACTATACCAGTCTTGCAACTTGCCAGGCAAGTTGGGGCTGGTTTTAAAAATTAAACGCAAAGAGCGTTATGGTGACTTATTAAACTGAGACGACTATGATAACTACGTATCTCACATCAGTAATCATACTTTGGCTTTACTACTTTAAAATTAGACATTAATAGTTGTTTTAAAGTAGTGAAGCCAAAGTAGTGGTAAAACGTTCTTCTATGCAAAAGTTTGATAATAAGCCATAGGCAGCAACGATAAAATAAATATTATCCTGTTGATCTAATTTCGGTCATAGCCGTTGTTCATCGCAGGAGATATGAAAATGCACAAACGTGTGCGCAAACACAAGTACCTACCTACCTACACTCTTATAGTCCGACGGGATGGGCTCTTGACTCGGCGAAGGACGCAGGAAAACATCGGCGAAATAGAATGACACGAACGGCTCATGAAAGATTTTTTAAGGTTTTTTACGCCATAATGTTAGAGACTTCCCGGCGGTTTCTACTCTGCCACCATGCTATAACACAAAAGAGAAAACAAAAACAAAAGAGTAAACATCCTTATAATAATATAAAACTTAACCATTAAAAATCCAAGAAGGTTTTTTTTATTTTGATTAGTATTTTAGTCTCGTTACACACAATTTTATATCACGATTAACTCATACTTTATTAGTCTTAGATCCTTAACAATCTAAGCTTAGATGACTATGATTAAAGCTAAGGACAGAATGGACCTCCTTCTAAAACCACGAACCTCTATTTTTAATTGTAAGAAAAAACACAAACAGCTGTCAAAATGACGTCAAATCAAAGGGATCGTACACATTTTACAAACTAGGAGAAACATTATAAAATTATAAGAAGTATTAAAACTTAAAAAATGAAATGTAATTAGTAAGAAAAAATTCACTCCGAATAGCACCACATTCTCACCATGCGCCCGGCATCATGGTTGGGTACAAACGACATGATGTTATGACCCAATCAGAAAAATTTGTAGCTGGTGTCGTTTCTGGAGTGATGACAAGAGCTGTTACCCAGCCTATGGATGTGATTAAAATTCGGGCCCAACTTTTGAGAAAAGCGAAACAAAGTGCCGTCGTATTAAGAGTAGCAAAGACAATTTACAAAGAAGAAGGAATTAAGGCCTTTTGGAATGGACACTGCTTGGGACAGGTTGGTTTGACACAGTGGTGATGGTGGGTTCTTAGACGAGACTTACGACGCGACGTGCCTTCTAAATTCTCATTGATATCACGCAAATGGAGTAGTTTGACATCCCTAAAAATCTTCGGTCTGAGTGTCGTTTTAGGGGCTAACGTTATACTACCAAGTTAAAGATCGTAGGTTCGAGACTCAGGCACGCACCTCAGACTTTACATTTAATT
This sequence comes from Protodeltote pygarga, assembly GCA_936450705.2. Taxonomy (NCBI): domain Eukaryota; kingdom Metazoa; phylum Arthropoda; class Insecta; order Lepidoptera; family Noctuidae; genus Protodeltote; species Protodeltote pygarga. The sequence continues at coordinate 20,124,425 of OW388248.2, read as the reverse complement.
AATTGTCACTTGCTAAAACGGTGAGAACAAACAGCATACCTGAAGATTTTTATGTAAAGCCATGTCAGAGGTCTACGGTCGGTTTAAGCTCTGACACCAGGTTGTTCATTAGCCCTCTTGGTTGTAATTTGGCCCGATAATCACCGAGCCCAATTGTCAGTATAAACCATACAGAGCCACTCGCAAACATTTTTACTAATTAATTTTAATAATTACAAGCTTTCATTTAACTTGACAAAATGTGGGTATACTGCATAGACCTCTGCCTACTCCGTCTGGGGAACAGGTGTGACTCGTTAGTATTAAAAAAATATTTTAAAAAATTACGGATTTTGAAAATGTAGTACGAAGAAAATGCAATATTCACAAGACTTGTTTTCATTGCATTCGATCAACTCTGTACCTCCTTCAGACAAAGATACTCATAACAATTATAAATAGAATATAATATAATAATATACACACGGCTACACTTCAAGCTATACATTTCCAGTATAAGCTGACACCTTGTTGTGCGAAGAGCCTATTCAATGCGAGGTCAGTTCGTACTGGTTTTGTATAACCTAATGTGTCCTACTCAATTTTTTAAATTTTTCAGTTGCATTCAATTTTAGCAGTGAGTAGCCAATTCTACGTGTACGAGCTATGCACCAGGTTCGTGGCCATGTCAGGACTCGTCCCCAAACCATATCTGTGAGTTATTTTTAACTAGTAGTAGCCTAGTGGTATGACCGTCGACTGACCGAGTTCGATCCCAAGGCGCGCACCTCTGACTTTTCGTAAATTATGGGCGTACTATAAATTTATATTATTAGTTGCTAAACCGGTGAGGGGAAAACATCGTGATGAAACCAGCACTCCTGAGAGATTTTTCAATGGTGTGTAATGCCATGTCAGAAGCCGAGGAGGTGGTTTAAACTCTGACACTAGGTTGTTCATCAACCATACGACAAGAATAAGATCTTTAACCAGCCCGCGGCTTCAATCGCTCACGTTAAACAACACGTGGCACCATCGCCAAATAATATCTTCTTCTTAATATGCCTCTCCTTTTTTTCTCCTTATATTCTCGATCTAATGCAAGTCTGAATAGTTCTTCTACTTGATGCAACTATTCACAGAAACGTTATTCTTGTTATGGGAACACTACTTTTTGCGGGTTGAAAGGTACCCTATGTCTTTTTTTGTACAACTGACGAAGTCGCAAATTTCTGGATGATCGGTTCAGTGGATTTTGCGTGGGAGGTAACAAATATACTTCCTTTCGCATAATATTAGGCACTAGTTAGAATTAAGCAAACCAAATAGGTAATATAAGTAAAAAGCTGTGTACCAAATATCAGATCTATCTGTTAACAGGAAGGGGGTGAAATATCGATTATTAAATTTGAATCAAATAATAAACAGGTCAAGCTAAGTAAAACCGTTTAAAAATTAAAACTATAATAATTATCATACATAGTTACTTATAAGTTACCATTTTAGGAGTTTGGTTGCCTTTACAAATGATAAGTAATACAGGCGCTAACCGAGTTGTAGTCACATGTTTCTAATTTTCCAAGTTCTTCATCTTTACTAATTTCTCTTATTGAAAAATGTCATAAGCACTTAAAGAAGCTCCCTTACCGAGAGCATTCGCTTATAATGTATTAAATAACTTATCTTTCGTAGATCTTTGACAGTCGTTACGGGTAGTCAGAAGCCCGAAAGTCTGACCACCAGTCTTACCATGGGGTATCGTGTAAATGCGTTGTGAAGGTCTGTTAGGCCTGATAGGTAAAACTCTGGTATTCAGCTGCATCCGGTAAGACTGGAAGCCGACCCCAATATAGTTGTTAAAAGGCTAGGCTTTTAATAAATTTTATTTCATAACTTCATCGGTGTTATAATGGTGTATATTCATGCCATTGCAGCTTCCCGTCACTGATAGTCTGCGAGTAAAATGGTTGTGACAGGTAGACGTTAGTACAGACGGAAATGACAAAACTATGAGGATTTTACTAAGGAACCCTAAAAACGCTAACCAAAGCGCGTGCTTAGCGCACTATTTGCATTGAGACATTTTGATCAATATAGATGTTTATCGATAAACGCTGGCCAGCTCACGTAGCGCATGCGTCCCATGGATATAAAGGTAATGGCACATTGCGAAGCTCGCAAACTGAGTGCTCGGGTATCATACATGACTTTTGATTTTTCAGTCCTATTTCGAACTTCATTTGTGGTACTATTGCTGGCTGCGTTTGCACTGCACTAGTAATCCCTCTGGAGGTGATCAGAGTACGTCAGATCATGATGAAGGATCAGTACAAGAGCTTTTATCAAGGAGCCAAATGGGTGTATAGATATGGGGGAGTTTTAGCCTTTTATGAGGGCTTAAATGCTTCTTTACTACAGGTAAGTCTAAATTCAGTAAATATTAGTCAAACTAGCGTACGGTTGTAGCGTTGCCGTTAAGGTGGTTTTATATCAGCCGAGCGCGGCGTGGTAGAGCTGAGCGAAGGGTGAAATTTGTATGGCAAAATTTCAATCCACTCCCTGCCCATCTTTGGTGTAAAAGGTCTGTATGTGCGTGGCGAGAATTGAAATATTTGTTAGTACAATATTGAACTTTATAACTCTGAGTTTTATTACTCTTTATTCTCTATAGTATGTAATTATATGTTAAACGTTTGTAAAACGGATATACACATCTCGCGCCGACCATCGAGGCCCCGATTGATCACTCCGTATAGCGATGGACATCTATCTGGTAGTTAGGGTAAAAGGGTTAGCGTGATTTCAATCTCCGCCCGGCTTAGCCACGCCGCGCGCGGCGGATTTAAAACCACCTTTACACAAATTTACACTGACCTATACTTACTAGAGAGACCACGAGTATTAGCTAATTATAATCGGTTTCGACTATTCGCTTTGACAACTATTCGCGACATCTCTAGCACTTAGGTACATCCCATCCCGAAGTTTGTTGTATTCCATTTTTCACCACTTACTGATAAGTTTCTGTTATCTAAAAAATTCATATAAACTCTGTTCTTTTTTTTATTATCTAGTAGGTAGAGTTTATCCGTAGGCTGTGAAACTGAGCGACTCAATTTTAGTGCCTGAAATTTTGTTTTATTTCGGGTCAGTCGACACCTTCAACTTTAAAAATATAGCCATATTACTATTTTTGACTGCCTCGTTGGTCTAGTGGTAGCAAGCGCGACTGCTGAGCATATGTCCCGGGTTCGATCCCCGGTTCAGCCTAAGTATTATTAGGTTTTCCATTACGAATTCTTAGCGCTCGAAGTCTGGCTCGCCTCCAATTACATGGGACTTATAACATAGCCAGCGAAACGTGGGTGTACTACATACACCTCTGCTTACCCCTCTGGGGAATACAAGCGTCAATCTACGTTATGTTTACTATTTTTCCAGATGGGCCCTCAGGTTGGAATTTCGTTCACCGTGTTTAGCCTCCTGCAGCCCTTCATCCTACACCTGTTCTCCAAATGTCCTCCAGAGGAGTGCCACAGAAACATAGGCAACAAGCACAAACCCCATCACTTGGCATTAGCCAGTTCTATAGCCGGATGCGCAGCAGGCTTTATCTCCAAAACCTTGACATATCCAATGGATTTAGTTAAACGGAGGCTGCAAATCGGGGTACGTGTTTAAATGTTCTAAGAATCTTAAAACTATTTATATGGGGGGGGCGATCTGGAGTCTGATTGCCGTCCCATTGGACTATGAGAGTGAGGGAGTACAGAGTGTACCTGTGATTGCGCACACACTTTTGCACTATAACATCTCTTGAGTAGTTATCTAATTTCCGTCGACATTGGCCGCTGTGACCGAAATTCGGTCAGGAGCACATTATTAATCTGCGAATAAAATGGCTGTAGTGGCAGACAGACAGATATACATGACGGATCTATAAGGGTTCCTGGTTTTACTACAGGTACCCTGGAGACATGTGACAGAACAACATTTTTATTTTTTTATGGTTGTTTGTTTTGGTGGTTTTCAGTTAATGTTAATTAACACTTTGACTGCCAGACAGCAGACACAATGCAAATTCTATTGTTTGTCGGACACCATGTGTCCGTCATGGCGTTTAATGAATTAAGTAACTAAGTATAACTGTTAATAAAATTTATTGGAAACTAGCTGTGCCCGCGACTTCGTTCGCGTGGAAGTCGAAAAATATCATGGAGAGACAACAAACGACGCCGACGCGCGACGTATGCTACTATGCACCTAGTTTCGGCAAAATTAAAAATGCATAGTACACTACACTTGTACAAAATCATACCTAGCTACTGAACAATATTCGATTCTGTAAATGCAACTTACTTTTTCTATAATTATTGTCATAAATAGGTAGGTGCGATTATAACAACATTATATTATTTTGATATCAAATTATATTAATGGATACCTAACTAACGCCGTCTAGTGAACTTTTTTATAAACATGAATAATAATTAATTTTAAAAAAAAACCACAATATTAATTACTTCGCATAGAATTGGTACAATTGAAATAGTATCTTTAGTTTACCAATATCTTTGCTTATTAAATAATTATATTTAATAAGCTATCATGTGCAACATGTAAAGTAATTCACAAAAATATTTTTCAATGTCTTTACATCAAGACCTCTTTGTTCTAGGAAACTACATAAGTATTTAATAAAAGAGAGGTCAAGCTGTTAGTTGATCAGATGAATCTAACTGTCATGGGCGAGTCGCGTCGAACGCTAAATTGGGTATACTCGGCGCTCTTCGGCCGGCGACGCGAATTTCAATTACCAGTGGACTGCGTTCTAAGAAACTGCATACATTGGGGGGTTCAATGGGATGTCGGTAATCATTACCCTCTTTTTTGAAGTTGGTTAAAAAGTAGCTTATCCCTGTCTCCAAGTCCCAAGCTATCTATATGTAACTTGTTATCACAATCCGCACAAAATGGTTTGTTCGGGATTTCATTACCAGTGGATCAAGATCCCTATGTTCTTGGAAACTGCATACAATAGAGGGGTCAAGCTGTATCTTGTGACTCACTTGACCGATTTTGATAAAACAAACACCAGTTTTTAAGTTAAGCTAATACCTATTTACTCCTAAAATTTCATTAAAACCCGTTCAGCCGTTTTCACGTGATGAGGTAACAGACAGACAGACAAGAATACTAAAAAAAATAGATTTATGTTTTGTTGCTTTTTTTTAGCCCCCCTAGCTGATTTTTGCAAAAAAAAATCAATGTATAGACTTTAGATAGATAGATAAATTTATAAAAAAATACCTTTAAACTAACGACACGAGGCAAAGTTTTCCTCAATCTAACTATTCAAGTTTTTCTTAGAATAAGTAAGCTGATGTAACTTAGAGCAAGACAGCTGATGTAACCGACAAGTTGTGTCCAATGTTGGAAGTGATTAATGGCAAACAGACAAACCTTGTGTTGTTGATGACTTCCGCACTTCCTAAGTACTGCACATAGACGCAATGATAATAGTCATGGTTTCACTGCAATTATGAATGCATAACTTTTTTTGTGTTATTTTTCTTTTATTTAGAACGGAACTTTTTGTAGTATCAAAAAGCAGTACAGCACCCTAATATACAAGGATATGGGGGTAATGACTTCAAGTAATAATTTTCATAATAAAATTTTTGTCCACTGTTTCATGGTATTATGCTTAGAGTATATAAGAAAAAAATAGAGCAACCCTATAGAAGTATGAACCGTGAGCACGGGTATGAACAACGCGGCCGCGACACGAGCTCCGTTTGCGATCATACCTCGTTCGACTGCGGTTCAACTAGGCTCCACGAGCGGAAAATTTACATTTTAGCTTATATCATGGTTAACTGCTGAGTAAAATTTTGAAAAACGTCTAGAAAACTTAATTTGAAAAAATGACATTTTAACATTTGTATGGCGAGACCTGCTTTCGCTCCGCACAAGGCAATGTGGTTGACGTTATCACTCTAATATTTTCTTGAATACTCTATGGTATTATGATAAATGTAGGTACGTCGGTTGGATAATGATTTATGGTAAATGTCCTGACCGAATTTCGGTTTCAGCCAATCTCAACGGAGATTAGCCAACTACGCAGGAGATAATTTAGAGCACTAGTGTGTGCGTAAACACAACTTGTTCTCTGTATTCCCTCACTCTCAGGATGGGATGGCAATCTGACACGACCAAAGAGAGATCAGGCGCAGGGCCAACAGCTTTACGTGCTTACCGAGGCACGGAACAAGTGAAAATTAATTTATAATACGCATTTATAACTTACTAAAAGTCAGATGTGCGCGTCTTGGGTTCAAACCTTAGACCTCTGGACTTGCAAGTCAACGGTCATACCATTAGGCTATGATATACATAATTATGATATGATATTATATTTCTTAAGATAAAATATAAATAAACTGTTTAGTATAGTGTTTATTAATTAATAATGCTTACTACTTAGCGGTATTACATTTGACACTATTGTGTAAGACTGGTACCAAGTTAAGACGTTGCAGGTGTTTAGGTCTTCCAGGTGACACAGAGTTACATCTTTATCATTACTTTTTAGAGATAAACAAACAGCTCCATCGAGAGTTAGCTAGTTTTTACAGAATGTTTTTGGTGGGATCTTTATTACATCTTTATAGTTCAACTTCGTTATTGTTTAATTGTTTTCAGAGCCATCAAACAAGCAAAAGATATTACATACCCACTCAATCCCGACACTTGCTGAAGTGTACGAAGTTGGTTCAGTGTCTCTACTTGGCGTACAAAAACGAGGGATTCAAAGGTCTCTTCAGAGGATGGACGGTGACCGTTTATAAGGCACAGTTGACCAGCATCGTTGCCTTCACAACGTACGAGCTTACTTGTTATATTATGAGAGAATTAGATGCAGTGCCTCGGGAAGTCCCACCAGACTCACACGATTAAAAAAAAGTAACTTAAGCCTAAAGAGTAACATGAAGTTTACTAGTTCCAGTACGTTGTAAGCGTTAGTCCTGGATTTTAATCTGAGATACCAAGGTCTAACGGACAGTAATCAGTTCCTATTTAAATTGTAATGTCTTACTATTTGTGAATAAATTGTATACATTACGGTTAATATAAAAATAATCTTCAAGCATTGCGCGATCCCGTCGATTTATTTGAATTATTAAAGTTGCAGAAATCGCATCGTATTATACCGGTGTTGCGTTATCAGATAGAGGGATGTTATTAAAAAAAATCATTTTACACGAGCAAAACGTTAGCAAATATATCTCTACAAATAAAAAAGATTTGCCAAATTTAGACTTACACTTTAGACATTGTAAGTATTAAATTTTTGTAGAGATTTTTTTTAATGAAAAGTATTTTTACATTCCCTTCTGTCTGTCAATAATTAAAGATAAAACAATGTAAAGTGTTAGTATTTCTGCTCGAAAACATATGGCGGTAATTGTTTCCCTTGAAGGTACTAAACAAAAATGCAAGGTTTTATGCTGTTTACACGAAGTGGCTTAACGTTGCAAATCTGTGATTAATAAAATAGGAATAGTTTTGTACTTTTTTTAAAAAATATTCGTATCGTGCAGTGTATAGGTTTACTGGAAGGCATTGCTGATGTCAATACTGTTGTTTTGATACTTCTTTTTTTATAATTTTCTATTAATTTATGTCCGATTTAGCAACCAGACATAAGTATTTATGGGTTAAATTTATTAAATACAGACCATTTTAGGTATTATTTTTAAATTGTATACATCAACACCAATGTTACTGATTTTAAATATAATTATATATCTTACAAGCGTTTTTTATTATTGATATAGAAAATTTATAACAAACACAGTGTGTATTTTATAATAATCCCTTTGCTGGACAGAGGACTAAAGAGCCTTTTATAGAAGTGAGAACTTTTAACTTATTATTTTCTCTAACCACAAAATCTAAGGCCGAGATTTAAATAGGCCGATTAGAATATCCCAAACGAAATACGCTGCTTTTTCGGAAGTCGATTATCAGCAACACATAGGTAGTTGTTGTGAGTGGTTTGCTATCATAGAGATATCAAATAAATATCTTTGTTTGCTATAGTTCGATGCGGAGTTCCCGTTTTGTTTTGCCGAAGTTTATTATCACAGTCATCATGATAATATATTTATATGGTCCAATCTGATAGTTGATACGGCCCTATAACGAAATAAAAAGTGTAGAAAGATAAAATTACCCATCGATTTGAGAACCTCGGTTTAAAATAATATTAATAATTATTAATAAAGTAGGTAGTTAATTAACAAAAACAATGGAAATAACGATAAACACATCTTTTATTTTCTTTGGTTCTTACACAATAACCATGGTTAATATCTATTGGTAATCACTATTTTAATCCATAATGATATCATTTGACCACTTCTACGATCAATATTGAGCTAATTTTATAAAACTATTTAGTGTTGTTAATAAGTACTTTTTACAATATTTACAAGAATTAAAAATATTGTGTGAACAAACCTAAAAATATTTTTGTTACACAATACAATTTAATTCTATACTATACACTTATTACACAATTGCCATTTAGAAGTGTCTGCAGTATATTTATAAGCTTTAATTCCAAAATAATTGGCATATTCAGCTTACGCGATATTACGAAATGCAATGTAAATTACTTATAGGAAATGACATTTCTTCATGTAGGTACTTCAGATTTATGTTATTATTGAATAACATCGTGTATCTTCGGAATGGCGGCAGTTATGTGGCTTCGTGTTTATAACGATGTGTTTGTTCTAATTTTAGGAATCCTGTAGAAAAAAAAAACAATTAAAATAGTGTACCATCAAAATTAAAATATGCACTTCATTCATTTGTTGATTTGGACTTGCCATCTGGCCACTTAGGAATCGAACCCAGTATCTCGTTCTCAATACCCCTAGCAACGACAACGCTAACCTCCAAATCCAAGGCACTGCTTACATTTTAATTACGTCCGGTTGCCGTACCGTCGTTGTATTAAATTAATAGGTGCCATAAAGTTCAAAATAATTGTAGAAATAAAAAATCGATTATGAACAGGATTTGAACCTGCGACCTACTGGTTAAACTACTGGTGCACGGGCAGGACTAAAATACAGGATGTTTTATATACCACTAAATAATCGATGCATCTCGTAAAAAAAATTAAGGCGTAAAGGGGTTTCAAAATTTTTGTATGGGAGCTGGCATAGCGGGCCGTCGCCATTTTTTTTTTTTCAAAATGGCTGCAGCCCGCAAACAACTAGGTAAACAAACCCCTTTCTTCCCATTTCAGTATTCGGGAGTTTTTCTTCTTATTTTATATAATTTAGCTATCAAACTTACGAGTATATTCTGCATTGGCAATTCCCTACCAGCGTACAGCGCTTAGAATATCTAATAGAATTAAAGTACCTAAATGAAAAATTGAAAAAATCACACCAAGTAAAATAAAATGGCTAAGTGGCAACCTACCTTAAATCTAAAACAATTAAAGCCAATCAGTTCCAGCCGTGAGACAGCGACTCGCTCTCCCACCCGTGTTGCTCCTCATGCACAGGCAAGTACACCTTCTTCTCCACTTCCACATGCTTCACCACCGGGTACGGCACGTGCTTGTACACCGGTACCGGCACATGCTGGATTACTGGCACCTCCTTGACGACGGGCACCTCTTTGATGACCGGTACGTGAACTGGGACGTGGACTTTGGAGACGTGGTGGTGGTGGATCGTGTGTACCTTATACGGTACGTGAATGGTGACGTGCTTGTGGCTGTGGAAGAAATTGAATTCATTAGATGACATGATGGCAATACCTAATATTGTGCAGTTTGATTGTCAAGGGAAAGATTAATAGCATCTCGATAGGCAGTTTGGTGCACCCACCCATCATTGTGGTCAAAATTTCTGTTCACTCGTGACCCAGGCTTAAAAAGCCTGTTTTGATTAAAAGTAAAGCCATTTTAGAGGTTTTAGAGTGGCAGTACCATTAACTAATTGTTAAGAATAAAAACCGCAGAAATAAGTTTAGTAATATTTTTGGAACATGTCTGAAATTGTGATAAAAATAAAAATCCAGATAAAAAGCTAGATAGGCTTAATCACCATATAATGTCGTAAAGAATTCGTCATATCCGATTAATAAATCAGTTACATTATATATTAGTTTTCATCTTTATTAAGAAAACAAAACATGCATTTAATTGTGTTTATTACCACAACCACAATCAAATCCATTTAAAACAATTAATTATTGTAATTATAAACCATTCTCACAAATAAAACAAAAAGTACGTATTAAAAAAATCATGACCGTACAGTCTAGTTCTCAAAATAATTACCGGAATTAAATTCCTTACAAGTAAAGTTCACACATGATGCATTTTTAGCAATTGCGACATTTGAATTAATTCTCAGAGCGGCAGATTAACCAATTGCACGCGCACTGTGCGTCCTATGCTTACAAATCGCGCACTTTCTCTACAGTCTACACAAAGTGGGCAATACGAGGGAAACGCATCATTTCTTGAGAATGACGCAACTGTAATTGGGGTGCGACGACATTGTGCGTATGACGTAACTGAAAGTAAATATAGAGTTGATTGCACGTCATCGGTTTTATTGGAAAATTGTACTTATTTCTATGGTCCTTGGTATTAGATTATTTAGATTAGTCTAGAAGGCCCGGGAGGCTTCATAATATTCCAGCAACGGGTGGCCCTAAGTTCGCCCCACCAACTCTCACTGGGTCGGCATGATGGAGGTTTATCTCAGCTCAATTTATGAGCCTTTGGCCAGCAGTGGGATAGTATCACCTGATTTATTATAACTGTCTATGTTTTTCAGAACGAATGTGTTATACAGTCTACATTTCTCCAGATATTCCGAATCTAAGCGGTCCAACTTTCTATGAACTTGAAGATTATGATACAGAAAGTCTATCTTTTTGCCAAATTTCGTGTTATTCGTTCTAAATTGTTGGTTATAATGAAATCATTTTAAGTGTTCATCGCAAGGGGTTTGGACCTGAACTCCAAAATGAAAATAAACGAGAGATTGCAATTATCGCAAGTGGAAAGCCTTAAGGCAGTAACAAAATACGATTCTAAAAGTAATGCATTAGCGGCAAAGTGTTTCCTAATACCTACCTAAGCATATTATGCTTGCCTATGATTAAGAAACAACGTAGGCAATTGCATCAACACAATTACAATTTAAGTATAACTCTTTTAAGTATAACTCTGTTTTTAAAACCATTTCAAAATTAGTTACAATTTTGTGTAATCGTAGATAATTATTTCGAAGCTTCAGTAAGTATTGATATACGAGTACGATGTTGAATACCTAGACGGCTAATAAATCGAGCATTAGATACATACAATTTTTTATTGTTGTGTTTTTCGTTTATCATTCAGCTAAACGTACTATTTACTTACATACAACATTAAACTATTGCACAATATATTATACTAGTTTTTCCCGCGTGGCTTCACTCAAGTAGACTATAGAATTTGCACAGATTTTATTTATTTGAATCGAATTAACATGTTGTTCCATCTATGTAGATAACTAATATTATGATAAATCAACAAATTGTACAAATAGTATGTACATCTACGTTCACAAAATTGCGGATAAGAACTTTTAATTTATTAAAGCACTTTCGAAGAACTTTGTAACACAGAATCGACAGACCTATTCTTTTTTTTAACTTTTCAAAGCACTTCAATAATATGATATGTTTTGTTCTTGGGAGTCACAGTCAGCACGATTATACAAACTGTCAATAGAGTTCGTTCCTCTTTTCGAAATTCCAGGTGACAGTCTTGGATAAGTTTTTGCAGCAAGCATTGGATAATTACCTAGAATTAACGGTTTAGCCTTTCAGAAAACTTATTTTTAACTAAATAAATAGCCTATAGAATCTACTCAAATGAAATGTATATGAACAAATTCAAAGTCCTATGACTGAATTTGTTCAGATACGAATAAAGAAATGAAGTCAATCGTTCTACAGATATTGGATTGGTCTTTGCCAGGAGTAGAAACGCTACTGATAAGTTAAAATGAGTTCGTAATAAACTGCACCGTGAAAAATATTCAGATTTATAAAGTAAAGTGTAGAAATACGATTTTCTTTTTGTTTTTTGTTTTGTTTTCATAGTTTCAAAGAGCAGTCTACAAAAACAAGACATAAAAATATTAAATCGATATAAAATTGCAACTAAATAATTTACGCTTCAAATTGCAATTTATTATTATTGTGCCCGACCTTATAATATTATATTTAAGTATTATAATTTATAAAAATAAATTAATTAATAAGTATAATAAATTTGTCAGATTATTCTGACAGACGTTGTCTTGTCCAAATTGAATAAATTAATATCTACATTGTCATTGGCGTAATTGTGGGCCTAAGGCTTTCACTCGCCATTCAAAAGAAGTGAAGTGAAGTGAATATCTACATTTAATTTTTCGGTAAACTTTCAAAAAATTTTCTTTCCTTATAACTTTATCCGAACTATAAAGAACATTAAAAAAGAACTAATATGGTACAACAGTTCTCAAGTGATGAGTTAACTAACGAACTGCATTTTATTTTTTACATGAAAGATAATTAGAAAGATGGTCATAAGATATTCGGTAGTTATGTAGATGATTTAATAACTGGCACAGTTGATCTTTTACCGCACTCATTATAATGGCCGTACATCACATTCTCCGCGAGCATTCCGATCTAGGCTGATGGTTAATAATGGCAGTTACGAAACTTAACTGCTGGATAATGAATAACCAAGTTTTGCATCAACATTTATTATTTTAACAAAATATTATTTTTAGTCGGAGATACTGGGTCATTTCAGATCTCGAATATTTAAGACTTCCTTCCGCCTGCGGCTTCGCCTGCATGGTATATTGATAAATCGTTGTTCTTCTGATGTATAAGCTATTATAATATTACTGTCTTTTTCTTCTTATTGTATGGTTGATGAACAACCTGCTGTCAGAGTTTTAGCTGCCGTAGGCCTCTGACATGGCTTTACACACCATTGAAAAATCTCTCAGATGTGCTGGTTTCATCACGATGTGTTTCCTCACCGTTTTAGCAACTATATTACTGTAAAACTTCACCAATACCTGTGCAGTCTAGTAGTCTATTAGTAAGATTACCGAATTTAGCAGAAAAAATATCGAAATACCAATATTTTTATGCCTCTATTCTTCAGACTTCATAGTACCTACTTCATTACTAAAAAATCTCTAGTTAGTGTAACCGTATATCTGAAAAAAAAAGTACCTATACGATGCTATAAACATAATTATTTGAATTAGAATCCGATTTTAATCACCCAATTAGTGACATTTTTTCGATTTAAGTCCCTTTACTAGCGAAGGTTTATTTGTGTGTAACAAATTAATAAATAGCTAAGAACTTTCGTACTCTATGAATTATTTATTATTATTATGTTTCTTTTACACTTCTAAGCCGGAAGCTTACTGTTATTAGCCTTCGGTGTCCTAATAATGAGCAAAGGTCCCCTTCATTTTCGCCACTCTTCTCGATCCTGTGCCAAATCAGGCCAATTTGGAAGAAAATAATTTGTCAATTTCTTCCCGCTATTATACGAATTGTAAAAACAAATTGTTTGCAGAACATCATCATTAAGATTAAGAGTAGATACGCTCTTGATGCAGCTTTTTCTAGCTTCAAAATAATATTCGTAAATACGAATACGAAATTCGTTGGCAAAAAGCAAAATAAAAAAGAAACTAGGGCCCGTTGAATTCCAATAAAAATAAAAATCTTCTTTATATTTTTTAGATAAGTAATCGAAATTACTTTTTTGTAACGTTTTTTATTGAGAATCATACCCATGATTCTTTGAGTAAGTAATTAAGTAGAAAGCTACTTATCGTAATTTATATAATAACAAAATATAATTTATAAAAGATATTAAGTATCAAAGTCATTCAAATCTCTCTGTAACTTCTTCAAACGAAGAATTTGAGACCGCAATCATTTTATTAATCTTTTTGTACGATTTCAATCAATCAAAATTTTCAATACTTCTGTAATTATTAGTAGGTACTTAAGAGCTTAAAATATTAATATATCGTATTTTATTACAAAGTTGATCAAACGTTAGGAATAGGTTCAATCAGCGTTCTAACATGGTTCTAACCGTCGCGCGTCGCCATCGGCTATTTGACATTTAAATTAGGACTCGGCAGACCAGCAACAAATTCATAACGTAGCATCTAATTAACCAGCTTAATTATGCAGAATTATTTCCGAAATAAATACCAACTATCATTTGGAAACTCCAAGTGTACAATCAATATAATACAACGTAAACATGAAAGGTAATAGGAATTAGATTGTTTATGGATACACTAAAATATATTGTCTGGTTGGTCTAGTGCTAAGATATTGGAATGAAGGTCTAATGGTAGCATGCGCGACTGCTGACCACGTGGTCCTGGGTTCGATCCCCGGGCACAGTGTTATTGGGTTTTTCCATTAGGAAATTTTCAGTAGCAGCACGGAGTCTGGAATTGTGCCCGCCGGTTAATGGCAATAGGCTCGCCCTATATTACATAGGACTTATAACATAGCCGGAACGTGGGTGTTATGCATCTACCTCTGCCTACCCCCTCTGGATAATACAGGCGTGAGTCTTGTTACGTTTAAGTTATATTTTTTAAGAAAGAATTCGACCGACTCCAAAAGCATTATTATGTAACCATAATAGGTAATATAAGTAGGTATATATATAGAGTACGATTCGTTTTCTCCGTACCAGCTTAAAATTTAATTTATTAAGATTAAAACCATGAAATGAAAGTCAATTAAAAATAATAAGCCAGTACCTACCTTTGTCGTTGCAAATGGAAAACTGTTGCCTTTGTTCTCAAATAATTTTTATGTTTTTCCTCGCATTTTAAGCCCCATCGAAAAGAGGGGTTATAAAAAGTAACCGTGTGTATCTGTGTCTCGTGAAGGGATCTATTTTGATTTATTTGTTTTTATTTGAAAGGTGACCTGATCGAGTGTTCGTCCGAAGCTAAAAAAAAATATAGGGATTTTTTGTGTCTGGAGTTTTTTGCTGCAATTAGTAATATTAAGCCCCATGCTGCCTTCCCTTTGTGTTCAAAACAACCGCATGAAGCTACCCGTAGGGTGATTGTTTATTGATTAGAGTGGACTTTTAATAAAAGAATTACTGAGGTAATTCGTAGTATCTAGCTCTTAATTACCTAACGTTGGCTATAACTAAGAAACTTATGGTTTAAACAAAGACTACAGTTTGTTTCCTACAACTTAAGGTTTCTATTTCTAGCATTGGACATAGTTAAAGTAAATAAATACGTTCACATTTATTTTAATTATATTATTTGCGTAATTATTTGCAAATTTACAAAAATCATAATATTGACACATTGTCCGATTTAGTCAGATGCTATTTTGATTAATTTTCAAATTGCATAGTCCCCTGAGTCGCGAATCAACTTCAAAATGACACAGTACAATCAAGTTCAGAATGAACCACAATTTACTAATGATTATGACATGTTACAATTAAGGTTACTATATTGCTCTACTTGTATTCAATGCGTACGTAGTAATTTGCATATTTTAAAACGTTATTAGCCTCGCTAGATATCAAATTTGGCAGTCTTTGTACACGTAACTTTTAGCTACGAGTATACATATAGAGCTGAAACTTATTTTTAAATTACCTCTATACATAATATTAAACAAAGTTACACGGTTAATACAGATTCAGTTCTGAAAATTTTTAATAAGACTATGATTGACTTCTGTAATTTTGAGAAAGCCAATACCTAAAAGATTGAGATGCCATTGTAGATTAGTTTGAAAATTTAATGGACTCGCTCATGGTTGAACAGCCATGAAATATATTTTTTAATTTAGTTTGCAAATTAGCAGTTCAAATGTGTACTTAACAAAGGGTAGGTATACCTTTATACAAGTGATTAGTTACTAGCGCTCGCCCTTCGAGTATTTTCGTGTCGACTTCGGATTTTTCATCCCCTATTATAACAGCTCAGGGGTGGAATTTCCAATAATCCTCCCTTGCCAGTGCTCCACTTAATGAAGATTTTCTCCAAATTTCGAGTCTCTAGGTCCACCGGTTTAGACTTCAAAAGCCGTGGACCAGTTTGATTAGTTGGTACAGATGTACAGATAAACTTATATTATGTATATGGAAAAAAATCACATACACCGAACTGGTCCAGAAAAAAGTGGTGGGATTAGCTGGGCACCCATTGTCAAATGAAAGAAAAGGAGGCTGAGAAAAAGATTTTGAAGAAATTAAAAAATGATTGTATTGAAAATTTTTGTAATCAAGATATGGCTTCAAGTAGCTTATGTAACAGAGAATGGTAACCGGTCTGCAGTTAACTGGTACTTACACTACAATATGTTCTTACTACGGGACGATAGGTTATTGACCTTATGTTCAACGATATATGTATTAATGAATGAACTCCGAAATTAATATAATATAATTATATATATAAACCTAATTGAGGCAATACAATTTGAATGTCAATTGTTACAGTTTTAGCTTTTAAATTAAAGCTTCTTACTTTTATTACATAAAATATTCAATATTCTTTTTTATATATGTTTTTTACACGTTAAATAAGAAACTAGCAAAAACGACTGACTCGGGCGGAAGTTGAACCCGCGATCCGGACTCGGTAGCTTAGTTGGTAAAGCGATGGCACGGCACGCCAGGGATCGCGGGTTCAAGTCCCGCAAGTGGTTTTTGCGAGTTTCTTATTAAATAATTTCATTCAATTTTAATTTAGGTATAATTGTTAGGGTCCAAATCAGAATCAAATTAAAATTTTACCTTATTAGCCTACTTAGTTAATTCAATCATACATTAATCACTTACATTTTTTTTCAACTGCGATCAACTACGTAATTAATTACATAAGTATGTAAGTAGGTACCAAAAAAGTATTTATTTGAAAGTTGTACACCTTCCTTAAAAGGAAAGCTTTTTTAGCTCAAAAGCTTTTTATTATGAAACAAAGAAGGTACTGATCAGGTTTGCACTGTACGGGGTCACGCTGTCACGCGTCAACAGACCTGTACCTCAGCGTGACATAAAAGTCGAGTAATGATGGAACAAAGGCCACGAACTAGTTGTGATCAACACCCAAGTTGCTCTTGATAGGCTTCAGCCGTGGCATGAACACCGCCCACCGGACAAACTGGCCCCGAACGAATTTGACATGTTGCAGCATGGAGCATACCATACCGTCTAACTTCAGTCCTCCTGCTTCAAAAGAAGGATGGCGTGCGCTATCGTAGACCACAACACGGAATACTAGTGCCATCCTGTGGGTTTATGGCCCGTGACTCGCCCTATGATTTCCATACCTTTCTGTCCAACGCTATTGTGTATTATACGTTCATTTTATCTATATATTTTGTAGCACTGATAGCTTAGTAGTATGACCGTCGTCTGACAAGTCAAAGGTCTCGAGTTCGATCCTGAGGCGCGCATCTCTGACTTTTCGTAAGTTATGTGCGTATTAAAAAAATAATTATCTGTTGCTAAAACGGTGAGGGCAAACAACGTGATAAAACCAGCACACCTGAGAGATTTTTCAATGGTGTGTAAAGCCATGTCAGAGGCCTACGGGCGGTTTAAACTCTGACACAAGGTTGTTCATCAACCATACGATAAGAAGAAGAAGTTCATTTTATCTAATTTAAAAAAATAATTGAGCGGCAGTGTATTTATTTCGAATTTCTAAGTAAGTTTCGCAGTAAAAGTTGATAACATTTAAGATAATTTTCACGCCTTCAAGTGTTTTTAAGATGAATAAAATTCCGCTGGTATTTGTACTTGTTACATGATTGTTATGTAACAGGTCTGCCTAAAATACGCACAATAACTCCTGCCGTGATTGTTACCAAGAATTTCTAGATGGAGGAATACCTGACTTAAGACTCAACTTGGGACCTTATTATACTAAAAGCTCTAGCAACAACTGCCTATGTTAATTGAGTGATTTTAGCTTAGCTTAGGAGGAAAAAACATATAATTTACTGTTTTGTTTTTTAGTTTAAAAAAAGGTTTATAAAGAAAAAAAACATAGGAAATTGTCTGGAAAATTACTAAGTAAATACTGAAAGTGCTTTATATGCGATATTTGACAAGACAACATCTGTCGGGTCTACAAAACACTACATTAGACCGACTGACCGAAACAATCTGATCACACAAATATTCATTGGTCCCAAGCTTATACCAAACGCAGACAAGAAATCGCTAGACTGGCCCGCCAATCGATGATTCAAAACTTTTATTCGAATATTGAATCACCGCAACCTGTCCAGGGTCAGTGCACAAATCCCCTGCTTTGTATTCCAGTGAGACAGAATGCAGCTGTGCATGTTTCAGAATCTTCCTGAACCTGGGTGCCAGTATTCGGAAACGTATCCCATTGTGCCACCCCCTTTTGTAAAATGTTTCCACTATTGTGTAGTGTTATTTCTTTGTAAATGTAAAATAATATTTGTGGGCTGCAACGGATTTCTAGTACAAAGGGATATTTCACTCAATTCATCGCAATCAAACATGAATAAGCTGTGTACACGTACATGCGATTGTGCGTTTTAAGGCGCAGATACTCGCTAATAATCCGATTTAACGCGCGCACATTGAAATGAAATGTAAGTAAAAATAAGTCTATCAGCTTGATCTGAACAAGTTTTCGGACGTAAAAACTGCTTCAAATGAATTTTTACTTGTCAAAAAAAATGTCCCAATCAAGCTAAAATTTTTACTAAAACTTTGTAATGTTAATCCCGTTTACTTGGTTTTTCGAGAATTTTTATAACTATATTCTGTGATTTAATATCATCAACGTGCGAGCGAGATAGCGGTTGTAGCGAGTGTGCGCGCCTTAACGTTGAATGTTGAAAGTTCTTTATTTCAGATGGCAATATTCAAACCAACAAATATACATGACTACGATTGGAGCCGAATTTTTGTGTCTAAATGTTTTTTGGTCCTACAACCCTGTAGGGGACGAACTAGTTACGAACTAAACGAGCGAACCGGGTTGTTGATGTAATCCGCTTTTGTTTTGAACTGCATGCGATGCGAAATAAAATTTGCTCGAAACAGTTACAAAACAAAGTTCAGAAATCAAAAATTGTGTAGACAAAACGTTTGTACATCAATTAAAGAAAAAAACTAGGCAAAGGTGAGCTCGGATAAAAAAAAAGTACATTGTTTTGCTTTTCAAATACTTTTTAGTTCAGTACTCGGTTTGCATTATTATGATATACTTAAATTTTGTAGACAGAGAAATCAATTACGAGCAGGATTTCAAACAGCGACCTACTTGGTCATAGCCATCAGTCGCTATGTCACTAAGCTATTCGTACGTAACCGTAACCGTAAAAGTACTAAATGGCTAAAACATAAAATGTTTAAAGTGTTCTCTACTCAGAGGAATAATATTGGGCTAGTATGGTATTAAATACTTAAAATAATGTTTACTAGAGGTCTTGCTGTTAATTACTTCCCTAATTACAGTAGAATTACGTGAAAAGTGACGTAACATAATAATATTGTATATCGATCACAAGCAAAAACGAAAGATGTGATGATTCCTTGATTACGTAATTCAATAGGTCAACAACCTATCGAGGTAAACTGTTAATTATCTTGCACTTTAAGTTAATAGTATTAAGAACGATTTTCCAATAATTCTCTAACGACTAATGAGCTGTCATAATGTTGACTAATATTGTGTACTTATTTGTAAAGTGATTTATTATAATTCTTTATGATGGTAAGGCTTGTTAGCTTGACAATGTAGAATCAAATTAAATAAATCGCTGGAAAGTTGAAACACATTGCAGTTACTTGTTTAGACAGTTTCTTTACGCGCAATTTATACAAGTTGAAAGAAAAGAGACTAAATTATCCCTTGTAAAAAAAATAGTGTCTTTTTCTTTGAGAATAAAATGGTCGGCTGGCTCAAAATCAAATGGAGTTTCTTTATGGGAATAATAATATGAATAAATTGAAAATAGTCGTCAAAGTGTTAGTGAGACGCGCATAATAGGGTTCATCCTACTACCCTTTTTAGTTCAGACTAAAGATATTGGAGTGTAGTAGTTCAAATTGTACTCGAACCTGCTCTCTCCAGTTTGTCCCTACAAATGCAATTTAAATTAACACCATGTCTCGGACTAATATCATTTCATATTATATTAATATATAAGGTGCTTCTTAATTATCTGCCACGGCTGCAATGGGAGATCATATTAGTTATTAATATTACAATAGTGAAGTAATGTTTTTTTATCTAACGTCATAATATTTTTTTTGCCTGCGTTTTATTGCATATGTCTAATTCTGCTCCATGCCCCAACTTTTTTTTACTGTTCCGGGGTACAAAATTTCTTCGCTATTGTAATCTATATACCTAATACTTTCTCCCATTGCAACCGTGGCAGATAATTTAGAAGCACATTATATATTCATGTATATAATATATTTAAAATTTATGTGATTCATAAATATATTTTTTTGTTAATTATCATGAATGTCGCAATAGTCTAATTTTTTTATAAAAAAGACAGCTAGCTGGCTACGGTAAAATAATGTCCTGAGGCACTAATAGACAGACCGACTGACGGATAACACTTATTTGCATTGTTTATAAGGACGTGAAAATAAACTCCTTCGCATCCGTTGCTACGTTCAAATGGAGAAATTTTCTTTGTTTGAAAATCAATAAGTACCAAATTTGTGCAGACAACATAATTATTATCTTTCTCAGGACTTGAACGTTTCCAATACCTTTTTAAATGGAAAAGCTAATAAGCACCTGAAATAATTGGGCTGTTTTGTTTTGAGTTTAAAAATATTTAAAGATTTTTTTTTACATTCAGTAAAAATGCAAAAAAACAACAAATAAAACAAGAAAGTTAGGTACTGTTATAACGTTGTAAAACATTACGTAGGTAGGTAATTGTTAAAAAGATATACTAGATACATACCTATAATAGTACATACTATCAATACTAGATTTAAAAAGCGACTTCTCACTTCAAATCCAGCGCTTAACACTACACTGACTTCACAACTTAGTACAGATATTAATATTTATATTAAATTTTAATAGATATTTGTGTACTACATTTTAAAATTGCAATTTCTCCTAAAGTATGGAAGATAATTTTAAAGTAATCAGCGTTTTAAAGCAAATTATAAATATCAACTTTCTTTGATGCTTTTATGTACCTAAATAGTAAGTAAGTAATTAAGTTTTTATTTCGAAAATATATTTTGTGTCGTGTGTCATAGTGGCTCGTTGATTACCCGCTTTATAAGCACGTGTGGGTTCGGACCTGGCATGTATCAATGTGACGTTTTCAATAAGTGTACTTTAGTTATTCTAAGACACCACTGACTGACGGTGAAGGAAAACATTATGAGGAAACCTGAACTTAAAGTATGAAATCGCCAACACGCAGCGAGTTAGCGTGGTAATTAATGATTGATCCTTGTCTGTATGAGAAGAGGTTTTTGCCCTACAGTGGGACAGTTACAAGTGGATTTATTATTGTTTTATTTTGGGTACTTTAAAAGTGATTGCAATTTTGAAATTGGCATACTACGTTTTACTGGCACTGTAGATACTAGACTGGATTGAAATACCTATGTTATTGGTCAAATTACGATCCAATGGTACCGATTTCAGCTCTGGATTAAAATACTCGACTAATATAAATCAGCCTAATAACAGTAACAATTTCAACCAATATTGATGTTGTTCTTAATTCATGAACGACCGAGAAGTCGGAGTATCCATTGTTTCGTGCTATATGCAAAGTATTGTTCAAAGATTAATAGTTGAAAGTAAATTACAAGTAATCTATGGCCGGTTGGCAAATTGTACAAAATTGATATCATTTACCATGGTGCAACGGACTATTAATTTAATACTCACTAAGTACCAACTGCACATTGCTGTGTCAATAAATAAATTGGATAATTGTAGACGTAGGTATTTTAATATCCTGTTATATATTCTACTATCCTGTATTCTATATTATACTATCCTATATTCTACTATCCTGTTTACTCAGAAGGATGTTCTCATGTGCAAAATATAGGTACAAAAATTAAACAATTAATTTGTAAGCCGTAGTAAATAGCGACGCGGCCGGTTTCCGACTATCCTCACAAGAATCAGCTGTGAAGTTATGCATGTACCCTACCGCAAGTTTTGCCACTTAGTGACACAAACACAGACGACATCGTGGCCTTGACTATTACACAAGTATGTCACGATAACCGTCAATAACGGTTATAAGATTTATTTTTACTACTACATTCAAACTATGAATGAACGCGTTTTTTTTTTGTAAAAAGAACAACAATAAAAAGCGTTATTTTTATTGCTTTGTCGTTGAACTTGAGAACGTTACGTAATTATAACGTTATTTTATTAGTTTCTTTTCTAAACACGACTCGTCTAATAGAAGTTAAGAGGTTTAAGAAACTTTATTTTCTCATAAGAATTTACATTAATTCACTTACTGAGAAACTATGTTTATATTATAATCTTAAAAATGAGCGTACAAAGGTAAAATAAACACGATAATTACGTTATATAAAACAAAACAAAAATTTGTCAATGATGTGAATTCAGAAGAAAACAAAAGTTTTTTTTATTAAAAACTGCAAAAAGGCTTAAATTATAATGATCATTATAATTTAAGCCTTTTTGCAGTTTTTAATCTTCTTATAGCAACATCGATGTTGCTATAATGATAGGAATTAATTCAAAATTACGTATCTATTAATAAATGTAATCACAAATATTCAACCGTTGAAAAGAGGATTAATTTAGTTTTAAATAATTAAACTTTATTGAATATTAACTATTTTTACTCGTTTGATATATTTTTACCCTTTTACGAACATTTACACTGAAGTAGATATTATATTGTTATATTATTTTAAAGAAATGTTTAAAAACTCACTGTCCACCGCCACCAGGGGTTGGGGAGGCGACTACCACGGCGACCACGAGGGAGATAAGCTGCGAAATAAAAGTATGTATATTAATTAAAAACACTTTTGTAAAAGCATAATTAACAAAATATGCGTTCGGCAGCAGCACTACTCATTTAAGTATCTAACAAATTTTCTGTTCAAAGTTATAACAATGCATCGATTGCAAAGATAGATACATACAGTAACCAACAATTTTTTTATAAAATCATATTATCATATTAAAAGAGTAAGTATCATAAATTAACTTGAAACGCAAAAAATAACACCAAATCAATATTAAATTGGTGTAAAATTTTAATTATTTTTGACAAATAGGTATATAGTTTTTTTTTAATAACTCACAGCGAGTTTCGCGTACATCTTGCTTATTTAGCTGGACTGAATCCGTGTTACACTTTGCCTGACAACACTGGCTTACTTTCTACTCCTCTGAGCGTACCACAAGCTTATATACTCGTTGCTTTGCGAGTCCAATAATTGCATAATCTAGCCCCTTGGTCCATCCCTACTAGCCCGTTTAACCCGGCGAATTTAGAAAGGTAGCACACACATTGAATTCGGGTGTAGAAAGGCTATTTTTTATTTGGTGGGGCTAGCACAGGTGGGGTGAGAGATCGAGAGCGATCGACAGTTACATTTCTACAGTGCTATATTTTTCGAAGTGACAAAGTGAAGTTTTCTGTGCCGACAAAAAGTGTTTCAAAAATCAAGTTCTAGAATACATTCTTAGATTATAAGCATCTGCACGATATTATCTACTATTTCAATAGGTTTGTGATATAAATGTTGTCACCTACAAATTAAAAATAATATAAGTATGGTAAGACTGATTTAATGTCTTTAAATCAAAGATGCTGAATAAGCTCAATTTGTGAAGATATATACAATATAATAATGTATAATATAAAATATATCTACTTACAGCATTATAAACGTAGGTACCTTAATTATTTCTTGAATATTAGCTTGGAGTATCAAAAAGTTAATATCATTCATGAAAGTTTTAAGAACTTTACACATATGAGTCTTAGTGTAATTAATCTTGTTTGACAGTTCAGAGAAAATTCTGCATAGCAGTGAAGAGCAAATGAGTAATTACTTGTTGTACTTACAATTTATTAATGTAGGTATTTCCTAAAAGCAGTCTGTTTGCAGAAATGTTTTAGTTATTAGTTAGTTAATTAATTAGCTAGCAAGGTAAAGTCACAGAAAAGTTTTCTATCTAGAATGACGCTCGCTCAAGATAACATGTTACATTTTAAATTAAAGTTAGATTTACATTACAACAAAATGTTTTAATGTAAATTTAAATGTAACATTTAAATTGAAAATAGAACAGAGTTAAGAATGCATCTAAGTTAATAACTAGCAGATTCAAATTTATAACGGTAGATTTCCACTATCTTCAGTACATTGTAGGTGAAAAATATCGTAGTTGGTTATTTTTATAGAATTACGTTTAAAAACGTACCTTTCTTTTTTATTTTTGAAATAGTATTTTTCATTGTTTCGAAACCCGTTCCAAATTCAAATCTGATTGTTATAAATCCAAATTCATACGAATACATACGATTCGTATGAAACTTTTTAACATAGACCAAAAAAATAAATAAAAATTACTTTTAAAGTAAAAATTAATAATTTGTATAACAATAAATTGTTACGTATGGATAGACTCGAAACAAATTAGATTGAGGGAAAATATCGATCTAATATCTTTATATTTCAGTTTTTTTTAAATTTAAGATAATTATTGTCCAATTTTGTAAATTAAGAGATAAATAGAATATTATTTCTTTAAAAATTACTTGTACCTACACCTTTATCAGTTCATTATAGTTTTAAGCTTACTACTTAAATAAAAAGTTCAATTTAAGTAAATTCTTTACAATTTTTCTCACTTTAATAATTAACTTTTTAATTATACCTATATGTATTTGTGTTTAGTGACATCAGTATTTCATCTTGTATATATTATTGTGTTTTCTGTGTTTATGCACTGCGAATTGTGAGCTGCGAGCGAATGTAATGTTTTATTTTTATTATATGGATGTGTAACATAACATTGAAATGTAGTTTCCTTTTCTACTTAGTGTGAAGGTGCCTTTATTTACGATAAAATATAACGCAAGTTATATGACTTTAGAATTCTTACTATGATATAAAAATTTTAATGATACATTATTTACATTTGAACTAGGTATACCAAACTTAGACATAATATAGCAATTTTTATAGAAAAAAATAAATAACGATCAGGATTTAAACCTGTGACCTTATAGTTACGCCGCCAGCGCCATTACCAGTAGTCTTCTTAACAAAAGGTGGTCGAGTCCTTAAAATCAATTTTTCTACCAACTATAATTCTTAATGAGAAGGTTAAAGAGGCTAGAACTTGACTTGGAACCGACTCCAAAACGTGTTAAAGTTATTTCAAGCTTTTTAGTTCCTTTTGAAGTCGGTTTTATTTTTTATTAAAAAAAATATTTTCACTATTTTTAATGGTGCCTAAAATTAATCCCCCTCCCAGACTTTTGTGAGGCTAATATTTGAAATCCTTATGAAAAGCCCATTCAAACACGATATTTTTTATCCTGGATGATTATAGGAGAATGGATGGATGGAATATTAATTGTTACGACAATTCTGCTATTATCCTATGAGGAGTTCCGTTCCATATCTCATAAGTCCATGATCAGATCATGACAATATTTCTATGGGACCACCTCAAAGTATACCCTTTTGACTACAAAAAGAATTTTGAAAATCGACCCACAATTGAAGGAGTAATCGCGTAACAAACATATAAAAAGAAAAACATACAGTCGAATTGAGAACCTCCTCCTTTTTTTGAAGTCGGTTAAAAAAAGGCAAATAAAAAAAAAACTATGTGATGCAGTTATGAATAAGAAACTCTGATCCTCATTTTGTGACGTCATATTTTGTCAATATGATAGAAAAATACAAACTAAAACTGCTCGTATTGTCGGTTTACACTCATTTGAATCGCAGAGCATGAAGTATCTTATTCATGTGATGTCTTAATGTCAAATTCTTTTGTTTTTTTTTCTTTTCTGTTACGCGCTTGCGTTTGCTTTCGTTTTCATCCAAGCGATGCCTGTGTTACTATGAATACTACTATCTCCGGTTGAGTCATACACTATACATAGGCAAGCACCATTCTACCGAAACTGGCGTGCAAATAAATTCGGCCAATTTACAAAGTAGCCTAGTTTTGTGTGTCAAATAGAACACGGACATTTTTTATATAACAAGCGAGCGGTCTTCCTGTGGTTTCGCTTCACTAGTTGATACTAAAAGTAGATCAAATCTTCAAACACTATTTAAGTAAGGATTTACTAAGCTTTTTATACCAGTACCTTATGTACAGTCGGCAAAGGAGTTGGGTTGGCAAAGGCGCTAGTTAAGGTACTAATTTTTTCAAGATGTCATCGATATAATTAAATTTTATCATATTTTCTGAAAAGGTATGACTGGTGTTGGGTTTACAACCTCTTTCCTTTTCTTCATTTCATTATGTTTTTATAGGATATCTGTCATGTGACTCATAGAAAAATAAATGATACGCAATTACATGAATATTATTTAATGAAACAATAAATACACAACACCTGTACAAAACTGAACAATATTAGACAACCACATTCAAGCTTCCATGAAAAATCCTCATCCTTTACTAGCGGACCTGTCAACCTAACTCCTTTGCCGACTGTACCGGTACCGAAATGCACCAGTAGATACTCGTTCAAGATCAAAGTACGTGAGATCCTTCTCAAGTAAATTTTTTGTCAAATTAATTTCAGCATATTTTTTTAAGAAATTTTTACATGTTTTAGCCACATGTTAGCTCATTAATCCATCAGAATCAGTCGTAATTTCAAATCTCTTTATACGCCTAGGGTGATTCTGATGGGATACGGTGACTCAGCGGTTAAAGCGTCGGCACGGTACGCCGAAGATCGTGGGTTCAAATCCCATCCGTATCAGTTGCTTTTCTAAATTTCTTATTAAATATTTATATTAATTTCAGCATTTGACCTTAAAATTATTTTATATTTGTTTAGTTTACGTAAAAGGTATTTGTGTAGTTTATAAAAGTAAGCTTTATTAACTGTTAAATATCAGTGCCTCAACCATGTTATCTCTGCATCACCAAAAGGTGGAATGCCTAAGCCATTAAGTCCGCCTTGTACATAATATGTTACTGTACGAAGAATAAATAAATTTAATCGTAATATTAATGTGTTAATAGAGGCTTAAATTTTATGCACATACTACAAAGTTTTTTATATTTATAATGTAAAATCTACACCCACTGTATTTACGAAGCTAAATTTATGATATAATCATCATCCTCCTAGTCTAATTATTCTCTAATTTTGTTAGGGTTGGCTTATAATCTAACCAGATGCAGCTAAATAACAGTTTTCTACGGAGCTACTGTCTACTGGTGAAGGAAAACTTCGTGAAGAAATCGTCTGAAATCGGTGATTATTGCTCGATCCTTCTCTGTGTGAGCAGAAGCCTTTTCCCTGCAGTGGGACAATTAAATGCTCGTTTATACAAAGCGTTATTGATAGTACCGAATAATGATAAGTTCAATGACCCTTTTCGGCGCAAAGGGTCATTGAACTTATAATTATGGAAAGATTTACTATTTGACCATCCCTGACATCGTGAAAAATCGATAAACGATTCCATATTATGTTTAAAGAACTCGACAAAATGTTTTTTCACGATTTCATGGGGGAAGGGGTGAAGGGGGGAAGTAAAGTTGTTTATAAACTTTGATGAGATCAATGACCCTTTTTCGGGTCTTAAGTTAATTCAATTACACCTTGTATAACGTTATTGGCCCCTGTTTATTCTTAAAAGATGACTTCGTAAGCTATATTATTATGTAATTACATACACTAATTATTTTATTATTTTGTTGACCTCACCTAATACTTGGCATGCGCTGTGCTATTTCCATGACGTCATTCACCAGTCCTATTCTACAGACAGAAAGTCGCCAACACATCATTAGCACAAGCCTTGCATAAATTAACACGTTAGTAACTTTAATTATTTATAAGGTCTGGTATTTTCACAGTAGTTTAGAGCCGATCTCACCACTGACACTAAACGCGATCAATCGAGTTAAACTCGGTTCAAGCGTTTAACTGAGTTCAGAACTGCAATTTATGTATGGCTGAACTTAGTTTAATTAAACTCGGTTAATAAAGTAAATGGTGAAATTGGGTCTTAGTAGTATAACCACACTCTAAATAAGGAAGTCTGACTTGTAAGTCAATGTCGAAAGATTTAAACCACTTTCACGGAAGTTTGCGAATATCGTTCCCGCGTTCCTGTCTCTATGCGGATGAAAAGTCACTTATACAGTATACTCGGAATGCCGGCCGCCTACGCCATAATCGTCATAATAAGAGTCGTGATAACCAAGCGGTATAACCGTGGACGCAAACGTCAGAGGTTTAAACCTAGGCACCTTTGACTTTTCGTAAGTTATGTGCGTATTATAAATAATTTATCACTTCCTGCGTGCCTCGGAAAGCACGTAAAGCCGTTGGCCCTGCATCTGAACTACCGGTTACGGTCTACGGTCGTATCGTATATTTCCGTCCTTTGTTTGCGCACTTGTGCACTACTAGAGACTACGTAGAAATAAAAAAAAAACATTTTAGAGCTTTCACATATTATTTGCGTGTTGTATATTAATATGGTCACTTTAATAAGTTAAAAATTGCTGTAGTGTGAAAATTTGATTTTGGGGCCCTATTCCGAAATCCGAAGCTTCAACGGACTTGTTGACAACGGACGGATTGTTTTTTTTTACTTAGCTTTGACCTATTTATTATTTGGTTCAAATTTAGTAATCGATATTTCACCCTCTTCCTATTGACAGATTGATCTGATATTTGGTACACAGCTTTAGTTTTGATGACAAAACCGTTTTACGTAAAAAAATGTTTACTTATATTATTATTAGAGTTCCGTTCCCACAGATTAAAAAGGAATATTACTAAGAATCCGCTGTCTAGCACCAGCTCCGCTATAGCTAGCTAGACAATTGAAATTTTCAAATATTATGTATTTCAGTTGCCGCTATAACAGCAAATACTAAAAACAGAATAAAATAAATATTTAAGTTCCTGTTTTCCTGTTTAAGTGCTGTTCTTTGCTTGATATTAATAACGCCAAGGTAGACGCTTGAGTGTCTATGTTGTATAATGGTACGGAACAACCCGGTGCGCGAGTCCGGCTTGCATTTCGCCGGTTTTATTATGTAATGAAATAACAGACAAAAACCCTAAATTCGCAAATTCGGATCAGCGAGCGGCCTGTTCGGAGGGTGCAGCGTGGCGTTGCCAACGTTTATGTATAAAACGCCACGCTGGCGCCGGTGCCGCGCTCCAAACGCCGCTGCTCCGAATTTGCGGCTTAAGGCTTAATTATTATACAAATAAACAGTATTAATTTGGTGATAAAGTTTGCATTTGATAGTGTTCATTATTACGTTTCGATTCGGAACATCGATGTTCGATTTTGGAAGTAGGACACCCCCTGCTTCGAGTTTCCGAATCAATACCAATATACATCATAGTCTCCAAGCTTCGTACTTTCTTAGTTAGTTTAAGACACCACTGAGTAACGGTGAAGGAAGACATCCCGAGGAAACCTGGTCTTAATCTCCAAGGCAGAGAGCTAGCGACGTGATTCCTTTGGTGGGTTCGATCCTTCTCTGTATGAGAAGCGGCCTTTGACCTACTTTATTTACATTTTAATTCTTCCTGGCTAAATTACATTACGTAGGTATTAAAATGAATCCGGCAGTTCTAATCTAGTATAGATGAGGTAATAATTATAATTTTTGCGTAATGATTTTTATAAAGATGTTGCTATGCCGTAATAAGTGTATTTGAAACGCTAGCTGTTTTGGTAAGCTATCAATTAATTATGAGTTATTTTTTTAAGAGTCGTGCGCACATTTTTGTAAGTTACTGACCGTGATCGTATTAAATTTATATTTAACGGTCATTAGGTACATACGGTAACATATCAAGCTGTACACTTCCAGCATAAACTGACCTCTTGTTGTATGAACACCTTTATACTTGCAATGCGTGGTCAGTTCATACAGGAAATATACATTGTTGGCATTATGTGACCGTGTGTACAGCGGTCTTTTAGGCGAAGGCCTTGGAGCGTGTTGGGACGATGTCCAGGAGCCTGGACGCCAGGACATTGCCCCCCTGAGTGCATTTTTGAGCGGGCCTACAGGCAGGCACTGAACGGGGCTGCGAGGCACGTTTGCGGTACCCGGACCGGTCCGATACAGTGCGAGGAACACGCTGGGGGAGACTTTTTCCTAAAGAACATAGGTCGAAATCTGAAAACGAAAATTTTACTTCTCATACAAAATTAAGCCTCTTAACCAGTTGTATGAAAAATCAATTTTCCATGCCGTGTTTTTTACAAGCTTCCATTTTATTTGTAATGTACTTATATATTATGTACGTTCGGGTCAAATCTTGCAACTAAATTCTAAAGCAGTTATCCTCAACCGATCAAAATGAAATTTTGAATACACGTTTAGTTTAAGTGAGAATGCATTTTATGGTAAGCATAACCTGAATCGATATCCAGGATTGGCTCCAGATAAAGGAACTCTTTAACAATCAACAGCACACACAGAACATTTTGCATTTACGTTTAGTTTGTTGTTTATGGTATAAGCTTCATTGTTTAAAACTTCTCTATGGTGATTGCAAATATGAATCTATAGTTTATTAACATTAGGCAACTTCCCAATTGATAGAAATTGCGGCTCAGACGGCGTAACTTTCGCAGTGACAGTTTTATAGGAAAATCGTACTTAATACTAAGTTCTAGCCATAAGTGTTCTATATAGCTTAGTTCCGCGATTTAATAATTAATATTGAGAGGAGGAAGTTGAACACCTAATGGGTTCTAAATTATGCATTACCACTTTGCAAATCTGACGATGTTAAGAGAAACTCTCAAATTAAGTTGCGTTCCGCTCTGCGTTAGACATGGACGTTTACAGAATAACGATTCAAGGCATTCGATGCCAAAATAAATGCCGAGTCTGACATTGAAAACTGTCTACTGGCATCTCAATATGCCAACTTTTTTACTTGTATTTTTTACTCTACCTAAACTATAATGGAACTAAATTGTATGAAATTTTTCTAATATGTTAACAGGAACTTACCAGTAACTTGTGAAACAGGCTCTTAAATAAATATATTTAAAAAAAATTAGATACTTGTCTGTTTGCATAGCATGTAATTAAATTCTTTGTAAAAGTGTTTATAGGGTACCTATATTAATTTATTTTTATAACTTAGTTCCATATTTTGTTGTTTTATTACCATACCATATTTGTGCGTTACCCAAACAAAATTTCACGTATCACAATGCTTTATATAGGTAGTTAGATGCGTTTTGTCAACGATATCAGCATCGACGCGCAGTTGTCGGCATTAACATTGCCCCAGTAGGCATCGATGCCAAAAATATCGTTGCCGCTATCTAAACATGTAAACTTATTAAAGAAATTTAAAGTTAGTTATTTTTCTTAAGTGTGTTATATTACAGACCTACTTCATAATTCGGAATTTTTAAAGAAAGAAAGGTACAGTATTACTCTAAAGTACCTACAGATATGTATAATAATGTTTGTGTATAAAAAAGACTTCTTCATTAATAAATTAATTCATAAACATCCCGTTACTTTTGGCATGGCTATAGAGGGTTAGCGATACAATTAGCTACAGCATTCAAATAGTTGATAGACTCCATGATAATAAAATAAATTTAGCATGTAACTTTCCCAATGTAGGGCAAAGGCTCTCATACAGAGAAGGATTGAGAATTAATCACCGCGCTAGCTCTCTGCGTGTTGGCGATTTCAGACTATTAAAACCAGGTTTTCTTACGATGTTTTCTTTTACCGTTAGTCAGTGGTGTCTTAGATGATCTAAGAAAGTACATATGACATTGAAAAAGTCACATTGGTACATGCCAGGTTCGAACCCACACTAAGGCGCTTGCAAAGCGGGTCCGTAACCTATGCGCCGCCATGATACTGCACAAAAATCGAACTACACTGACATCATCTCTCAAGTGTTCTAGTCTCGTCGAGATGTTTTTAATCTACAAAGAACGGAATCTCACGTCTTGAGAAAGGTTATCATTATGCAGTGTACAATAGTTCAGTAGGTCGAAATGAACGAATCTTTCCACACTGCAGTCAACGCTCGGCAACTTAAATGGCACTTGTAATAATACTGGTAATACGACATCCTTGTCTGCATTAATGACAGCTTTTGTAGCACAACCATGGAGAAAGTGAACTCAAATTAAAATCATTTTATCCTTTAATTTATGTATATGAAATTGTATTATGTATTCCTCATATTTGGCAGTTTTAAAATAGTGAATCTAACAATCTGTAAGAGCATGTATGTATGTATGTAATAATAGTTACATTAAGTATTAATTTCATTAAGTTTAATTAAGTAGATACCTTATAAATTATGAATACAATCTTTAAGTGAAATTCGAAACTCTACATTAAATAAGTACTCAAACATATTGTTTTAAAAAGGTTAGTTAAGTAATTTCATAAAGTTAAACATCTAATTCAAATATTATGATACCCAATAAACGAAACCTGAACCACAGTTCTGTGCCTGAACCGTACTAAACAAATAAAAACATTGTAACTACCAATATTTAATATAAATATAAATTAATTAAAATATAAATTAATATGTATTTACTTCAATTAAGCAAATAACCGATTATTGTAGGAATTTCCTTTTAAGCAGTTAGCTGAAGCAGATCTCCTTGGAGATATAGTTGAAAAACTATTTTTGCCTATGGTTGCCATTTTTAAAAGAATGACAAAACTATTTAGTTTACTTTTATAGAACTCTAGTTCTTTATCAACACGATTTCCAGGCCTGTTATTGTGCCTTTTAAATGGACTTCCTCAAATAAAAACAATCATGTTTATTTTTTTATATAACGTTTATTATTTCTTTTTACAACAATAAACATTAAAAATCGATTATTAAAGTTAGTAGCTAATTTCGAAACAGCACAAAACCTCCCGATTCTTCAATTTGCAGAGACAATTAAAACGAACGGGCGTTTTGTAAGATGCCATTTAAATCTTCTTAATTTACTTCAGTTGCCAGGACTTTGAGGGTACTGGCAACCATAACCGACGGCTTTAGGTGCTCACCAAGACACAAAGCAAATGATTTAATACCTATCAACTAGTACTCGTTTATATCACGTAATGCAGGACCCTCAGTCAACTGCGCATGTATTCATAATTATTTTGTTATAATACCTAACGTCTGTAAAAACAAGCACACTTTTATTATCTTTGAATAACGCGAAACTCCCGACACCAAACAACTTGTCCTTCGACGTAATTATTGAACCAGACACCAGTTCTGAAAACTTAAATACATTTAGTACACAGATGAAGTTACCCCAATCTTGTGGCACCCAGCCTTTGCAGTCCACAACACTGACTTTGTTTTTATACTCGGTTTCATTTACTTTATAAATGCTCATTTCACTAACATTTTCTAGATACAGTGATGTCCATTTGACCACATCCCCAATAGACTCCCCGGGAGTAGCAATATTAGTCTTAAAACCGCCTACGTCTATATAAGATTGAGCGCGATCTGAGCAGATACTGTCTTCATAAAGTTTGTAATTACTTAAGTCTGAGATATTTTTGTTTACCCTTAGCACCATTAAATCATAGAGAGGACTGTACTTTGTATCAGAACTTGGCAATGAACCATCGGTAGTATCATCCTCTTGTAAACTCACAACTTGGTGACTACATTCGATTTCAAAAGGTTTGACATCAAAGTTAAAAGAATCGTTGGCCTTTCGTCCCACAAAAAGGGTGGCTGTAATATTTCCCAAGTGTTTAGGATAGAACTTTCTGAATGGGTTAAAGGATGTCAGTATACGACTTGAATCTATGAATATTCCTGGAGCTACAATTTCCTTTTTTTTCTTGTTGGGCAAATCAATCGCCAATGAAACGATTTTATAGACAAATATGCTGTTTGAGTTGTTATTTAGCCAAGATATCGCTTCAGAAGTCCAGTCTACTGCTTCACTTTGAATAAAAAATAAGTGCAGTAACTGTAATATGATGTAGAAGAATCTAGGAGTCATCCTGAAATCAGAGAAAATAGAGAGTTAGGTATACACCTCTGTTCGCAAATGCGGCTCTTATAACTAAAGTCTTTTTACCTGGAATTTTCACTGTTTTTTACAACTCAAAATTTGCGATTTGTCGGGCGCCCCCTATTTCATGTACACAAACTTCTTAGCTGTAGGTATTACATTCAGTCTCTTCCTCCAAAGAAATAAAGGAAAATTTACTCTAATTTTGAACTAAATTTTTCGATCAGTTCACCTGAACATATCAACTACAATTGGATCTTCAAATATTATAATTTCGCTTTTATGGACATTATATTGTTTGAAATATAATCGGATGTTGAAAGTTTTATAAAATTTCATTAAACAACAACAAACGGAAAGGTATTATTGTAAACTATTAGTTGAATGTTATGCTTAAATGAAGTCGGATATTGACAATAACCGGATCGAATATGCATAGTTTTGTCGTGATGGAGTACAATTTCACTGATATGATAAACAATTAGTTATATTGAACTGTAGACTTCTTTAGACGCATACACACTATTTTATCGGATCGGTGACGCTGGATCGGGTAAACTCGGCTGTAGTTGAATTTACTTTATATTGACTTAGGACTT
Organism: Protodeltote pygarga; assembly: GCA_936450705.2. Classification (NCBI taxonomy): domain Eukaryota; kingdom Metazoa; phylum Arthropoda; class Insecta; order Lepidoptera; family Noctuidae; genus Protodeltote; species Protodeltote pygarga. The sequence goes on along the minus strand of OW388248.2, from coordinate 20,089,436 downwards.
TTGCCAAGCGAGTTTTTGCATAAATTACCTACTTCATAAAATTATGTTACATACAAATAGCAACTGTTATGGCCAAGATGTGAAATTGTTATCTGTGACACTTTGTCATAGGCATATTAAATTTTATAAATTTAATTCATCTTGAGTCACTCTTAATTTTTTTTGAAGGATTCCCTAGTACAACCAGGAATTGTTATTTATTTTTGACATTGACGTACTGGCTTTGTGAAGAAGTGTGTTTCTGAAGTAAAATGATTTTTTTTTAATAAAAATCACCTCGTATAACCGTTTTCAAAATATATTTTTTTATATTGTAAGTCTCATCAAAATATTACACTCATAGTAAAATCCATCAAAGTATTTTCGTTTACACGTGCCACGTGTTTACTCGGCACGGCACGCCTAAGATCGTGGGTTCAAGTCTCGTCCAAGTCAGTTGTTTTTGTGAGTTTCTTATTAAACATTATTTATTTTCGATAGCACCTATTTTTGGACATAGTATCATAACAAGTTTTGAATGTTGTTTACAGTTAGAAATCCGAGTGTCTAATCCATATATCTAATTTATCAAGCACTGATCGCCACCAATAAGGATTATGCAAAACCCCGCAAGACATTATTTCCTAATAATTACAATGTGTACACATTTAGTAAAATAACGAAACAAAACAGTTTCGAAAATAATTCGAGACGTTTTATTTCATAACTTGAATGAAATAGGACCGGTTCTGGTGCTTCCTTATGGCCTACTTACAAAGGAGGCTGGTTGAAAAATAATTGCCTAAGCTTCATATCCTCGTAAGTAAGCAGAAATGATGCGTTCTTGCTGATTGGGGCCACTTTATAGGTTCACAATCTGCCATAAAACATTACTCCTTTAAGAACAACTTTAAAAATATCCTAGTGCTGTCTAGATAATCTTTAAATGTGTTTACTATGTATCATGTATATCCAAATGGACATCTCAATTGAATATCAAATTGTTTAGCCGTAAGTTTTCCTAAAATAATAAAATAAATAACACAAAAAGTAAATTATAATGATACAACTTTAAATGTTTCCTTTTAAACGAATTTATCATTTTTTTTTAGACTTTTTGGATTCTTTTTAGATCTTTCAACTATCCTGCGTACCATTGCGCGCTGACAGACCCCGAAAACGGACTTTTTGACTCTTGGTTAATGACCAATTCTGCGTCCCATAGGTGAGGGTGAGGAGAATGCTCATGTCCATAAAAAAGTAAAAAAAGGCTTTAAAATATTTATATTTTATTTTAATACAGATGGAGCAAACATAAAACTTCAAGATTGTAATACAGCATCGTAAGAAAAAATACGGAACAATTAATTAACATTAGAAATGGTAGGTACTGGTTAAAATGAATTATGTTAAGATTACATAGATACGTCATTTTATGAAACTAAGATTGTAATCATTGAAGTTACGTAGAGTTTTTATTTCGCGAAACAGTAGGTATATCTTTACACTGGACCGCCCAACGAATAATTTAATTTATTAGATCGTGGACTCGTGGATTACATTTTACATCTGTCCTGATACCTAAACACAGCTTGGTCGCCCATGTACTAGTATCAATAACGATAAGTAAGGATATCAAAAATTGCTAATCATGGTATACAAAGTGTATTTTCAATCCATACCAATATTACAAACCAAAAACCAATTATCACCTGCTACATGCCTTTGAACCACGTTAAGCCATTGGCCCTGGTTATTATGAAGATCTTCAGAATATTATAGCCACGGTTGCGGAGGTCAGATAGGCAGCCGCTCTGTGGAAAACTGATATTCAGCTGCATCTGAAGAAGCCCACAAAGCGTTAGAAGCAGACCCCAACAAAGTTCGGGAATAATAAGGTTAGTAGGATGATGATGATGAGAATAATTGAATAGAAACTTGGTTATTTACACGAATTTACGCAAAGAAACAAACAAATTCTTTATAAAATGTCTTCGCTTATTATAATAACTATTATTACGAATGTGGCTTACTTCAATGTTAAGAAACCATAACAAATATTCATAAATAAAATTTAATTAATAAGGTTTTATAACGTGATATAACTTTTTATATCCGTTCATATTTTATCTCTACGACTGGATCTACCTAAGCCTGTTGGAAAATTAAAAGAAATAATTAACAAATTTCGAATGTAACTTTTTAAAGTATGACTTGCATTTTTTTGTTTAAGACCATATTTTATCTTAATTTATTAGGGTGTCGTACCTTAATGGACTGTCTTGTCCAGCATTTGGAGAGGACGATGTATGTACGCGAGAGCATTGGTCAATACCAGTTTTTTCCGGAGTTTTCTTTTTGGCTGTGTCCCTCGACATTGTTAACGCTTAAGACACCTTAGACCTGACATCGACAGTCGTCTTCCCAGGTGAATGAATGAGATCGGCGAGATATATTGTGCAGTGTTCCACAGGGGACTGTCTTGGGACCACTGTGGAACATCGGTTGATCACGATTGCTGCGCGGTGCGCTCCTAAATGGCGTTGGAATGATATCTTTCGCCGATAACACGATAATCACAGAGCGCAGGAAGATGCACTGGCATGCTGTTATACTGGCAACTGGCAACTACTGTGGATGCTCAAGACGGGCGTTCAGGAACCCACATTATGCTAAATGGCCTTCGCATTGTAGAATCGATGAACTACCTGGCACCATTGAACAGCTGTAAGTGGTTCAGATCCAATCCACTCCAGCAGATTCAGATTCGGATCTAATCCAGTAGATTCAGAATACGAAATTTAAAAAATATCCTATCATTTAAAATTATATCAAAGTGAAAGCCTTGGAGAATATCTGTAACACATCCCTGATGTAATTGCATCAATATTGTAATAAACGTTAAACTGGTGGCCGACATTGTGTAACTAGTCTACCAGTCATTAAGAATTTCATTCAGTAAACAGGTTTGTTGATATATTTTTTGTCTGTGGTAGCCGAATGCGGACAGTTGTATCACACATGCTCACAGCTTCGATTGTACGAGATTAAAAAAAATGTTTGCGGTTATGTGGTAATTGTAGAGCCACTTACTTACAAAATGAGTGAGTAAATTCTGTCAACAGCTAGGCATTATACTCTTTTTAACAATATTAGCACATTCATTATAATACATATTTTGAAAGAAAGAAAACAAAGCTTTTTTAACCGACATCGAAAAGAAGGAGGTTCTTGATTCGATGCGTTTTTTTATGTTTGTACATCGATTACTCCATGATTAGTGCGCCGATTTGAGTAATTATTTTCTTATTTGAAATAGTAACTCTCCGATTGCTCTCATACAAATATTATCATGATCTGATGATGAACTTGGGAGATACAGAACGGAACTCCTCATAGAATGATAGCAAACTCTAGATACAACCAATGTCACTTTGTATGTGTTGTTTACAACCGACTGAAATTGTGGGGGGAGGGGTCCGATGAGGAGCTCCGTCTCTGAACATCATCATTAGATCGTATTAATATTTATGGGAATTAAATTACTCAAATCGGCAAACTAATACTAGGAGTAATCAGTACAAATATTTCAAAAATACATATCGAATTAAGACCGTCCTCTTTTTTTAAGGTCGGTTAAAAGTCACAGATTTCAAGTGGCTGATTTGCCCACAACATTACACACAGCCAAAAACAAATCACAGTAATGTCCTTCCGACCGCATATGACAAATTTACTTTTAAGGTATGGTGTTTTTACATGACGAATTTACTTTATGACGAAACTACAAACGAAACGGTACCTGCAAACAATACGTGCACATTAACGTACTAAGAATACATGTATGAAGTGAATTACAAGGGTATCGTTTTCAGTCTATCAGCCGCTCGCTGCCTTTTGTTCAATTATTCTCGCTTATTAGCGTACCTGAAAAGGGTAACTTCAGACGCGCATTGTCCTGTCCCTGTCTAACTATTTTCTAAGACTTAATGTACAGTCGGCAAAGTAGTTAGGTTGGCAGGGGCGCTAGTTAAGGTTGGAATTATTTCAAGATGTTATCAACATAATTTCATTTTACCATATTTTCTGAAAAAGTATGAGTGAAACCTACATGTAACAACTACATGTAAATTTCTAGAAAAAACTTTACTCCTAACTAGCGGCCCTGCTAACTTAACTCCTTTGCCGACTGTACAGTGTTCGTCCGTAAAAAAAAAAAGTAAGAAAATCGATACAACGGTTACCAACTGAGTCACACAGGTATTTATTTAGTTGCACAAAGAAGTAGCAGCTCCTATTACTATGTATTGAAGAAGTGCCAGAAGGTGTTTTACACCGGCGAGGCGTGAATGGGATGAGCGAGAATTGAAATCACGCAAAACCTTTAACACCGAAAAATGTTCATCGGTACACCGCAACGCACGAATGCTAGCGATGTCAAAAATCAAAATCAAAATATTTCAAAATCAAAATCAAAATATTTTTATTCATGTAGACTATTTTAGGCACTTATGAATAGTCATAATTCTAATATTATTATAAGAGTGACTCTAGTTGCCAGTTCCAAGGGCAGCCTACCCCTCATGGAGAAGAATCTGGCAAGAAACTCCATGGTTGCTCTTTTAAATAATGGCTTACAATATTTTTGGATACATTGTTCTGAGATGTTATGTGAGAACAATGCGAGTCGAGAACAATGTCACACGCGAAGTAAGCCATGTACTTTTATTTATTTCAGCTTCAGTAAGTAGAACGGGGAACTGGAGAGTATAGTATGCAGCGATGTCTCGCAATGGTCGGAGCGAGCTAGCGCATGCTAACACGTGCCAACGCGAGCTAGCATCGTGAAACATTGTTAATCAGCGCTTGACGGTGAGAGACCGTCCAGGTCCGGGATAGCTGGTGCGAGGTATCTATCAGTTTTATAAAGTAAATGAATACTCTATTTCTAGAACAATAAAGTGTATATTGTACTACCTAATACATATTTCACCTTTCTCACCGAAGATGGGCATGGCCCAAATTTCCCAAATTTCAATTCTCGCCCATCCCATTAACGCCTCGTGTAGACGGTGTAAAACCACCTTTATACTATTTCATGAGTACCTATTAAATATCTGTGCGAGAATACGGGATTGTTACGGGTGACACTTTTTTTTTGATAAAGTACCTATCTCTTGATTATACCTACTGGTTGCTCAGTGGTCGTCATAACATAAACGTAGTTAATAAAAAATCTAGCTTTCTACACTCGTTCTCCATTTGTTATCATTACCAGTGCATGCAATATGTACTATCTACTATTATAGATTCTTATAGCTCTGCTTATAGTTATAAAAAGTAAAACGCTGAGAAAACGATTTTTCCGAGAAACAGCTAGATTAAAAATATCCTCCCCTTTAGACTTCATTATTGTGAAATTTTATTGATATCGCTTGAGTGGAGCAGAGTAGCATTGGAGCCGTTTTCGAGAACACCTTTCCTCATAATATTAAGAGCAGACACGAGTAAGTAGTCAAACTAAATTTATATATAGAAAGAAAGAAAGAAAGAAAAACATTTATTTGGCACAAGGCGCTCGGACATACTTAAAAATAAAGGTAATTACAAAATAATAAAAACAAAAATTATATGTATTTATAAAAATAAAATAAAAACCTAACATATACTTATATATATACTAGCTTTTGCCCGCAGCTTCGCCCGCGTGGATGTTGAACCAGGATAAAATTTATATTTTTTTGTTAATCCAGGAAATATGGTTTTTATGTTTACCGAGTTCTATTCAAATCAAAAGTGTTTAGGTAACAAACATCTTCACAAACTTTTATTAGTGCAGATTAGTAATGATATGATAATATGACAGTTCATGTCCGACCAAGTCAGTTGTTTTTGCGAGTTTCTTATTAATTATTTTCCATTTAATAAGCAAAACATGTGCATAAATATTTAAATTATCCAAAATATTTATTATTGAAAACATTATATATTGCCATTAAACATTACCCAGGACGATGCAATGGATAGAGCGGGGAAGCGAAAAACCCGAAAAGCAGACCCCACTATCATGTGGGAATAATAATTGCACAGGAGAGAAAGAGAGATTTTTTTAAATATATCGTTATGCAAATTTGAGAGCAATTATTCCAACAAAGATTAGTTTTATATTTAAGTCTTACTAATGTATAGGGCAACAGAAAAGTTAAAAGTGCGCTTCGTATATTTTATTGCATAATTTCTGACCTAATAAAAGCGAAAAACCTATGTAAAAGAACAAAAGTTTTGCTTCAATATCAAATCCGAACCAGGATATTTAGAAAAACATACCTACAGATTACTTTGTTTGTAGTTTTGCTCTCGGTAGCTAAAATGTACAGAGAGTCAGGACTGGTGACCCGAGAGCAAATGACATACAGTCTATGTGAGGAGAAGCTGGTCCTGAGACCGACACTCGCAGACTTCTCATGGCGAAACAAACGCCCACGGGAAACTACACTCGCTTAAATTGAAAGGGATAATTGTGGAGAATTAGTGGTACATGGTATAAACACTGTCTCGCCAATACCGAAACCCGTTAGAATTTGCGCCTTGATGATGTTTCTCTGCAGATAAATTACATTAAGCCATCAGACCATCATTTTCTGGGTCCCTTTACACAATTTCAAAGGCGTTAAGTTCCGAAGAAGCATAATCGGGACACCGACCTTCAACTTAATGACGTCCGTCGGAAGTCCACTTTCAGTGAGGAAATTCAGGAATTTTACAGGATAATGAGTGGCGTCATCTTGATTGACAACAGTGTTTATAAATGTGTAAAACACTTAATTCCCTTTCATTTATAAAAGAATGCATTCGTTGATTGCTGCAGCTTGATTATTTTTGGGCGTTTTGAGTTGGAAAATTCTTGAGCATGTGGATTCCTACTCAGCCGCCCATAATTATTGTCAAGCTCAACCTATGAATACAGGATCATAAAAATAATCGTTTCAATGAACCATTCACCTCATCAGCCCCAGTTCCTCGCGTCACCACAGGCAGCGTTCAGCGAAAATTGACGCTGAACATAACTGTGACACCACCCATTATGTGTTGGTTCCTACGGATGTCTTGTAGAGTTCTGTGTACCGCATCAACTGTTTTTCTGTTTGCCATTATACATTCATCCCATCATACGATCAAAGAACAATTCCTAAGCAAGTGCCTGCCTTGTCACTATTCCGTGACACATCACAAACAGGTGTTTCGTTGTTCTGTAAATTGATGGGAATCCTAAACATGGTGTGCGCTGTTTTGTCACCAGAACACAACGTGGCAGTAATCGCCGAAGACGCTACTGCAATTGTGATTTCGCCCTGCCTCCCTGCAAGGATGCCAGTGGTTATAAATATTTTTCCTGTTCCATCAGGAGTATCCAAGAAAATTATTATTCCTCAGATTTAAATCGACTCCTAACGCCATCTAGTTAAGAAAAAGGAAACATTATGTTTTAAATAATAATAATTTTAATGCTTCAAATTAAAGCGGTATTTTTTTATAAGCTGAAATTTTTAAAAGTATAATTCCACACGATGCGCGTTGTTTTCTTCGGGTTTCAAATTGAAATATTTAAAAAAGAATTCCGCTGATCTAAATAGACTCTAACGCCATCTAGAACACTACTATGTTTTAAATAATATAATTATAAATGTTTCAAATTAAAGCGGTAACGTTTTTTATAAGTTGAAAAAATATTAAAAAGCATGTTCCTTCGGGTTTCAGCCGGTAAGTAATAAAAGTCATTAAGAATGAAATACCACAAATATACATAATTTCAATGACAAAAAAAATACTAAAGAATCCACAAAAAGTTTGCGGAACTGAGGATCGAACCCAAAGCCTTATACTTCCAAGGCGTTCGCCCGACCGGAAGGCTATGAAGTCTGTTGACATGTAGTCAAAATAATCGTTCCTAAAAGATATTATTATGTTATGTAATGTTTAGCTCCTTGTGGATATAGCGTGATAATATTTTGTAAATTGCAATTTAATAACATTTTTTTCAACAACAACAACAATTCTGCAGCAAATTCTAGAAATACGCTGCTTACTACAATACTGCTAATCCCCCATAATTATAAACGTGATAATTTATACGTTGACCAAGAATTTAAAAAGTATTTTTGCCGAATTTCAACTAAATCTGCCCAGTAGTTTTCGCGCCAACCCTTTACATACAAACAGACAGACAAAGTTTTTTTTTTCTTCATATTCGGCTTCAGTATCGTTCCCCGAACACGTAGCATTTACTTTTTTCCAAAAATTTTCAATGTACAGTTTTTACTTCGTTACGATTTTATTATATGTATAGATATAGAGTGAACTTACTACTTGCCCTTAATGTGCTTACTGTAACAGTATTTGTGTGTGTAACCACACAAAGATGTGTGGCATCATAGATATATGCCAACATCTTTTTGTGGCATTGGACATACTGCTTCCTCCTGCACACAGCGACCCACTAACGCTGATTGAATTTAAACCTATTCAAAATCAATTTCAATTGTGCTCTGACAACTTATTGAATCTTTAATATTTGTATTACTTAATATGTGTGCGTTTGTAATTATGTGAGAACCATATAGTCCTTCAATTTAAATATTATTGACGTGATTACTACGCAGCTTGGATATGTCATACTCATGGAAATGTCCCAATAGTAGTGGCGTTGTGTGTCGGGTCTTCCGATTTTCGACAATAGGCGTCCCTTAGTCGACTCGCATTGTACTCACATAACACCTCAGAACAATGTAACCAAGAATATTGTAAGCCATTTATTTAAAAGAGCTACCATGGAGTTTTTTGCCAGATTCTTCTCCATGAAGGGTAGGCTGCCCTTAGAACTGACAACTTGAGTCACTCTTATAATAATAATAGAATTATGATTACACATAAGTGCCTAAAATGGCATAGGTATAAAATATTTTGGTTTAATTTGTAACATCGATCGTACGGTCAATAGAGACTAGCTTAACGTGCTTTCTGAAGCAAGGAAATTGTAAGGTGTATTTATGTTTTAAATATTATTTCGGGTCTATTCACGCACAAATAATTCGTAATTATTGAACTAACCTCGATGTTTCGGTCAAGTTGGATTGACCGTGTTCACGAGAAGTCTTGACTGTTCGCGAATTCAATTCGCAAAAAATTAAAAACGTGTAGATTTATTTGTTACCATTGGAAGTCGTTTGTTTCACATTATTCATTATTAATTTGATACATTGCATTTATCTTACTCACCAAACGCATCGTTTACACCATAATTATTATGTCAGTAAGAACTATCTAGAACAAAATATAGCAGTTTCGCTAACCTTCGGCTATCCACATTAAACAACAGTTACTCCGAGCGTTAGAAATACGCAATATAAAAATTATGAATGATGCTGATGACGGCGATTCACGTGTCGAAACTAAATTATAGACATTGTAACGTAGTGTTACATGTTTAGCATAAAATTAGTGCACCATTTAATAATGTTTCATATTTTCTAAGGTCACGGGTACGTTAGCTTGGCCCGACTTGTAATTAGAAAATACGATAAAAATTCTGTTCTTTACGTAAAGAGATTATAATCTTTGAATTGAAATGATGATAATGTAAACAATAGACTACCTAGATTTTTTTTTAGATCACTGTGCTGTAGCTGTATTTCTAGAAACCGACGCGCGACTGCGAGCGGTGCCACACGAAGTTTTGATTCTATTACTTGAATACATAAGAACTAACACTAATATAATTAATTTAATCAGAAAAAATTGTGTGCATTTTTTTTTTTGGCTCAGCGGTTAGAGCGTCGACACGGTACGCCGGTGATCGTGGGTTCGAATCCCATCCGTATCAGTTATTTTTTCAAATTTCTTATTAAATATTTAAAGTTTATCTATATCTATTTATAGTATATCCGCGTTAAATAAGGAAAATACTGCAAATATGGACTACTAAAGCTTAGAAATTAGTACCGCACGAGTCCGCCACATAGTGTCAATATACGGCCGCGTGTAGGTACGGCGTGTACGCACTAGTGAGTAGGTAGAACAGGTCGTCAAGCTGCATTCGCTGGCAAATGGCAAGTGATTACAATCGATCGATTATGTCACAAGATACCTGTTTACCTTTCTAGAATATCTCAGCTCAACTAGGCAGTAATCTCTTACAATCATGTAAACAAAAAGGTTTGCAAAGCGTAGCGACTAATATTTTTCCTATTATACCCAAACAATATATCTTTGACCCAAACATTGTAGGGACGGCTTTTAATCTAACTTTTTTACTATGAGTTGCCAGTAGGTACGGGCTACACATAGTAGCCAGTAGTCGCTCCGTAGAAAAGCTAGATTATGATAAATAAATGGCTTGTTGATCATTAGCATCATTAGATGCTGTTGATCTAATGAATTGTTGATGAAATGGTTTGTTGATCTAATGACCTACTGATCTCGTAATCAAATGACATAGAAAACCTTTGACATATTAATCTGTTGATTTAGAGGTGTTGATGTTTTGATTGTTAATTTTAATGAGCGCTGATCTATCGTGTGTCTATTCTTTATCGAATAATTGATGTACAATCTGGAGCCAGAATTTAAACCGCCCGTAGGCCTCTTACATGATTTTTCTTACCTACACCGTTTAAAAATCTCTCAAGTGTGTTGGTTTTCTTTTTTATGGAAATGATAATTAACGTATAATACGCATAAGATTCCGAAACTTCAGTAGTACCGCTCAAACCTGTGACCTTTAACTTAATTGAAAAGAGTAAAGTTAAGTATGAACTTTATTTATATAATTGTGTCACTCACGATAACATTCTACAATATTCGGTACGTCTTTTCTGTTATGTAATTAAGTTTATTTACTTATTACGAGTGGTTTTATTACTCGTAAACTTAAAAATACTTTTGTACCTAGTAGATAAACAGACAGACGATAAATATACAAGCTGTCGATCTATAACCGTGCCATATTCAGAGAGGTGGCTATATTATCAAGAATCAGTAAAAAAATCAATACCTATCTGCCTAGCCTTTTTCCCAGTCATTCCCGTTCGGTAACACCCCCCCCCCCCCGTCGTCCACACTGTTGACGAGTGGGATTTTTTTTTAAATGGTGACAATCCTTCCCGATCGTTCACACCCCACGTGACATTGTACAAGAGTCAAAACCTAGAAAATTGATTTTAACCCGACTTTTGAATGGAGCGGGTTATTTTTATGTTGCCGCCATGGTTTAAAATCGCTTATATCGAAGTATGCATTACAGAATCTCATAAAACTTGAAGGATGAAACCTTTTGGATGATTATATAAGGGGCTGAAATGTTGGGGTTGGCTTCCAGTTGCAGTTCCGGATGCAGCTGAATACCAGTGTTTTACATGGAGCGACTGCCTATCAGACCTCCACAACCCAGATAGAGATACTGGGTTACACGATACCCCTTGGTAAGACTGGTTGTCAGACTTCGGGCTTCTGACTACCCGTAACGATTGTCAAAGATCTACAATTGACAGCCGGGGCTAACAGCTTAACATGCTATAATGCTGATAATCACTACATAGTATAAAACAAAGTCGCTTCCCGCGTCTGTCTGTCCCTATTTATACTTAGATCTTTAAAACTACGCAACGGATTTTGATGCGGTTTTTTTTAATAGATAGTGATTCAAGAGGAAGGTTTATTTGTATAATATATGCATATTAGCGTAACCGTGCGAAGCCGGGGCGGGTCGCTAGTTAATTTATAAAACGCATATAACTTACGAGAAGTCAGAGGTGCGCTCCTTGGGTTCGAACCTGAGACCTTTGAGTTGGCAGTTCAACGGTCATACCACCAGGCTATCACTGCTCCTCACAAAGACAAGAACTCAATCCACGCGTAAATTATCAGCATTATACCTTATTTTTTAATAATCTAATGAGTTTCAATGGTGTCATTTTTCAGCAATGATTGTACGCTCACCGAGAATGCGTGTTGGCTAGTTCAATGAACGGAGTGGTCCACCATCGAAGTATGACACCAAACTGTCTGTGACCGCACTTTCGTCACACATGTTCCTTTCTCGATATCATTAGGCTACGGTCCAGATAACCAGTAACACAATATAACGCAACTGACCGATATTCGCAACTTTATATCATACACACACACAATACAAGCTGTTGATCTAAGTATAACATGCCAATATTCAGGAAGTGAGTCGTGATAGCCTAGTGGTGGTGACCGTTGACTGGCAAGTCAGAGGTCTCGGGTTCGAACCCAAGGCACGCACCTCTGACTTTTCGTAAGTTATGTGCGTTTTATAAATTAATTATCACTCTCCGTGCCTCGGATAGCACGTTAAGCTGTTGGCCCCGGCTGTCAATTGTAGATCTTTGACAGTCGTTACGGGTAGTCAGAAGCCCGAAATCTGACAAACCAGTATTACCAAGGGTATCGTGTAATCCAGTATCTGGGTTGTGGAGGTCTGATAGGCAGTCGCTCCATGTAAAACACTGGTATTCAGCTGCATCCGGTAAGACTGGAAGCCGACCCCAACATAGTTGGGAAAAGGCTAGGCAGATTCAGGGAGGTGACTAATGACTATATCATTGATACTGAACACAAACAGAAAAAAAAACTTATACAGGTTTTTGATCCGATTTCATCATCATCATCTGTATTAGTCTTGAACATAGGCCTCTCCCAATGCGCGCCACTATTGGAGGTATTTGCCCATAATCGCCACGCTGGGCATCAGGGTTGGCGATCGCAGTAGCAGATGATTGGTGTAGAAGAATGCTGCTGCCCATCCTCCGGATCTTTCCCTTTGTCGCTTCTTACGACACCCGCGGGACGTGTACGGGTGGTTCTATTCTTAGGCAGAAAACCACACGGTCAAATTTACTTAGTATACATAAAATGTAATAAAATCTATTCTGATTCATATGTTTTTGGCAACTCCTCAGGTTTTTCAAAATTCAACCCCTAAGAGAAGATAGGGGTTGACAAAGTTTAAATGGGATTTTCACCTGGAGCCCACGCGGACGATGTCGCAGGAGAAGCGCACTTTATATGATATGACTATATGACTTTACATTGTTAAAAGTGCAGTAATATAACTTAGTGGTACGTCAGTCGAATGGCAGGTCAAAGGTCTCATGTGGCAACTCTGACTTTACGCAAATTGCTTGCTTAATATAAAATTAATTATCACCAGCTCCGTGTCTACGAAGTCGTACACATACCTACATCCACAAATCGTCCTATTTCTAACTAACTAATTTTTAACTAACTTCAATATATGGCAATAAAATTAATTTCACAGAGTACCTAGCGCAATACTTAAGCAGACTAATAGAACGCTTAGGTATTACTAGGAACTCTGCCCACTCTCCGTGTTACCAGGAGCGTAAAGATATACCTAGTAGTATAACGTAAATTGTAAAATATCTCGATGTTACTACAACCGCTGTTCCGGTGTTGCGTAAGCGCACAGAGTGGCAAGGTTCACGCATGCGCTCTCCGTACTACGAGTAGGGTTGCCGCTGTAACTTGTTTTGATAGTATAAACCCACGTTACGCAGGTATTTCGCTAAGCAGCACATCACAACTTAAATATAACCTTGATACATTTTAAAGACTTTCTAACAGACTGTTACTTTTCTTAGCATAGAGTTACATAATTAAAGTTAGGTATTATCATAGATCTGTTTTCGTAATTATTATTTTTTAATCATATCGTAACAATCCTAGTGTCAGAGTTTAAACCGCCTAAACGTTTTACTTTTTTACCAACTTTTATTTAACTTAGTGTCGTGGTGGCGCATTGGTTACGGACCCGCTTGCAACCGCGTAGGTGTCGGTTCAAACCTGGCATGTACCAATGTGACTTTTTTAATGTCATAATATGTACTTTCTTCGTTAATCTAAGACGCCACTGACTAACGGTGAAGAAAAACATTGTAAGAAAAACTAGACTTAATAGTCTGAAATCGCCAACACGTAGTGTGATACTCCGGATCTTTCCCTTTGTCACTTCTTACAACACCCGCGGGACGAATAGGGGTGGTTCTATTCTTAGGCCGGAAACCACACCGTAAAGGTGTGGTAGGTGAGTTAATTTTTTACGTATTGTTTAATTGTTACTAATATTAAACGGTTTTTTTATACCTGATAAGTTAAAGAATTAATAAATTTTTTTTTGCAAATATTTTTTTGTTTTTTTTTTTATAATTTATGTAATATTGTAACGTACCTTCTTAAGCATGCTGCTCTTAAACACATCATTAACTATATAAGTAGGTACTTACCCAGATTTGGAAGGTTGTGTGTGTGAACTGAAAGACCACACTTTACGGGAGGTTGCGCAGCGATCGGGTTAAATTAGAACCACAGGAGCGATACCGTGGAATCAGCTAGTAAATAATTATAAATCTATGTATTTGCTATTTGACCGCTGTTAGGTATTCAAAAGGTTTCTAACACTTACTCATGCAGCTGACACCTCACGAGTACTCACGACACATTATAAGGTTAATTTGCATCCGACTTTGTTCCGCATTTTTAGACTAAGTTGGCATTTGTTTTTAAATAAGAGGATTTTAATTATCTCTGCATTATGCTAGTGAGGTTTTTTTTTTCAATTTAAAACAATTAGACATTGTTAACGAGATGCAATTATAACGACCAACAGTGGCACTGATTCTCTTAAACGTCACGTTTAACTCATTTTAGTATCTCTTTCTAATAAATTCCATCGAAAAAGGACAGCAAATAGAACTATCAAATTAGGTACCGTATCTAGTTGATACCACGCAAATGGACTAAATTCTAAATTAGACAGCTCTCAAAATCGTCTTATCGTCTATCCTTTTTTAATGATCTCTGTCAGAAAATTAAGTCTAAATAAGTTTAGAGCGTGTGCAAGAGCACTATTACCGCCCCCCAGTGGAACCTTTATAACTAGTTAAAGTTGTTCTATTGTAATGTAATACCTACCTACCCTACGTGTGATATGTTGTTAGAAGCGGCTCGTGATGGACTGTCGAATGGTGCCCAGAGCGTGAGCGAAATGTAAATAAAAATTGAAATATGAAAGAATAAGGTCATTTTTAAAAGCTACGCCCACGCTCTTGGCACCATTCGACAGTCCATCACGAGCCGCTTCTAACGATATATCACACGTAGGGGTAGCTTTAAAAAAGTAACTTATTGTCACTTATTTCATTTTGTTTATAAACTACGCCCGCGCTCTATGCACCATTAGACAGTCCATAAAGAGCCGCTTCTATAAACATATCACACGTAGGGGTAGCTTTTAAAAATGACCTTATTCATTCATATTTCAATTTTAATTTACATTTCGCCCACACTCTGGGCACCATTCGACAGTCCATTACGAGCCGCTTCTAACGATATATCACACGTAGGGGTAGCTTTTAAAAGTTAACAATTACAATTCAAGTCTTGATATTTGTGCCGAAGCTGCATCAAATAGTTCCCCAGATTAGCTTTATGTCAAATACTGGTAGATATTTGACGCTGATTTTATCTGGAGCTTAGGTTATCTAGTTAGTTAGTTGTTAGTAGTTAGGCCTATCTTATCTAATAATGTAATTTTAAATTAAATCCCGAAAAGTGAAAAGAAAATGTTAACATCCATAATGGCAATTTCTCAATTAAATATTAAACATAATTTTAAAAAAAAACAGATATATACTTCAATATAAGACTTTAAATGGTCTAGTGGTAGCAAGCGCGACTGCTGAGCATGAGGTCCTGGGTTCGATCCCCGGGTTGGGTAAAGTAAGTATTATTGAGTTTTTTCATTAGGAAATTCTCAGTAGTAGCAAGGAATCTGGAATTGTGCCCGGTTAAACATAGAATAGAATATAATTATTTATTTGTATAGAATAGCCGGCGAAATGTGGGTGTACTACATACACCTCTGCCTACCCCCTCTGGGGAAAACAGGCGTGAGTTTATAAAAAATATAACACTATTTTAGCGTATTTCAATACTACACTAAATTTTTTATCATAGATTTAGTATGAGGTATGCATAACTAATACTAACTTACTGTACTCAAAAGAAGTACAATTCTCTATAAATAGGATACATGTGGTAATACAAGTTACATGCATAAAAGTAAAGTATGTTCTGTCATGTTCTGTCGAAACGTAAGTGGATGGCGTACAAATGTTACCTCTTTATTTATATTAACTCAGTATTTTTACACATGACTAAAATACATCGGTATTACATTACAATAGAACAACTTTAACCAGCTATAAATGTTCCACTCGGGGGCGGTAATAGTGCTCTTGCACACGCTCTAAACTTATTTAGACTTCTCTTTTTCTGACAGAAGTTATTTAAAAAGGATAGACGATTTTGAGAGCTGTCTAATTTCTGACAGAATTAGTTATTTACCAATTCCAATTTTAATAAACTGGCTCCATCGCAATTACACGATGATTCTGCCAATGTCAAGGTTGAAGTAAACATAGAGTAAAGGAAGAGCAGAAAGTAAAAGAGTGAAGTTGACCGGTTAAGATTTGAGGGTGAATGAAGCATTATCTGTTTGAAAAGGATAGACGATTTTGAGAGCTGTCTAATTGAGTCCATTTGTGTAGTCCAACTAGAATCGGCACGTCATTGATCTAGAATTTGACAGCACTAGGTACCTAATTTGACAGTTCTATTTGCTGTCCTTTTTCGATGGAATTTATTAGAAAAAAAGACTAAAATGAGTTTAACGTGATGTTTAAGAGCTTTGAGGAAAAAAATTGCCGTATGATCATTCTTCTAAGTG
This sequence comes from Protodeltote pygarga, assembly GCA_936450705.2. Lineage (NCBI taxonomy): Eukaryota > Metazoa > Arthropoda > Insecta > Lepidoptera > Noctuidae > Protodeltote > Protodeltote pygarga. The sequence continues at coordinate 20,072,629 of OW388248.2, read as the reverse complement.
GGGTATCAAATGAAAGAGCTTTATTAGCACATTTCAAATATATAAACATTATTAGAATTCACATATCTCCAAAATAATAAAATTTGATTCAGGTTTTAAAATTTAAAAATAAAATTAAAACTACGTTAAAATTATTTACAAATTAAGTCTACTAAGTTGAAGAGAATCAGTGCCATTGTTGGTCGTTATTTTTGCATCGTTAACAATGTCTAATGGTTTTAAATTGAAAAAAAAAACAGTACTGGCAAAATGCAGAGATAATTAAAATCCTCTTATTTAAAACAAATGCCAACTTAGTCTAAAACTGCGGAACATAGTCGGATGCAAATTAACCTTATAATGTGTCGTGAGTACTCGTGAGGTGTCAGCTGCATGAGCCACGGTATCCCGTAATTATATTTAGTAACATGTGCTATAAACATGTAAAAACTTCACAAAAAATATTAAGATATTAATTCTTTAACTTATCAGGTATTAAAAAAACCGTTTAATTTTGTTCCGTGTAAGTTTAAATTTGGGCAAAATGTAAATTAAAATTAAAATATGAAAGAAAAGCTACCCCTACGTGTGATATGTTGTTAGAAGCGGCTCGTGATGGACTGTCGAATGGTGCCCAGAGCGTGGGCGAAATGTAAATAAAAATTGAAATATGAATTAATAAGGTCATTTTTAAAAGCTACCCCTACGTGTGATATGTCGTTAGAAGCGGCTCGTGATGGACTGCCGAATGGTGCCCAGAGCGTGGGCGAAATGTAAATAAAAATTGAAATATGAATTAATAAGGTCATTTTTAAAAGCTACCCCTACGTGTGATATGTCGTTAGAAGCGGCTCGTGATGGACTGTCAAATGGTGCTCAGAGCGTGGGCGAAATGTAAATAAAAATTGAAATATGAATTATTAAGGTCATTTTTAAAAGCTACCCCTACGTGTGATATGTCGTTAGAAGCGGCTTGTGATGGACTGTCGAATGATGCCCAGAACGTGGGCGAAATGTAAATAAAAATTGAAATATGAAAGAATAAGGTCATTTTTAAAAGCTACGCCCACGCTCTTGGCACCATTCGACAGTCCATCACGAACCGCTTCTAACGATATATCACACGTAGGGGTAGCTTTAAAAAAGTAACTTATTGTCACTTATTTCATTTTGTTAATAAATTACGCCCACGCTTTGTGCATCATTAGATAGTCCATAAAGAGCCGCTTCTATAAACATATCACACGTAGGGGTAGCTTTAAAAAAGTGACTTATTGTCACTTATTTCATTTTGTTAATAAATTACGCCCGCGCTCTATGCACCATTAGACAGTCCATAAAGAGCCGCTCCTATAGATATATCACACGTAGGGGTAGCTTTTAAAAATGACCTTATTCTTTCATATTTCAATTTTAATTTACATTTCGCCCACGCTCTGGGCACCATTCGACAGTCCATCACGAGCCGCTTCTAACAACATATCACACGTAGGGGTAGCTTTTAAAAGTTAACAATTACAATTTCAAGTCTTGATATTTGTGCCGAAGCTGCATCAAATAGTTCCCCAGATTAGCTTTATGTCAAATACTGGTAGATATTTGACGCTGATTTTATCTGGAGCCTAGGTTATCTAGTTAGTTAGTTGTTAGTAGTTAGGCCTATCTTATCTAATAATGTAATTTTAAATTGAATCCCGAAAAGTGAAAAGAAAATGTTAACATCCATAATGGCAATTTCTCAATTAAATATTAAACATAATTTAAAAAAAAAAACAAATATATACTTCAATATACGACTTTAAATGGTCTAGTGGTAGCAAGCGCGACTGCTGAGCATGAGGTCCTGGGTTCGATCCCCGGGTCGGGTAAAGTATTATTGAGTTTTTTCATTAAGAAATTCTCAGTAGTAGCATGGAGTCTGTAATTGTGCCCGGTTAAAGGCAATAGGCTCGCCCCCTATTACATGGGACTTATAACATAGCCGGCAAAATGTGGGTGTACTACATACACCTCTGCCTACCCCCTCTGGGGAAAACTGGCGTGAGTTTATAAAAAAAATAACACTATTTTAGCGTATTTCAATACTACACTAAAATTTTTATCATAGACTTAGTATGAGGTATGCATAACTAATACTAACTTACTGTACTCAAAAGAAGTACAATTCTCTATAAATAGGATACATGTGGTAATACAAGTTACATGCATAAAAGTAAAGTAGTTTACACCATGTTCTGTCGAAACGTAAGTGGATGGCGTACAAATGTTACCTCTTTATTTATATTAACTCAGTATTTTTACACATGACTAAAATACGTCGGTATTACATTACAATAGAACAACTTTAACCAGCTATAAAGGTTCCACTCGGGGGCGGTAATAGTGCTCTTGCACACGCTCTAAACTTATTTAGACTTCTCTTTTTCTGACAGAAGTTATTTAAAAAGGATAGACGATTTTGAGAGCTGTCTAATTTCTGACAGAATTAGTTATTTACCAATTCCAATTTTAATAAACTGGCTCCATCGCAATTACACGATGATTCTGCCAATGTCAAGGTTGAAGTAAACATAGAGTAAAGGAAGAGCAGAAAGTAAAAGAGTGAAGTTGACCGGTTAAGATTTGAGGGTGAATGAAGCATTATCTGTTTGAAAAGGATAGACGATTTTGAGAGCTGTCTAATTGAGTCCATTTGTGTAGTCCAACTAGAATCGGCACGTCATTGATCTAGAATTTGACAGCACTAGGTACCTAATTTGATAGTTCTATTTGCTGTCCTTTTTCGATGGAATTTATTAGAAAAAAAGACTAAAATGAGTTTAACGTGATGTTTAAGAGCTTAGAGGAAAAATTTTGCCGTATGATCATTCTTCTAAGTGGGGTATCAAATGAAAGAGCTTTATTAGCACATTTCAAATATGTAAACATTATTAGAATTCACATATCTCCAAAATAATAAAATTTGATTCAGGATTTAAAATTTAAAAATAAAATTAAAACTACGTTAAAATTATTTACAAATTAAGTCTACTAAGTTGAAGAGAATCAGTGCCATTGTTGGTCGTTATAATTGCATCGTTAACAATGTCTAATGGTTTTAAATTGAAAAAAAAACAGTACTGGCAAAATGCAGAGATAATTAAAATCCTCTTATTTAAAACAAATGCCAACTTAGTCTAAAACTGCGGAACATAGTCGGATGCAAATTAACCTTATAATGTGTCGTGAGTACTCGTGAGGTGTCAGCTGCATGAGCCACGGTATCCCGTAATTATATTTAGTAACATGTGCTATAAACATGTAAAAACTTTACAAAAATTATTAAGATATTAATTCTCTTATCAGGTATTAAAAAACCGTTTAATTTTGTTCCGTGTAAGTTTAAATTTGGGCGAAATGTAAATTAAAATTGAAATATGAATTAATAAGCTCATTTTTAAAAGCTACCCCTACGTGTGATATGTCGTTGGAAGCGGCTCGTGATGGACTGTCGAATGGTGTCCAGAGCGTGGGCGAAATGTAAATTAAAATTGAAATATGAATTAATAAGGTCATTTTTAAAAGCTACGCCCACGCTCTTGGCACCATTCGACAGTCCATCACGAGCCGCTTCTAACGATATATCACACGTAGGGGTAGCTTTAAAAAAGTGACTTATTGTCACTTATTTCATTTTGTTAATAAATTACGCCCGCGCTCTATGCACCATTAGACAGTCCATAAAGAGCCGCTCCTATAGATATATCACACGTAGGGGTAGCTTTTAAAAATGACCTTATTCTTTCATATTTCAATTTTAATTTACATTTCGCCCACGCTCTGGGCACCATTCGACAGTCCATCACGAGCCGCTTCTAACAACATATCACACGTAGGGGTAGCTTTTAAAAGTTAACAATTACAATTTCAAGTCTTGATATTTGTGCCGAAGCTGCATCAAATAGTTCCCCAGATTAGCTTTATGTCAAATACTGGTAGATATTTGACGCTGATTTTATCTGGAGCCTAGGTTATCTAGTTAGTTAGTTGTTAGTAGTTAGGCCTATCTTATCTAATAATGTAATTTTAAATTGAATCCCGAAAAGTGAAAAGAAAATGTTAACATCCATAATGGCAATTTCTCAATTAAATATTAAACATAATTTAAAAAAAAAACAAATATATACTTCAATATACGACTTTAAATGGTCTAGTGGTAGCAAGCGCGACTGCTGAGCATGAGGTCCTGGGTTCGATCCCCGGGTCGGGTAAAGTATTATTGAGTTTTTTCATTAAGAAATTCTCAGTAGTAGCACGGAGTCTGTAATTGTGCCCGGTTAAAGGCAATAGGCTCGCCCCCTATTACATGGGACTTATAACATAGCCGGCAAAATGTGGGTGTACTACATACACCTCTGCCTACCCCCTCTGGGGAAAACTGGCGTGAGTTTATAAAAAAAATAACACTATTTTAGCGTATTTCAATACTACACTAAAATTTTTATCATAGACTTAGTATGAGGTATGCATAACTAATACTAACTTACTGTACTCAAAAGAAGTACAATTCTCTATAAATAGGATACATGTGGTAATACAAGTTACATGCATAAAAGTAAAGTATGTTCTGTCATGTTCTGTCGAAACGTAAGTGGATGGCGTACAAATGTTACCTCTTTATTTATATTAACTCAGTATTTTTACACATGACTAAAATACATCGGTATTACATTACAATAGAACAACTTTAACCAGCTATAAAGGTTCCACTCGGGGGCGGTAATAGTGCTCTTGCACACGCTCTAAACTTATTTAGACTTCTCTTTTTCTGACAGAAGTTATTTAAAAAGGATAGACGATTTTGAGAGCTGTCTAATTTCTGACAGAATTAGTTATTTACCAATTCCAATTTTAATAAACTGGCTCCATCGCAATTACACGATGATTCTGCCAATGTCAAGGTTGAAGTAAACATAGAGTAAAGGAAGAGCAGAAAGTAAAAGAGTGAAGTTGACCGGTTAAGATTTGAGGGTGAATGAAGCATTATCTGTTTGAGTGAAAAGGATAGACGATTTTGAGAGCTGTCTAATTGAGTCCATTTGTGTAGTCCAACTAGAATCGGCACGTCATTGATCTAGAATTTGACAACACTAGGTACCTAATTTGACAGTTCTATTTGTTGTCCTTTTTCGATAGAATTTATTAGAAAAAAAGACTAAATGAGTTTAACGTGATGTTTAAGACCTTAGAGGAAAAATTTTGCCGTATGATCATTCTTCTAAGTTGAAGAGAATCAGTGCCATTGTTGGTCGTTATTATTGCATCGTTAACAATGTCTAATGGTTTTAAATTGAAAAAAAAACAGTACTGGCAAAATGCAGAGATAATTAAAATCCTCTTTTTTAAAACAAATACCAACTTAGTCTAAAACTGCGGAACATAGTTGGATGCAAATTAACCTTATAATGTGTCGTGAGTACTCGTGAGGTGTCAGCTGCATGAGCCACCGTATCCCGTAATTATATTTAGTAACATGTGCTATAAACATGTAAAAACTTTACAAAAATTATTAAGATATTAATTCTTTAACTTATCAGGTATTTAAAAAACCGTTTAATTTTGTTCCGTGTAAGTTTAAATTTGGGCGAAATGTGAATTAAAATTAAAATATGAAAGAAAAGCTACCTCTACGTGTGATATGTCGTAAGAAGCGGCTCGTGATGGACTGTCGAATGGTGCTCAGAGCGTGGGCGAAATGTAAATTAAAATTGAAATATGAAAGAATAAGGTCATTTTTAAAAGCTACCCCTACGTGTGATATGTCGTTAGAAGCGGCTCGTGATGGACTGTCAAATGGTGCCCAGAGCGTGGGCGAAATGTAAATTAAAATTGAAATATGAAAGAATAAGGTCATTTTTAAAAGCTACCCCTACGTGTGATATGTCGTTAGAAGCGGCTTAAAAGACACCCAGCCATAAGTTTTCTCCCTTGCATTTTTTAAGATCCTACTATACTGCAAACTTCGATTTAACTAATCAATCTTAATATGGCAGCGACTAAGCGTGATACTTTCTGGCCGCGCCACAGTCCTGATTTGAATCGGGAGCTAATACAAAAAAATATCCGAAAATTGTATTTTATTGTACCTACATCTCAAAAAAAAAAATTGTACTGTAATGAATTGCGAGATATTTAACAATACTTGTGGCGCGGCCAGGAAGTGTGCTCCCTAGTCGCGCCACCTCATACACTGCAATTATAGTCTAAAATTGTATACGACTCACTGTTAAACGGTAGTACGTAATGTGTTCATTCCAATAATAACGAGAAATACTGCAAAAAGCCATTACCTACATGATACAATTATAAAATCAAATCTAACCTAAAATAATACATTAATTTTAAGCTAGGTCACGTGGTATTCTTACGGACTTACTATAATCTTTTCAAACTATTTATAAACTATTTTCTGCATCTTGATTCTTGACCCTTTGCAATAATTTGGAAGGATCTCATCACTGTAGACAAGCGGGAATGACCCTTTTTTTATAAGTAGGTACCTAATATTAATGTTAGATCTACTTGTTCGCCACAAACACACGGACCGCCTGAGGCGGTCGCCTGAATAAAACCTTCGACACCAAGCGCAAAAAGCGAATCGCTTAACCGCTACGACAATCGTAACATAATATTATAGCTAACAATTCAATAGGTTCTGTATAAAGTCGCGATACAAAACTAGTGCCACAAATACACGAACCAAAAATGCAGCACCTTAAACAACATCGTAACAGAATTACGTAAATTGTCCATTGGATTTTAAAAACAAAGTGTCACGTCCAGGTGACCATTTCTCCTTGTCGCAAGCGCACGCGCATGCGAATGAAATCAGATGAGAATGTGATTCCGATTCATACCGTGTCACAGTCGGTCACGGAATTTTCTGTGCATAACTTGTAAATACGTAGTAGATGTTTATATTCTTGTTGCTACTATGTTGCTTTTGTAAACGATCTCGGCAAGCGTAGCGGTTGAGCGAGATTCGTACTTGGTCAAAGAATAAAATATTAGATAGATAAGATAGATAGATAAAACATTTATTTAGTACAAAACAAGACACACATTACAGTTGAAATCACAATAAACACAAAAAAAGAAAAATATAGTAAAACGAAAAACAAATAAACGAAGGGTACACAGAAAACAAGATTTTTTGTTCATAGACAAATTTATTTTCGTGTGGTAATGTGTACCAAAAAGGTGTCCAGCTCAGCATGTGTCAGGTATAATGCCTTACGCTGGTATTCTGCTGGAATATGAGTTGTGGAGTGAAGTCGACGTTGTTGGTATACTGTGATATAATTTAGGACCTTAAATCCGCGTCGTTGTTACTGTGCTGTGGTGCGGCTGTCGACAGGCTTGGATCCTATGACCTGGCCTGCTGCAGGAGTCCCGATCGCATAGCTCGTTACGCCAATATTCATGGTAGGTAATTAATAGTAATTATCATTAATATTGGCGTGACGCCATACGACCAGCACTCCTACAGCAGGCCACGTTCATTATTGCAATTATGTCGTTCTCTAAATTAAATTTGTTGTCAAGGAATGAAGTTCAGTTAAAGCCAAACATTTAAACCAATTAATTTATTAATGAAAATTAAAATTATATTATAGATACTACTTAATAAAACTAAATATTATACCGTTATCTTACCTAATTAAAAACATTAATGTTAAACTTAAACACAATCTTTAAGGTTTCAAGAAAATTATATCACTTGGACATAATATAAGTTATCTAGATATTAAAATGATAGATAGATAAATATTATTTCGCTTTGTATTAAACTTTTTCCTTAGTTAAATCGAAAGAAAACATGAATTTATCGTTACTGCATCCTACCAAAAATTACTCAATCACAAAGCAAGGGGTTCGAACCTTTGTGGCATTAGCGGGCCGTCGCCATTTTGTTTTTTTTTTAAGTTGCGGCGCAGGATGAGACTACTATATTTGGATAGAGGACATCTTGACTCACATTTCAGATATTTTTAATTATTTTAGTTCCTGATAATTATCGAAAAATTCTGAAAAAAATGTATTTTACTCTTAGCACGAATATCTCTAAATGGTCATTTCCTATCCTACCTTAGTAAAATGAAATATTGTCAATTAAGAAATTCTCTATTACAATACGGCCGTAAACATTCAGTGGAAACGACTAATGATTCTGTAGATAGGAGTATCCGTAGTGGACACTCCTTAAATTAGAGGTACGTTTATATTTTGATTAGGTTTAGATCCCATCGACCGGTTAGAATCAGATTTGAAAGATAAACTTGTCTCAGATGTGTGATCTACAGCAGTCCGATATTTCCTCTTCAATTGTGCCTTTAAGCTATAGAACAACTCCGAATGACTTCTAATAAGGTTTCGGAATATTGTCTTCTCCAACAATAAAATCTGTGAACAGAAGAAAAGGGAGCGGTTTGGATTCGTTAACTTTCTAACAAAAAAACCGCCTTCAAGAAAAAAGGCTGGAAATTACAGTACACATTTGAATTGAAGGTCCCAGCTTCTAATAAACCATCCTATCCTTACTCTTGGCAGACTCCAATACCAACGTTTGTATTATTACTAGCTTTACATTACCTATTTAGCAATAACCATACAAACACATTATTTTTCAAATATATAATAGTAGCCAGTACCAGAAACAGGGCCCAAGCTACCGCTGGTCAGCTGGTTTCAGAGAAGAGGTACCTTCTCCGGAAAGTTTCGCGGCTTTTACAAAATTTTCGTCATTATTATTTTTTAACACGGACAACAATAGTTAAGTGTTGTGTGTTAGTAACAATATAATTTCGTAAGTCGTATCTTTAGTAAATCATATCATAATAATCATGTGGTTCGGTCAAAGATATTCTATGGGCTCGGTAAACCGGCGCCTAAACTACACCGATGAGCTACCAGCCTGAACGGTTATTTGTAGGTTTGATAAAATTCGGGCACACAGCTTGCGCATTATAGGCGCATCAAATCTGTCAGAAATCGCCGTTGCACTATTACCGCGGTGGCCTAATCTTACGTAGTTATAACATGTAGGTACCTTACTGGTACGTGGTACATATAAGATTTAATTTAAGCATCAAAGTGTCAACAAAAGTAAAAATATACTAACTGTACACGGAGTGATCGCTACCACGGTAGATGAACAGATCTCCTTATCGGTGACCAGGGACAGTTCACCGAAGTGATCCCCATCTATCAAGTGTCCCAACTCTACGTTTTCATCAGAGTACACTGCTAGGACCCCAACATCCACTATCATCAAGCCTTGACCAGAGATGCCAGACTAAATCAAACAAGAGCCAGTTTCACACAACTATAAAATAAATTAAAACTATACATTTAAATATTCCCGATACAAAAAAAAACTTTATTTTATTTTTGTCTAAAAATACTTGATTAAGTTGCTGTTCAAATAAAAATAAATTAAAATCGGTTCATCCATTTAGGAGCTACTCTGCCACGTACAAGTTAGCCCGGTTGTATATGTGCGTTAGGACCACGGGTGTACATCACAGAATTGAGCTGCATTCCTACAGGAACGTATACCTGCAGTGTACCTCAGTGTATCTTTAATGAAATCCAGTGTACTTCTTTTGATAAAAAGATATATAATAATATATGTACAGTTGTACACCGGCCATACCAACGTGAGAACTGAGTGAGAATGCACATGGTTGTATCCTACCTCTTTTTCAATTTCCTCTAAGGCATTAAGGCCTAAAATTAATTGAATCTTGCAAAACTTACCAAACTCACGATATCACTTGTCAAGTACACCTTCCTTATAAGAAATTGTACCATCTTTTCTACAAGCGGTACTGGCCAAGCAGTGAACGCCGGAATTCGCATTACAAGATTCATGTAACAACTTATCATGATCTCTTTCTTCAACTCTTCTGGTAAACTTCTACACAGTTCATTCTGCCTCTCTGTTAGCATCAACCTCGTTGACTTCATACTAAAATACTGAAGAACTTTCGAATCCAATTCATTAGACAAGTGAGCACTCCGTAAATAATTTAACGCATTTTCCTTTAGTTTCATGGATTCTTCTGTAGAGTACATCATGCTACTAAGGAAAGCAAAACACTCCAGTAGACTCCAAGCATAAAATGTATTAGCAAGAACATAAGCAATTAACGATGTAAATTGATCTAAATAGAAGACCTTCCCCGGCGGCATATAAAGATCGGTGTAGCCATAGAAGAGTAAAGAACTAAAAATCCGATAAACTTCATGACAAATAAACCGATAATTAGGAATTGATATCCCCCAATGACTGTATCTAACACCTATTCTCAATGCCAAATATGATGTCTCAACAACATGTCCGTTGTTAATAAATATTAACATGGACACAACGTTACAAAAGTCGAAGAACTGGCACATTGTCAAGAACCCCAAGATCAGGATCCTGATAAACTTGTAGATATATAATGTTTTCGGATGCTTTTTAATCCAGTACGAAGACGCTTCATAAACCCTGAATAAACTGATTACACTGATAATTTTCAGAGCACAGTTAAACCTGTTTGTCTTACATAATCCACAGTTTATTTGTGATCCATATCTGAGGAACATGAACCAATGCAGAGGGATGGCTGACGCAAAATGTAAGAACAGTTTCTTGCTGCAAAAGTTCAGTACAGATTCTTTGGTGTCCAGTATAACTCGTTTATATTCATAGTCAATGTATCCTGTTTTTGTACTGACGTACAAGTCCATAATGAGAATTATTTCGAGGAAAGCTCCGAGATAATACCAAGCTATATGTAACTCGTCGTATAAGAACATGGACGTGAATCGGAAAATCAATTTATTCATGATTAAGACGTGCAGCGTGAGAAACTCCCAGAAGTTCCTAAAAAGTTTACCATAATATTATCATGTTGCTTCTTCTCATTCATAATTCAATCTTACTTATCTGCCTAGCCTTTTCCCAACTATGTTGGGGTCGGCTTCCAGTCTTACCGAATGCAGCTGAATACCAGTGTTTTACATGGAGCGACTGCCTATTAGACCTCCACAACCCAGATACTGGGTTACACGATACCCCTTGGTAAGACTGGTTGTAAGATTTCATAATTCAATCTTACTAATATTATAAATATAAAAGTTTGTGTGTTATATCAGAATAACACATAGGCACAGACAATTTATCAAAATGCCACGCGGACGAAGCCGCAGGTGTAAGCTAGTAATGTAAACTACACGCGAAAATATGCTCAACCAAATAAGCCTAATGCATTTAGTACATTTAAAAATAAAACTTAGTAATTTTTGCACGTATTAATAAGTAGTTTCTAGTTTTTAAAAGGATTTATATATAAGGACTATTTTATGCTCACAAAATTAAACCTTGGAGCCAGACATACTGATTTATCAATACATAGGCATTAGGCACCTAATTAAAACTTATACAATCAAGAGCATAAAAGTTCGTTGTATACAAAACCCCAACCAAAATGTGAATAACGAAAACTAGAACTCAGATAATATGACCATACCTGAACTTGCTCATTGGGTGTATACGATCTTTGTATTGCCGAAACTGTCGGAACCTCTCAACCCTCGCGGAATGTGAGCTGGAGTAGAAATCCTTGGACCTCGCATTGGCGTTGGTGTAAGAAAGGAGAAACAAATCGTGCCACCATCGCAAGAACATCTTGTGCCACCCAGAGCCAATAATATCAGCGTCCAAAACATCCTTTTCGGGTATTATTAGGCAAGTATGTTTGAAAAATCCAGTGTTTCCATACATTGCTTCTAATTCTTGTTGGTATTATTTTATAGATTAGGTATTTCTTGTCTCAAGTGGAATTGAGATGGAAATCTTTTTCAGATAATACTTGGCTTAATTATCTGTCATTGTCAAAATATTTATTTATGATTTTCACTATCGAAACAATGTTTCAAGCATGAAGGAAAAATTTTGCCTTTGACAAATTCTTTAAGGTTTCAACCGCAATTGGCTCTTAAACCTCATTTGTAGGAAGACTTCAAACAGTGAAGTTGGGCTTCAGTAGCTCCTTTGCCCTACAAACTTAAAAGTTGGTGCCAAGCTTCACAGGGTTTGTTATGACACATTCACAAATATTAAATTCTATAAAAACGACTTCAGATGCTATTTGGGAGGGTCACAAAACGAGACATGCTCCAGATTAAATATTTCGTCATTACAAATTTGTTTATTAAATTAAATTAATTAAAACTAAAATTCTCGAGACCACTAAATATTTGAACTAAACATTGCATCCTTTCTCCTAAATAACAACATTCATGTAAAACTTAAATACAATCATGATGGATAAAAGAAAATATAAACTACTTAGACATTAAATTATTAAAGTTTGAAATTGTCACTCCTACGACCCGGCTGCACATGCACGCTCCGTACCTGCGAGCATGCCTGCATGCTCAAATTTACGCAGATAAGAGCGTGCATGTGGATGGCAAGACGGTGCGATCATGCTCTCCTTACACATTGGGGTTTACAGGCGTGATGATATTATGTTATGTGATGGTATGTTCGATGTAACTTAGAATGTATCGATATCATCATCATCATCATCATTTCAGCCATAAGACGTCCACTGCTGAACATAGGCCTCCCCCAATGATCGATATACTTCTTTTTAAACAAATAATCAGGTCTAATAACCAGACGACCATGTCAAATCTTACAACAGAGCACTTGTATACACAGTCATATTTTTGAGTCGGTTATCACCAACAAACAAATTTAAATAAAAATGTGAAATGAAAACTTTACTATTTAAAAATTATTAGTTTTGAATTTTCTGTATTACGTACGTCTAATTATTACTCTGAGTTTTAAATTTTCACATTTTTATATAAATTGTTTGTTTTGAACACGCATTGTTTTGAATATGCAATCTTTTAGGTAAACCTGCTACTTCGCTAACTGCACTTTGCGTTATGCTCCTAATAATGACTTTAACATTTAATCGTCATAAGTGACTGCTAAGATTAGGATCCTGTACTTATGGACTATACTTAGGTCCTTATACATTAAGATTACGAGTACGAATCACCACTTCTTATCTAGGGTTAGGGAAAATACTATCAGATTTATTTAGATCAGAAGATCCAAAATATCGGGTAGAATCAGATCTGTAACTCAAAGTCAACTCGGATGATTGTTTCATACTTTCGATCTGGTTATAATATTTCCTCTTCAATTTTGCTTTTAAGCTATAGAATAACTTCGAGTACCTTTTCATAAGATTCCTGAATACTAACTTCTCCAACAATAGTATCTGTGAACAGAGCAAATGATTTTTTGTTTATTTAATTTTTATTACCTTTAATTAAGGGAGTCCTTATAATCACGGTTTTATATTATTACCTGTAACTGTCTCACTGCAGTGCAAAGGCCTCTTCTCATACAGAGAAGGATCGAACATTAACCACCACGCTAGCTCACTTCATAAAAGTGATTTCAGACCATTAAGTCCAGCATCCTTATGATGTTTTCTTTAGCAGTTAGTCAGTGGTATCTTAGATTAACTAAGAAAGTACTATTTAATGACATTGAAAAAGTCACATTGGTACATGCCAGATTCGGCAATAAGATTCTATCCTATCTATCCAGAAAGCGCCAAATTAATAAATATTCTAAATGTCAGTCTCACTTTTTACTCCTTTTTACTATAATATCCTGAAAACACAACAAACTTATTGAAAAATATTTAAAGAGAATGAGAAAAAATGTTACCCAGTTAACGGGCTACCACTTACTTAAAATATCAATTTTATCGTCAAAAGTGACAATGTTAAAACTACACTTACTGTGCACGGAGTGATCGCTACCACAGTGGACAAACAGCGCTCTTTATCAGTGACCAGAGACAGTTCACCGAAGAAGTCCCCATCTATCAAATGTCCCAACTCTACATCTTCTACAGAGTACACTGCTAGGACACCAACGTCAACTATCATCAAGCCGTCGCCAGGGGTGTCAGCCTAAACAAAAGTTTCAGTGTAAGTACAGATATCCACAATCTATTAAATAAATAATTAAAAAATACAACAAAATTTAGATGGAGATAGGTATTTGAAAGTTAAGATAACTAAAACTTATCAGGTGGGTGAACAGAAAGTTAATAGTTGCACTTGCTTGCACAGTCAGTGGTTTTTACGAGACTTTATTAAATATTAGGGTTGCTACACACAGTCGATTCAGCACATTCAATTCGGTATTTTCGAAGAAGTCCCGATGAAATTTCTTCTAAAATACCAAATCGAATGTGCCGAATCGACTGTGTGTGTAGCCACCCTTAAGTTAATTTTGTACCAAAATTGATGTTACTATCGGTTGTGTATGTAATCAAAAAATGATACTACGATCGACCAACGCCGAATGTACCGTGAGTGATGTGGCCAAGTCCTAACTTGCAAGCTCGGCTTATCACACTAGTGCAATCTTGGTGTGACATGACACTGGTGATATTGATTAAACTGACTCAGCATTGCCCTAGCATCGAGCACACATCAATCAGTTCATTGATCAATGCCCTATAAACATTTTCAAGTTATAAGTATTTGGTATTGGTGAAATAGAGATAACCGAGCATCAGATTATTTATTGTATTCTCGATGAACTTATCTTAAAAGCTACAGCCCAGACCCATTGAGTTATGCTACTATAAGAGGCCTACGGGTGGTTTAAACTGTGACACTAGGTTGTTCCTCAACCATACGATAAGAAGAAGACTTCTAAGAAGGTCGACGTTGGTCAAAGTATTGTATGATATCAATCGTGTTGTGTAATAACACCCTATTAAAAATAAGCATAGGCATGCACTACATGTATGACATGATGTGCAAGAGATTATCATGAATTCATGACATGAAAAATCATAGTCTAGGAGATATGCAATACTTACCAAAGTCACAATAGCATTATTCAAGTACACCTTTTTCTGGAGTAACAAAACTATATTTTCTATGATCGTTACTGGCCAAGCAGTAAACAAGGGAATTCGCATTACAAGCTGCATGTAACAACTTAGCATGATTTCTTTCTTTAACTCGTCTGGTAAACTTCTGTACAGTTCATTCTGTTTTTCTGTTATCGTTAACCTCGTTGTCTTCATATCAAAATACTGATTTACTTTTGACTCCAATTCATTTGACAAATTAGCACTGGCCAAAAAATTTTGCACATTTTTCTTCATTTTGGTGGATTCGTGAGTAGAGTACATTATACTACTTAATAAAGCAAAACACTCCAATAAGCTCCAAGCATAAAATGCATTAGCAAGGAGGTAAGCAATTAAAGATGTCAATTCATCTAAATAGAAGACCTTCCCCGGGATGGTGTTAGTTGAGTAGCCAAAGAAAAGTAAAGATCTGAATATGCGAAAAATATCATAACTAACATAATGGTAATTAGGCACTAATATGCTCGAACTGTATCTAAAACTTGCTCTTATAGCCAACAAAGATGTATCAGTGACGTGACCGTTGTTGAGAAATATTAACAAACATACAACGTCACAAAAATCGTAGAACTGGCACATTGTGATAAAACCCACTGAAAAAATCCTTATAAACTTGTAGACGTATAAAACATTCAATTTGTTCCAATATTTTTGAATCCAGTAAGAAGATGCTTCATAAACCCTTAATAAACTGAATATACTAATAATTTTCAGAGCACAATTAAATCTGTTCGTCTTACATAAGCCACAGTTTATATTTGATCCATATCTGAGGAACATGAACCAATGCAGAGGGATGGCTGACGCAAAATGTAAGAACAGTTTCTTGCTGCAAAAGTTCAGTACAGATTCTTTGGTGTCCAGTATAACTCGTTTAGATTCATAATCAATGTATCCTGTCTTCATACTGACGTACAAATCGACAATGATAATTGCTTCGAGGAAAGCTCCAAGATAGAACCAAGCCATAGATAAGTTATCATATAAGAACATGGATGTGAATCGGAAAATCATTTTATTCATGATAAAGACGTGCAGTATTAGGAAGTCCCAGAAGTTCCTAAAATATTTTTATTGAATTATAATGTTGCTTCTACTCATTTGTAATTCAAATAACTACGTACAGAAACACGTTTAGAAAGGGCTTAAAATGATTTATAAAAGTCAGCAACGTGCTACTGATACCACAATGTTGTAAGCGTCTCTAGGCTATGGTAACCGCTTACCATCCGGTGGACCGTATGCTTATTACCACTTTAGTGGTAACACAACCTAGCTAGATAAAAGTATATTTGTATAAATTACTAGCTGCTTCCCGCGACGTTGTTCACGTTTTTAATACCATGTTCATAATATATTTGTATTTAAAATTGCATTAAACACTCTCTATACTCTATTTATTTAGTAACCTGTTGAAGTTGTAAACAATCTTTCAACATCTTTCATACAAATAAAAATATTTTATTCTTTATTGTGCTACTAAGAGTCATCATCCTCCTAGCCTTATTGTACTCAAACTTTGTTGGCGTCGGTTTACTTTTCTCGTATTGTGCGTACGAATAAAGAAAATAAAACTTTGTGAAGTCTTGTTGTCGCTAAGCTCGTTTAAGTACCTTACTCGAATAAAAATACAAGAATGATTATAGTATTTGTATTTTTAACAAAGCTTAATTTAAAGTTAGAATTTTTGTGGAAAGAATAACTCAATTACGGGCAGGATTTGTACCTGTGGCCTACTGGTTTGAAACTATTTCGTAAGTACTAGTAGATTAACATGTCTAACTTTGCATTTGTAAATCAATGTTTTACAAATATCACTAAAGTTTTGATATTGAAGATCATTTCTTCATTCGTAGCGTAGCATTCAGAGTCAGATAGTTTTATTTATAGACGGCAGAGGCGTAACGTCAGGAAGGCTGAGACGTATAACGTATGCCTGTTTATATACCCTTACCCAAAATCTATTAAGGTGTGTCCAAATCAGCCAAAAAACTAACCGCGCTTTGTTTGGACGACTGCCGCGCGCGGCAGCCGCGAGCTACTCTACGTAATTTACGAATAATAAGCAGAGCTACAGCACACACGGCCGCTTTCATTGTGGTTTGAATACGAAATGAAGAGCGCGGCGTGTCTCGGACATGCCGCGCAGCACTGTCACGCAGAAGGTCTAAACTAATCGCGCGGCAGAAATGTGTCCTGAACGCCGCCGCCGCGTGTTGCTGCCGCGCTCTTGCCGCTCAATGTTTGGACACACCTTTATGGCAATGCCTGCAAATAGGAATGAGTATATACCTGAACTTGCTCATTGGATGTATGCGGTGTTTGTATTGTCGAAACTGTCGAAACCTCTCAACCCTTGCGGCGTGTGAGCTGGAGTAGTACACCTTGGCACTCGAGTTGGTGTAAGAAAGAAGGAACAAATCGTGCCACCATCGCGACAAGATTGAGAAAAATCCAGACCCAATAATATCGGTGTCCAGAACATCCTTCTCAGGGTTTATTAGGCAAGTATGTTTGAAAAAATATTCGGTAAATCCAGTGTTTTCTTCATACATTGTTTTATCTCATTTTTGCCTTTTAATTAATCTCTTCTAGTGTTTTTTTAAGGTTATTCGTAATATTTTTCAGACGTTTTGAAATATTTAATATAACTACGATAAACGATAAAATACTTGGAAGAATAATTGCACAGACTTACTAGGGATACTAATGAACATAGTTTATAGTAATCTGTGATGAATAATTGACAAAGGCAAAATGATCCCAATTGTTGACTGAGAAATAGACCACAGACTTAATAAGGATAACTACGCATCAATCCTTCATCAATCTCTAATAAGTCTGTGCTACGCATCAATAGATTACAGAATATAGCATGGAGGAAAAATTTTGCCTGTCAATTCTTCCAAGGAGTATAGTAGGAATATCAATGGTGTTTTTTTACTAAAAAATGAGTAATTTCAATTATCAGGCACTTATTTCGCACAGAAACATTAAAAAAAATATACTTACAACTTAAACTTGTATTGAATTCAATTCAAGTAAATGAACGCCTCCGTGTAGACTGGTTGATATTATTATACCGATGAATATTTCCGATTAGAAAGAAGAACCTAGCCTGTAGCTAAAATCAGCGTCAACTACGTATTTAATAAATAGTTACAAACTCTTTGCTTTATTGGTACAACCAACGTCATTGACATAAATGATTTTAACTTTTATTATTTTTATAAATTTTGGAACTGACATATTGAAAAATGTCATTCATTGTATTTTTGGAGGGAATGTTGTAGAAGTTTTAAAGTTTGATTGTTACTAAAAGGCGGGTCTTGTCTCCTGAAGTTATATTTATTTTTATTATTGCGACTACTTTATGTATAACACTGATCAGCTGCATCCGGTAAGACTGGAAGCCGACCCCAACATAGTTGGGAAAAGGCTAGGCAGATGATGATTGCGCCTACTTTCTGAACTCCGTTATACAAGTTCCTACCAGTGCTTGACATAAAGCGGATCTTGATCTTGATCTCGGCGACGCTCATGCCACCATTCGACAGTCCATAATGAGCCGCTTCTAACGACAAAATATCAAACGTAGGGGTCGCTTTTGAAAGTTACATTATTCTTTCGTTATATAAATTACGCCCACGCTGCGTCAGTGTGCAAGCTGACAGCATTGCCACGCTGGATCGCAATGCTGTTCTTTATGACCAAAAAATGAACCGGCCCGGTCAAGCGTGCTATCGACTAGGCTCCGACAAATTTCCAAAACGGCGAAGGAAAACATCGTGAGGAAACCATCATATCTGAGAGATTTTTCGACGCGGTTTAAACTCTGACACCAGGTGCTTCATCAACTACGATAAAGAAGAAAGAAGGTGGCTGGACCCACAATGATGTATTTTCTGTCTCTTGACAGGTTACCCTTCGAACCGTCTAACCGAAAATTTTCCAAAGATCATGCCGCTCACATCCATCGGTTTGACATAACATAACACCTGTATTCATAAAGGAAGTAGATACTCAGTCAACGCCTGTATTCCTCAGAGGCGGTAGGCAGTGGTGAATGCAATACACCCACGCATTTCGCCGGCTATGTTATAAGTCCCATGTAATAGGGGGCGAGCCTATTGCTTTTAACCGGACACAATTCCAAACTCCGTGCTTCCACTAAGTATTTCCCAATGGAAAAAACCCAATAACACTTTGCCCGACCCGGGAATCGAACCCAGGACCTCATGATCAGCAGTCGCGCTTGCTACCACTAGACCAACGAGGCAGTCGTGTTGACGATCATAAGTTATTACTATAGAATACTGATGGTAATAAAGAAAAGGAGATGTCACAAATTGAATTAAACATTTATTAAATTAACTTAAACTAGACAGCCACTTCAATCTGTAATCTAAAACAGTAGATAAGTACATTTACGTACACATTAATAACTTAAATTAATAACTTAAAACAGTATTACTAATCTTAATACAAGTTACAGTGAAGTGTAATCCTGTGAAGTAAGTTTACCTTCACAATGAAAACACAATACAAACCTCTCTCAGTGCTGAGTGATTACAAACTCCAGGAAGAAAGAGAGCAATAAATTTGATACAATACAATAACTTGGATTATTTCCACATATTTACAAATTGCTTTTCGACCTAAAGTCAGCTTTTACACTTACTGAATCATTTTTTGTTGATATAGTTAACTCAGATGATTCCATCTCTTCGCTTGTTTGTAGACCAGTAGAGTTATTATATTTTTCTTTCATAATCATTTTCATACCGTTAAACAAATTGAAATGTTCTCTCATAAAAACTCTGAACACAGACTTCTTTAAAATGAGGATCTAAAAAAATATTATAATGAAATATTAAATTGGATTGTGGAAACATCTGTGGAAAAATCTAACATAAATAATGTCCTTCTGACCGAATTTCGGTCACAGCGACCAATCTTAAATGAAATTAGCCAACTACGCAGGAGATATTATAGTACACAAGTGTGTACGCAAACACAGGTGCACTCTATTCCCTCACTCTCATAATCCGATGGGAACGCAACTCAATATGACAACGACTACTGCTTTACATGCTTTCCGAGGCACGGAGTAAGTGATAATTGATTTATAATACGCACATAACTTACAAAAAGTAAGAAATCGCCCTGGGTTCGAACCTGATGCCTCTGAGTTGCGAGACAACGGTCACCACCACTAGGCTATAATGACTCACAACAATCTAGTAAAATGTGCAAATATCTAAATATAAAATGTACAAACATAGAAGTACCTAACTGACCAAATGATACTTATTATGAACTGGTGTACATCACCAAAACATATCATCAATAAATTAGTTTATCTTCATTCTAACAGACAAAATCATCATCATCATCTCATACTAGATGTTTGTCTGTTTGGTTATTCAGCTTAATCCAATTACGCTGATGTCCAATGGTCAAAGAACATTTTATTTTAGTGCTTACCTATTGTTCAACAATGCACTGAGGCGTGCAATTAAACAAGTCTATCTAGATGGGTCTTGTATCTCCGAAACAAAGATTTATATTAATAAAATAACTTACAATGCAAGGAGTGACAGCAACCACATAATTCGCGTAAAGCTCCTTATTGGTGACCAGAGATAGTTCACCGAAATAGTCTCCGTCGATCAAGTGCCGTATTTCCTCATTGCCTTCACTATACACCGCGCAAACACCGTTGACCAAAATCATCAGGCCGTCTCCTGGCATCCCAGCCTAGATATCATTATAATTGTTACCTAAGGTCTTGCAATCTTGAGCTACGTGTCTATTTAGCAGCATCAGCGATGAGACCAATTGATGCTGCTGAAGTGACAACGGAAATCACTATATTCTGACTACTACTACTACTATAGACTGTATCTTTAAGATGAAATTTGCCTGATGGCACGACAATACGCATGTTGATGTATTGTTTTTACTTTAGTAACTTCAGGTAAAACGGTATCTCAACCCTTACTGAAGTAGACATGCTGAATTAGAAAAGCAAACATAAATTAAAATAGCGTGTCAAATCCTCAGAACAATCCGAACTGATTGCGATCACCGTACTTATTAAATCTAAACATGTGATGGATATCGCCAAAAAACGTCAAATAAATATATTTTTGCACCGTGCACAGATTTTCTCCGTTCGCGCCACTTCTCGAAAATGCGCGAGAATTCCGCAAAAGTCATGCGTCCAATTATAATATATGCTCGATTTAATTTAAGTGTTATACAATTAATATAAAGTTCATTATCCTATATACAATTTCATTCCATTTCGCGGCGGTGTAAATTGTGTCTAAGATCTTAAAAGCAAATGATACTAATATTTGTCTGCCGAATACTTACTTCAGCCACAATTGCATCAGGTAGATAGATTTCTATCTTCAGCATGAGAACAATCTCTTCTAATATTGGTAACGGCCATTGAGCGAACAAAGGGTTTCGCATTATGAGTTTCAAGTAACAATTATACTTTACTTCTTTCTTTAATGCTTCTGGCAGACTCTTGTACAGTTCATTTCTTTTCTCTGTTATGAACGACCTCACCTCTTCAATCTTAAAATACATTTCTATCTTAGTGCTCAGCTTTTCTGGCAGCTGACGACTTTTTAATAGATTCAAAGCACTAGACTTAGTTAACATTACTCGATCCTTTGAATACATCAAGCGATTCAGCATAGTATAACATTCTAATACAGTCCATGCGTAAAAAATATACGCCAGAAAGTTGCCTGCTAATATAAACAATTTATCCAAATAATACATTGGTTCTCTTCGTGCAAAACTATAGAGTAGCCACGATTTAATTACACTGGAAATGTCGTAGCACATATATTTAAAGTTCTGACTTGCCGCGCCGTTAGAGAACTTATATTTCGCCCTAAGACCCAGCGAGGAGTAGGGTATCACGTAACCAGTGTTAAAAAATACGAGCAAACATATGGCATCACTAAAATCATATAACTGATATAAAGTGGCGATACCTACGACCGCAATTCTGAAAAACTTAAAGAATTGGATATATTTCGAATGTTTTTGAACCCAGTACGCGGACGCTTCATAAACCCTGAATAAACTGAATACACTGATCATTTTCAGAGCACAGTTAAACCTGTTTGTCTTACATAATCCACAGTTTATTTGTGATCCATATCTGAGGAACATGAACCAATGCAGAGGGATGGCTGACGCAAAATGTAAGAACAGTTTCTTGCTGCAAAAGTTCAGTACAGATTCTTTGGTGTCCAGTATAACTCGTTTAGATTCATAATCAATGTATCCTGTCTTCATACTGACGTACAAGTCTGCAATGATGATTACTTCGAAGAAAGCTCCCAGATAATATATGCACGTCGGTAATTCGTCGAAATAGAACGTGGATGTAAATCGAAAAATAAATTTGTTCATGAGTAATACATGCAGTATCAAGAACTCCCATAGGTTTCTGAAACACACTTTTACTTAAATTTAATTTTAGTGGTATAAGTACTTGGATCAGTGCCGGACTAACTCTGTCAGGGGCCCGGGGCGATAAAAATAAATATCCTTGTCCTTGTAATGGTCCTTGGTCTCTCAAAAATTGACGTTTTTGTAATGTACATCTTATAACAAAAAAGTTCATAAATGCTCGGCGGTGTGAACTATCAAGATTTGGGAGTCCACCGCTTTTAAGTGATACGCGGACAAATATTTGTGCCAATTGATTTTATATTTGTATTAATATGAAAATCCTAAAATACTACTACTCCTCACCAAATGTTAAATTGATTTAGAGTTATTATAAAAGAAGACGAATTTGCATTCTGTCTCTTCATGGGCGCAAGCATAAACCTCTGAATGCTTTTGGCTTAGGTTGAGAGCAAACCAGAAACTTCTGGCCCCGTAAAGGGATCAGAAATTGCCTGTATTTAATTAACCAGTTAGCTGTTACCTGGTTAATTATAATAAACCAGCAGGAAATATTCTTCTCAGGTACGCCTCTGGGTATCTTTATACTTCGTTTATACTTCCCAGGGTTAAAGACATATTAGAATACGACTCAGTAGCAAAAACAGTCGGACAAGAAATATGGACGGGTGGTTTTTACAACAAGTAGAAATTTGCCTTATAGTTACAAAAATATGATCAAATTTTACCTGAACTTGCTAAACGGATGAATACGATTACGAAATTGCCGATAATGTCTGAACCTCTCATAGGTCATAGCATTAAAACTTGAAAATATTTCTTTGGCCATCTCATTGCTGTAAGAAAGAAGAAACTGATCGTTCCACCAACGTTTGATGCGCGAAACCCAACCAGTACCAACGATATCGGTTTCCAAAACATCCTTTTCAGGTACAATTAAACATGTATGGGGAAATAAAGAATCACAAATATCTCGATAACCAAACATATTTGTAATAAAATTAAATGTTTTTTTAAATATGGCACATTGGCGCACAACAATCAAGCCGCAAAATTAAAAACTTTTTTTTTCGTTTGGATACGCAGAGCAGCCATCCCTAATAAGTCCACAGACTTGTCATCCCTAGTAAGTCTGTGCTTAATAGGGATGACCAACGGATGACCAACACAATAAGTCTGTACAGTGCAGTTAGACTATAAAGCACAGACTTAATAGGGATGACCTTAGAGGAATTTTTTTTTGTCTTCTTCCAAGGGAATGACGATGACCGTCCCTAATAAGTCTGTGACGATGA
Organism: Protodeltote pygarga; assembly: GCA_936450705.2. Taxonomy (NCBI): domain Eukaryota; kingdom Metazoa; phylum Arthropoda; class Insecta; order Lepidoptera; family Noctuidae; genus Protodeltote; species Protodeltote pygarga. The sequence continues at coordinate 20,048,895 of OW388248.2, read as the reverse complement.
CGGTGTAGGAGGATTTTTTTCGCCGTATGATAGTTCTTCCAAGGTCAAATTAAATAAAATATGGTGCAGGTTTCACTGACGTTTATTATTTCAAAGTCTTTGTATCCAATGATACTTCCCTATACTTCCTTTAAAATCCAATGAGACTGTCCTACAAATTAAATATCTACGTCTGTCGTTCACCGTTAACTGAGTTCCTTTATATGACGAGATATGACGTCTACGTTGAGATTACAGTCAGATTCTTGGAAGAATCATCATGGCAAAAAAAATCCTCCATGGTCAGTTCTGTTTTATCCTGAGCCTGATTTCTGTGTTGCCATATTCTAATGAACTTATGGAAATAAGCCAAATATGACTACCTTGAAAGTATATACTGAAGGAATATTTCATATTTCTATAAAAGGAAAAGTCACAAATTTAATCAAACATTTATTATATTAAAATCCAATCAGACAGCTACCTTAATCTAAAACAGTAGAAAGGTACACTTAACTACACAATAATAACTTAAATTAACTTAAAAATGTAATAAGTTACTTAATAATGGTAATTCTTCATTAATAACTTAAATCCAACTTGTTCGTGGTTTTATTCGATAACAAAGTTCTATTTAAAAGTAGAAAATCTAAAGGCTGACGCTAAAGGCCGATCAAACCATAGATATAGAATTGGGTCTCTTAAAGGGTACCTAAATTCTACATCTGTAAATCAAACAGATGGCCGGCGCTGGCCAGAGTCCGTCGGTGTGACCGAAGGATAAAATATTAAAATAAAGATATTTTAAAACATGAGTATGTACATAATTACATGACGTGGTCTTAAATTAATAAAATATGAGCTACATGTTTTGCGTTTCATGGCGTTTGTACTTAATCTTTTTTAATATTTTTTTTGCTGAGCAACCAAAAAAATGAAATTACCTAATAATACAGAAAGGATCTATATATATTATAGATATTAAATAACAAAAGATGTTTAAATTACGAAAAAAGTTACACCGCAAATCACATTATACAACTTTTATTTCAAAAAAATTTCCTACTCGTTTTTGAACTTGATGTTTTACATAAAGAAATACCTAAAGGGCGGCAAAAATCCACAGTACGCCACTGATTCCAGTACTGTTCAACCAGCGTCCTAATCCTAACGAGTACAATATGGTTGTGACATTCAAATATAGACTAAACCATACTAAACTCGGATTAGTCGCTAGCCACCACATCAGAGGGATTTAGTGAAATCAATATCGCCCTGAACTGGGCCTAATTAGCACTGTTTTATTCTGTACGCCCGCCCGTAAGCGTTGCTCGCAGTAAACACTAACATACTGCCTTTTAACTGATCTACAAAAAATAATTATTAAAATTAAATTGAACAATATATAATAATAACTTGAGATCTGTCATCCAAAGCTCGGTAACGCAATGTTTCTTGCACCCGAAGCACGTTAACAACCAAATATTCAACCTAGAACGGAATTGAGGTTATCACAGTAGGCTTCCGATAAGGCATAGTCAGTGTCGCTACTATCTGGGCCGCTTCAATAGAATAAAAATAAATAATCAAGTTTGGTATCGAAACGAAAAAGAAGAATAACTTGGATTAATTTAACATATTTTCAAACTTTTCGTCGTTATATTCTTTGATCGAGTTTTACACTTACTGAATCAGTTTTTGTTCATATACTTAGTTAACTGAGATGATTGCGTCTCAGGGATTATTTGCATGCCTGTAGAGTTGTTATATTTTTCCTTCATAATCATTTTCATAGCGTTAAATAGATCTAAATGTTCCCTCATAAAAACTCTGAACACCGACTTCTTCAAAATGAGAATCTAAAAAAATAAATAGTGTTGATTATGTATACATACATAAATATGTAAAAATATTTTAAATATTACAGTGAACAATATACAAACTTGTAAAATGTCTATTATGAACTGGGGTTCATCACCAAAACAGACAACATTAATAAACGAATTTATCTTCATCCTAACAGATAATATTTATCATTATTGTCACCTCATGCTGCTCGTTTGTCTGTTCGATTATAACGCTGATGTCCAATGGCCAAAGAAGAACATTTTATTTTACTGCTTTGTACTTATTACTAGACAATGCACAGAGGCGTGCAATTATACAAGTCTATTATCAAAGATTTATATTAATAAATAACTTACAATGCAAGGAGTGACTGCAACCACATAGTTCACATAAAGCTCCTTATCAGTGACCAGAGACAGTTCACCGAAATAGTCTCCGTCGATCAGATGTCGTTGTTCTTGGTTACCTTCATTATATACTGCGCACACACCGTTATCCAAAATCATCAGACCGTCTCCTGGCACCCAAGCCTATACATATTTCATAATCATGATCATCATTTCAGCCATATGACGTCCACTGCTGAACAAAGGCCTCCCCAATGACATACATATTTATGTAACTGTAATAGTTACCTTAAGAAAATATTAACGCAACCCAAGACTCACAAGGTGGTAAATTAAAGACAACTTTTCTATTTTCATAACTTATCTTTATGTTAGTTTTATATCGTTCCTAGAAATCTTAAGCTGTGAATCAACCAGCATTAATAATAATGTCCTCCTGACCGAATTTCGGTCACAGCGGCCAATCTCAACGGAGATTAGCCATCGACGCGGGAGATATTATAGTGCACAAGTGTGTGCGCAAACACAGGTGCACTCTCTATTCCCTCACTCTCATAGCCCGATGGGACGGCAATCCGACACGACCGGAGAGAGATCAGGCGCAGGGCCAACGGCTTTACGTGCTTTCCGAGGCACGGAGTAAGTGACAATTAATTTATAAAACGCACATAACTTACGAAAAGTCAGAGGTGCACGCCTTGGGTTCGAACCTGAGACCTCTGACTTGCCAGTCAACGGTCAACACCACTAGGCTATCACAGCATTAATAATGATGTAATTAAAGGTACAAGTCCGAGACCGACTGCAGACTGCGACCGCAGGCGACGCTGCGGTTTACTGCTGCGGTCGACCGCAGCAGCACTGCGGTCGCTATTCCAAGCGCGACTGCAGGTCGCGACTGCACAAAGTATAGAACGATGCCTCAGTCACTTCAGTACTTTCGTATATCGGATAACGCTACCTATTAGTTTACTAATGTGTCTTTTTTTAGAAGAGGACTACTTGTTATTACTAGATATATGTCAAAAAAAAGAAAAGATCAGATGATCAAGATCGGCGGCGACCGCAGACTGCGCGCCGCAGCTGCAGACCGCAGTGTAGTCGCGCTCGGAATCAATTTCATAGAGATTCATAGAAACAAGTGGTGTAGCTGCAGTCTGCAGTCGCAGTCTGCGGTCTGCAGTCGCTCTCGGACTTGTACCTTTAGTGATTACGAGACTCACTTTGATGCATAAGCATGGCTTAGACTGAGGCAACTTTAACAACCCAACGGTTCTCAAGTACACATGCGGAATTACGGAATCATACATAAATTATTACTATACTTATCAATAAGCAAGCTCGGGTCGTACAATCCTCAAAACAATCCGTACAGATTGCGGTCACCGTACTTTTCAAATCCAAACACACGATAGATCGCCGTGAAATACAGACGTGGATGGTGATTGCTTGACAGCGGTAAGTATGACATCAAGAACATTGAAATTTAATGATTAAATATTATTAACAAAGTAAATTGGTTAAATCTTAAAACGTATATGATAATATACTTACCTCAGCCACAATTGCATTAGGTAGATAGATTTCTATCTTCAGCTTGAGAACAATCTCTTCTAATATTGGTAACGGCCACTCCGCGAACAAAGGGTTTCGCATTAGAAGTTTCAAGTAACAACTATACTTTATTTCTTTCTTTAACGCATCTGGCAGACTTTTGAACAGTTCGTTTCTTTTCTCTGTTATGAACGACCTCACCCCTTCTATTTTAAAATAGGTTTCCATCTTAGCACTCAACTCTTCCGGCAGCTGACGGCTTTTCAATAAACCCAAAGCACAAGACCGTGTTAAAATTAGCCGATCCGTAGAATACAAAAGGCTATTCAGGATATAATAACATTGTAATAAAGACCATGCGTAAAATATATTGGCCATCAAGTAAGCTAATAATTTAACTAATTTATCCAAACAATACATCTCAGATTCTCTTTGTCCAAAACTATAGAGAAGGCATGATTTGATTACCCTGGAAATGTCGTAGCACACTAATTTAAAGTTTTGACTTTTGACTATGTATTGCTCGTCGAAAGAGTACTTAACTCGTGCCCTATGAGCCACGATGGAGTAGGGCTCCACATAACCAGTGGAAAAAAAAATAAGCAAACATAAGGCATCACTGAAATCATATAACTGAAACATAGTGGTGATGCTTATTACCGCAATTTTGAAGAACTTAAAGAAATTGACATATCTCGAATGTTTTTGGTCCCAGAACGCGGACGCTTCATAAACCCTGAATAAACTGAATACACTGATCATTTTCAGAGCACAGTTAAACCTGTTTGTCTTACATAATCCACAGTTTATTTGTGATCCATATCTGAGGAACATGAACCAATGCAGAGGGATGGCTGACGCAAAATGTAAGAACAGTTTCTTGCTGAAAAAGTTCAGTATAGATTCTTTGGTGTCCAGTATAACTCGTTTAGATTCATAATCAATGTATCCTGTCTTCATACTGACGTACAAGTCTGCAATGATGATTACTTCGAAGAAAGCTCCCAGATAATATAGACACTTCGGTAACTCGTCGAAATAGAACGTGGATGTTATGCGAAAAAGGAATTTGTTCATGATTAATACATGCAGTATCAAGAACTCCCATAGGTTTCTGAAACACACTTTCACTTTAATTTTACTGGAAAGTACCTATTATAAATATATAGAGATTATTTAGGGATAACCTAGGGATTTTATTAATTGTTTCAATTGAGTTGGATGTAAAAAGGCAGCTCGTGGTCCTTGCAACTTTACTGGTCCAAACTTTATTTTAAATATTAGGTATGTAAAATCTAATTACTCCTCACAAAATGTTCATTCAGAATGTCGTGCAACATATTGCTTTATATATATAAAAGAAAGAAAGAAAGAAAGAAATCATTTATTAACACGCAAATATTGCGCAAGGCGCTACATAAAGAAGTATTTAGGAAAAAATAAAAAATAAAATAAAAACACACACACGAAAAAAAGAACTAAAAAAAACAAACTGGATCTAGGCCCAATATTGCCCACAGACACAAGCCGCAGAGATCAACAATCGAAAACATAATTTAAAAAAAAAAAATAACTAGTCTGTGTCTATGGGCAAAAATGGCGACCTCCAGTGAAATGAAAACAAACAAACAGGCAACAGCAAACTTATAACAAAAAGAAAAAATATTGTATATAAATCAGCAAACCTATAGTTAAACTATACTATCAGGAGTATTGTGGAATGCATGAAGTATTGCGGGATGAATAGATTAGTGCGCCTGCGCCCCATATGCGTGCTAAATGGATGTCGCTCAGCTTGTGTCTCTGGAGTCTAAACGCCAAGGACGCTGATTTTCAGCGACTACCCAGTAATAATGTAAGTGACGTAGTAGCGGCCAAAATAAATAGATTATAAGTTAAAATAATACATAAATATTGCTGTAAATAGTGTGTGCCTTAAAAATTAAAGTTATTATTATATTTAAGTACCTACTACTGTTAATGAAATTATCCAAACCTACCTAAAATGTATAATATAAAACTATGATGTGAATTGGATCTAGAGAATATTAATAATAACAACAGATGCTGCATAACAATGAGGGTTGTGTGTAGTATCGGACCCATCACCAATGATTCACACAGAGAACCAACCCGGCTTTCCCAACATGTTTCAGGCTATTTGGGTTCCACAGCTTGTGTACAGCAAACAACCACTGACCTCAGGGAACACAATCAGAGTAGTCTACAGAGGAAACTGAGGGAGTTCAGACAGCACCCATGCAGCGGTGATTTCCACCCCTCGCCTGAATGCTATGACCAATTAAGTATGAAAATAATAATAATTAATAAAAGCAAGTATTCAATGTAAAAATGTATAAATTAAAAGAGTGGTTATTATGAGAGATTAAATCTAGTTTTAAAATATTTTAGTTAATTGTTTGTTGCCAACTGACAGCTCATTAAAATGTTCTTAAGATGTTTTATGAAAGTGTGTTTAAATTTCAGGCAGCGAAGCGGTGGTGGAAGATTGTTCCAGCAACTTGTGGCAGCATATCTGAAACTCCCCTTAAATGCTGCAGTATTGTGTTCTGGAATGGCCAGTGGATTTACCAAGGAACGCAGCAAGTGCCTGGATTTGGTTTGTCTCCACTCAAGTTTCTCAAATAAGTATGAGGGTTTTTGTGTACCAATGACTCCAAATAATAAACTGGCCAAATGCAGTTTTCTTCTGGCTTCCATCTTGAGGATGTTATGTTCATTCAAATATGGTGTAACATGGCTTCTCCTAGGTATTCTAAAACAAAACCTAGCACAAGCATTTTGTATACGTTGAATTAACTTGGTTGTTCTTTTCAACAAGCAGGGCCCATAGACTGTATCACAGTAGTTCAGTTTGGACAAAACTAGGCTATCCACTAACTGTTTCCTAATTGGTACGCTGAGATAGTCTCTTATGCCATACAGCATCTTTAACCTATAGAAGCAGCTTCGCAGGGTATTGCCAATATGGGTCTCAAAATTTAGTTCTGGGTCTATTGTGAGCCCTAGGTTACAGGCTATCTCGACTCTTTCAATTTTTCTTTTCATAATTTGAGGCTCAGGATTAGCAGACACTATGGTTCGAATCTGATTTTTACTTCCAAGCACCATAAATTTTGACTTAAGAGGATTCAGCACCAAGGAATTCTGCTCTGACCAGATGGCTACTTGATCTAAATCTTCATTCAGCTTCTTCACTGCTGATGCTGTTTCATCTGCTTTGAAAGATATGTACAGTTGAATATCGTCAGCGTACATATGGTATTTACAGCGAGTGAAACATTTAGTGATGTCAGCACTGTATAATATATATAATAATGGCCCCAAAATTGATCCCTGGGGAACACCCCTAACCACCCTACAAACATTCGAAGTGTCCAGCGATCCATCTTCTCGTCGAATTTCGACATATTGCATCCTGTTAGTCAAGTAGCTATCAAACCATTTTATGGCCTCCGTTGAAAAACCATAGTAAGCCAGCTTGGATAGTAGAAGGGTAGGATTGATTGCATCAAAAGCCCTTGAGAAATCCAATAGTGTGAGGATAGTTCCCTCACCACGGTCTCGAGCTTCCAAGATATTCCCAACCACGTCAGCGAGGGCAGTTGCGGTTCCTCTACCCTTCCTGAAACCCGACTGTAGGTCTGGGAGAATATTATTTGACTCCAAATATTTAATGACTTGACAGTAAACCACACGTTCCAGGACCTTTGACATGCAAGGAAGAATGCTGATAGGACGCAGGTCTTTGATGGTCAGTGGGTTGCTATTCTTTGGAATGGGGCGCACTATCGCACATCGCCATTGTTCAGGGAAAGTGTATGACATAATCGATTTATTTATGATATCTGTGATGGTTGGTAGAGTTGTGGGTAGTGTCAAAGCTATCATTTCCATATTCACACCATCAACACCCTGTGCATTTGAGCCAAAACTCTTGATAACTTTAAGCACTGTCTCCTGGTCAACCATGCTAAGAGAAAATGTAGCAGTATTGAACCTGTGATACTCAAAAAATGTCAAATCTGAAATATTCAAATGGCTCTGGCCAGGCACATCCAGAAATGCGTTATTAATGGCATTAGGGTCACTCAAGTGTCTTGGCAGGGTACTGTCTTCATGCCCCGGAAGAACATCAGATTTAAGGTTCTTCCATAATGATTTTGGGTCCAAACTGTAGTTATTTATAAATTTTGTATAATATGCCTTTTTCTCTGCAACCAGGGCATTTGCTGCCTCGTGCTTTAGATCTAGGTAATAGTTTTTATGCTGCTCATTACGTGTCATGTGGTACCTGTGCCTCGCGTCATCTCGTAATCTAAACATCGTTCGGACGTCATCAGTAATCCATGGCGTAGGACGAGTTCTAAAGGTCTTCTTTTTTAGAGGTGCATGCAAATCGAATAGCTGTTTGATGTGTATGGTAAAGACATTTACCATATCCTGAACATTGTTCAAGCACCCGAATACCGCCCAAGAAATAGAATTAAGATCCTGGTCAAAGTAGTCTTCCAGTATATCTTTTAGCTGACGATATATGACTATCCTAGGCTTGGCTTTGTTCTTTTTAACTAGTGTCTCACATGTGATGAAGGAGTGGTTACCAAGCTCAGGTATGTGGTCAACCTTAACCATTCTAAGACCGATATCTGTACAAATAACGTCAATTAGCGTGCTACTATTGCCCACAAAATGTGTTGGTGTGCAAACTGCCTGTCCAAGGCTCAGGTGGTTGAGGAATTCTTGTAGTTTTTTAGTTTTTGAGTCTGCAGTGTCCAGCATGTTAATGTTAAAATCTCCCAAGAGCACTACGTTATCGTAAGGGGCAAGTGAGCTAATACTTTCGGTTAAACCATCTAGGAATTTGTTTACATCAACCCATTGAGGGCGATAAGCAGTACCAATCAGCAACTTCTTACCATTTACTTTGAGATTTAGCCATAATTGTTCAATATCCTGCTGCTCGGGATGGGTTCTCAGCCTTGCAGTTATACCAGTCTTGATGTAGAAAGCCACTCCTCCCCCCCGTCCCCCACGTATGGAAGCCGGTCGTGGCACATGTCTCAGTCTATAGCCTGCCACCACGGGCGCCCGTCCCTCCTCCCCAGGGCGCAACCAAGTCTCATTGATAGCCATAACGTCTACTGAATGGCGATCCATTGCAAGAATGAACTCATCCTGCCTTGTGGCCAAGGAACCTGCATTAAATAAGCCAAACTTTAAGCACCTGCTACGAGTCATGTATACTTGATAGTATTTTATGATGTATATAGTTTAGTAAATATTTGTTGGTTTTACTTTTTAATAACTTGATTAGTGTTAGTGTATAGTTAAAATAATTATAGCTTAATGAATTTAAATTGTAAATATGTAAAATTAATATAAGTATTGTGAATTCGAAATATTGTAAAAAATACGAATTTGTATAAAGAGAATATGAATAGTAAAATATGCACTGTGTATATAAATAATTATGTCCTTTATATAAGTTGTATAAATAGTTAAACCTACTACATAATACTCTTAAACTTTCAAATTGATCACAGCATATAGGGCACACGACTACATCAAACAAGTTTACATAAATCATATAAAATGAACTGTATAATAACAAATAACTAGTTGCCAGTACTGACAGGAACAATAATATCCGATATATCTGTTTCAGACCGGATTCTCCGAGTAGAGTCACCGGGCTTATTGCGGACCAGTATACGCCCCCTCTTTGTCCATACATACTTCCATCCGTGGAGAGCTGCAGCGTCACGGGTTTTGCGAAACAACTGACGGTTTGTCTTGGTCAGTCGCTCGTTTAGGTAAAAACGATTGACTGGACCAGGCATGTTAAGGTCAGCTGTGGTAGCTCCTCTACGCACACGGGCACTCTGCAGCAACTCGTCGCGCAGGTCACGTCGAGCCAGACGCACAATGATGGCACGCGGGCGTTGTACGACTGGTCCACCAGGGCTAGTCACATTTATTTGACGTCCTCCAACTCGCTCCGCACTGACTACGTCGCGGTCATCGACACTGACCCCTAGTAGTTGGCTAATCGTCCTTACCAGGTGGATAGGGTTTTCCGCCTTGGACTCGGGGAGGTTCGATATCTCAATATCATTCCCGAGCAGATCCTGGTCCCTGTCATTGAGCTCTCGCCTCAACTCTTCGACTATGCCATCCATCGACTTAGCATCGCCCGGGTCTGCGGCTGCACGCTTCTCCAGACCCTCTACCCGGGCCTCAAGGCTGTCAAGACGTGTGTTGCAGATTCCCATGGATGCTTTCAGCTCAGTCATCTCCGCCTGCATCCGCAACCTAAAATCCCGCAACTCCTCACGAACGGCCTTAACCCTTAATCGGATATGAGCTAATAGGTTAAGAATCATAGGTGTTTTGGTTTGTTTGGGAATAGAATTTGATAAAAAAGAAAAGTGCATTTAAATATTTTGAAAAATGTACTTAGTTTTTTTTTAATTTAGGTGGTCAATATATTGCCATTGTCTGGTAAAGGATATTAGTATTTCGTTTATGTGGCAACTATATGACCAATGTCTGGAAAGGGAATTTAAACGTTATTTTGAAATAAAACAAAATATTCAATAAAAATAACAAATTTAAAAAAATATTAATTCTAATCTATCAACTTGGTGAAATTTTTTGAAACAACCTCTTTTAAATAATGTTACATGTTATTGGGAACATTTTATATTCGACCTCTTTGCCTCTTTTTTGGTCGAACAAAATTTGCACCTTGTGTAGGTATCCTGCGCCTCAGGAAGGTGGATACCTACACTTTCTAGCCGTATTTCATCAGGAACTCCGAAGTTTCCTCCTTTTTTATTAAAAAAAATATTTTTCCAACAAAGCTTGGAGTGTCTTGATCGATAATGGTCGACTCAATGCCATCCTTTAGAAAACTGTAAGTGCAGTAACAAAATTTAATTCATAAATAATACTAATAACATAAAATAATACTAATAACAATAAAAAAACTACTAAATATTTGATAAACAATAGTAGTGTTTCCCACATATTTTACACTAGCATCTTTCATGAACGGACAATGGTCATATATTAGCCACATACTTTGTAGTAATTTTTCCAATATATAAATTATTTATTAGTAATTTCTATAATTATTACGTCTAAAGTAACATGATTGAAAATACAAATAAATCGTCACTACATACTTACCGGAATTTTTAGAATCACAAATATAATATTTGTTCGTACAACGCGGCAAAAGTCACAATCGAGTCAAATTTCGCGCCTCCTTTTTTTAAAACCTCTAATGACAGCTATATGTCACTATTTTTTTTTCAACGATAAACAATAATATTAAAATACACACTTTACCCCTAATAAAAAAAATTAAATAACAGTGGAAACGTTCCAGGATTAATTACTTTTTTGATGTTTAGTTTGGCATGTCAAAGTGGCACATATATTGCCATTGTTTGATTAAGGGTTAAGCTCACCCAGTATAAGCATCAGGTCAGAGCCAGTACACTGCTGAGATCCGTGCTCAACACCCTGCATGGAAGCAGAGTCTAATTGCTGCGCCTCGGTGAAGTCACTCGGTGCTGTAGAGCCCGCACTGCTCCCAGAGGTAGAGTTGCCAATAATGTTTATATTATCTGCCACCCTTACCGGTGTATCGCACTTGTTATCTCGTGCTAGGTTTTTTTTGCAATCAGGGCACCGCCATGTACTAGGTACATTGCCCCTGGCCTGTAGGCCCACACAAGCCCTGTGGTAGTGCGCAGAACACTTCCCGCATTTAGCGTCATCCGCAGCCGCTATGAACCGTCCACATCCCCCACAGTTAGCTGAAGGCATGATTTGTATTGAGTATTTATTACAACAAGGACAGATAGATGGAGCCACTAGAGATCGTTGGTGTTAAGTAATGGACAGCTCAGTCCAATAGATGGCACTGTCCCGATCAATGACAGCAAAAACTGTTCTATTATATTATTGCATTTGTCTCTGGTCCTTTAATTTTCACACTGGTGGGTAATTTATCACAGTCGCCAATCGGCACAATTTTATTTGTTGATTAAAAACACTGTAAGTATATTATTTAGCGATTAATACACTTAATATTGCACAATGTATCACCACCGTTCTATGTACTCAATAAAAAGTTAATTATTTTTGTGTTTTATTTAAAAATTCAATAATATTTCGACAAAGCGTCACCGAGCCGTCACTACGTCAAGTACCGTCAAGTACAAGTGTATATTGTGTATATTGTGTGTATATTGCACAAACACAAACACATATTAATTGTCGTAAGTGTAATCGCATATGTGGCTCTCGTATCGGCTTGATTAGCCATGAGCGGAGGTGCAACCAATCGGACGCTATAGGTATAAATCATCTCTTGTAGATGTATAAAGGCCTTTGATGATGATGATGATGATGATGATAATGCATTAATATGAACGAATTTGCAATCTGCCTGTCGTTTATAATGCCCGGAGAGATTTAAAGACTATTAGGATATGTCTCAAGTAATCTCTTGATTTCACTCTGGAACCTCATCCAATAGGAATGCGGACGAGTGGTTTTTATAACTTCATATTATTTTACTATATACCAGTATATACCATGAATTACTTGCTTCCGTGCCAACCTTGTGCCAACGTAGGGCAGTCGTCACCCGCCCTACCCAAAAATATGATCAAATTTTACCTGAACTTGCTAAACGGATGAATACGATTACGAAATTTCCGATATTGTCTGAACCTCTCATAGGTCATAGCATGAGAACTTGAAAATATTTCTTTGGACATCTCATTGCTATAAGAAAGAAGAAATTTATCGTTCCACCAACGTTTGATGCGCGAAACCCAATCAGTACCAACGATATCGGTATCCAAAACATCCTTTTCGGGTACAATTAAACACTTATGGGAAAAGTAAGAATCACAAACATCTCGATGACCAAACATTTTTGTAATAAAATGAAAGGCTTTTAAAAATGGCGCTTTGGCGCTCGTTACGTCTCTTTGGTACAACCTTGGAGGAAAAAATTTTGAGGTGCAACAACAAACAAGCGGAAAATTTTAAAACAATCTTTTTATTTTGGATACAGCGACGCAGTCTACCTTAAATCACTAATTCCTATAACAATCTAATCTATTCTAATATAAAATAAATAACTTGTAAGGATTCTCAGTCAACGCTTGTAAGTAATGACCTTTGAAAAGATCATTGTGTTTGGCAAAAAAGTCTGCAAAAATTGAGGACGCCACTAGCGCACTTCTCACACTATAATTCAAAAGTACAAGTTAATTGGTTCTTAGTTCTTACATATTTCTATAACGAACTTTTAATTAAATAATTATTTTGACATTAAACATAATCAAATTAATTATTTTTTTTACCCAAACTTAGTTTTAAGATTTTTATTTTTAGTTCCAGCTGTCACCGCCACAAACCTTTTTTGCCAAGCAAGCAAACAAAGAAAACTTACTTTTGAATTTATAATATTAGTTAGTCCGATTAAAATTCTTTTGCTTGGAAACTTGCATGTTACGGTATGGATAAAAAATCTATTAAGGTCTGGGTATTTTAGATTTAAACAATGAAATAGGTCTTTTTACGAGCAAATATGATAAAAATACCATAATATTAATTAATATACTGACAGCCTCTCCTTGAACACATAATAGATAGTTCGTATATGTAAGTTAATTGTTACACAAAACAATTATTTGCCTAATAAACGGTAAAATTCATTACCCTTCCTCTACCGTTAAAGTTAAAGTAAAAAACAAAAGTTCCTAATGAAAAAAATGTAAATGCTTGATTGACCACTTTTAAAACTATTTACTATTCGTAAAAATCTGTTGCGGTGCTCAAGATGTAAATTACTAAAGATAATAATTACTTTGCCGGGAAAGTTCTTTACAATATAATTATTTTCTTTGAGTTAATTGCAATTTTTTTCGTGATTTTTTTTATTGAGTATTTATTAAAAAACCCATTATCGTGGCATGAATATCGTGCCTTTTATATTCATTACGCAAACTTTAATTTTCTATTGATAAAGCTTGTTTTATTTTTTATGAAACTAGGCTTGTTTAGTTTTTCAGCGCTCGCAGCCGTTCGTCGTGTCGTAGTGCCACATTAGTTTCCAGTTTGCAAGCACGTGGGTGTGGATGGGGTCGAACCTGGCATGTACCAGTGTGACTTCTTGACGTCATAATTATGTATTTTCTTAGTTACGTTATGACACCACTAACTAATCACCACAACACGTTATTAAAGGTTAATAGAAAACAATTTTAAAAATCCAAGAAAATGGAGCCCATTTCAAGCAACTAATTAGCACAGAATATAAATACAATAATTATTAGATAATAATAATTAGTTAGATTAACATTTTTTGTAAATAATAAAAATAATATAAGATCATGGTTTTCCTTCCATTTATTTTATCAAGTTTCTTAGAGATATTTCATCAATCTTAACGATCAATGCAGTGTACAAGGTGTAAATTTTACAGATTTTAATCGGTTCGATTCCTGAGTGTGGCAACCGAATTTCCAAAAATCTTTGCAGTTTCAGTTTTCTTTCTATTCAAAAAATAATAAAATAATGTTTTCTTTTATAAAAGTACTTTCCCTTCAAGTGGCATTACAAAATTCCACTCTGTATTTCTATGGTATCGTGTGATACCTACATAAGTATCCGAACGCTTCACCGCCGCCATCTTTCCCTAAATGTCACGCTGACTGCGCTGACAAAAAGCAGCCATAGCGGACTCGTTCTTGTGTTTTTGTTTGAGGAGCATCAACAATCACTATACAAAATGCCGAAAAATATCACAAGTGAAGTTCGCGAGATAATATTAAAAGTGAAAGAATTTATGGACGAGGAAAAACGTATGCAAGTGCCGATAATACCTCTAAGTAAAGTGTATGTCAGAGTATCAGCCGCTACAGGTTTGTTACCAATTATTTTTAATATTATACGCTGTAAAGCCACTATCTGTTATAGTAATACTTATATATTTCACATGTTTAGAATAGAATAGTTAAGACCTTAATTTTAAGTTCAAACAGCAGCGATATAAACTGCAATGCATGTATTATAAATTATGTTTATTTATCTTGGCGTCGCGGTCGTATAGATATAACAGCGTTTTTATATTTGTAATTAGAAATTTTGCTATGTTAGGCACCAACCAAACTGCCATTATATCTCAGAAATTATATTATTTGCGTTATTTTTTAGTGTAATAAGAAAAGCAGACCAGACAGCACCGCGGTTTTGTCTGATGTTTTTTCCCAAAATGGTCCACAACGCCCTGTACTCAACCTTCCACCTGCATTCCCTGCATTACACTTTCACTATTGTCTAGAAATTGGTCTAAGAATCTGCATGGTAGAAAATGCAGTACATGCACACAAGGCAGCTTGGACATTAACTTATTATTATATAGGTTTGATATAGTTTCAGTACATGCTTACATAAAATTTGTTGTTAGTTAGTTAGCCTCTGTCCTTTAATTTTAATTTGCAAAGCTGCTGTTGTATCTGTGCCATTGTTTTAAAATAGAAATAAATGCAAGGCTTAAATAAATGTCTATATGCAATGAGAATGTGCCAGTCTAGTTTAAGTGTAAATGTGGCTGCTGAGTGTGGAATACAAGGTTCAGTTCTCTAGTAGGCCAAATGATATTCATCATCTAAATTCTGATATATCATCGTTGAAGTGACAATACCTCCTAACTGACTTTTTCTACAATTTTACTTTTTTATTGCAATAGACAATTTTAAATTTATTAAATTTTGCATCAACAGAAATTCCTTTTATAAGTTTATTATTTTACACTAGCCACATTTCATTAAAATTAATGTATAAACCCAGTATACTTACCACTAGATGTGAAACGGTTTTTCCACCGGTTTTTTTAGTTAGGAGATATTGTTACTTCAACGGCATATGGCAATGGGTCATCCCCTGTTAAAACTCATAATATATCTAACCATATTATAATCAAATGAAAGAGTAATGTCAAATTTAGGCATTCAATGTATTCATAATTTTGCTGTGCGCTTCAATGTAAAAATTTTCTCAGCTATGCCAGCTCTTTAACTTATTTAACATTATAATGTTCTAATGTTGTGGAGGCCCATTTGTTACGGACCCGTTTTGCAAGCCTGTGGGTGTGGGTTCGAACCTGGCATATACCAATGTGACTTCTCTTAGTTAATCTAAGACACCACAGACTAACGGTGAAGAAAAGACATCATAAGAAAACCTGACCTTAATAGTCTGAAATTGCCAACACGCAGTGAGCTAGGGTGGTGATAAATGGTCAATTCTTCTCTGTATGAGAAGAGGCCTTTGCCGTGCAGTGGAACAGTCACAGACTGATAAAACTATGAGATCAAGATGGACCCTATTGGGCACAGCAAAATAGGAGAGAGAGGAAGAGGGCTTAAAATGACATTATGTTTGCATATACACATTATAGTTAGATATTTTATTAGGATTTTAGTGAAATTTATTTGGCGTATGATATTTATTGTTTTCCATAATTAATGAAATTACAAGTAGATTCATATTTGCTCTAAGCCTATTCAATCCATACCTACCATACTGCTGACCTCTACTAATAATAAGAAATGCGTTGTTCATTTATTTATTGCACAAATCACAGGACAAAGTGCAACTCTTTACACTTCTTTATCTCTGAAGTTGATACTCAAATTGTTGATTCATAAATAAATTATTTCAGATGCAAAAGCTCCAAGGTTACATTATATTTTTTTACCTGTCTATATCTTTCCCACTGCACTGCAAAGGTCTTCTCAAGGTCAAAAGGGCGGTCATTTATCACCAATTCACCACGCTAGCTTACCGCAAGTTAGCGATTTCAGACTTTTAAGTCCAGGTTTTCTCACGATGTTTTCCTTCACCGTTAATTAGCGGTATCATAAATGAACTAAAAAAGTATGTACTCCTCCTCACCCGCACCTCATTCGCACCCTGTCTAGTAATACTGCCTTCTGCGCTAGGTTCCCAATCCAGCTGCCTAATGAGAGCCTATTTAGATGTTTGTCGAGGTTCTTGGTTATAAACCATTGGCCGACACGACTATCGGCACAATGATTGCAGACTCCACGTCCCACATGTCGACAATCTTGCGTTCCAAGTCAAGACCACTTCACCTTAATACTTCTTTAGTCTTGTCGACTTTCGCGAGATTTCCATCATGAGGGACAGCGATGTCCACAATCATTGCGCAGCGATCTAATCGATCTATCACCACTATATCAGGCTTATTGGCTACAACAGTTCTATCAGTGATGATAGCTCGATCTTAATACAGCGTAGCACGACCATTCTCTAGCACTGGGTCGGGCACAAAGCTATAGTATGGCATTTCCAACTTGACAAGGTTATAATTATCTCAGTTGCTTATTATTATTATTAAAACATAAACTCCATCCCCTAGGTGTTGAAATAGTATAAAAACTTTCCGAAGGTACTTTTGTGTTTGAAAATTATTAATTAGGAAAATGTTAACGTTTTTTTAAGAAATACTCTTTTGGGCTTTTGCGCAACGACTAAGAAAATTTATTGATAAGAATTCACTCAGTTTGAAACTTTTGTTTATACGGCTTTTTGTCGGTCTGACGTACCTACGTATTTTTGCAAGGCAACCCTCAGCCACGTACTTGTTCCGTATCCCACGTGCCACTTACGACATTTTGTGCACGATCTACATATAATATTAAATAGAGACATTGGTGTATTTCTTCAGCAAATTGTATCCTGCAAATGCTGCGAACGAACCTTTCTATTACACTAGTACCAGCCACAGATGTAAACTGATTGTTATTTAATCGAGATCAAATGAGGTCAATCAGCATCCTATGTGTTTTTATGCATGAAGGGACATTTAAATGCTCAAATGCCATCCTGTATTTATTAGACACTGAAATGCAGCTCAGATAGAGTAGCTAATTGATGTATGACGTTTGGAATACAAGAATGCGCTTTTGTCTTTTGTTTTAACAGTTGTTTTATTGTGTTCCCTAATCCTAGTATTTAACACACCCGCAATTAACTTTCCAGACACAATGATCTGTAACTTATAGTCCCTTAAATTAATTATTGCCGTGCTTACTTAAACTATTAAACGTATTGTGTGTTAATAATGTACTAGGTATATCTAAATTGGCTTGTCTGAAGGAATACTAGACTTTGACACTAAATAAACTGCATATTGCCATCTCTGAGAGATCTAGAGAGTAATTCGCCCGTAGCTGACTTCAGACAACCCAATACTGTGCTGTATCCACATTAGCGCCGCGCCGCCGCCGCTATCGCGAGTATATTTTACGTTTACTAAAATGCAAGCTGTTTCTTTCCAGGTGTATCAGAACGAACAGTATTAAACATTGTCAAAGAAGCAAGACTAGTTGAGCAAGGTTTGTTGGACCCAGAAACTCTGAAGAAAACGCCCAAGAAACGCGTCAGAACTAAAGGCAAAATAGAAGTGGACGAATATGACCTGCAAGTCATCCGAAGAAAAATCCATGAGTTCTACGCATTCAAAAAAGAAGTACCCACTATAAATAAACTTCTTCAAATCCTGAAAGAAGAAATTAATTTCAAAGGGTCCAGGGAAACGCTAAGGAAGATTCTCAGGAAAAATGGCTTCCAATTTAGAAAGACGAAGAATAATAAAGAGAAGGAACAGCCTCCCGAAGCCACGTCTTCCGTGCCCCCTATGGTAGCTCCATACATACATACTATGTTTAGCCATAAAAATATACAATCTTAGATGTTATGTTAACTTGTAGTTGGTAGACTGTAGCCTGTACCTATAGCAATAAAACTCCATGATCTTGGCTAAATAAATAAAACATACTGAATACTTACTTGAATAGTAAGTACTTCAGAGGTTACAAAAGTAAACGTTGGAGTCAAGATTCTTATAGTGAAATATATGATTATTCTAATGTAAAGTAGTTCTTACAGATTATGATTTTTTATTTTTTCAAAATGCGCCAAAAAGTGCACTTGTTAAAATATCAATAGGATATTTGACTTGACTATAATATATTATATTTCTCATCAAAAATATCTTGTAAAAATTTAATGAACTGTAAAAAAATCAATTAAGTATATGACAAACAATTACAAAGTTACATGTAAACATTCTCAAAAACACACAGACGGTTTTTCAAATCTAAAGCTAGCCAACCCGTGACGATATATTTGCACAAGTATAAGTTACGTATGTTGAAACTTCTATATTGCGCAAG
Organism: Protodeltote pygarga; assembly: GCA_936450705.2. Lineage (NCBI taxonomy): Eukaryota > Metazoa > Arthropoda > Insecta > Lepidoptera > Noctuidae > Protodeltote > Protodeltote pygarga. The sequence continues at coordinate 20,029,850 of OW388248.2, read as the reverse complement.
CGCAAGTTTATACGTTACGATATACTTGTGCATGAGTCTAAATTAGCTCAAGTACAATATCGTAACGTGTGTGGCTTGCATTACATTTGAAACGCTTCCCGCAAAATGAAGATCGCACGATTCGGAAGCTTAGTTTTGCCGTTAATTGACCATTTTTTTTTCACTTATCGCATTATTTTTAAATCTTCATTATTCAATTTGTGTCCATTTTGTATTGTCGTCAAATACTATATTATAGAACGCGTAGCAGCATAAATAAATTTTAATGTTGTTAGTAATTTTAAGAAGTTATAGTTTTCCTATTCAAATATATTTTTTTCTCCAATGGTATTGTGTCAGTTTCCGCGTTTTGTGCGCCTACAGCTTATAGACATATTACCTGGAAGCGTACACTGATATACCAACTCATTTCAAAGTTCGTGCTGCGGCGCATGTAATCCGAGTGTTTCTCTGCTATAGGGTCGACACACATAGTCGATTCACATTCAGTTCGGTATTTTCGTAGAACTCCCGATGAAATTTCTTCTAAAATACCGAACCGAATGTGCCGAATCGGCTATGTGTGTAGCTCCCTAAGTCTTTTTTTTAGAAAAACATTCTTTAGTAAAAGACATTCTTTGAAAAATGTTAAATTGTCTTAATATTTCTTTAACGCCATAAAGATTTCAAAATTATAATATATTGCAAATGTTTGGTTATTTCAATATCAAAGTTTCAAATAATATTTCTACTATATCAGCACCTTATAACAGGGGAGCAGTTTAGGTTTAAAAAAAAAATATTACGAATAATTGATGCTATTTTTATCGTTGAGTGAAAGGAAATGCTAAGCTTAATTTTATGCCAATATTTTCAAAAAAATATCAGATTTTGATTGGGTTAGGGATTTAAGATGTAAGCCAAGCCCTCTAAGGTTTTAATCTGATAGCAAAATAAATAAAAAAATATCTAGGTGAAAGAAAATAAACCATACTAACATAATGTGTGTTGTGTTATTGTCAACTGAAATATGCATCTGTGGAAATCGCAAATGTGTTCCATTATAAGCAGTACGCGACACGACATGTATAATGTAAATATAAATCGAGGCTATCTTAAATCTTATTCAGACGTAACAAAAATTAGAATTTCAATGCTTCCTTTGCTTTTGTTAGACATAATCGAATACGCCACATTGATAAAGAATCACAATTGTTATTATTTAAGACATGAATATTATAACTGTAAGTCAGCTTGCAAGTTTTAAATGTAATTTTAGATATTTATCAATTGAAAAATAAATATAATATTAAATACTGACAAAAATTGTACCATAAAGATTTTTTTTTTATTATTATGATGATGATATTATGATCTAAGTAAACATGTTTCAATGCAAATACCTTCAGTCACTTATGAAAATTAAATATTACCTCTTGTTTGTTGACTTAATTACATGTTTATACTTCTAAAAGTGATTAAGTATTGTTTAATAATGTGTCATTGTATTCAAATTGTACATCATTACCGAAGGTTGGTCCCTTAAACATTTTACCTTAAAATAAGCTATTGGTTATGTATCTGCTCCATGATGATGGATAAAGTCCAATCAACTAGGAAATTCTTTGAATGGACGATCACCCCTTCACTAAATCCTCTGTCGCTAACTTTGTAGTGTAATAAAGCAATGTTTAATCAATAATAGTAAAAATATTTTCTAGGATTTTTTGCCAGCAAGTTATTTTTTTTTTGTAAAATTAATGATATCTCTCGGTTTAAAATTACTCCGTCCAAAATTTCTTCAGTTTATGTTAGTTAATAAGTATGGATATTATGATTGTAACGGTATTCAGAAATTTTTCGATTTGGGAGCAGCAGAAATATAAATATCTGTTTTGTTTTAAAACTTTAAGAAAAATTAAAAAAAACCATTCCGTTACATATAAGTATAAACTTATTCATATTATGTTCTATCATAAACCGAAAGAGTTTTAATCGTAGCAATTCTCCGAGAGACATACACATAAAATATCCTGGATAATATTTTTACCGTTATCTACACATAAACCAGGGCTACCCAAACTGCGTCGCGACGCCTTGGGGTGCCGCGTCATCACCCTAGGGTTGTCGCGAATCGATCCAGGTTACCTTCTAACGATACGACCAAGTCACGTAAGCACCCGCGCTGCGCTCATTCTGATCTTAGTTTCTTATAAAAAAAAAATTGTTACTTAGCGAGAGCTACATACTAGCTTTGCAAAGAAATGGCTAATACCTCCTAGGGATGCACAGTAAAAATAAGATTGGGAAGCTCTGATATAAATATAGTTAAAAGTGATTGTGAGTGACGCCTTAGTGATTGGACTATTATTGCATGCATACTAAATCCATTCGGCTACTAAACTATTTAAATAACGTTATAAAGTTTCAGCAAAAATTTCGGCTTGATTGAATCATGTTTTCAAATAAAATAACTTCCTTTTTTGTTGACGGTTAAACATTGCTTTAAATTAATTTTTATTTTATGCCATTTTTATTATCTATGACAACATGTTTCCATCAAGCTGAATTTTTGCTGAAAATTTGTAATGTTGTTCTCCTTGGTTTAGTTCGATTTTTCACAACTACTTACTGAGTTTATATCTTCAATGTGCGAGCGAGATAGTAAACTAGAGTGTCCGCGCCTAAAGATTTAAGCAAGTTGGCGATGTATTATTTAGTTCGTTATACGTTAATAATTAGAGAATAATTCGTCAAATAATTTTCTATAAAACCAAGCATTAATTTTGTAACTAGTTTTATGTCAGCGTATATTTATAGCTGTTACTTTAAAAAAGCTAAATATACTTTTCAATAATTTCTAATATCTATATTTATGCGTAAGAACGTCTTCACAAGTATTGAAGCTCCTTAATACGATCATAGTTGTTAAACAATAATGAATTTCTTTACTTTTTTTGTGTTAAATGTATATTGATAGTCTTATAAATCTTAAGAAAATAAAAAGACATTGAAATTAAATAATAGAAATACATTTCTTATTTCTGATTTCCAAATAAATTATTTAACAAATACCTATTTGTAATGTCTTACAGTCTTACTGACCGAATTTCAATCACAGCGGCCAATCTCAACGGAGATTAGCTAACTACGCAGGAGATATTATAGTGCACAAGTGTATACACAAACACAGTTACCCTCTCATAGTCCGATAAGACGGCAATCCGACGCGACCAGAGAGAGTTCAGGCGCTCCTACCTATTTGTAGTAACAGTTCAAATCATGGTGAAATATGAAATTCCAAAAAATGTTCAAGTGCACAGTGGGCACTTAAGGCGGTGCCCAGGCACAGGACGCAGAAATGATCAGTACCTGCTTTGGGTCCTGCGTGGGCGCAGTTATAGATGAGCACACCAGGCGCGTAAGTCTAATTACTGCATTGTAAGTACATAACTGAATGACATAATATATCGAGTCCGAAACAAAGGCAAATTGTCATGTCTATTAAATTGTGTAGATATCTCCAAATAACGTGAAGATATATTTTTAAAAATATTGCGTAAGTATAAGTGTGATATTTGGTATATTTAAAGTTATTACGGAGAAGACGTGAGAATACGCTCGAATGTTGACCATGACTGGATCACTTGTTCCTGGAAAATAGTTCTCAACTACCGCGACTTTCAATTGATATTATCTCTTTTCTTTCTCCATGCACAGACTGGAGCAAACATCTGTGGCAAATATTTGCCCGTGCGAGAATCGAACCCGCGACTGAAGCGCAGAAGGCACATCTCTTAACCGCTGCACCATTAATTTTCAGTAACAAATCAATTCACAGGAATTTACAGGACGAAAAAAAAACAGTTGGTTTTGTACAGAACTGGAATTGTACATAAGTTCTTTGTGCGGTTTGTCTTCAGATTTCAGGCACAGTTATTTATAAATAAAAAAACACATTATGATTGATTAAAATTTTACATTTATTTATTTTCATCCCAAACAATCTTAAACAACCTTACATGGATAGATAGTGACATGTTTTGCTTAAATTATCCACTACGAAATTACGAACAATAATTTTATATTTAATGTTTGATGGCTTAGTCGAGAAAAAATAATTAAAAATAGTTTAGTTTATGGAATGTCAAACTGCCGCCAACACATTGTGATCATCAAATAAGGGCATGCACTCAATCACGGTGCCGTTTGGTACTCGACCAGTTCAGATAGTAAGCGCCATCTTTGTGTGTTATCAAAACAAGAATACGTCTTGTGTAGTCTGGTCGTCGTTAGTTTTAGATTTTGATTACTTAGCCTCTGTATTCTCTTTTTAGAGAAAGCACAACAAATGGAAACCCATTATTTGAATCTACACAACAATATATCTTATCCCCAAATCATTTGCCGTGCGTCATGCATATTTTTAAATGGTGTATTCCTAGTTGTTCCCACTGGGTACCAATCTGGTTAAAATTAAGTAAATACAACAAGTTCCAAACATTTGTTTTTCCGTTATTCTTTTGTCTTTCTGACGTTCATTTGTTTTCCTATGTCACTTATTTTTCCAACTTCTTAATTAGATTTTTTTATACTTTTACTGTGGCCGTGGTATCATCAGAAAACATTTTTGCGCATATGAGACCAGTGGAAACAATCACATTCGTTTAGGTAAAATTCGTAAAGGTAAATTTTAAAACTGTTTGTCGTATTTTCGTAGTGGAATACACGTTATCTTAGCCTATACACTGTCGATTAAAGAATTCAAGCAAGTGAGGTAATTTTAAGTATAAAAATTACTAATCAGATATTAATTTTATGTCTGTTTTAATTTTTGCCTAATCTCAAGTTCTAATTTTTTACTGAAAATTAAATGCATAGGTCATTTTATAATTCGATAACTATATTTAAATAAAATTATTGAAACATTACTAGAATACGTTTTGGAAAGTTCATTGAAATAATAATAGAATACATTATCGTATAGTGATCACTTATAAATAACTAATCTTTAATTTCTATCCTAATTATCTTATTACTTTTAAATTGTGCGCACATAACACTTGCAATTAATCGACAGTGCATTCAATATTAAAGTTTGACCACCCATCGTACTTGTTCCAAATAATAAGAAACTGACTAAACAAGCAAACCTTATGAAAAGTAAACTATTTATATTAAATTATATTTATTTTGAGTCATAAAAAATATTTTTTACAAATAAATGAATATGACTGTACAACAAAAACTTACTTTAGTATAAAGAAAAAACAAGCGTTTGCAAACAAAACATACTACAATTGAGCATTAATGAAATTTCTATCAAATGCCATCTATTCGACAATGCACTAACACTTATATCACTATATCTCACTACATTGATTTGATATAATTAAGTTATATATATACATATTTTTATATAAAACATAAAAAGTAGGCGTAATTTCATTTTTAATATTGAATCTAATACAAGTGTGATTAAGCTGAGATTGCGATGACAATCTTAGATGGGCAGTCTTGTCATTGACAACACAAACCCTCGAATAAGTCTGACAAATCGAATAGTCTTAAATCACCACAATCTTTTTAAAAATAGGCCAAAAGTGTGTAGAAATAGAATATCAAATCCATTCATCCATAACAAAAACGACATCGTAAAGAATTTATAACATTAAATCTATGACAAATAAATAGACATTTAGATTAGCATTGTGATCTACATAGATGGATGCCCTAGCTCTAAAACTCACGTCCTATTTTCTTTGTTTTGAGACAATAATTCATTTGAAGTTTGATTCACTTTTAAAATTGATTCCAAATGACTTTGAAGGACTAGAAAAAGCGAACTTAGCGTAATCCATTGAGAAAAAAATAATAATTATTAAACTGACAAATTCAAAACCGAGAAAAATTAACTAAGTAACTTTTAGGACTAAAGCATCCATTAACACCAAATATAATTTATTTTATACGTTAATAAAGAATATATTTTACGAATTCCTTTAAATTGACGAACTCTAACAAAAATTGTATAGGCCTAAACTTAGACAATAGTACAACATCAAGAAATTAATAATGTACAAATAAAATTAACATTATTTTATGGTCATAGTTTAAAAATTATGTCGTGGTAAATAATGCTTTATGAGTTTATTTTAAATGTATTAATATAAAGTGAGATTGCTTACTATTCATTCAAGAATGTATCTACCAAGAGCGGAATTCAATAATTAGCGGAGGTGCTTCGTCTGCAATTTTATGAAAAACATCTACCCGTCCGAATAAAAGTTACTGGTGTATGTAGAAGGGGAATGGAAGGTACATGGAGTACTTTCCATACAAGAGTACATCGAAGCAGGCTGTGAAAGCGCTCGTTAAAAAACGTCGCGACTCGAATCATGACTGTGTTGTACCACAAAAAGTACAGCATAACTACACAGTATTTTTACTGAAGGTGAGTTCTCAAATTCTTCTTTAAAAACTCGTTTATGGATAATTGTCATTTAACTAATAATATATAATTAATTATAAGTACATACACTTATACTATAATACTTTATAATAGCGAATAGCACTCTAAAAGCAAGTAGCTCAGTCCTAAGCCATTTTGGCTTAAACAGTGTGCCTAAGCAATCATTGCGAGAATTTAGAAACCTACCCATGTGCATTGTATTATTACATAGTATTATTCAGTATATTATTAATTAGTATATAAATAAAGTATGTATTTATTAATTAAGTATTCGAAAATAACATAATGTCACAAAAATGTTGAAGTTTTAATTTACGAATATTTTAATGCGTCTAAAATTTTATATTTAAAAAAAATTAAAATCTATCTTACATATATAATGTATAAACTTCAACGTGGATTTATATAAAACATTGCTAACACTTATGCAAACTAATCGTCGATTATGACAATCAGCCGCTAATGAAGATGAGAAGATACAATTTATAATTATTTTTTTCTTACTTTACTTATGTTGAATACAATTTTAAACTGAAAGTTTATTCAGATATTATTTATTTTACGTGATGTATTAAGGTTATTTAAACATTAGGAAAAGTAAGAAAAAAATTGTGTAAACATCAGAATAAATAAAAATAATCATCTCGTCATACCTCAACACTTATTTTTAATATTTATAATTTATATAATTCAGCTCAACGCAGGTATATGAGAACTATATAAATAATATTAAATAATTAATATTGTTGTGAGCGTCATTTAAAAATTGCGTAAATTTTAGAAAATATCGTTTTTTTATATGTACCTACTGTTATGTATTTTAAAATACATAATATGTAATTTTTTTGTTAAAGTTTGGTAGAAACGAAAACTCAACAACAACATTATTAAGAACATACAGGTTTGCGTCAAAAAGAATGAAATATAACAATGAAAATCGGATGCAAATTGTGCAAATATAATTATTCGCACTTTTTAGCTGTTTTTTTTTTTACTTATGTATCTTACGCAACTCCTACAGCTAAATGCAGCACAATCTATGTCAATATCTTAAAATACAGGTGACGAAAAATAATATATTATTTTATATTTAGTTGAAACATGAGTTAGCAGGAATGTAAGTATTGTAACAGTAGAAGAGCAGAGTGAGACTTTAAGAAATGTTTAAATTTAGAACTGCTTCTAACTTCGCACTTCGATCGCATGCATTTAGTTCTGGGGGCGTACACGTTACAGGGCCATCTCACTCTATCAATGGAAGAACACTCGTTTCAACATCGTAGTAGAGCCCAGATATATATTTATAACAATGAGACTCGTTTTGGAACAGACCTATAACAACATTTACAGCTCGTATATCAGACAGATGTTCAAGCATGAATTTTAAGTTTGAAACTAGGTTCATGCTTGACCATATTTCTGAAATATGGGCCCTAGAGCACGTACGATTTTATACTAATTAATAACGTTTCATAAAATCTTTCCGACCCTCAACAATTCAATAGCTTAGCCCTGTAGATGTTCACACTCATGTCAATCTGATTTTTAATCGCAATATTTATAATATATATTATTATGTAATAATATATAGTTTGCAATTTTTATACTAATTTATTTTTATATTTTATATTTATCAACTGAAGTACAATGTACATAAATAATAATTATTATGACTATAAATTATTTACCATGGTTTAAAGAAAATACACGTGATTTTGCCATCTGTGTGAAAAGTTTCATGATAACAAAATTCTTATTAAAATATAATTATTAATAAATTATGACGTTAAATTTTTTAATTCAATAAATTTTGGCTTCTTTCCTGTGTAAGTAATCATTATTATATTATATAAATATAAAATCTTACACGGTGACAAAGAGTAAATTAGACGACAACACAAGTAATATAGCCACTTAGATAAACATTATTTTTGTTAATGTTAGCACGATATTTTAAACTTTCAAACAATATTTAGAATCACGGAAACAACATTTAGACGCTACAATTTTTTTGTACTTTATGTTTTTTTTATTTTTTTTTCAATCACGTAATACTTAAAAATAACGTGAAAAGCATTTTACTTAAATTATCTGACACATAATCCATCTATATAAATAAAATGGAATGCTGTATGTCGCAGTTATTATATAAATCATTTTCTTTATTATCGCGCTATCACCAACAACAGTAAAAAAAAATAATAATTGAGTGATTTAACACAATTCCTCTTCATCGTCAGATTTCTTAGTGTTAGTGTCCGGGGTATCAGAGGATTGAGCGCCGACATCTTCGACTACCTGAAATTTTTTAAAAAAAATACGTAATTAGTTTTTATTTTATTACTGATTTCTATTGTATTACCCAACGGTTCCAATTAACCAACTAAGTAAATTAACTAACAAATAAGTTTTTATTATCTACCACTTTTTTAACCAATCTTTTATACCCAAATATTAAATTAAACGTATATGCAAAATTTTGCGCCAGAGAGTTCCTATATCTGAAGCTAATTCTGGATGTAGATTCAGGTCATAATTATCATGAAAATGTATTAACATCCAAACTAAACGTGTATCTTAATCGGTTAAGGATAACTGTTTTAAAATTATACATTGCAAATTTAATTAAAACTAGTATATAAAACAAAATTGAAGTTAATTATCTGCTATCAGTTATTGCCGTTCTATTAAGATGTGGAACTCGTTACCAGCCCACGTGTTACCCTCCACTTATGATCCTGGGTTCTTTAAGCGGGACGTGAATAAGCTTTTCTCAAGGCCGTCAAGGTGAGGGCCATCATGCCACATTGCTATACTGGCTGCTGGGATGATGGCCATCACTATGGAACTCCACTGACTGCTTTCCATCAGGCAGGATGGAGTCAATTTGTGCGGCAGTAATAAAAATATATATATACATATATATATATTAAACACTTACAGCTTGTGTAGACGATGCAGATGCAGTAGCGCTCACATACGACGGAGCTGCATTCTCTCGTACTGCTGCCCTCGGAGGCGGCTCCATGCCCTCAGGCAAGGGCACCATGGTCGCCAGCCTGGCGTACTCCACGTCCATGTTACGTATAAAAGGGCTCGCCAACGCCCTCTTAGCTAATTCCCTGTCTTCTTCGTCGTAAGCCTCGATGATTTGTTCCAGGGTTTGCATTTCAGCTACCTCGCAGTTGTTGCCCCACTCCTGTAAAAATATGATTAGGCATTCTTTCACATTTAAAAACAAATGCGCAAGTATAGTTTTTTTCCTTTTTTTTGTATATACGGAAGCTATAGTATCACGGATTAACGGGAACGCCTTTCGTTAATTTATTATACTATATGTCGAACCCGTGCCGTAAATACGGTGCGGTGTCCCTGGAAGGGCGCAGAAATGATAAATTAAAAGCGAGTTACGTTACGGCACTGTATCTAAGAGTGTGTATATCTCTTGGAGTACATAAGAAAGTATAGAGCAACCCTACAGAAGTATGAATGAAAAAAAAAAAGTGAAACAACACGAGCTCCGTCCGCGATCATACCTCGATCGACTGCGGTTCAACTAGGCTCCACGAGCGAAAAGTTACATATTAGCTTATAACATGGCTAAGTGCTGTAAAAAATTTGCAAAAATTACTAAAAGACATAATTTAAAAATGATCATTGTCTGCTCACGCTCCGCACAAGGCAATGTTGTTGACGTTATCACTCTATATTTTCTTGTATACTCTATTTACCTTATAAGCCTTCTCAGCCGCCACGGGATCACCCCTAGCGAGTTGCACAAGCATTATTGCCACAGTAAGCCTGCCTATTGCGCCAGTGTTGCCAGCCTCCTGGTGAAATCCAATCTCACGACGGATACTATCCACAGCTTGGTCGTACCTAGAAATAGCAGCTGAATAACAAGAAGTATTCAAGACATACGGATACTCGGTTTCCTTTAGACAATGGAAAATATCTTTAAATTTTTAGATATCCGAAAAGTCCAAGAGAGGGGCTTCAACTAAAAAAAAAGGTGGTTGCCGCCATTACACTTGGTCGTTAGCCCGTATTCAGGAGTACGAATTACTTTTCTCGAATTCGGCATTTACATCGTAATGGTGTGTATCGTGGTAGTGTGGCACGCATCTCTATTTTTTCGGATTTATGTGCGAATTATTTATCACTTGCTTAAACGGTGAAGGAAAACATCGTAACCACCACCTGAAAGATTTTTCAAGTTTAAACAAGGTTTAAACTCTGATACGAGGTTGTTCATCAACCATACCATAAAGAAGATCATAATGGTATACCAGTATACCAACGAGCAAACGTTAAGTAGTTTGAGATGTTCCGATGACAAGCATACTCGTCTATGAACCCGTTCACGGGTGCCGTCTGTTGGGACTGGTCAGCCCATAGCTGTTACAGTAATTTTATCGAAAATGTATATTATATATTTAATTCGTACCTATGTTAAGTCGACTCGCATTGTTCTCACATAACACCTCAAAACAATGTAACCAAAAATTGTAAGCCGAGGTATTTAAAGGTTGATCCATGGAATCAGATTCTTCTCCATGAGGGGTAAGCTGTCCTTGGAACTGGCAACTAGAGTCACTCTTATAATAATAATATTGGATATTGGAATCATGACTATTTATAAAATCATAAGTGTCTAAAATGGTCTAGGTAGCTACATAAATAAAAAAAATTATTTTGATTTTAAGTGTAATTGGTACTTACCATTGCAACTTGACAAGAATACGAGAAGCTTTGCTGATATACTCTGAACCCTGGTGTTGACTGCTTTCAGTCTGAAATAATTAAACAAACGGGTACAGGATTTTATGAAGCGTTGGACAGAGAAGTTTTAATTCAAAGTCTTGACAGTTTTGAGGTAGAACCCTCTTGTGCTATGTGCTGTTGCTGCGTTAATCTCAAGCGCACTGTTTAAGAGAAATAAGATAAATTAAAATTTACTGAGGTACCTGGTATGAATAATGAGATAATGAGGTGATACCCTGTAACTTTCTACATCCGTATAAGACTAGGGTTGCCAGATAATAATTGATAAAGGAGGACAGATGGGTATAAAAAGGAGAATTTTCCGTAAAAAAGGAGGATATTCATAAAATTTGACTGGCAAAAAATGCCTACGGTATCAAATCCGCCTTTGTACACTTGATTGTTCAGAAAGAATAAGTAAATAAGCAGCTTAATTGGCTTCCGATTCACCAGCGCAGGAACAGTCGCATTTTATGTCTCCTTTTTAATATCCTTCATAACCCTCAATATCCTTCGTACCTGCGTGAGCGTGTCACCTATGTCCGTCCTTCCGACACTCCTTGTACACCTCACCTAAAGTCCCTTGTCCATTTCCATCCTCATAAGTCCGACATGTACTCATACTCATAGAATATTTTGAATAGATTTTATTTATTTAAATCGAATTAATATAATCTAGGTAGTACCTACTGCCCATGAGAACAACTTATATTGCTTTGAGTCGATGCCACTACTTTTAGTGTTAAATCGAATAACCCTGGATAGCGGCTACTTATTTGAGCCTTTTGGGGTCGAGACGCTGGGGTCGTGGGGGCCGGGAGCCCGAAAAATGTTTAAAGAACTATCGGGGCGTCTGGTCGAAGCTACTCGGGATCAAAACGCTGGCCTATACCTAGCTCAAAGGCTTAGCATTGCCATTCAACGTGGCAATGCAGCCAGCGTTTTGGGGACATTGCCCACTGGAAGCGGTCTTTTAGATTAAGTTTTTCTCTTTTTATTTTACTTTTAGTTTTAGTGTTAGTTTTAGTATTAGTTTTTAGTTTTAGTTTTAATTGTATTTTAATAGTTTTATGTTTGTGTTTTTAGGCAATAATCGAATTAATATAATCTAGGTAGTACTGCCCACGAGAACAACTTATATTGCTTTGAGTCGATGCCACTACTTTTAGTGTCATTGTATAAGCAGACTTAGGTACAGGGCGAATGACAGTCAATTATAATATCGCTATAGCAATCACAAATATTCGCTTATAATAATAATCTAATTCTAAAAGATTTCCAAGGAATTTTCAAAGGAAAATCAAGGTACTTATAAGGTAAGTTTTTCTTTCAAATATAAAAGAACAAATAAAATTGAAATATCGAATTCTAATCCGATTTATATTTGATATTCCAATTTTAAAGGGTAATACATTGTACCAAACCAGTTGAAATCAAAAGCACTAAGGAGTATTGATATCAACTATATAAATCACCCCCTTTTTAACCCCGTTAGGCGATGAGTTTTAATAAAATACGAACACGTGTTCCATCAATTTTGTAAAGGAATGTTTATGCAAAATTTGAAGTAGATTGGACCAAGGAATCACATTGTCCCATACAAACTTTGCCCCCGTTTTTCACCCCCTTAAAAGTAGAATTTCGAAAAATCCTTTTTTATCGGATCCCTACGTCATACAAAGAACACACCCTCCAAGTTTCAGGTCTCTACGATCAGCGGTTTAGGCTGCGTTGATCCGTCAGTCAGTCATTCAGGACAAAGCATTTTATATGTATAGAAGAAGATATATATCTTTATATATATTGTGTTATATATTTTATGTATACCTACATGTTGTATCTATTTACAACATTATTTATTAGATTACATTTATTTTATTTCTAATATTTTTTTTTCCATTACTCACTGTAGCCACATTTTTATTCCACCTTTCTCATCGCAGGTCTGCTGGCAGAAATTCCTAAATGGAATAAGCAGTATCTTTGTATTTTATTTTAATTATCACTGGTATAATTATTGTTGTTGTATGTACAATAAAAATAAATAAAATAAATAAATATACAATTCTCCAGAGCACTTCTACAGCTAAGTAGGAAACAACTAATAACTAGTAACGGTCGCCATAACAGGACATGGAAACTTTAACAGACACCTGTTTAATATAGGTGCCACGGACAGCCCCCTATGCAGAGGATGCATGGAGGCAAAAGAAACGGCCACCCACGTTTTGCTGGAATGCATCTCAGTAGCCAGGATACCGTTCTACATACCTCGGCTTCTAAGCGCTCCAAGACATCACTGCAAACGTGAAGGCACTGGTTGCGGTCCTTAGCCCGCTGGGATGACTGGAGTGATCCAGCTAAGCATCTCCGTTCGCGAAACAGGCGCAATAAAGCGGTTAGTTGCGGACACTGGCCGATAGAGAAAAGAAGAAGAAGAAGAAGAAATATACAATTTAACGATTTTTTTACACTATTTTAATCATATTTAGCTGAGCTACTAATTTTTGCAAGAAGTTATTGGTTTTTCAACAAATACATGTGAAATCTTCAGATGTCATGTTTTTGAAGTTATATTGATCCTTTGACGACGCATAACAAGAAATTTTTAACGATGTCTAGCAAAAAGGAGGACTTACATTAGGAGGACAAAACACGGAAAAGAAGGAAAACGTCCTCCTTTTGGAAATCATCTGGCAACCCTGTTTCTAGTTTCTGTTCAAGCTACAAGTCGTGGCTGAACCGTTAGTGAGATAAAAAAAACTTACCGAAGAGACATCAGCAGCTTGCTGGAACAACTTGACGGCCAGCTCCGGAGACCTTTCCTCGATGATCTTAGCTGCCTTGTCCAACACGGTGGCGCCGCTGTCCCCGGAGCCGTGCTGCTGATACAGACTTGACGACTCCATAGCCAAGGAATAAATCTAGAGGGGATAAGGGAACTAGGTTTTAAAAATCCAATGGAATCGTATCAGTTGATAAGTTCTTTGTATTCCATTGCTGAACATTGATCCCTTTTATGTCGCAGGGTTAGCGATGGAAGGAACATAAATCTTGAACGTAATTTGGAATAAAATTACCCCGATTAAGTATTATAATTATTATTTTCAAAAGAATAATACTAACTACAATAAATATGTACCGAATATTTAGATACGGTCTTGTCCTGCTTTAATAGATTTTTTTAAAACTAGCGGACCCGCCCGACGTTGTTCTGCCCGAGGTTGTCCTTTCCGAAAGTTGGCTATCGCTGCGCTACTGACCTAGTCCAATTGTAAATCTTAACCACCCTCAAACATAAAAAAAGTCATCGAAATCGGTCCAGCAGTTTAGGAGAAGGTCATGGTAATACTAATACACATTTAACATGGCAGGCCTCTTCAATATGAGGAAAGTACCGTCGCGACGGCTTTACGTGCTCTCCGATGCCTAGATTATTTTCTTTAGCTTTCTATCTACACGGGCGAAGGCACGGGGAAAAGCTATATAGATAATTCGCAATCCTCGCCGAAGTAGTCGCGGCCGGAAGCTAGTATATACCTATTCAGTGTACGATGAAGTTGAAATGACATCCTTTCACAAATAAACCTTCGTACAGCGCATCCGGCGGAAGCATGGAATGACGTTCAACAGGATTCAAGAAAATATAGAAATAGAACCTTATCCACGTGGAAATAAATTAGGTATTTATCTTAACTTAACTTATTTATCTTTGTTTACACAGTTGCGTATTGAATTAGTAACCATCACCACTATTATGCGTGGTGATCAAGACTATTCAGTATAGCTATTCTACAAAAAAAGCTAGAAAACCAATAGGCTAATTCCTATAGGCTAGCCGTACAGCTGACGACACAAGACTATAAATAAAGTGCCTTATGAAGTTATTAGATAATTCTTATAAACACATCTCATAGCTCATAGTCCAAAATACTGATTGCATGTCGACACTTTTTTTTCTTAGGGTGTGTCCAAACATTGAGCGGCAAGAGCGCGGCAGCAACACGCGGCGTTTGCAGGACACATTTCTGCCGCGCGACTAGTTTAGACCTTCTGCGCGACAGTGCTGCGCGGCATGTCCGAGACACGCCGCGCTCTTCATTTCGTATTCAAACCACAATGAAAGCGGCCGTGTGTTGTAGTTCTGCTTATTATTCGTAAATTACGTAGAGTAGCTCGCGGCTGCCGCGCGCGGCAGTCGTCCAAACAAAGCGCGGCTAGCCGCACGCGGCAGCCGCGCTCGAATGCCGCGCTCGAATGCCGCGCTGTAGGTATTTGGACACACCTTTACATTCTTACATTTTGATGTGATTCTTTTATCGTTTGACTTTTCAAACGAATGTATCACAAAAGTTTCCAGTAAAACTTAATAAGAAAATGATGCGAAAATGATGATGATGCAGTCATCATCTTATCATATGTTTTAGGTATAAGTCAGTATTGTTGCTAGACTATGGCTTACAGAACCTTGAATACGTGTCAACGACAATACTAATGTACATACTAAAACATTATATCTCTATTCTGTGACTCGGGCTTTCAATGTCCCTTCGATATTATTGTGGCACTCCCTTATAACACAATGTACTATTCTACCTCCAACTAGTATCGAATAACAATCTTACATCTCACAATTCTATTTATAATTATATAATATGTCCATCGAAGCGTAAGTCCTTCAGGTAACCTGTAAACAGACCGGATCGGACTTTTCCAGTGACGCCTGTCTCCCACGTAACTCCCGCAATGGACAGGTAATTAAAAATAAAATGAACAAAGCTTAGTTTATCTGAAGCTTTGCAAATTCTAAGATACATTTTGTTTAATACAACTGAAAGTTAAAATATAATAACTGGTGTGAATTTTAGATAAAACTTTATATACAAATAGCAGTCTATTTATCAAAGTTAATGACAAACCTGAACACCTCTCACACCTCTTTGGGTTTAATTCAAAGTTTTAATACGATTCTTTTTTGTATTCTGCTAACTTCCATAACTAGGCTTCCCGGTGGTTATACTTCTAGAAGCAACACACACATACAATATCAATTATACAAGTTACCTATAATTTTTAACTGCCCGCTGGGTCATTATCTTCCTATTTCTTTCTAAATGGTTGTCTGGAAGAAATTGCTTTTAGCGATAAGATCGCCAATTGTACATTTTTGACTAAATTGTAACACTTGTTGTTCTTTGGTGTGCAATAAAGTATAATCTATCTATCAATCTAAAACTTTAAAAAACACCCGATAGGTACCCCTTTTTTAGCTAAGAACATCTTCGATCAAGTCACATTTCAATGAAAAAAATGAAATCTAAATCGGTTCAACCGTTTGGAAGCTACTATGTCAAACACAGATACGCAGATGCATTTTTTTGTCGGGGTTTAAACACGCAATATACCAATCACAGTTACACGTGCCTGTAAAGGTACACCTACATAATATCATACATATCGAGAACGCGTGCTGCAAAGCGACCTATACATATAACTAACTACATAAGTAAGCCATATACGTAGGTAGTTAGTTATTCGTTGAAGAGCTCTCGTCTATTTACCTAATGCCCGCGTTTATACCTAGGGTGTATAAACGCGTCCAGATGAACTTACTTTTTTCAATTATCTGAGAGAAACCACGTAGAAAAAATGAAAAATAATTAGTTATAATATACTGAATATTTTTTGGACTCACTAAATCGGACATAAACGCGAGACCAGGATAGCTATTTCTGAACCGTCGGAAAGTGCTCCTATGGATTCCCATAGAAAAGTTGCCGAAGATGTCGTCTAAACGCTATTCACAGATCCGAAATCGGAAACCTACTTAACCATTATGTTTCACTGTAAAAGCTCCATCGTTCCCGATTCTATTTGATTCGACAAGGCCCTTCCGATAAAAATTCTGAATAGCCTTTAGTTTCTGTCGGATAGGAAAACAATCCATTAGGAAGGCTATCGAATCCGCTCGGGAGCTTGTCGAACGGTTCAGAATAGCTATACTGAATGTCCTCCAGCTAAATCAATTTAACTTGTCTTAAGCAGCAGCTAAGGACATCCCTTGATTAGACTCGGGCCTTGGTTCAGGGCTAGGCTTGTAGACGTAGGTACTAAGTTCTAGTTGGATCTGATTTTGACATGCAAGAGTCGAGAAGGACTTGAAAAGTCCGTTCTTGGTCAAAGCGAATGAAACAAGATTGGAATGGCCTGAGCTTATGAGTTTGTTTGAAATATTGTTTTTGTTGTAAGTTAAATAAATTCTAAACTTTTTGATATTCTAGCCTAAATCTAAGTAAATAAACGAAAGTTGAGAAATCACACTATTTCACTAAAATTCTAAACGGCTGAACCGATTTTAATGATCTTTTATTCCGCCAGTCCGTCGCGAACAGTAAAAGAACAAATAAATTATTATCAATACAAGATTTGTAATACACTTTTTTTTATTTATAAATCAGGTTAAATTAGAACTACGGGGGCATGCATAAAAGTTGTCGTAACTAACCGCGTGAGGGTTAGTTACGACAACTTTTAGGTCTCAATCGTATAAATTTTTATCTGTTTTTAAAAGCCAATCCAAAATTTGCATGACGTTAAATCTACGAAACATGAAGTGCCTTACTGTTGTTTCCAAAATATTATCCATTGACTGGAAACTACCATGGTAGCTTCCAGTCAAGGTCAAAAATCTCGAGTCTCGATAAGCTATATTAATTCTGTCATCTTTCTTGAACAACGTGTAATCTAATACCCCATTAGAGCAAACTTTTAATGAATATAGACATATCAATCACGTGGATTTAGAAAATATAAGTTAGTTTTTGTTATAATAGTACAAAAGCCATAGTAGACGACACGAGAACCTTTTATAATGGACCTAAGCCATTAGCAAAAGAAAAAAATGTATTTATAGAACCTTTTACAAGATTAGAAATAAATATATAAAATAAAGTCGTCTAAGTCGAAGTCATGTCGAATAAATGTATTGTATATCGGATTTATCAAGCCTCTATGTCTTACCCCCGTTTTAGTACATAAGAATAGGTACATACGTATGAGTAGGTAAGTTTTCAGTAAATAAGTATAAATCTGGTATCACTGCACGGTGACGCGGTATCGGTAGTGTCCCCGCATAACGAGCCCAGAGGACGAGCGTGCCACTAGCATTAATTACCCTTTACAGAAAGCGTTTCGGCGGATTTTTGAACCTTTTCATTTATCTTTGGTCTAGACTCTAGAGCAACCTGAGTATTATGACCGTTGAACTACAAAGTCTAAGGTCGTAGGTAAACCCAGGCACGCACCTATGATTTCGGATTTAAGTGCGTTTAAGTTAAAGGTCTTGAGTTCGATCCCAAGTCCCCTTGGGGTGACTTTTCGAAGTTATGTGCGTATTAGAAATTAATTATCACTTGCTAAAACGGTGAAGGAAAACATCGTGAGGAAACCAGCACACCTGAGAGATTTTTTGACAGTGTGTAAAGCCATGAAGCAAATAGGTTCATGCTTCGTGTGTAAAGCTATGTCAGAGGCCTACGGGTAATTTAAACTCTGACACCAGGTTGTTCATCAATCATACGATGAAGAAGAAGAATTGTACAGAATATGGTTTTTGAATTTAACATTTAAAAAAGCTAGAAATAACACAAAATCGTCAGTTTTGGAGTCGGTGACTAACTGACAAGCTAAGCGTGTTTCAAAACATCGTAAGCCACTCCAAACTTAACAAATGTAACCCCATTATACCTATATGGCTGAAAATCAATAGTTTTCGAGAGTTTCGGGTTTCACATTTACTTCGGCCATATCCCAGAATTTTAATTTTAAGTTCAAAGGTTTCATTTAAATTCATTTTCGAAGCAGACATTTTAACTAAACTAACAAAATCATAAAGAAGCCAAAATTACTTAAAATGTTATTATTTTTAAAACGGTTTACTTAACTCGACCTGTTTATTTAATTATTTGGTTCAAATTTAGTAATCGATATTTCACACCTTTTCTGTTGACAGATTGATCTGATATTTTTGGTTAGTTAGTTTTGATGACAAAACCGTTTTACGTAAAAAAAAATGTACTTATATTATTTAGTTCACGACTATGTTCTCTAGTTGGAGTCGTATACAATTTCATGTGTATCAAGCTCCTTTCTTCATAGCGCACTGTAATCTAACAGACTTTATACATCTACGAAACGGACGAACTGTAAAAAATACTTTGACGAATGTGATTGCAGAGGACTTGTTTGGCTCCACGTCAGATCTCATAACTTTTTGCATGTGGTCCCAAAAATTTTAACTTAACAATTTGGGTGGGATATCATCAAATGCCATTTGCCCCGATTCACCATAATTGATATTACCTATTTCTGTACATAAAACTCTATCAGACTGACTAGCTTTATAACACTTATAAAGTTAGTTATAAAGCTATTCGAAGTTCAAAAACTATTCTAAATACACTCTATAGTTTTAAAGAGGGGGCATTCATACAAAGTGACTGGTCACGTCCTTTTTTAGTATGTAAAGTTAAATTTTTATTTTCAGATTTCAACCTATGTTCCTTAGGGAAAGTTGTTCAGTTTCATAGACTTTATTGCCTCCTAAAATTTGTCAGGTCTCTAAAATAACAGGGTATTTGCGAGGGAATTTTTAGAAACAGCAAATACAGTTTTAAAATTGACTTACCTCTTCGGGCGACGCGTTTTCCTTGTAGACGATAATGGCATTTTCCAGGGACTTTGCCGCGTGGAAGAATGAGCGGTTCTTCTTGTAGTACTCCGACGCTTTGAGATGGCACGCCTTGGAGTTCGCCATGTCTCGGACGATACGGAAACATTGCGCTAAAACATATTACCTACCATTAACGAACTACAATTTTACCTAAACTTACCTGTGGACCTTAAAGAATTTTCCACCATTCGAGGCGAAGAGTGAATTGGAAGGGAGAGAAATTTAAATTATTTGCTAAAATTGAATTCTATTAAATACAAAATCATTTTTTTATGCGAACACTAAAGTTTGAAATTTTTGTAAAAAGAAAAAATACTGGGTAAACCCCCAGTTGCTCTGCCACTGAGCATAACCCCGCCCGTGTTATCGCAATTTTCTTCTACATTCAACCATCTACGACTGCCTCGTTGGTCCAGTGGTAGCAAGCGCGACTGCTGAGCACGAGGTCCTGGGTTCGATCCCCGGGTCGGGCAAGTGTTATTGGGTTTTTCATTAGAAAATTCTCAGTAGCAGCACGGAGTCTGGAATTGTGCCCGGTTAATGGCAATAGGCTCGCCCCCTATTACATGGGACTTATAAAATAGCCGGCGAAACGTGGGTGTAATGCACACCTCTGCCTACCCCCTCTGGAGAATACAGGCGTGAGTCTATAAATAAATAAAAATTCAACCATCTCGGATGGCGATGACATCCACCCCTTGTACGGAGTACCTACTAGTGCCCTAACCACTCAATTCTATTGTCAAATAATAATAAATGTAAGTACAAATATTAATCATTTCTCCGGTACAAATAGATATGTGAGTCATGAATAAAAATATCTATTACCTTAATCCCCAATCTGATTCATAATTATTCGCGCATAAGGTATGACGGCTCTGTAACTAAAATATGATTTGACAACAGCCTTCGAGAGTTCGCTCGCGCGATATTGAACTGCATTCTGCATACCTAATACGGTTGAATAATAAATGAACCAATATTCATAAACAGCTTCTTAATGTAAATTTTTAATTGTAATAGTCCGCCGCACCGGCCGGCGAAATTACAATTCTCTTCAATCCAATTAAAAACAAGTTTCAATTACAAACAAATTTATATTTATTGATAAGTAATTTAACTTGAGTAGTGTTGTAGTTACCTATTGTATTTTATTGATTACGACTCAATCCATGTTGTTTAATGAGTATTGGAAGCGGGTCTGTGTGAAGTGTTGCCGCACTAAATATTGTTTAAATTTTCAATTGTTTTCAATTGAATAAATAAATAAACAACCCACTCCTCGCCTCGCCGGTGGAGAAGCACCTTGAGAATCTTTTTTCGATTCGTTTCATCTTGCATCGATGGAAGCAATAAACATACCTCCCAGTAGCGTGCCCAGCACCTAACAATGCTGCAAGCCTAACAACCTTTTTAACGGTTACATAGAAGTAAAAAGAAAATGAATGCGTAATATTGTTTTATTACTACATTTCTATGGCGGGCTTCGTAAATATATGATAGGCACGTCCGATTTTTCCAACTATCCCTTATGTCATAAGGCGCTGTTAATCCACCGTGTTGCGTTAACGCTTGACGCGGTCACCCCGTCATGGTGACTATAACGAGCATATTCAAACACAGTAGGTTCTGGCTACTACTTTAAGCTGAAGTTAAGCAGAGTTGAAGACTTGTTAAATACCAATAGCGGATGGCCACTGACTAGTGATCCAACACGTACTGGTACAGCGTGCTGAACTGTTCCACTTAAATATGTAAAAGAATATGCTTTGACCCCCATGTCATCTGCGTGTAAAATGCGTGTATTGGGCATTTCAAGATTGGTACCTAGGTAGAGTGAATTTTTCTAAGAGGTAAGCTAGAGCAAACCCGGAGATAAACTAATTGCACAGTCGGTAGGCATTACGGCCTGGCCACGAGCTCGCCGCTCGCAGCGGCGGCTTAGCGCGGCGCGGCGAGCGGTAAGAACAAATGTACTAAAATGTTCAACGACGCCACGACTCGCCGCTCTCAGGGGCGGCGGCGGCGGCGGTTTCTCGATTCTCCATACTTAAAATTATTTGTATTGATTTCGTGCACTCCATTCGTCGTATTTAAAATATCATTAGAAAATATATGCCTAAATACGTCCACCTTGGTCTTAGCGGCAATCGCTACTACGCGGTACGTGGCATGGCCAGCGCGCCGCTCGCAGACCTAGCCCGTCGCCGCCGCCTTAGACCGAAGTCGTGGCCACTAGGTTATAGCCGGTAGGAATCGAATTGTATGGAGCCTCCGCCACTGGTACCTACAAGGACTAAAGGCTTAGCCCAACAAAGGGTCAATATTGGGCTACAGTAAGGATTCGGCTAAGGGATAATAAGGGCTGATTTATTTTCACTTATCTGTCCCTGCGGCTATAAAATAATGATACATTTACTTAAAGTGTTCAGTGGAAATCTCTTGGGATAAAAATATATGAAAACTTACCCGCTTGGCTGTATTCATCTGCAGCCGAATCGTAGTCTGGTTTCCACCGAAGCAGTGAAGTCTTGAGGCTGTTGCGAAGTAAATAAACGTAAATTATAAATTACGTCACTATTTCTAACTTGGTAAATTTACATTAGATTTTTCCAAATTGTTACTTAATATTAAAGCAAGACTCAGATTTCCAAATGAAACCATATCACTCAGTAACATAAAAGACCCTTCGACCCTTTGTGGCATGGTTACATAAATTATATTCAAATAATAATTCTTACTTAATTTACCTATTTATTAGAAAATTGAAAACGATTGAGGACGAAAAATTGGAGATCAAAAAAATTGGGAGATCGCGACATGAGAAAGATTACCTCGGTAATTAATTAAAGTTGTGAAACCTAAGAAAGGTTTTCTTTCGTTTAATAAAAATCACGTGTAAACCGTTATTTGTGTACAATTCTATCACATTTCACATATAAACGTGTAATTATTTAATTTTTATGATTGCCATGGTTTTCAAGGACGATCTTTATTTAAAAAAATCTAGACAACTTCACTTTAAGACATCATGTTGCTAACATTTTTTGTTAGACTAAGTGTCCTCTATCTATATTTTTGTGTAAAATGGCTATTTTCTTGCTAACTGTAATTTTTTTTTAATCTGTATATGGGGATCAAAATTCCATAAACAATTATGAATAGTCTCCTAAGACCATTTTCGTGTAGCTGCAACGGATAAGGTACTTCCCCTCACTGCCCCGCTGAAAGTTTCCACCCTGTATACAGCGTGTAACAGAAGTCCGAAATAATACTTAAGGGCATGTATGTATATCATGAAGAGAATCACCTGTGAAAATATTGAATGCAAAAGAGGCATTTTTTTTCATACAAAATAATTATTTAGATTTCATTTTCTTCTATAATGACAGGTTTTATTATCCTACGCGTGCCTAGTGCTTAATTAAAGAATTTATTGAAAGTAAATAACCGGATTCGTGTTGAATCACCTTTCGGCTGATGTCTAGGGCTGTATTTGAAAGATTTTGATATAAACTTTGACCGTGGTTTACTCGAGTATTGTTTGGGGTTCGGTTCCAAAACCTATGGTCAAGGATTGTTTATAGGGTGCCTTATACGCCCTTAATGTATTATTTCGGACTTCTGTTACACGCTGTATAATCCCTTCCTGCACCATCACTTTAAAAAATATGGCAGCAGGTAATCTATGCCATCTTCCATACAAAAATGTTCTATACCTTTACTATTTTTTGAAGCTATTACTTGCTGAGGACTGACATTGTGATTCATTATGATTTTATACATTTATTAAATGTATGATATGATTTATAAACGTAAAATTTTATCATCACTACATAGTTAGACATATAGACTGCCTCGTTGGTCAAGTGGAAGCAAGCGCGACTGCTGAGCACGAGGTCCTGGGTTCGATCCCCGGGTCGGGCAAAGTGTTATTGAGTTTTTTCATTAGGAAATTCTCAGTAGCAGCACGGAGTACCTCGGAGTAGCTATAGGTAGCGGTATAGTAGGGTAGGGGTAGGGTAGGGGTAGTGTAGGGTAGGGTAGGGGTAGTTTAGGGTAGGGCAGGTGTAGGGTAGGGTAGGGGTAGTGTAAGGTAGGGTAGGGGTAGGGGTAGTGTAGGGTAGGGTAGGTGTAGTGTAGGGTAGGGGTAGATTAGGGTAGGTTAGGGGTCGGGTAGTGGGTAAAGTAGGGTAGGGGTAGAATAGGCCTTGAAGTAGGATAATCACGCCTACGAAGTCGCGCGGGGCAGCTAGTAATTTATATATTTATTGAAAAAAATAAAATAAGATACGAGCGGAGTTTGAACTCAGCGACACTTGCCGTATCCTAGTAATACTCTAATCAACTGAGCTATCGTATAGCTGTTTGCACCTATCAAATTTAAAATTTCCCGTCCGTTGGTTAAACCATTGCTACCGTAGGTTCAGCAAGTGTCCCTTGTTCAAACCCCCCTCGTTTACTATCTCTTTATTAATTTCCTATTTGTCTAATAAAATTTCATGGTTCACACACAGAATGATGCTCCGAAATGCATAATTAAGGCTACCAATATCTAAAACCCTGACTTAGTTTTATGAAAATGTCATAAAACCAAAAATTTAAAAGGATAAACTGGATATTGCTTAGTAATTCAAGTCAGTACATTAAAAAAATCCCGATGGCGCGATCGTTGACTAACTAAAGTGATAGAAACTAGAACAAAATTTTTCATAGATAGAAGGAACAACCAGAACTCAAGTTAATGTATTTGATACTGACGTGAAAGAAGTTATCTAATTTAATAACTCCTATATGTTAATAAATGTTGAATATAATAGAATAGAGTCGTGATAGCCTAGTGGTGGTGACCGTTAACTGGCAAGTCAGAGGTCTCGGGTTCGAACACAAGGTACCCTGACTTTTCGTAAGTTATGTGCGTTTTATAAATTAATTATCAATCTCCGTGCCTTGGATAGCACGTTAAGCTGTTGGCCCCGGCTGTCAATTGTAGATCTTTGACAGTCGTTACGGGTAGTCAGAAGCCCGAAAGTCTGACAAACAGTCTTACCAAGGGGTATTGTGTAACCCAGTCTCTGGGTTGTGGAGGTCTGATAGGCAGTCGCTCCATGTAAAACACTGGTATTCAGCTGCATCCGGTAAGACTGGAAGCCGACCCCAACATAGTTGGGAAAAGGCTAGGCAGATGATATATGTTAATAAATGTTGAGTTTTTGTTAGTTTTGATGTAATTTATTTTAATCTCAATGTCCACCGCTAACGTGAGGGCCCTGGGAGAATTCATGGCAGAGCTGCGCTGGCTGAGGTAATCCAACCAACCTTCGAATTGAATTGAATTGAAGGAGAAGAATCCCAGCAATAATAATCCATTTCTTATTGTGCATCATTAAAGAATTAAAATTATAGTCGTGAAGAAAGCTAAGTCCTAAAGCGGATTGTACAAGAAATTTTCCACAGACATTAATTTATTTATAAGGTAAATGTATTCCCTTTTATATGCAATTATTTTTCACCTTTATGTCAGAAAAGATCTAAGTGTTTACTACATGTGCTCAACCATTTGAAAGCACAAGACTTGATGTGAAAAGTAAATGACAGCCCATTAATTATTCATGTATTCCAAATTTTACATGAATATGAATATCCATATATTTCCATAATTGAATAAATTTTGTACCAAAACTATTCTCAATACTTCATTAGTCACAAACACAGACAATCCAATTACACTCCCACAAAAAAATAGGTAGATGAGCCTTTCGATCTATTACACACAATTTCAATCATTATTTCTATAGAGATAGTAATCCTCTTATCTATTAAGGATTCAAATATAATCCTATTTTTGGCAATTCCCAATTACTCCTAATGGGCTCAAACTAATTTATGTTTTCAAGACTATACATATACCTACTAAAACTTATAAAAATTCTGATTTCTTCTTCTTGTAATGTTTTTTTAAAATGTGAATATAATATAATATGAATTTTGTGAATATAATGTAAGTATAATATTTTTAATACAGCTGCATAAATAAAATATATGATTGTTGCAAAAAAATCCACTGATTATACTGATAAAATGGGTGAAAGCAGAATTTAGAAAATAATAACGAA
The DNA here is from genome assembly GCA_936450705.2 of Protodeltote pygarga. Taxonomy (NCBI): domain Eukaryota; kingdom Metazoa; phylum Arthropoda; class Insecta; order Lepidoptera; family Noctuidae; genus Protodeltote; species Protodeltote pygarga. The sequence continues at coordinate 20,003,788 of OW388248.2, read as the reverse complement.
AAATTTAAGAAATAATTTAATCTACCAATAAATGACTTTCGTGAAAAAAAAAAACATTCAACACAAAGTCAAGAATCAGTCATATTGTGATTATTGATTAAAATAAGCAAAATAATTAATAAAGTAAATACGAACTAAAATAAAACATATCCTAAATATTGTTTTTATCCTTTTGTTGTGCCAGACAAAACAAACATCGAAGTTAGATAAAATAAAAACAGATAAATAGCATGATTATGTTTTCAAAATAAGATTACTTACTATTTCTCCGCCGCCTTGCAATGTTCTCGTGCTTCGATAACTTTGGGAGACGACATGATGAACTGGTTTAATAAATGTTTATTTTATAATTTAATTGAGTTAACGCTGCGAATGTGTGATAAATCAATAGAAAGTTGACGAAACAACACGAGTAGTCTCTTCGCAACTCTCAAAAGCTGTGATGTGAATTTGTGAAACGCGAATCTGTCTGCGAGCGCAATAGTAAATGTCATTGTCATCTTTTTCTATTTGACGTAATGTTGACTGTTGACGTATACACTAATGTTGACAGAGACATTTTTAAAATCTACTATTCTTGACCTGAAATATTTCGATTATTTTTGTTTAATTAATACAAAAAACATTGTAACATTATAAAGGACAAGACAATTCTTTTTTCTTTAAGTTCAATAACTTACATCAATACAGTAAAACCAACGAGCATGGAACAAAACGCTCAACTAGATGTAAAGACTCGTTATCAAATCCTATTAAAAATAGTAAGAAAAGAATAAACTAGATGGCGCTAGAAGAAAATAGGGCCTTTAATGAAGTATTTTTCTAAAACGAAAATATCGATTACGAGCATGATTTGTTTGAATTTGAATTGGACCAATTTATTTTATGTTTATGTTCTGGCCATTACACCTGCATTGTCGCAGGTTTAATTTTACTTTCTATTTCGGTTTACGTGCGTGCGATATTAAGTACAACTTGGCAAAAAAGAGTCTGAGGCGGTGACAGCTGGAACTAAAAATAAAAATCTTAAAAACGAAGTTTGTGAGTACTAAAATAACATAAAATTGATTCATTTGATTATAATTAATGACAAAAAACTCGTCATAGAAATATGTAAGCACTAAATAACTTTTAATTTTGAATTGTAGTGTGTAAAGTGCGCTAGCGGCGCCCCCAATTTTTCCAGACTCTTTTTTGCCAAGCTGTACTATGTGTTGATTAGTTGATATGACTGTGTTGATGTCTTATCTGGGGGGTAATTCCACTATTTCCGCACAAAAGTGTCCATTTTGACACCATGCTATTGCCATTGTTCTATATATGTCACTGGCCTTAAAAAAGTACTTGCGGAATACCATAATAATATGACGTAAAATAATGCCATTGTCATTACACTGCCACTCTATTAAGACGTTTTGTCGTTACGTGAATCGGGCCCCTGTCGAGTTTTTTTTTTAAGAAACAATACAAAAAATAACTTTTTTTATGAAATGTAAGAGATTGAACTTGATGTAGGTCTTACCTATCGACGCAACACTTTTATTATAGGTAGCTATTGTATCACATAATTGACAGAAAGGCTTCAGTAAGTTGCAGGTTCAAATTCTGCTCGCACGCGTTTAATTTCTTGTGTTTTAGAAAAGTTATAAAATGTGTTAAATCTTTAGGGATGACCACAACCCCACACGATGGCAAGCGTAGGTATTGTGAACTACGATAAAGCACACCTGCCTTTTAAAATAGGAAGACGGAAGTTAGACGGTTACAACGATCCTTTTTAATTTGAGGCTGTGGGAAATGAGCTTTGCATCGTTAACTCTAAGTTTACAATTATCTTATGCCCGAGCTACACACAGTTGTCACAACATCTTATTATGTATACTGCATGAATTATTGCTCTTGTTTATAATCTGATGTTTCTGCAGGTGGGATTCGCGTAGCTGAGAAGCAAAGGAAACAAGCAACACCACTGTTGTTATATTTTTTTTAATGTTGCTCCAGAGTTTGATTTCTCTAACGCCTAAGGCGCAAAAAAAAATATTATTTTTACTGTACTTAGCTAATTTTTATTTTGTCAAATTTTGATTTTAATCTGACTATGAATTTTGATTTCTGATTTGCCAGTCAGTGATCATAGTGACCATATATAACAGCAGATATGAAAAATGCTTATTAAAGTTTCTTATTAGAACCTAATAGTATAATGAGTTTATTAGCCGATAGACGGACAGGCATGTGCAGTTTATGTTTAGATCCGGCGCAGACGCAGTAATAAACGCAAAAAGTGCGATCCGATTAGGGTTGTCTAAATAATTATATAAATAGGATGCATTCCTGATCCATGATTTAGCTATACAAGTTTTAAGATAAGAATAAGACAAAAAGAGTCGCATTATTTCTAATGATAAAGTTTATCTTAATTCCTGTAATGTTTTGCTTTTTTCCAAAGTAAAAAAATATATTTCCGTAACAAATTATGATAGAGATATATTTTAAATAATAAGTTTTAATTAATGTTATCTTATAATATCTTCCCACTGCTGGGCAAAAGTGTTGATAGATTGGTAAAAATAATGAGGTCATGTACTTAATTGATTAAATTAGAAATTCATTGTCTTGTGTAGTGACAACCCTACGAAACAGTAGTTAAAACGACTAAATAGTGTGGTGTTTATAAACGCTCTGTGTAGGTGGAATGGGACTCGCATTGTGCATAAGACATTATATCTCTGTGTACGTGTAAATATTATTGTCTAAGGAATAGCAGCAGACAATCAAGTGCTTGTTTAACGAAGCTACAGTATATACCTACATGTCAAAGCTAATATCGTACAATCAACTCATGTTTAAGTGTCGAGAAATAATTTACGCCATTTCAACAAGCTACTATACCTACAAGCAATGTTGGAAAAATAGTTGATATCTTTCAAATAGGTACCTATTACATTTATTTTATTTAAAACAAACTAACGTAGCACTTAAAATATGGTAGTATTTTGTCATGATATCACTCTTTTACCAGATATTTATGTTTTTTACAGATCTTTAACCTATTATTTTGTATTAATTTAGATTTTACACTCATATTTTGCCAAATAGAAATCTGTTGTAAGGTCTGTTGTGTGACTTTTTCATATAGATTAAAAAGAGCCACGTAAATGTAAATAGACTGTAAAAATATTTATATAATATTACAAGATTTCACTGATTTCAATTGCGTTACTACTTTTATAAATTTAAACATACGTGATTAATGCATGTGCACAAAATCACAGTACCTATAATAAATATACAGTAAGTACAAAAACTACGTACCTACAATCGCTTGGAAACGGCACAATTACACAAACATGGGACTCGCGATGCGTCGTTGATATTGTGAGTACCGCGATGTTCGCTTAGGAGTCTTGTCGTTACGCAATATCACGCATGTTTGTGAGAGTGTGCCGTTTCAAGCATTAGTACGCAGTTTCCTTATGTATGATTATTATACTGTGACAAAATCGTAATATTATATTTACAACTTTTAATTATTATTTTTTTGTTGTAATATGTGTCAAGTCAATAGATACAAAATACTTAGCATTCAATCCGTCAACTTATTCTTCACGCAGCTAACAATAAACGAAAGAGAATTTCTTTCCCTTTCATTCTAAATAACTATAAATTAAAAAAACTTTTACAAAAAATCTTATAGAATTCAGTCCAAAAAAACTCATCGTACTCCAACAACAGTTACGTGCAGGTGTAGAAAACGGGCGCGTGGTAGAAAATGGTAATAATTCTGT